>CM054180.1:119345362-120040362 GCA_028829895.1 Sinotaia quadrata
AGGTAGGAGGATGGTAGGATTTGTGACTTGAAAGATCGAACTTTTGTCTGATTAATATTTTCTGTTTCCATAAGAAATGTACTTTGGGAAGATATACAAATATTTAATGTTAAAATATATGCTAACGTTAACTTTACTCAGTCTATCTATCTATCTGTCTGTCTGTCTATATAATGTATATGTATCTGTAGATTCACATATTTGTATGTAACATATTTAACAACCAACTATAAGAGATTTTAGAAAAAAGTAAAAGTATGTTAGTGACTAATAGGAGCAGATATTTAATACAACTATGGTTATGTATATTCTTTAAACAGATATTTAATACAAATATAAGTTATGTATATTCTTTACACAGTGACTTATGTTGTATGACGTTTCTCTTCAGCACTATTTACTCACCTCTTCTTCTGGTTTCTCTTCGGGTTCAGCCTCCTCTTCTTCTATATTTTGTTCTTTTCCGTGTGATACATAAAGAATGTAATCATTCAACACGTTTATGTCAATAAACGGACTGGTTGCGTATATTGCACTTAGTTATAAAATCATTATGCTTAAAGTCTTTTATATATTGTCACACATGTTTGAATAGTTGTCAAGTAGCATTCACATGTTTTCATTATATATTTATTATTAATATGATTAAAGTGTATTATTTTCCAATCTAAGACTATTTATTAATACTTCCCGTAAGAGGTCGTGAATACTTAAAGTATCTAGAAAACGAAAGGGAGATAAATCATTCTAAAATATGTGCCCAAACCTCAGAAATCGAAAGATCGCAGCTAGAACGGGACAGACTAGAAAAAAGTGGAATGAGAAGAGTTGGATAACAGACCGGGAAAGCTAAGGTCTATAAAAAAAATAACCTTGGCATGGAAAGATTAGAAAAGGATAGAGTGAAGGGAAGAAGAGATGGAGGATTTTGATTTAAGAATGGTTATGGATGGAAGTTGATAGTCATGGTTTGAAAAACTGATAAATTAGCCAGTTACAGTCCCCAAACTTAACATGGAATATAAAGGCAGAAATAAGGCTGTTAAGAAAGTTGAGAAAGGCATAAAAACAGTTACTTTAAAAATCAGTGACGTGTGACAGTTCAAAGCACTGAGGTAGTTAGCAAAGAGAGTGCCGTTACGGAGACTGATATAATATCGGTAAAAAGTAATGATGCGGTTAGTACTCAACCGGAAGACACGCATAACACAGCCAGTACTCAACAGATTAGTGTACAAGCATTCATTGTGACAAACACTGACAGCCACTCCAACATATGTAAAATTGTGTCATCGTATATTGCAGTAGTACGGTGGATCATGACGTGTCGTTTCTACCATCACGCAAGTGAATGCATCATTTGCAGTGAATATAGGACAACGAATAAACATTCAGTTTCTGAATTATTAATATTTGTCAATGATGACATATCAGTAAACTTCAGTCTTTAACCTGTCCAGAATATATTACACACTCAAAACGCATACACGATAGAAATGGTGTATGTGTCAGAGTCAATAATATTTTCGTGAAAAAAATATCTTCAGTAAAACTTTACGAAAGTAATCAATAGTACTTTACCAATGATATCACATTCAGTAGTTCTTAAATTAGGATATCAAAGTCAAAAATACTTTATAAAGAATATTAAAGTCAATAATAGTACTGTGCGGAAAATATCCAAGTTAATATTGCCTTACGGAAAATATAAAGTTAATAGTAGTGTGCGGAAAATATCAATGTTAATAATATATACGGAAAATATCATGTTAATAGTAGTGTACTGAAAATATCAATGATAACTGTAGCTATATAAAAAGATCAATGTTAATAGTAGTGTATAGGGTTTTGCTTTTTACTTATTTTGAAATGTAAGATAAGGGATTTGGGTGCTGATTTTAAATAATCATTCCATGTCCTAAGGCACATCTACCAGCATGACATTCCTCTTGGCAGCACATTGAATCTAAAATCCTGATTATGACAGTGACTACAGTGTGCTTTGGACTTAATCAGACCTTTAATCCCAAATCGGTGTATGACAAGTGGCAGCACACCAAACTCTAGCACGTTGAAGGAAATTCTCTAGTATTTGCTTACAGAAAGAACAACCTCTATTCTAAACACCCGAGTGACATCAATTTAATTAGACTTTCAAATAATATTTCAGCCTTGTCAACTAAGCTGGAGGTTATTGTTTTAAGTGATATTAGACGACAGCATTAAGATACATCTAATCAGACACAGTGAAACGAGCGCAAAGACCGACAACGCACACATTAACATGCTAAAAATTAATTAACGAGCAATAAACACTTACACCTCTGCAGCTGCTTCTTCGACCTCTTCTGTGGTCGCTGCCACACCCTCCTTGTTAATACAATGCGTTAAGATGAAAAGTATTCGAAGTGTAAAATTTGCAAATAGTCAACTTTGATATTTAAAACAATAAAATTTACTCATTTTAACATTGAACTATTGTGATAATGTCTTCTTCGTTGAGGTGAAGATTTAACTTGTCATTTATGAAATGCCGAGAGAGAGAGAGAGAGAGAGAGAGAGAGAGAGAGAGAGAGAGAGAGAGAGAGAGAGAGAGAGAGAGAGATATGGATTGACATTGACATATGGATGATGTATGGATGTATAATATATAATGATGGAAAGAAAGATAGAATGATAGATACATAGATTCATGGCTGGATGGATTAATGACTGGTGAATGATTGGGAGGATGGAAAAAGATTGATATATAGAGGATAGGTTCGTTTTGTGACAAATTCTGTTGTGCTTTTAGAAGCGTGTAAAATGTAGATAGGTAGGAGGATGGTAGGATTTGTGACTTGAAAGATCGAACTTTTGTCTGATTAATATTTTCTGTTTCCATAAGAAATGTACTTTGGAAGATATACAAATATTTAATGTTAAAATATATGCTAACGTTAACTTTACTCAGTCTATCTATCTATCTGTCTGTCTGTCTATATAATGTATATGTATCTGTAGATTCACATATTTGTATGTAACATATTTAACAACCAACTATAAGAGATTTTAGAAAAAAGTAAAAGTATGTTAGTGACTAATAGGAGCAGATATTTAATACAACTATGGTTATGTATATTCTTTAAACAGATATTTAATACAAATATAAGTTATGTATATTCTTTACACAGTGACTTATGTTGTATGACGTTTCTCTTCAGCACTATTTACTCACCTCTTCTTCTGGTTTCTCTTCGGGTTCAGCCTCTCTTCTTCTATATTTTGTCTTTTTCCGTGTGATACATAAAGAATGTAATCATTCAACACGTTTTTGTCAATAAACGGACTGGTTGCGTATATTGCACTTAGTATAAAATCATTATGCTTAAAGTCTTTTATATATTGTCACACATGTTTGAATAGTTGTCAAGTAGCATTCACATGTTTTCATTATATATTTATTATTAATATGATTAAAGTGTATTATTTTCCAATCTAAGACTATTTATTAATACTTCCGTAAGAGGTCGTGAATACTTAAAGTATCTAGAAAACGAAAGGAGATAAATCATTCTAAAATATGTGCCCAAACCTCAGAAATCGAAAGATCGCAGCTAGAACGGACAGACTAGAAAAAAGTGGAATGAGAAGAGTTGGATAACAGACCGGGAAAGCTAAGGTCTATAAAAAAAATAACCTTGGCATGGAAAGATTAGAAAAGGATAGAGTGAAGGAAGAAGAGATGGAGGATTTTGATTTAAGAATGGTTATGGATGGAAGTTGATAGTCATGGTTGAAAAACTGATAAATTAGCCAGTTACAGTCCCCAAACTTAACATGGAATATAAAGGCAGAAATAAGGCTGTTAAGAAAGTTGAGAAAGGCATAAAAACAGTTACTTTAAAAATCAGTGACGTGTGACAGTTCAAAGCACTGAGGTAGTTAGCAAAGAGAGTGCCGTTACGGAGACTGATATAATATCGGTAAAAAGTAATGATGCGGTTAGTACTCAACCGGAAGACACGCATAACACAGCCAGTACTCAACAGATTAGTGTACAAGCATTCATTGTGACAAAACACTGACAGCCACTCCAACATATGTAAAATTGTGTCATCGTATATTGCAGTAGTACGGTGGATCATGACGTGTCGTTTTCACCATCACGCAAGTGAATGCATCATTTGCAGTGAATATAGGACAACGAATAAACATTCAGTTTCTGAATTATTAATATTTGTCAATGATGACATATCAGTAAACTTCAGTCTTTAACCTGTCCAGAATATATTACACACTCAAAACGCATACACGATAGAAATGGTGTGTGTCAGAGTCAATAATATTTTCGTGAAAAAAATATCTTCAGTAAAACTTTACGAAAGTAATCAATAGTACTTTACCAATGATATCACATTCAGTAGTTCTTAAATTAGGATATCAAAGTCAAAAATACTTTATAAAGAATATTAAAGTCAATAATAGTACTGTGCGGAAAATATCCAAGTTAATATTGCCTTACGGAAAATATAAAGTTAATAGTAGTGTGCGGAAAATATCAATGTTAATAATATTGTACGGAAAATATCATGTTAATAGTAGTGTACTGAAAATATCAATGATAACTGTAGCTATATAAAAGATCAATGTTAATAGTAGTGTATAGGGTTTTGCTTTTTACTTATTTTGAAATGTAAGATAAGGGATTTGGGTGCTGATTTTAATAATCATTCCATGTCCTAAGGCACATCTACCAGCATGACATTCCTCTTGGCAGCACATTGAATCTAAAATCCTGATTATGACAGTGACTACAGTGTGGTTTGGACTTAATCAGACCTTTAATCCCAAATCGGTGTATGACAAGTGGCAGCACACCAAACTCTAGCACGTTGAAGGAAATTCTCTAGTATTTGCTTACAGAAAGAACAACCTCTATTCTAAACACCCGAGTGACATCAATTTAATTAGACTTTCAAATAATATTTCAGCCTTGTCAACTAAGCTGGAGGTTATTGTTTTAAGTGATATTAGACGACAGCATTAAGATACATCTAATCAGACACAGTGAAACGAGCGCAAAGACCGACAACGCACACATTAACATGCTAAAAATTAATTAACGAGCAATAAACACTTACACCTCTGCAGCTGCTTCTTCGACCTCTTCTGTGGTCGCTGCCACACCCTCCTTGTTAATACAATGCGTTAAGATGAAAAGTATTCGAAGTGTAAAATTTGCAAATAGTCAACTTTGATATTTAAAACAATAAAATTTACTCATTTTAACATTGAACTATTGTGATAATGTCTTCTTCGTTGAGGTGAAGATTTAACTTGTCATTTATGAAATGCCGAGAGAGAGAGAGAGAGAGAGAGAGAGAGAGAGAGAGAGAGAGAGAGAGAGAGAGAGAGAGAGAGAGAGATATGGATTGACATTGACATATGGATGATGTATGGATGTATAATATATAATGATGGAAAGAAAGATAGAATGATAGATACATAGATTCATGGCTGGATGGATTAATGACTGGTGAATGATTGGGAGGATGGAAAAAGATTGATATATAGAGGATAGGTTCGTTTTGTGACAAATTCTGTTGTGCTTTTAGAAGCGTGTAAAATGTAGATAGGTAGGAGGATGGTAGGATTTGTGACTTGAAAGATCGAACTTTTGTCTGATTAATATTTTCTGTTTCCATAAGAAATGTACTTTGGGAAGATATACAAATATTTAATGTTAAAATATATGCTAACGTTAACTTTACTCAGTCTATCTATCTATCTGTCTGTCTGTCTATATAATGTATATGTATCTGTAGATTCACATATTTGTATGTAACATATTTAACAACCAACTATAAGAGATTTTAGAAAAAAGTAAAAGTATGTTAGTGACTAATAGGAGCAGATATTTAATACAACTATGGTTATGTATATTCTTTAAACAGATATTTAATACAAATATAAGTTATGTATATTCTTTACACAGTGACTTATGTTGTATGACGTTCTCTTCAGCACTATTTACTCACCTCTTCTTCTGGTTTCTCTTCGGGTTCAGCCTCCTCTTCTTCTATATTTTGTCTTTTCCGTGTGATACATAAAGAATGTAATCATTCAACACGTTTTTGTCAATAAACGGACTGGTTGCGTATATTGCACTTAGTATAAAATCATTATGCTTAAAGTCTTTTATATATTGTCACACATGTTTGAATAGTTGTCAAGTAGCATTCACATGTTTTCATTATATATTTATTATTAATATGATTAAAGTGTATTATTTTCCAATCTAAGACTATTTATTAATACTTCCGTAAGAGGTCGTGAATACTTAAAGTATCTAGAAAACGAAAGGGAGATAAATCATTCTAAAATATGTGCCCAAACCTCAGAAATCGAAAGATCGCAGCTAGAACGGGACAGACTAGAAAAAAGTGGAATGAGAAGAGTTGGATAACAGACCGGGAAAGCTAAGGTCTATAAAAAAAATAACCTTGGCATGGAAAGATTAGAAAAGGATAGAGTGAAGGAAGAAGAGATGGAGGATTTTGATTTAAGAATGGTTATGGATGGAAGTTGATAGTCATGGTTGAAAAACTGATAAATTAGCCAGTTACAGTCCCCAAACTTAACATGGAATATAAAGGCAGAAATAAGGCTGTTAAGAAAGTTGAGAAAGGCATAAAAACAGTTACTTTAAAAATCAGTGACGTGTGACAGTTCAAAGCACTGAGGTAGTTAGCAAAGAGAGTGCCGTTACGGAGACTGATATAATATCGGTAAAAAGTAATGATGCGGTTAGTACTCAACCGGAAGACACGCATAACACAGCCAGTACTCAACAGATTAGTGTACAAGCATTCATTGTGACAAACACTGACAGCCACTCCAACATATGTAAAATTGTGTCATCGTATATTGCAGTAGTACGGTGGATCATGACGTGTCGTTTTCACCATCACGCAAGTGAATGCATCATTTGCAGTGAATATAGGACAACGAATAAACATTCAGTTTCTGAATTATTAATATTTGTCAATGATGACATATCAGTAAACTTCAGTCTTTAACCTGTCCAGAATATATTACACACTCAAAACGCATACACGATAGAAATGGTGTGTGTCAGAGTCAATAATATTTTCGTGAAAAAAATATCTTCAGTAAAACTTTACGAAAGTAATCAATAGTACTTTACCAATGATATCACATTCAGTAGTTCTTAAATTAGGATATCAAAGTCAAAAATACTTTATAAAGAATATTAAAGTCAATAATAGTACTGTGCGGAAAATATCCAAGTTAATATTGCCTTACGGAAAATATAAAGTTAATAGTAGTGTGCGGAAAATATCAATGTTAATAATATATACGGAAAATATCATGTTAATAGTAGTGTACTGAAAATATCAATGATAACTGTAGCTATATAAAAGATCAATGTTAATAGTAGTGTATAGGGTTTTGCTTTTACTTATTTTGAAATGTAAGATAAGGGATTTGGGTGCTGATTTTAATAATCATTCCATGTCCTAAGGCACATCTACCAGCATGACATTCCTCTTGGCAGCACATTGAATCTAAAATCCTGATTATGACAGTGACTACAGTGTGCTTTGGACTTAATCAGACCTTTAATCCCAAATCGGTGTATGACAAGTGGCAGCACACCAAACTCTAGCACGTTGAAGGAAATTCTCTAGTATTTGCTTACAGAAAGAACAACCTCTATTCTAAACACCCGAGTGACATCAATTTAATTAGACTTTCAAATAATATTTCAGCCTTGTCAACTAAGCTGGAGGTTATTGTTTTAAGTGATATTAGACGACAGCATTAAGATACATCTAATCAGACACAGTGAAACGAGCGCAAAGACCGACAACGCACACATTAACATGCTAAAAATTAATTAACGAGCAATAAACACTTACACCTCTGCAGCTGCTTCTTCGACCTCTTCTGTGGTCGCTGCCACACCCTCCTTGTTAATACAATGCGTTAAGATGAAAAGTATTCGAAGTGTAAAATTTGCAAATAGTCAACTTTGATATTTAAAACAATAAAATTTACTCATTTTAACATTGAACTATTGTGATAATGTCTTCTTCGTTGAGGTGAAGATTTAACTTGTCATTTATGAAATGCCGAGAGAGAGAGAGAGAGAGAGAGAGAGAGAGAGAGAGAGAGAGAGAGAGAGAGAGAGAGAGAGAGAGAGAGAGAGATATGGATTGACATTGACATATGGATGATGTATGGATGTATAATATATAATGATGGAAAGAAAGATAGAATGATAGATACATAGATTCATGGCTGGATGGATTAATGACTGGTGAATGATTGGGAGGATGGAAAAAGATTGATATATAGAGGATAGGTTCGTTTTGTGACAAATTCTGTTGTGCTTTTAGAAGCGTGTAAAATGTAGATAGGTAGGAGGATGGTAGGATTTGTGACTTGAAAGATCGAACTTTTGTCTGATTAATATTTTCTGTTTCCATAAGAAATGTACTTTGGGAAGATATACAAATATTTAATGTTAAAATATATGCTAACGTTAACTTTACTCAGTCTATCTATCTATCTGTCTGTCTGTCTATATAATGTATATGTATCTGTAGATTCACATATTTGTATGTAACATATTTAACAACCAACTATAAGAGATTTTAGAAAAAAGTAAAAGTATGTTAGTGACTAATAGGAGCAGATATTTAATACAACTATGGTTATGTATATTCTTTAAACAGATATTTAATACAAATATAAGTTATGTATATTCTTTACACAGTGACTTATGTTGTATGACGTTTCTCTTCAGCACTATTTACTCACCTCTTCTTCTGGTTTCTCTTCGGGTTCAGCCTCCTCTTCTTCTATATTTTGTCTTTTCCGTGTGATACATAAAGAATGTAATCATTCAACACGTTTTTGTCAATAAACGGACTGGTTGCGTATATTGCACTTAGTATAAAATCATTATGCTTAAAGTCTTTTATATATTGTCACACATGTTTGAATAGTTGTCAAGTAGCATTCACATGTTTTCATTATATATTTATTATTAATATGATTAAAGTGTATTATTTTCCAATCTAAGACTATTTATTAATACTTCCGTAAGAGGTCGTGAATACTTAAAGTATCTAGAAAACGAAAGGGAGATAAATCATTCTAAAATATGTGCCCAAACCTCAGAAATCGAAAGATCGCAGCTAGAACGGGACAGACTAGAAAAAAGTGGAATGAGAAGAGTTGGATAACAGACCGGGAAAGCTAAGGTCTATAAAAAAAATAACCTTGGCATGGAAAGATTAGAAAAGGATAGAGTGAAGGAAGAAGAGATGGAGGATTTTGATTTAAGAATGGTTATGGATGGAAGTTGATAGTCATGGTTGAAAAACTGATAAATTAGCCAGTTACAGTCCCCAAACTTAACATGGAATATAAAGGCAGAAATAAGGCTGTTAAGAAAGTTGAGAAAGGCATAAAAACAGTTACTTTAAAAATCAGTGACGTGTGACAGTTCAAAGCACTGAGGTAGTTAGCAAAGAGAGTGCCGTTACGGAGACTGATATAATATCGGTAAAAAGTAATGATGCGGTTAGTACTCAACCGGAAGACACGCATAACACAGCCAGTACTCAACAGATTAGTGTACAAGCATTCATTGTGACAAACACTGACAGCCACTCCAACATATGTAAAATTGTGTCATCGTATATTGCAGTAGTACGGTGGATCATGACGTGTCGTTTTCACCATCACGCAAGTGAATGCATCATTTGCAGTGAATATAGGACAACGAATAAACATTCAGTTTCTGAATTATTAATATTTGTCAATGATGACATATCAGTAAACTTCAGTCTTTAACCTGTCCAGAATATATTACACACTCAAAACGCATACACGATAGAAATGGTGTGTGTCAGAGTCAATAATATTTTCGTGAAAAAAATATCTTCAGTAAAACTTTACGAAAGTAATCAATAGTACTTTACCAATGATATCACATTCAGTAGTTCTTAAATTAGGATATCAAAGTCAAAAATACTTTATAAAGAATATTAAAGTCAATAATAGTACTGTGCGGAAAATATCCAAGTTAATATTGCCTTACGGAAAATATAAAGTTAATAGTAGTGTGCGGAAAATATCAATGTTAATAATATTGTACGGAAAATATCATGTTAATAGTAGTGTACTGAAAATATCAATGATAACTGTAGCTATATAAAAGATCAATGTTAATAGTAGTGTATAGGGTTTTGCTTTTTACTTATTTTGAAATGTAAGATAAGGGATTTGGGTGCTGATTTTAATAATCATTCCATGTCCTAAGGCACATCTACCAGCATGACATTCCTCTTGGCAGCACATTGAATCTAAAATCCTGATTATGACAGTGACTACAGTGTGGTTTGGACTTAATCAGACCTTTAATCCCAAATCGGTGTATGACAAGTGGCAGCACACCAAACTCTAGCACGTTGAAGGAAATTCTCTAGTATTTGCTTACAGAAAGAACAACCTCTATTCTAAACACCCGAGTGACATCAATTTAATTAGACTTTCAAATAATATTTCAGCCTTGTCAACTAAGCTGGAGGTTATTGTTTTAAGTGATATTAGACGACAGCATTAAGATACATCTAATCAGACACAGTGAAACGAGCGCAAAGACCGACAACGCACACATTAACATGCTAAAAATTAATTAACGAGCAATAAACACTTACACCTCTGCAGCTGCTTCTTCGACCTCTTCTGTGGTCGCTGCCACACCCTCCTTGTTAATACAATGCGTTAAGATGAAAAGTATTCGAAGTGTAAAATTTGCAAATAGTCAACTTTGATATTTAAAACAATAAAATTTACTCATTTTAACATTGAACTATTGTGATAATGTCTTCTTCGTTGAGGTGAAGATTTAACTTGTCATTTATGAAATGCCGAGAGAGAGAGAGAGAGAGAGAGAGAGAGAGAGAGAGAGAGAGAGAGAGAGAGAGAGAGAGAGAGAGATATGGATTGACATTGACATATGGATGATGTATGGATGTATAATATATAATGATGGAAAGAAAGATAGAATGATAGATACATAGATTCATGGCTGGATGGATTAATGACTGGTGAATGATTGGGAGGATGGAAAAAGATTGATATATAGAGGATAGGTTCGTTTTGTGACAAATTCTGTTGTGCTTTTAGAAGCGTGTAAAATGTAGATAGGTAGGAGGATGGTAGGATTTGTGACTTGAAAGATCGAACTTTTGTCTGATTAATATTTTCTGTTTCCATAAGAAATGTACTTTGGGAAGATATACAAATATTTAATGTTAAAATATATGCTAACGTTAACTTTACTCAGTCTATCTATCTATCTGTCTGTCTGTCTATATAATGTATATGTATCTGTAGATTCACATATTTGTATGTAACATATTTAACAACCAACTATAAGAGATTTTAGAAAAAAGTAAAAGTATGTTAGTGACTAATAGGAGCAGATATTTAATACAACTATGGTTATGTATATTCTTTAAACAGATATTTAATACAAATATAAGTTATGTATATTCTTTACACAGTGACTTATGTTGTATGACGTTTCTCTTCAGCACTATTTACTCACCTCTTCTTCTGGTTTCTCTTCGGGTTCAGCCTCCTCTTCTTCTATATTTTGTCTTTTCCGTGTGATACATAAAGAATGTAATCATTCAACACGTTTTTGTCAATAAACGGACTGGTTGCGTATATTGCACTTAGTATAAAATCATTATGCTTAAAGTCTTTTATATATTGTCACACATGTTTGAATAGTTGTCAAGTAGCATTCACATGTTTTCATTATATATTTATTATTAATATGATTAAAGTGTATTATTTTCCAATCTAAGACTATTTATTAATACTTCCGTAAGAGGTCGTGAATACTTAAAGTATCTAGAAAACGAAAGGGAGATAAATCATTCTAAAATATGTGCCCAAACCTCAGAAATCGAAAGATCGCAGCTAGAACGGGACAGACTAGAAAAAAGTGGAATGAGAAGAGTTGGATAACAGACCGGGAAAGCTAAGGTCTATAAAAAAAATAACCTTGGCATGGAAAGATTAGAAAAGGATAGAGTGAAGGAAGAAGAGATGGAGGATTTTGATTTAAGAATGGTTATGGATGGAAGTTGATAGTCATGGTTGAAAAACTGATAAATTAGCCAGTTACAGTCCCCAAACTTAACATGGAATATAAAGGCAGAAATAAGGCTGTTAAGAAAGTTGAGAAAGGCATAAAAACAGTTACTTTAAAAATCAGTGACGTGTGACAGTTCAAAGCACTGAGGTAGTTAGCAAAGAGAGTGCCGTTACGGAGACTGATATAATATCGGTAAAAAGTAATGATGCGGTTAGTACTCAACCGGAAGACACGCATAACACAGCCAGTACTCAACAGATTAGTGTACAAGCATTCATTGTGACAAACACTGACAGCCACTCCAACATATGTAAAATTGTGTCATCGTATATTGCAGTAGTACGGTGGATGATGACGTGTCGTTTTCACCATCACGCAAGTGAATGCATCATTTGCAGTGAATATAGGACAACGAATAAATATTCAGTTTCTGAATTATTAATATTTGTCAATGATGACATATCAGTAAACTTCAGTCTTTAACCTGTCCAGAATATATTACATACTCAAAACGCATACACGATAGAAATGGTGTGTGTCAGAGTCAATAATATTTTCGTGAAAAAAATATCTTAGTAAAACTTTACGAAAGTAATCAATAGTACTTTACCAATGATATCACATTCAGTAGTTCTTAAATTAGGATATCAAAGTCAAAAATACTTTATAAAGAATATTAAAGTCAATAATAGTACTGTGCGGAAAATATCCAAGTTAATATTGCCTTACGGAAAATATAAAGTTAATAGTAGTGTGCGGAAAATATCAATGTTAATAATATTGTACGGAAAATATCATGTTAATAGTAGTGTACTGAAAATATCAATGATAACTGTAGCTATATAAAAGATCAATGTTAATAGTAGTGTATAGGGTTTTGCTTTTTACTTATTTTGAAATGTAAGATAAGGGATTTGGGTGCTGATTTTAATAATCATTCCATGTCCTAAGGCACATCTACCAGCATGACATTCCTCTTGGCAGCACATTGAATCTAAAATCCTGATTATGACAGTGACTACAATGTGGTTTGGACTTAATCAGACCTTTAATCCCAAATCGGTGTATGACAAGTGGCAGCACACAAAACTCTAGTATGTTGAAGGAAATGCACTAGTATTTACATATAGAAAGAACAACCTCTATTCTAAACACCCGAGTGACATCAATTTAATTAGACTTTCAAATAATATTTCAGCCTTGTCAACTAAGCTGGAGGTTATTGTTTTAAGTGATATTAGACGACAGCATTAAGATACATCTAATCAGACACAGTGAAACGAGCGCAAAGACCGACAACGCACACATTAACATGCTAAAAATTAATTAACGAGCAATAAACACTTACACCTCTGCAGCTGCTTCTTCGACCTCTTCTGTGGTCGCTGCCACACCCTCCTTGTTAATACAATGCGTTAAGATGAAAAGTATTCGAAGTGTAAAATTTGCAAATAGTCAACTTTGATATTTAAAACAATAAAATTTACTCATTTTAACATTGAACTATTGTGATAATGTCTTCTTCGTTGAGGTGAAGATTTAACTTGTCATTTATGAAATGCCGAGAGAGAGAGAGAGAGAGAGAGAGAGAGAGAGAGAGAGAGAGAGAGAGAGAGAGAGTGAGAGAGAGAGAGAGATGGATTGACATGGACATATGGATGATGTATGGATGTATAATATATAATGATGGAAAGAAAGATAGAATGATAGATACATAGATTCATGGCTGGATGGATTAATGACTGGTGAATGATTGGGAGGATGGAAAAAGATTGATATATAGAGGATAGGTTCGTTTTGTGACAAATTCTGTTGTGCTTTTAGAAGCGTGTAAAATGTAGATAGGTAGGAGGATGGTAGGATTTGTGACTTGAAAGATCGAACTTTTGTCTGATTAATATTTTCTGTTTCCATAAGAAATGTACTTTGGGAAGATATACAAATATTTAATGTTAAAATATATGCTAACGTTAACTTTACTCAGTCTATCTATCTATCTGTCTGTCTGTCTATATAATGTATATGTATCTGTAGATTCACATATTTGTATGTAACATATTTAACAACCAACTATAAGAGATTTTAGAAAAAAGTAAAAGTATGTTAGTGACTAATAGGAGCAGATATTTAATACAACTATGGTTATGTATATTCTTTAAACAGATATTTAATACAAATATAAGTTATGTATATTCTTTACACAGTGACTTATGTTGTATGACGTTTCTCTTCAGCACTATTTACTCACCTCTTCTTCTGGTTTCTCTTCGGGTTCAGCCTCCTCTTCTTCTATATTTTGTCTTTTCCGTGTGATACATAAAGAATGTAATCATTCAACACGTTTTTGTCAATAAACGGACTGGTTGCGTATATTGCACTTAGTATAAAATCATTATGCTTAAAGTCTTTTATATATTGTCACACATGTTTGAATAGTTGTCAAGTAGCATTCACATGTTTTCATTATATATTTATTATTAATATGATTAAAGTGTATTATTTTCCAATCTAAGACTATTTATTAATACTTCCGTAAGAGGTCGTGAATACTTAAAGTATCTAGAAAACGAAAGGGAGATAAATCATTCTAAAATATGTGCCCAAACCTCAGAAATCGAAAGATCGCAGCTAGAACGGGACAGACTAGAAAAAAGTGGAATGAGAAGAGTTGGATAACAGACCGGGAAAGCTAAGGTCTATAAAAAAAATAACCTTGGCATGGAAAGATTAGAAAAGGATAGAGTGAAGGAAGAAGAGATGGAGGATTTTGATTTAAGAATGGTTATGGATGGAAGTTGATAGTCATGGTTGAAAAACTGATAAATTAGCCAGTTACAGTCCCCAAACTTAACATGGAATATAAAGGCAGAAATAAGGCTGTTAAGAAAGTTGAGAAAGGCATAAAAACAGTTACTTTAAAAATCAGTGACGTGTGACAGTTCAAAGCACTGAGGTAGTTAGCAAAGAGAGTGCCGTTACGGAGACTGATATAATATCGGTAAAAAGTAATGATGCGGTTAGTACTCAACCGGAAGACACGCATAACACAGCCAGTACTCAACAGATTAGTGTACAAGCATTCATTGTGACAAACACTGACAGCCACTCCAACATATGTAAAATTGTGTCATCGTATATTGCAGTAGTACGGTGGATCATGACGTGTCGTTTTCACCATCACGCAAGTGAATGCATCATTTGCAGTGAATATAGGACAACGAATAAACATTCAGTTTCTGAATTATTAATATTTGTCAATGATGACATATCAGTAAACTTCAGTCTTTAACCTGTCCAGAATATATTACACACTCAAAACGCATACACGATAGAAATGGTGTGTGTCAGAGTCAATAATATTTTCGTGAAAAAAATATCTTCAGTAAAACTTTACGAAAGTAATCAATAGTACTTTACCAATGATATCACATTCAGTAGTTCTTAAATTAGGATATCAAAGTCAAAAATACTTTATAAAGAATATTAAAGTCAATAATAGTACTGTGCGGAAAATATCCAAGTTAATATTGCCTTACGGAAAATATAAAGTTAATAGTAGTGTGCGGAAAATATCAATGTTAATAATATATACGGAAAATATCATGTTAATAGTAGTGTACTGAAAATATCAATGATAACTGTAGCTATATAAAAGATCAATGTTAATAGTAGTGTATAGGGTTTTGCTTTTTACTTATTTTGAAATGTAAGATAAGGGATTTGGGTGCTGATTTTAATAATCATTCCATGTCCTAAGGCACATCTACCAGCATGACATTCCTCTTGGCAGCACATTGAATCTAAAATCCTGATTATGACAGTGACTACAGTGTGCTTTGGACTTAATCAGACCTTTAATCCCAAATCGGTGTATGACAAGTGGCAGCACACCAAACTCTAGCACGTTGAAGGAAATTCTCTAGTATTTGCTTACAGAAAGAACAACCTCTATTCTAAACACCCGAGTGACATCAATTTAATTAGACTTTCAAATAATATTTCAGCCTTGTCAACTAAGCTGGAGGTTATTGTTTTAAGTGATATTAGACGACAGCATTAAGATACATCTAATCAGACACAGTGAAACGAGCGCAAAGACCGACAACGCACACATTAACATGCTAAAAATTAATTAACGAGCAATAAACACTTACACCTCTGCAGCTGCTTCTTCGACCTCTTCTGTGGTCGCTGCCACACCCTCCTTGTTAATACAATGCGTTAAGATGAAAAGTATTCGAAGTGTAAAATTTGCAAATAGTCAACTTTGATATTTAAAACAATAAAATTTACTCATTTTAACATTGAACTATTGTGATAATGTCTTCTTCGTTGAGGTGAAGATTTAACTTGTCATTTATGAAATGCCGAGAGAGAGAGAGAGAGAGAGAGAGAGAGAGAGAGAGAGAGAGAGAGAGAGAGAGAGAGAGAGAGAGAGAGAGATATGGATTGACATTGACATATGGATGATGTATGGATGTATAATATATAATGATGGAAAGAAAGATAGAATGATAGATACATAGATTCATGGCTGGATGGATTAATGACTGGTGAATGATTGGGAGGATGGAAAAAGATTGATATATAGAGGATAGGTTCGTTTTGTGACAAATTCTGTTGTGCTTTTAGAAGCGTGTAAAATGTAGATAGGTAGGAGGATGGTAGGATTTGTGACTTGAAAGATCGAACTTTTGTCTGATTAATATTTTCTGTTTCCATAAGAAATGTACTTTGGGAAGATATACAAATATTTAATGTTAAAATATATGCTAACGTTAACTTTACTCAGTCTATCTATCTATCTGTCTGTCTGTCTATATAATGTATATGTATCTGTAGATTCACATATTTGTATGTAACATATTTAACAACCAACTATAAGAGATTTTAGAAAAAAGTAAAAGTATGTTAGTGACTAATAGGAGCAGATATTTAATACAACTATGGTTATGTATATTCTTTAAACAGATATTTAATACAAATATAAGTTATGTATATTCTTTACACAGTGACTTATGTTGTATGACGTTTCTCTTCAGCACTATTTACTCACCTCTTCTTCTGGTTTCTCTTCGGGTTCAGCCTCCTCTTCTTCTATATTTTGTCTTTTCCGTGTGATACATAAAGAATGTAATCATTCAACACGTTTTTGTCAATAAACGGACTGGTTGCGTATATTGCACTTAGTATAAAATCATTATGCTTAAAGTCTTTTATATATTGTCACACATGTTTGAATAGTTGTCAAGTAGCATTCACATGTTTTCATTATATATTTATTATTAATATGATTAAAGTGTATTATTTTCCAATCTAAGACTATTTATTAATACTTCCGTAAGAGGTCGTGAATACTTAAAGTATCTAGAAAACGAAAGGGAGATAAATCATTCTAAAATATGTGCCCAAACCTCAGAAATCGAAAGATCGCAGCTAGAACGGGACAGACTAGAAAAAAGTGGAATGAGAAGAGTTGGATAACAGACCGGGAAAGCTAAGGTCTATAAAAAAAATAACCTTGGCATGGAAAGATTAGAAAAGGATAGAGTGAAGGAAGAAGAGATGGAGGATTTTGATTTAAGAATGGTTATGGATGGAAGTTGATAGTCATGGTTGAAAAACTGATAAATTAGCCAGTTACAGTCCCCAAACTTAACATGGAATATAAAGGCAGAAATAAGGCTGTTAAGAAAGTTGAGAAAGGCATAAAAACAGTTACTTTAAAAATCAGTGACGTGTGACAGTTCAAAGCACTGAGGTAGTTAGCAAAGAGAGTGCCGTTACGGAGACTGATATAATATCGGTAAAAAGTAATGATGCGGTTAGTACTCAACCGGAAGACACGCATAACACAGCCAGTACTCAACAGATTAGTGTACAAGCATTCATTGTGACAAACACTGACAGCCACTCCAACATATGTAAAATTGTGTCATCGTATATTGCAGTAGTACGGTGGATGATGACGTGTCGTTTTCACCATCACGCAAGTGAATGCATCATTTGCAGTGAATATAGGACAACGAATAAATATTCAGTTTCTGAATTATTAATATTTGTCAATGATGACATATCAGTAAACTTCAGTCTTTAACCTGTCCAGAATATATTACATACTCAAAACGCATACACGATAGAAATGGTGTGTGTCAGAGTCAATAATATTTTCGTGAAAAAAATATCTTAGTAAAACTTTACGAAAGTAATCAATAGTACTTTACCAATGATATCACATTCAGTAGTTCTTAAATTAGGATATCAAAGTCAAAAATACTTTATAAAGAATATTAAAGTCAATAATAGTACTGTGCGGAAAATATCCAAGTTAATATTGCCTTACGGAAAATATAAAGTTAATAGTAGTGTGCGGAAAATATCAATGTTAATAATATTGTACGGAAAATATCATGTTAATAGTAGTGTACTGAAAATATCAATGATAACTGTAGCTATATAAAAGATCAATGTTAATAGTAGTGTATAGGGTTTTGCTTTTTACTTATTTTGAAATGTAAGATAAGGGATTTGGGTGCTGATTTTAATAATCATTCCATGTCCTAAGGCACATCTACCAGCATGACATTCCTCTTGGCAGCACATTGAATCTAAAATCCTGATTATGACAGTGACTACAATGTGGTTTGGACTTAATCAGACCTTTAATCCCAAATCGGTGTATGACAAGTGGCAGCACACAAAACTCTAGTATGTTGAAGGAAATGCACTAGTATTTACATATAGAAAGAACAACCTCTATTCTAAACACCCGAGTGACATCAATTTAATTAGACTTTCAAATAATATTTCAGCCTTGTCAACTAAGCTGGAGGTTATTGTTTTAAGTGATATTAGACGACAGCATTAAGATACATCTAATCAGACACAGTGAAACGAGCGCAAAGACCGACAACGCACACATTAACATGCTAAAAATTAATTAACGAGCAATAAACACTTACACCTCTGCAGCTGCTTCTTCGACCTCTTCTGTGGTCGCTGCCACACCCTCCTTGTTAATACAATGCGTTAAGATGAAAAGTATTCGAAGTGTAAAATTTGCAAATAGTCAACTTTGATATTTAAAACAATAAAATTTACTCATTTTAACATTGAACTATTGTGATAATGTCTTCTTCGTTGAGGTGAAGATTTAACTTGTCATTTATGAAATGCCGAGAGAGAGAGAGAGAGAGAGAGAGAGAGAGAGAGAGAGAGAGAGAGAGTGAGAGAGAGAGAGAGATGGATTGACATGGACATATGGATGATGTATGGATGTATAATATATAATGATGGAAAGAAAGATAGAATGATAGATACATAGATTCATGGCTGGATGGATTAATGACTGGTGAATGATTGGGAGGATGGAAAAAGATTGATATATAGAGGATAGGTTCGTTTTGTGACAAATTCTGTTGTGCTTTTAGAAGCGTGTAAAATGTAGATAGGTAGGAGGATGGTAGGATTTGTGACTTGAAAGATCGAACTTTTGTCTGATTAATATTTTCTGTTTCCATAAGAAATGTACTTTGGGAAGATATACAAATATTTAATGTTAAAATATATGCTAACGTTAACTTTACTCAGTCTATCTATCTATCTGTCTGTCTGTCTATATAATGTATATGTATCTGTAGATTCACATATTTGTATGTAACATATTTAACAACCAACTATAAGAGATTTTAGAAAAAAGTAAAAGTATGTTAGTGACTAATAGGAGCAGATATTTAATACAACTATGGTTATGTATATTCTTTAAACAGATATTTAATACAAATATAAGTTATGTATATTCTTTACACAGTGACTTATGTTGTATGACGTTTCTCTTCAGCACTATTTACTCACCTCTTCTTCTGGTTTCTCTTCGGGTTCAGCCTCCTCTTCTTCTATATTTTGTCTTTTCCGTGTGATACATAAAGAATGTAATCATTCAACACGTTTTTGTCAATAAACGGACTGGTTGCGTATATTGCACTTAGTATAAAATCATTATGCTTAAAGTCTTTTATATATTGTCACACATGTTTGAATAGTTGTCAAGTAGCATTCACATGTTTTCATTATATATTTATTATTAATATGATTAAAGTGTATTATTTTCCAATCTAAGACTATTTATTAATACTTCCGTAAGAGGTCGTGAATACTTAAAGTATCTAGAAAACGAAAGGGAGATAAATCATTCTAAAATATGTGCCCAAACCTCAGAAATCGAAAGATCGCAGCTAGAACGGGACAGACTAGAAAAAAGTGGAATGAGAAGAGTTGGATAACAGACCGGGAAAGCTAAGGTCTATAAAAAAAATAACCTTGGCATGGAAAGATTAGAAAAGGATAGAGTGAAGGAAGAAGAGATGGAGGATTTTGATTTAAGAATGGTTATGGATGGAAGTTGATAGTCATGGTTGAAAAACTGATAAATTAGCCAGTTACAGTCCCCAAACTTAACATGGAATATAAAGGCAGAAATAAGGCTGTTAAGAAAGTTGAGAAAGGCATAAAAACAGTTACTTTAAAAATCAGTGACGTGTGACAGTTCAAAGCACTGAGGTAGTTAGCAAAGAGAGTGCCGTTACGGAGACTGATATAATATCGGTAAAAAGTAATGATGCGGTTAGTACTCAACCGGAAGACACGCATAACACAGCCAGTACTCAACAGATTAGTGTACAAGCATTCATTGTGACAAACACTGACAGCCACTCCAACATATGTAAAATTGTGTCATCGTATATTGCAGTAGTACGGTGGATGATGACGTGTCGTTTTCACCATCACGCAAGTGAATGCATCATTTGCAGTGAATATAGGACAACGAATAAACATTCAGTTTCTGAATTATTAATATTTGTCAATGATGACATATCAGTAAACTTCAGTCTTTAACCTGTCCAGAATATATTACACACTCAAAACGCATACACGATAGAAATGGTGTGTGTCAGAGTCAATAATATTTTCGTGAAAAAAATATCTTCAGTAAAACTTTACGAAAGTAATCAATAGTACTTTACCAATGATATCACATTCAGTAGTTCTTAAATTAGGATATCAAAGTCAAAAATACTTTATAAAGAATATTAAAGTCAATAATAGTACTGTGCGGAAAATATCCAAGTTAATATTGCCTTACGGAAAATATAAAGTTAATAGTAGTGTGCGGAAAATATCAATGTTAATAATATATACGGAAAATATCATGTTAATAGTAGTGTACTGAAAATATCAATGATAACTGTAGCTATATAAAAGATCAATGTTAATAGTAGTGTATAGGGTTTTGCTTTTTACTTATTTTGAAATGTAAGATAAGGGATTTGGGTGCTGATTTTAATAATCATTCCATGTCCTAAGGCACATCTACCAGCATGACATTCCTCTTGGCAGCACATTGAATCTAAAATCCTGATTATGACAGTGACTACAGTGTGCTTTGGACTTAATCAGACCTTTAATCCCAAATCGGTGTATGACAAGTGGCAGCACACCAAACTCTAGCACGTTGAAGGAAATTCTCTAGTATTTGCTTACAGAAAGAACAACCTCTATTCTAAACACCCGAGTGACATCAATTTAATTAGACTTTCAAATAATATTTCAGCCTTGTCAACTAAGCTGGAGGTTATTGTTTTAAGTGATATTAGACGACAGCATTAAGATACATCTAATCAGACACAGTGAAACGAGCGCAAAGACCGACAACGCACACATTAACATGCTAAAAATTAATTAACGAGCAATAAACACTTACACCTCTGCAGCTGCTTCTTCGACCTCTTCTGTGGTCGCTGCCACACCCTCCTTGTTAATACAATGCGTTAAGATGAAAAGTATTCGAAGTGTAAAATTTGCAAATAGTCAACTTTGATATTTAAAACAATAAAATTTACTCATTTTAACATTGAACTATTGTGATAATGTCTTCTTCGTTGAGGTGAAGATTTAACTTGTCATTTATGAAATGCCGAGAGAGAGAGAGAGAGAGAGAGAGAGAGAGAGAGAGAGAGAGAGAGAGAGAGAGAGAGAGAGATATGGATTGACATTGACATATGGATGATGTATGGATGTATAATATATAATGATGGAAAGAAAGATAGAATGATAGATACATAGATTCATGGCTGGATGGATTAATGACTGGTGAATGATTGGGAGGATGGAAAAAGATTGATATATAGAGGATAGGTTCGTTTTGTGACAAATTCTGTTGTGCTTTTAGAAGCGTGTAAAATGTAGATAGGTAGGAGGATGGTAGGATTTGTGACTTGAAAGATCGAACTTTTGTCTGATTAATATTTTCTGTTTCCATAAGAAATGTACTTTGGGAAGATATACAAATATTTAATGTTAAAATATATGCTAACGTTAACTTTACTCAGTCTATCTATCTATCTGTCTGTCTGTCTATATAATGTATATGTATCTGTAGATTCACATATTTGTATGTAACATATTTAACAACCAACTATAAGAGATTTTAGAAAAAAGTAAAAGTATGTTAGTGACTAATAGGAGCAGATATTTAATACAACTATGGTTATGTATATTCTTTAAACAGATATTTAATACAAATATAAGTTATGTATATTCTTTACACAGTGACTTATGTTGTATGACGTTTCTCTTCAGCACTATTTACTCACCTCTTCTTCTGGTTTCTCTTCGGGTTCAGCCTCCTCTTCTTCTATATTTTGTCTTTTCCGTGTGATACATAAAGAATGTAATCATTCAACACGTTTTTGTCAATAAACGGACTGGTTGCGTATATTGCACTTAGTATAAAATCATTATGCTTAAAGTCTTTTATATATTGTCACACATGTTTGAATAGTTGTCAAGTAGCATTCACATGTTTTCATTATATATTTATTATTAATATGATTAAAGTGTATTATTTTCCAATCTAAGACTATTTATTAATACTTCCGTAAGAGGTCGTGAATACTTAAAGTATCTAGAAAACGAAAGGGAGATAAATCATTCTAAAATATGTGCCCAAACCTCAGAAATCGAAAGATCGCAGCTAGAACGGGACAGACTAGAAAAAAGTGGAATGAGAAGAGTTGGATAACAGACCGGGAAAGCTAAGGTCTATAAAAAAAATAACCTTGGCATGGAAAGATTAGAAAAGGATAGAGTGAAGGAAGAAGAGATGGAGGATTTTGATTTAAGAATGGTTATGGATGGAAGTTGATAGTCATGGTTGAAAAACTGATAAATTAGCCAGTTACAGTCCCCAAACTTAACATGGAATATAAAGGCAGAAATAAGGCTGTTAAGAAAGTTGAGAAAGGCATAAAAACAGTTACTTTAAAAATCAGTGACGTGTGACAGTTCAAAGCACTGAGGTAGTTAGCAAAGAGAGTGCCGTTACGGAGACTGATATAATATCGGTAAAAAGTAATGATGCGGTTAGTACTCAACCGGAAGACACGCATAACACAGCCAGTACTCAACAGATTAGTGTACAAGCATTCATTGTGACAAACACTGACAGCCACTCCAACATATGTAAAATTGTGTCATCGTATATTGCAGTAGTACGGTGGATCATGACGTGTCGTTTTCACCATCACGCAAGTGAATGCATCATTTGCAGTGAATATAGGACAACGAATAAACATTCAGTTTCTGAATTATTAATATTTGTCAATGATGACATATCAGTAAACTTCAGTCTTTAACCTGTCCAGAATATATTACACACTCAAAACGCATACACGATAGAAATGGTGTGTGTCAGAGTCAATAATATTTTCGTGAAAAAAATATCTTCAGTAAAACTTTACGAAAGTAATCAATAGTACTTTACCAATGATATCACATTCAGTAGTTCTTAAATTAGGATATCAAAGTCAAAAATACTTTATAAAGAATATTAAAGTCAATAATAGTACTGTGCGGAAAATATCCAAGTTAATATTGCCTTACGGAAAATATAAAGTTAATAGTAGTGTGCGGAAAATATCAATGTTAATAATATTGTACGGAAAATATCATGTTAATAGTAGTGTACTGAAAATATCAATGATAACTGTAGCTATATAAAAGATCAATGTTAATAGTAGTGTATAGGGTTTTGCTTTTTACTTATTTTGAAATGTAAGATAAGGGATTTGGGTGCTGATTTTAATAATCATTCCATGTCCTAAGGCACATCTACCAGCATGACATTCCTCTTGGCAGCACATTGAATCTAAAATCCTGATTATGACAGTGACTACAGTGTGCTTTGGACTTAATCAGACCTTTAATCCCAAATCGGTGTATGACAAGTGGCAGCACACCAAACTCTAGCACGTTGAAGGAAATTCTCTAGTATTTGCTTACAGAAAGAACAACCTCTATTCTAAACACCCGAGTGACATCAATTTAATTAGACTTTCAAATAATATTTCAGCCTTGTCAACTAAGCTGGAGGTTATTGTTTTAAGTGATATTAGACGACAGCATTAAGATACATCTAATCAGACACAGTGAAACGAGCGCAAAGACCGACAACGCACACATTAACATGCTAAAAATTAATTAACGAGCAATAAACACTTACACCTCTGCAGCTGCTTCTTCGACCTCTTCTGTGGTCGCTGCCACACCCTCCTTGTTAATACAATGCGTTAAGATGAAAAGTATTCGAAGTGTAAAATTTGCAAATAGTCAACTTTGATATTTAAAACAATAAAATTTACTCATTTTAACATTGAACTATTGTGATAATGTCTTCTTCGTTGAGGTGAAGATTTAACTTGTCATTTATGAAATGCCGAGAGAGAGAGAGAGAGAGAGAGAGAGAGAGAGAGAGAGAGAGAGAGAGAGAGAGAGAGAGAGAGAGAGAGAGAGATATGGATTGACATTGACATATGGATGATGTATGGATGTATAATATATAATGATGGAAAGAAAGATAGAATGATAGATACATAGATTCATGGCTGGATGGATTAATGACTGGTGAATGATTGGGAGGATGGAAAAAGATTGATATATAGAGGATAGGTTCGTTTTGTGACAAATTCTGTTGTGCTTTTAGAAGCGTGTAAAATGTAGATAGGTAGGAGGATGGTAGGATTTGTGACTTGAAAGATCGAACTTTTGTCTGATTAATATTTTCTGTTTCCATAAGAAATGTACTTTGGGAAGATATACAAATATTTAATGTTAAAATATATGCTAACGTTAACTTTACTCAGTCTATCTATCTATCTGTCTGTCTGTCTATATAATGTATATGTATCTGTAGATTCACATATTTGTATGTAACATATTTAACAACCAACTATAAGAGATTTTAGAAAAAAGTAAAAGTATGTTAGTGACTAATAGGAGCAGATATTTAATACAACTATGGTTATGTATATTCTTTAAACAGATATTTAATACAAATATAAGTTATGTATATTCTTTACACAGTGACTTATGTTGTATGACGTTTCTCTTCAGCACTATTTACTCACCTCTTCTTCTGGTTTCTCTTCGGGTTCAGCCTCCTCTTCTTCTATATTTTGTCTTTTCCGTGTGATACATAAAGAATGTAATCATTCAACACGTTTTTGTCAATAAACGGACTGGTTGCGTATATTGCACTTAGTATAAAATCATTATGCTTAAAGTCTTTTATATATTGTCACACATGTTTGAATAGTTGTCAAGTAGCATTCACATGTTTTCATTATATATTTATTATTAATATGATTAAAGTGTATTATTTTCCAATCTAAGACTATTTATTAATACTTCCGTAAGAGGTCGTGAATACTTAAAGTATCTAGAAAACGAAAGGGAGATAAATCATTCTAAGATATGTGCCCAAACCTCAGAAATCGAAAGATCGCAGCTAGAACGGGACAGACTAGAAAAAAGTGGAATGAGAAGAGTTGGATAACAGACCGGGAAAGCTAAGGTCTATAAAAAAAATAACCTTGGCATGGAAAGATTAGAAAAGGATAGAGTGAAGGAAGAAGAGATGGAGGATTTTGATTTAAGAATGGTTATGGATGGAAGTTGATAGTCATGGTTGAAAAACTGATAAATTAGCCAGTTACAGTCCCCAAACTTAACATGGAATATAAAGGCAGAAATAAGGCTGTTAAGAAAGTTGAGAAAGGCATAAAAACAGTTACTTTAAAAATCAGTGACGTGTGACAGTTCAAAGCACTGAGGTAGTTAGCAAAGAGAGTGCCGTTACGGAGACTGATATAATATCGGTAAAAAGTAATGATGCGGTTAGTACTCAACCGGAAGACACGCATAACACAGCCAGTACTCAACAGATTAGTGTACAAGCATTCATTGTGACAAACACTGACAGCCACTCCAACATATGTAAAATTGTGTCATCGTATATTGCAGTAGTACGGTGGATGATGACGTGTCGTTTTCACCATCACGCAAGTGAATGCATCATTTGCAGTGAATATAGGACAACGAATAAATATTCAGTTTCTGAATTATTAATATTTGTCAATGATGACATATCAGTAAACTTCAGTCTTTAACCTGTCCAGAATATATTACATACTCAAAACGCATACACGATAGAAATGGTGTGTGTCAGAGTCAATAATATTTTCGTGAAAAAAATATCTTAGTAAAACTTTACGAAAGTAATCAATAGTACTTTACCAATGATATCACATTCAGTAGTTCTTAAATTAGGATATCAAAGTCAAAAAATACTTTATAAAGAATATTAAAGTCAATAATAGTACTGTGCGGAAAATATCCAAGTTAATATTGCCTTACGGAAAATATAAAGTTAATAGTAGTGTGCGGAAAATATCAATGTTAATAATATTGTACGGAAAATATCATGTTAATAGTAGTGTACTGAAAATATCAATGATAACTGTAGCTATATAAAAGATCAATGTTAATAGTAGTGTATAGGGTTTTGCTTTTTACTTATTTTGAAATGTAAGATAAGGGATTTGGGTGCTGATTTTAATAATCATTCCATGTCCTAAGGCACATCTACCAGCATGACATTCCTCTTGGCAGCACATTGAATCTAAAATCCTGATTATGACAGTGACTACAATGTGGTTTGGACTTAATCAGACCTTTAATCCCAAATCGGTGTATGACAAGTGGCAGCACACAAAACTCTAGTATGTTGAAGGAAATGCACTAGTATTTACATATAGAAAGAACAACCTCTATTCTAAACACCCGAGTGACATCAATTTAATTAGACTTTCAAATAATATTTCAGCCTTGTCAACTAAGCTGGAGGTTATTGTTTTAAGTGATATTAGACGACAGCATTAAGATACATCTAATCAGACACAGTGAAACGAGCGCAAAGACCGACAACGCACACATTAACATGCTAAAAATTAATTAACGAGCAATAAACACTTACACCTCTGCAGCTGCTTCTTCGACCTCTTCTGTGGTCGCTGCCACACCCTCCTTGTTAATACAATGCGTTAAGATGAAAAGTATTCGAAGTGTAAAATTTGCAAATAGTCAACTTTGATATTTAAAACAATAAAATTTACTCATTTTAACATTGAACTATTGTGATAATGTCTTCTTCGTTGAGGTGAAGATTTAACTTGTCATTTATGAAATGCCGAGAGAGAGAGAGAGAGAGAGAGAGAGAGAGAGAGAGAGAGAGAGAGAGAGAGAGAGAGAGAGAGAGAGAGAGAGAGAGATATGGATTGACATTGACATATGGATGATGTATGGATGTATAATATATAATGATGGAAAGAAAGATAGAATGATAGATACATAGATTCATGGCTGGATGGATTAATGACTGGTGAATGATTGGGAGGATGGAAAAAGATTGATATATAGAGGATAGGTTCGTTTTGTGACAAATTCTGTTGTGCTTTTAGAAGCGTGTAAAATGTAGATAGGTAGGAGGATGGTAGGATTTGTGACTTGAAAGATCGAACTTTTGTCTGATTAATATTTTCTGTTTCCATAAGAAATGTACTTTGGGAAGATATACAAATATTTAATGTTAAAATATATGCTAACGTTAACTTTACTCAGTCTATCTATCTATCTGTCTGTCTGTCTATATAATGTATATGTATCTGTAGATTCACATATTTGTATGTAACATATTTAACAACCAACTATAAGAGATTTTAGAAAAAAGTAAAAGTATGTTAGTGACTAATAGGAGCAGATATTTAATACAACTATGGTTATGTATATTCTTTAAACAGATATTTAATACAAATATAAGTTATGTATATTCTTTACACAGTGACTTATGTTGTATGACGTTTCTCTTCAGCACTATTTACTCACCTCTTCTTCTGGTTTCTCTTCGGGTTCAGCCTCCTCTTCTTCTATATTTTGTCTTTTCCGTGTGATACATAAAGAATGTAATCATTTCAACACGTTTTTTGTCAATAAACGGACTGGTTGCGTATATTGCACTTAGTATAAAATCATTATGCTTAAAGTCTTTTATATATTGTCACACATGTTTGAATAGTTGTCAAGTAGCATTCACATGTTTTCATTATATATTTATTATTAATATGATTAAAGTGTATTAATTTTCAATCTAAGACTATTTATTAATACTTCCGTAAGAGGTCGTGAATACTTAAAGTATCTAGAAAACGAAAGGGAGATAAATCATTCTAAAATATGTGCCCAAACCTCAGAAATCGAAAGATCGCAGCTAGAACGGGACAGACTAGAAAAAAGTGGAATGAGAAGAGTTGGATAACAGACCGGAAAGCTAAGGTCTATAAAAAAAATAACCTTGGCATGGAAAGATTAGAAAAGGATAGAGTGAAGGAAGAAGAGATGGAGGATTTTGATTTAAGAATGGTTATGGATGGAAGTTGATAGTCATGGTTGAAAAACTGATAAATTAGCCAGTTACAGTCCCCAAACTTAACATGGAATATAAAGGCAGAAATAAGGCTGTTAAGAAAGTTGAGAAAGGCATAAAAACAGTTACTTTAAAAATCAGTGACGTGTGACAGTTCAAAGCACTGAGGTAGGTTAGCAAAGAGAGTGCCGTTACGGAGACTGATATAATATCGGTAAAAGTAATGATGCGGTTAGTACTCAACCGGAAGACACGCATAACACAGCCAGTACTCAACAGATTAGTGTACAAGCATTCATTGTGACAAACACTGACAGCCACTCCAACATATGTAAAATTGTGTCATCGTATATTGCAGTAGTACGGTGGATGATGACGTGTCGTTTTCACCATCACGCAAGTGAATGCATCATTTGCAGTGAATATAGGACAACGAATAAATATTCAGTTTCTGAATTATTAATATTTGTCAATGATGACATATCAGTAAACTTCAGTCTTTAACCTGTCCAGAATATATTACATACTCAAAACGCACTACACAGATAGAAATGGGTGTGTGTCAGGAGTCAATAATATTTTCGTGAAAAAAATATCTTAGTAAAACTTTACGAAAGTAATCAATAGTACTTTACCAATGATATCACATTCAGTAGTTCTTAAATTAGGATATCAGAAGTCAAAAATACTTTATAAAGAATATTAAAGTCAATAATAGTACTGTGCGGAAAATATCCAAGTTAATATTGCCTTACGGAAAATATAAAGTTAATAGTAGTGTGCGGAAAATATCAATGTTAATAATATTGTACGGAAAATATCATGTTAATAGTAGTGTACTGAAAATATCAATGATAACTGTAGCTATATAAAAGATCAATGTTAATAGTAGTGTATAGGGTTTTGCTTTTTACTTATTTTGAAATGTAAGATAAGGGATTTGGGTGCTGATTTTAATAATCATTCCATGTCCTAAGGCACATCTACCAGCATGACATTCCTCTTGGCAGCACATTGAATCTAAAATCCTGATTATGACAGTGACTACAATGTGGTTTGGACTTAATCAGACCTTTAATCCCAAATCGGTGTATGACAAGTGGCAGCACACAAAACTCTAGTATGTTGAAGGAAATGCACTAGTATTTACATATAGAAAGAACAACCTCTATTCTAAACACCCGAGTGACATCAATTTAATTAGACTTTCAAATAATATTTTCAGCCTTGTCAACTAAGCTGGAGGTTATTGTTTTAAGTGATATTAGACGACAGCATTAAGATACATCTAATCAGACACAGTGAAACGAGCGCAAAGACCGACAACGCACACATTAACATGCTAAAAATTAATTAACGAGCAATAAACACTTACACCTCTGCAGCTGCTTCTTCGACCTCTTCTGTGGTCGCTGCCACACCCTCCTTGTTAATACAATGCGTTAAGATGAAAAGTATTCGAAGTGTAAAATTTGCAAATAGTCAACTTTGATATTTAAAACAATAAAATTTACTCATTTTAACATTGAACTATTGTGATAATGTCTTCTTCGTTGAGGTGAAGATTTAACTTGTCATTTATGAAATGCCGAGAGAGAGAGAGAGAGAGAGAGAGAGAGAGAGAGAGAGAGAGAGATGAGGAGAGAGAGAGAGAGAGAGAGAGATATGGATTGACATTGACATATGGATGATGTATGGATGTATAATATATAGATGATGGAAAGAAAGATAGAATGATAGATACATAGATTCATGCTGGATGGATTAATGACTGGTGAATGATTGGGAGGATGGAAAAAGATTGATATATAGAGGATAGGTTCGTTTTGTGACAAATTCTGTTGTGCTTTTAGAAGCGTGTAAAATGTAGATAGGTAGGAGGATGGTAGGATTTGTGACTTGAAAGATCGAACTTTTGTCTGATTAATATTTTCTGTTTCCATAAGAAATGTACTTTGGGAAGATATACAAATATTTAATGTTAAAATATATGCTAACGTTAACTTTACTCAGTCTATCTATCTATCTGTCTGTCTGTCTACTATAATGTATATGTATCTGTAGATTCACATATTTGTATGTAACATATTTAACAACCAACTATAAGAGATTTTAGAAAAAAGTAAAAGTATGTTAGTGACTAATAGGAGCAGATATTTAATACAACTATGGTTATGTATATTCTTTAAACAGATATTTTAATACAAATATAAGTTATGTATATTCTTTACACAGTGACTTATGTTGTATGACGTTTCTCTTCAGCACTATTTACTCACCTCTTCTTCTGGTTTCTCTTCGGGTTCAGCCTCCTCTTCTTCTATATTTTGTCTTTTCCGTGTGATACATAAAGAATGTAATCATTCAACACGTTTTTGTCAATAAACGGACTGGTTGCGTATATTGCACTTAGTATAAAATCATTATGCTTAAAGTCTTTTATATATTGTCACACATGTTTGAATAGTTGTCAAGTAGCATTCACATGTTTTCATTATATATTTATTATTAATATGATTAAAGTGTATTATTTTCCAATCTAAGACTATTTATTAATACTTCCGTAAGAGGTCGTGAATACTTAAAGTATCTAGAAACGAAAGGGAGATAAATCATTCTAAAATATGTGCCCAAACCTCAGAAATCGAAAGATCGCAGCTAGAACGGGACAGACTAGAAAAAAGTGGAATGAGAAGAGTTGGATAACAGACCGGGAAAGCTAAGGTCTATAAAAAAAAATAACCTTGGCATGGAAAGATTAGAAAAGGATAGAGTGAAGGAAGAAGAGATGGAGGATTTTGATTTAAGAATGGTTATGGATGGAAGTTGATAGTCATGGTTGAAAAACTGATAAATTAGCCAGTTACAGTCCCCAAACTTAACATGGAATATAAAGGCAGAAATAAGGCTGTTAAGAAAGTTGAGAAAGGCATAAAAACAGTTACTTTAAAAATCAGTGACGTGTGACAGTTCAAAGCACTGAGGTAGTTAGCAAAGAGAGTGCCGTTACGGAGACTGATATAATATCGGTAAAAAGTAATGATGCGGTTAGTACTCAACCGGAAGACACGCATAGACACAGCCAGTACTCAACAGATTAGTGTACAAGCATTCATTGTGACAAACACCTGACAGCCACTCCAACATATGTAAAATTGTGTCATCGTATATTGCAGTAGTACGGTGGATGATGACGTGTCGTTTTCACCATCACGCAAGTGAATGCATCATTTGCAGTGGAATATAGGACAACGAATAAATATTCAGTTTCTGAATTATTAAATATTTGTCAATGATGACATATCAGTAAACTTCAGTCTTTAACCTGTCCAGAATATATTACATACTCAAAACGCATACACGATAGAAATGGTGTGTGTCAGAGTCAATAATATTTTCGTGAAAAAAATATCTTAGTAAAAACTTTACGAAAGTAATCAATAGTACTTTACCAATGATATCACATTCAGTAGTTCTTAAATTAGGATATCAAAGTCAAAAATACTTTATAAAGAATATTAAAGTCAATAATAGTACTGTGCGGAAAATATCCAAGTTAATATTGCCTTACGGAAAATATAAAGTTAATAGTAGTGTGCGGAAAATATCAATGTTAATAATATTGTACGGAAAATATCATGTTAATAGTAGCTGTACTGAAAATATCAATGATAACTGTAGCTATATAAAAGATCAATGTTAATAGTAGTGTAGTAAGATAAGGGATTTGGGTGCTGATTTTAATAATCATTCCATGTCCTAAGGCACATCTACCAGCATGACATTCCTCTTGGCAGCACATTGAATCTAAAATCCTGATTATGACAGTGACTACAGTGTGGTTTGGACTTAATCAGACCTTTAATCCCAAATCGGTGTATGACAAGTGGCAGCACACAAAACTGTAGTATGTTGAAGGAAATGCACTAGTATTTACATATAGAAAGAACAACCTCTATTCTAAACACCCGAATGACATCAATTTAATTAGACTTTCAAATAATATTTCAGCCTTGTTAACTAAGCTGGAGGTTATTGTTTTAAGTGATATTAGACGACAGCATTAAGATACATCTAATCAGACACAGTGAAACGAGCGCAAAGACCGACAACGCACACATTAACATGCTAAAAATTAATTAACGAGCAATAAACACTTACACCTCTGCAGCTGATTCTTCGACCTCTTCTGTGGTCGCTGCCACACCCTCCTTGTTAATACAATGCGTTAAGATGAAAAGTATTCGAAGTATAAAATTTGCAAATAGTCAACTTTGATATTTAAAACAATAAAATTTACTCATTTTAACATTGAACTATTGTGATAATGTCTTCTTCGTTGAGGTGGAGATTTAACTTGTCATTTATGAAATGCCGAGAGAGAGAGAGAGAGAGAGAGAGAGAGAGAGAGATGGATTGACATGGACATATGGATGATGTATGGATGTATAATATATAATGATGGAAAGAACGATAGAATGATAGATACATAGATTCATGGCTGGATGGATTAATGACTGGTGAATGATTGGGAGGATGGAAAAAGATTGATATATACATATATACAGGATAGGTTCGTTTTGTGACAAATTCTGTTGTGCTTTTAGAAGCGTGTAAAATGTAGATAGGTAGGAGGATGGCTGGATTTGTGACTTGAAAGATCGAACTTTTGTCTGATTAATATTTTCTGTTTCCATAAGAAATGTACTTTGGGAAGATATACAAATATTTAATGTTAAAATATATGCTAACGTTAACTTTACTCAGTCTATCTATCTATCTGTCTGTCTGTCTATATAATGTATATGTATGTATCCGTAGATTCACATATTTGTATGTAACATATTTAACAACCAACTATAAGAGATTTTAGAAAAAAGTAAAAGTATGTTAGTGACTAATAGGAGCAGATATTTAATACAACTATGGTTATGTATATTCTTTAAACAGATATTTAATACAAATAGAAGTTATGTATATTCTTTACACAGTGACTTATGTTGTATGACGTTTCTCTTCAGCACTATTTACTCACCTCTTCTTCTGGTTTCTCTTCGGGTTCAGCCTCCTCTTCTTCTATATTTTGTCTTTTCCGTGTGATACATAAAGAATGTAATCATTCAACACGTTTTTGTCAATAAACGGACTGGTTGCGTATATTGCACTTAGTATAAACTCATTATGCTTAAAGTCTTTTATATATTGTCACACATGTTTGAATAGTTGAAAAGTAGCATTCAAATGTTTTCATTATATATTTATTATTAATATGATTAAAGTGAATTATTTTCCAATCTAAGACTATTTATTAATACTTCCGTAAGATGTCGTGAATACTTAAAGTATCTAGAAAACGAAAGGGAGATAAATCATTCTAAAATATGTGCCAAAACCTCAGAAATTGAAAGATCGCAGTTAGAATGGGACAGACTAGAAAAAGTGGAATGAGAAGAGTTGGATAACAGACCGGGAAAGCTAAGGTCTATAAAGAAAAATAACCTTGGCATGGAAAGATTAGAAAAGGATAGAGTGAAGGAAGAAGAGATGGAGGATTTTGATTTAAGCTGGTTATGGATGGAAGTTGATAGTCATGGTTGAAAAACTGATAAATTAGCCAGTTACAGTCCCCAAACTTAACATGGAATATAAAGGCAGAAATAAGGCTGTTAAGAAAGTTGAGAAAGGCATAAAAACAGTTACTTTAAAAATCAGTGACGCTGTGACAGTTCAAAGCACTGAGGTAGTTAGCAAAGAGAGTGCCGGTACGGAGACTGATATAATATCGGTAAAAAGTAATGATGCGGTTAGTACTCAACCGGAAGACACGCATAACACAGCCAGTACTCAACAGATTAGTGTACAAGCATTCATTGTGACAAACACTGACAGCCACTCCATCATATGTAAAATTGTGTCATCGTATATTGCAGTAGTACGGTGGATCATGACGTGTCGTTTTCACCATCACGCAAGTGAATGCATCATTTGCAGTGAATATAGGACAACGAATAAATATTCAGTTTCTGAATTATTAATATTTGTCAATGATGACATATCAGTAAACTTCAGTCTTTAACCTGTCCAGAATATATTAAACACTCATAACGCATACACGATAGAAATGGTGTGTGTCAGAGTCAATAATATTTTCGTGAAAAAAATATCTTCAGTAAAACTTTACGAAAGTAATCAATAGTACTTTACCAATGATATCACATTGAATAGTTCTTAAATAAGGATATCAAAGTCAAAAATACTTTATAAAGAATATTAAAGTCAATAATAGTACTGTGCGGAAAATATCCAAGTTAATATTGCCTTACGGAAAATATAAAGTTAATAGTAGTGTGCGGAAAATATCAATGTTAATAATATTGTACGGAAAATATCATGTTAATAGTAGTGTACTGAAAATATCAATGATAACTGTAGCTATATAAAAGATCAATGTTAATAGTAGTGTATAGGGTTTTGCTTTTTACTTATTTTGAAATGTAAGATAAGGGATTTGGGTGCTGATTTTAATAATCATTCCATGTCCTAAGGCACATCTACCAGCATGACATTCCTCTTGGCAGCACATTGAATCTAAAATCCTGATTATGACAGTGACTACAGTGTGGTTTGGACTTAATCAGACCTTTAATCCCAAATCGGTGTATGACAAGTGGCAGCACACAAAACTGTAGTATGTTGAAGGAAATGCACTAGTATTTACATATAGAAAGAACAACCTCTATTCTAAACACCCGAGTGACATCAATTTAATTAGACTTTCAAATAATATTTCAGCCTTGTTAACTAAGCTGGAGGTTATTATTTTAAGTGATATTAGACGATAGCATTAAGATACATCTAATCAGACACAGTGAAACGAGCGCAAAGACCGACAACGCACACATTAACATGCTAAAAATTAATTAACGAGCAATAAACACTTACACCTCTGCAGCTGATTCTTCGACCTCTTCTGTGGTCGCTGCCACACCCTCCTTGTTAATAGAATGCGTTAAGATGAAAAGTATTCGAAGTATAAAATTTGCAAATAGTCAACTTTGATATTTAAAACAATAAAATTTACTCATTTTAACATTGAACTATTGTGATAATGTCTTCTTCGTTGAGGTGGAGATTTAACTTGTCATTTATGAAATGCCGAGAGAGAGAGAGAGAGAGAGAGAGAGAGAGAGAGAGAGAGAGAGAGAGAGAGAGAGAGATGGATTGACATGGACATATGGATGATGTATGGATGTATAATATATAATGATGGAAAGAACGATAGAATGATAGATACTAGATTCATGGCTGGATGGATTAATGACTGGTGAATGATTGGGAGGATGGAAAAAGATTGATATATACATATATACAGGATAGGTTCGTTTTGTGACAAATTCTGTTGTGCTTTTAGAAGCGTGTAAAATGTAGATAGGTAGGAGGATGGCTGGATTTGTGACTTGAAAGATCGAACTTTTGTCTGATTAATATTTTCTGTTTCCATAAGAAATGTACTTTGGGAAGATATACAAATATTTAATGTTAAAATATATGCTAACGTTAACTTTACTCAGTCTATCTATCTATCTGTCTGTCTGTCTATATAATGTATATGTATCCGTAGATTCACATATTTGTATGTAACATATTTAACAACCAACTATAAGAGATTTTAGAAAAAAGTAAAAGTATGTTAGTGACTAATAGGAGCAGATATTTAATATAACTATGGTTATGTATATTCTTTAAACAGATATTTAATACAAATAGAAGTTATGTATATTCTTTACACAGTGACTTATGTTGTATGACGTTTCTCTTCAGCACTATTTACTCACCTCTTCTTCTGGTTTCTCTTCGGGTTCAGCCTCCTCTTCTTCTATATTTTGTCTTTTCCGTGTGATACATAAAGAATGTAATCATTCAACACGTTTTTGTCAATAAACGGACTGGTTGCGTATATTGCACTTAGTATAAACTCATTATGCTTAAAGTCTTTTATATATTGTCACACATGTTTGAATAGTTGAAAAGTAGCATTCAAATGTTTTCATTATATATTTATTATTAATATGATTAAAGTGAATTATTTTCCAATCTAAGACTATTTATTAATACTTCCGTAAGATGTCGTGAATACTTAAAGTATCTAGAAAACGAAAGGGAGATAAATCATTCTAAAATATGTGCCAAAACCTCAGAAATTGAAAGATCGCAGTTAGAATGGGACAGACTAGAAAAAGTGGAATGAGAAGAATTGGATAACAGACCGGGAAAGCTAAGGTCTATAAAGAAAAATAACCTTGGCATGGAAAGATTAGAAAAGGATAGAGTGAAGGAAGAAGAGATGGAGGATTTTGATTTAAGCTGGTTATGGATGGAAGTTGATAGTCATGGTTGAAAAACTGATAAATTAGCCAGTTACAGTCCCCAAACTTAACATGGAATATAAAGGCAGAAATAAGGCTGTTAAGAAAGTTGAGAAAGGCATAAAAACAGTTACTTTAAAAATCAGTGACGCTGTGACAGTTCAAAGCACTGAGGTAGTTAGCAAAGAGAGTGCCGGTACGGAGACTGATATAATATCGGTAAAAAGTAATGATGCGGTTAGTACTCAACCGGAAGACACGCATAACACAGCCAGTACTCAACAGATTAGTGTAGAAGCATTCTTTGTGACAAACACTGACAGCCACTCCATCATATGTAAAATTGTGTCATCGTATATTGCAGTAGTACGGTGGATCATGACGTGTCGTTTTCACCATCACGCAAGTGAATGCATCATTTGCAGTGAATATAGGACAACGAATAAATATTCAGTTTCTGAATTATTAATATTTGTCAATGATGACATATCAGTAAACTTCAGTCTTTAACCTGTCCAGAATATATTACACAATCATAACGCATACACGATAGAAATGGTGTGTGTCAGAGTCAATAATATTTTCGTGAAAATAATATCTTCAGTAAAACTTTACGAAAGTAATCAATAGTACTTTACCAATGATATCACATTGAATAGTTCTTAAATAAGGATATCAAAGTCAAAAATACTTTATAAAGAATATTAAAGTCAATAATAGTACTGTGCGGAAAATATCCAAGTTAATATTGCCTTACGGAAAATATAAAGTTAATAGTAGTGTGCGGAAAATATCAATGTTAATAATATTGTACGGAAAATATCATGTTAATAGTAGTGTACTGAAAATATCAATGATAACTGTAGCTATATAAAAGATCAATGTTAATAGTAGTGGATAGGGTTTTGCTTTTTACTTATTTTGAAATGTAAGATAAGGGATTTGGGTGCTGATTTTTATAATCATTCCATGTTCTAAGGCACATCTACCAGCATGACATTCCTCTTGGCAGCACATTGAATCTAAAATCCTGATTATGACAGTGACTACAGTGTGGTTTGGACTTAATCAGACCTTTAATCCCAAATCGGTGTATGACAAGTGGCAGCACACAAAACTGTAGTATGTTGAAGGAAATGCACTAGTATTTACATATAGAAAGAACAACCTCTATTCTAAACACCCGAGTGACATCAATTTAATTAGACTTTCAAATAATATTTCAGCCTTGTTAACTAAGCTGGAGGTTATTGTTTTAAGTGATATTAGACGACAGCATTAAGATACATCTAATCAGACACAGTGAAACGAGCGCAAAGACCGACAACGCACACATTAACATGCTAAAAATTAATTAACGAGCAATAAACACTTACACCTCTGCAGCTGATTCTTCGACCTCTTCTGTGGTCGCTGCCACACCCTCCTTGTTAATACAATGCGTTAAGATGAAAAGTATTCGAAGTATAAAATTTGCAAATAGTCAACTTTGATATTTAAAACAATAAAATTTACTCATTTTAACATTGAACTATTGTGATAATGTCTTCTTCGTTGAGGTGGAGATTTAACTTGTCATTTATGAAATGCCGAGAGAGAGAAAGAGAGAGAGAGAGAGAGAGAGAGAGAGAGAGAGAGAGAGAGAGAGAGAGAGATGGATTGACATGGACATATGGATGATGTATGGATGTATAATATATAATGATGGAAAGAACGATAGAATGATAGATACATAGATTCATGGCTGGATGGATTAATGACTGGTGAATGATTGGGAGGATGGAAAAAGATTGATATATAGAGGATAGGTTCGTTTTGTGACAAATTCTGTTGTGCTTTTAGAAGCGTGTAAAATGTAGATAGGTAGGAGGATGGCTGGATTTGTGACTTGAAAGATCGAACTTTTGTCTGATTAATATTTTCTGTTTCCATAAGAAATGTACTTTGGGAAGATATACAAATATTTAATGTTAAAATATATGCTAACGTTAACTTTACTCAGTCTATCTATCTATCTGTCTGTCTGTCTATATAATGTATATGTATCCGTAGATTCACATATTTGTATGTAACATATTTAACAACCAACTATAAGAGATTTTAGAAAAAAGTAAAAGTATGTTAGTGACTAATAGGAGCAGATATTTAATACAACTATGGTTATGTATATTCTTTAAACAGATATTTAATACAAATAGAAGTTATGTATATTCTTTACACAGTGACTTATGTTGTATGACGTTTCTCTTCAGCACTATTTACTCACCTCTTCTTCTGGTTTCTCTTCGGGTTCAGCCTCCTCTTCTTCTATATTTTGTCTTTTCCGTGTGATACATAAAGAATGTAATCATTCAACACGTTTTTGTCAATAAACGGACTGGTTGCGTATATTGCACTTAGTATAAACTCATTATGCTTAAAGTCTTTTATATATTGTCACACATGTTTGAATAGTTGAAAAGTAGCATTCAAATGTTTTCATTATATATTTATTATTAATATGATTAAAGTGAATTATTTTCCAATCTAAGACTATTTATTAATACTTCCGTAAGATGTCGTGAATACTTAAAGTATCTAGAAAACGAAAGGGAGATAAATCATTCTAAAATATGTGCCAAAACCTCAGAAATTGAAAGATCGCAGTTAGAATGGGACAGACTAGAAAAAGTGGAATGAGAAGAGTTGGATAACAGACCGGGAAAGCTAAGGTCTATAAAGAAAAATAACCTTGGCATGGAAAGATTAGAAAAGGATAGAGTGAAGGAAGAAGAGATGGAGGATTTTGATTTAAGCTGGTTATGGATGGAAGTTGATAGTCATGGTTGAAAAACTGATAAATTAGCCAGTTACAGTCCCCAAACTTAACATGGAATATAAAGGCAGAAATAAGGCTGTTAAGAAAGTTGAGAAAGGCATAAAAACAGTTACTTTAAAAATCAGTGACGCTGTGACAGTTCAAAGCACTGAGGTAGTTAGCAAAGAGAGTGCCGGTACGGAGACTGATATAATATCGGTAAAAAGTAATGATGCGGTTACTACTCAACCGGAAGACACGCATAACACAGCCAGTACTCAACAGATTAGTGTACAAGCATTCATTGTGACAAACACTGACAGCCACTGGAAACATATGTAAAATTGTGTCATCGTATATTGCAGTAGTACGGTGGATCATGACGTGTCGTTTTCACCATCACGCAAGTGAATGCATCATTTGCAGTGAATATAGGACAACGAATAAATATTCAGTTTCTGAATTATTAATATTTGTCAATGATGACATATCAGTAAACTTCAGTCTTTAACCTGTCCAGAATATATTACACACTCATAACGCATACACGATAGAAATGGTGTGTGTCAGAGTCAATAATATTTTCGTGAAAAAAATATCTTCAGTAAAACTTTACGAAAGTAATCAATAGTACTTTACCAATGATATCACATTGAATAGTTCTTAAATAAGGATATCAAAGTCAAAAATACTTTATAAAGAATATTAAAGTCAATAATAGTACTGTGCGGAAAATATCCAAGTTAATATTGCCTTACGGAAAATATAAAGTTAATAGTAGTGTGCGGAAAATATCAATGTTAATAATATTGTACGGAAAATATCATGTTAATAGTAGTGTACTGAAAATATCAATGATAACTGTAGCTATATAAAAGATCAATGTTAATAGTAGTGTATAGGGTTTTGCTTTTTACTTATTTTGAAATGTAAGATAAGGGATTTGGGTGCTGATTTTAATAATCATTCCATGTCCTAAGGCACATCTACCAGCATGACATTCCTCTTGGCAGCACATTGAATCTAAAATCCTGATTATGACAGTGACTACAGTGTGGTTTGGACTTAATCAGACCTTTAATCCCAAATCGGTGTATGACAAGTGGCAGCACACAAAACTGTAGTATGTTGAAGGAAATGCACTAGTATTTACATATAGAAAGAACAACCTCTATTCTAAACACCCGAGTGACATCAATTTAATTAGACTTTCAAATAATATTTCAGCCTTGTTAACTAAGCTGGAGGTTATTGTTTTAAGTGATATTAGACGACAGCATTAAGATACATCTAATCAGACACAGTGAAACGAGCGCAAAGACCGACAACGCACACATTAACATGCTAAAAATTAATTAACGAGCAATAAACACTTACACCTCTGCAGCTGATTCTTCGACCTCTTCTGTGGTCGCTGCCACACCCTCCTTGTTAATACAATGCGTTAAGATGAAAAGTATTCGAAGTATAAAATTTGCAAATAGTCAACTTTGATATTTAAAACAATAAAATTTACTCATTTTAACATTGAACTATTGTGATAATGTCTTCTTCGTTGAGGTGGAGATTTAACTTGTCATTTATGAAATGCCGAGAGAGAGAGAGAGAGAGAGAGAGAGAGAGAGAGAGAGAGAGAGAGAGAGAGAGAGAGATGGATTGACATGGACATATGGATGATGTATGGATGTATAATATATAATGATGGAAAGAACGATAGAATGATAGATACATAGATTCATGGCTGGATGGATTAATGACTGGTGAATGATTGGGAGGATGGAAAAAGATTGATATATACATATATACAGGATAGGTTCGTTTTGTGACAAATTCTGTTGTGCTTTTAGAAGCGTGTAAAATGTAGATAGGTAGGAGGATGGCTGGATTTGTGACTTGAAAGATCGAACTTTTGTCTGATTAATATTTTCTGTTTCCATAAGAAATGTACTTTGGGAAGATATACAAATATTTAATGTTAAAATATATGCTAACGTTAACTTTACTCAGTCTATCTATCTATCTGTCTGTCTGTCTATATAATGTATATGTATCCGTAGATTCACATATTTGTATGTAACATATTTAACAACCAACTATAAGAGATTTTAGAAAAAAGTAAAAGTATGTTAGTGACTAATAGGAGCAGATATTTAATACAACTATGGTTATGTATATTCTTTAAACAGATATTTAATACAAATAGAAGTTATGTATATTCTTTACACAGTGACTTATGTTGTATGACGTTTCTCTTCAGCACTATTTACTCACCTCTTCTTCTGGTTTCTCTTCGGGTTCAGCCTCCTCTTCTTCTATATTTTGTCTTTTCCGTGTGATACATAAAGAATGTAATCATTCAACACGTTTTTGTCAATAAACGGACTGGTTGCGTATATTGCACTTAGTATAAACTCATTATGCTTAAAGTCTTTTATATATTGTCACACATGTTTGAATAGTTGAAAAGTAGCATTCAAATGTTTTCATTATATATTTATTATTAATATGATTAAAGTGAATTATTTTCCAATCTAAGACTATTTATTAATACTTCCGTAAGATGTCGTGAATACTTAAAGTATCTAGAAAACGAAAGGGAGATAAATCATTCTAAAATATGTGCCAAAACCTCAGAAATTGAAAGATCGCAGTTAGAATGGGACAGACTAGAAAAAGTGGAATGAGAAGAGTTGGATAACAGACCGGGAAAGCTAAGGTCTATAAAGAAAAATAACCTTGGCATGGAAAGATTAGAAAAGGATAGAGTGAAGGAAGAAGAGATGGAGGATTTTGATTTAAGCTGGTTATGGATGGAAGTTGATAGTCATGGTTGAAAAACTGATAAATTAGCCAGTTACAGTCCCCAAACTTAACATGGAATATAAAGGCAGAAATAAGGCTGTTAAGAAAGTTGAGAAAGGCATAAAAACAGTTACTTTAAAAATCAGTGACGCTGTGACAGTTCAAAGCACTGAGGTAGTTAGCAAAGAGAGAGCCGGTACGGAGACTGATATAATATCGGTAAAAAGTAATGATGCGGTTAGTACTCAACCGGAAGACACGCATAACACAGCCAGTACTCAACAGATTAGTGTACAAGCATTCATTGTGACAAACACTGACAGCCACTCCATCATATGTAAAATTGTGTCATCGTATATTGCAGTAGTACGGTGGATCATGACGTGTCGTTTTCACCATCACGCAAGTGAATGCATCATTTGCAGTGAATATAGGACAACGAATAAATATTCAGTTTCTGAATTATTAATATTTGTCAATGATGACATATCAGTAAACTTCAGTCTTTAACCTGTCCAGAATATATTACACACTCATAACGCATACACGATAGAAATGGTGTGTGTCAGAGTCAATAATATTTTCGTGAAAAAAATATCTTCAGTAAAACTTTACGAAAGTAATCAATAGTACTTTACCAATGATATCACATTGAATAGTTCTTAAATAAGGATATCAAAGTCAAAAATACTTTATAAAGAATATTAAAGTCAATAATAGTACTGTGCGGAAAATATCCAAGTTAATATTGCCTTACGGAAAATATAAAGTTAATAGTAGTGTGCGGAAAATATCAATGTTAATAATATTGTACGGAAAATATCATGTTAATAGTAGTGTACTGAAAATATCAATGATAACTGTAGCTATATAAAAGATCAATGTTAATAGTAGTGTATAGGGTTTTGCTTTTTACTTATTTTGAAATGTAAGATAAGGGATTTGGGTGCTGATTTTAATAATCATTCCATGTCCTAAGGCACATCTACCAGCATGACATTCCTCTTGGCAGCACATTGAATCTAAAATCCTGATTATGACAGTGACTACAGTGTGGTTTGGACTTAATCAGACCTTTAATCCCAAATCGGTGTATGACAAGTGGCAGCACACAAAACTGTAGTATGTTGAAGGAAATGCACTAGTATTTACATATAGAAAGAACAACCTCTATTCTAAACACCCGAGTGACATCAATTTAATTAGACTTTCAAATAATATTTCAGCCTTGTTAACTAAGCTGGAGGTTATTGTTTTAAGTGATATTAGACGACAGCATTAAGATACATCTAATCAGACACAGTGAAACGAGCGCAAAGACCGACAACGCACACATTAACATGCTAAAAATTAATTAACGAGCAATAAACACTTACACCTCTGCAGCTGATTCTTCGACCTCTTCTGTGGTCGCTGCCACACCCTCCTTGTTAATACAATGCGTTAAGATGAAAAGTATTCGAAGTATAAAATTTGCAAATAGTCAACTTTGATATTTAAAACAATAAAATTTACTCATTTTAACATTGAACTATTGTGATAATGTCTTCTTCGTTGAGGTGGAGATTTAACTTGTCATTTATGAAATGCCGAGAGAGAGAGAGAGAGAGAGAGAGAGAGAGAGAGAGAGAGAGAGAGAGAGAGATGGATTGACATGGACATATGGATGATGTATGGATGTATAATATATAATGATGGAAAGAACGATAGAATGATAGATACATAGATTCATGGCTGGATGGATTAATGACTGGTGAATGATTGGGAGGATGGAAAAAGATTGATATATACATATATACAGGATAGGTTCGTTTTGTGACAAATTCTGTTGTGCTTTTAGAAGCGTGTAAAATGTAGATAGGTAGGAGGATGGCTGGATTTGTGACTTGAAAGATCGAACTTTTGTCTGATTAATATTTTCTGTTTCCATAAGAAATGTACTTTGGGAAGATATACAAATATTTAATGTTAAAATATATGCTAACGTTAACTTTACTCAGTCTATCTATCTATCTGTCTGTCTGTCTATATAATGTATATGTATCCGTAGATTCACATATTTGTATGTAACATATTTAACAACCAACTATAAGAGATTTTAGAAAAAAGTAAAAGTATGTTAGTGACTAATAGGAGCAGATATTTAATACAACTATGGTTATGTATATTCTTTAAACAGATATTTAATACAAATAGAAGTTATGTATATTCTTTACACAGTGACTTATGTTGTATGACGTTTCTCTTCAGCACTATTTACTCACCTCTTCTTCTGGTTTCTCTTCGGGTTCAGCCTCCTCTTCTTCTATATTTTGTCTTTTCCGTGTGATACATAAAGAATGTAATCATTCAACACGTTTTTGTCAATAAACGGACTGGTTGCGTATATTGCACTTAGTATAAACTCATTATGCTTAAAGTCTTTTATATATTGTCACACATGTTTGAATAGTTGAAAAGTAGCATTCAAATGTTTTCATTATATATTTATTATTAATATGATTAAAGTGAATTATTTTCCAATCTAAGACTATTTATTAATACTTCCGTAAGATGTCGTGAATACTTAAAGTATCTAGAAAACGAAAGGGAGATAAATCATTCTAAAATATGTGCCAAAACCTCAGAAATTGAAAGATCGCAGTTAGAATGGGACAGACTAGAAAAAGTGGAATGAGAAGAGTTGGATAACAGACCGGGAAAGCTAAGGTCTATAAAGAAAAATAACCTTGGCATGGAAAGATTAGAAAAGGATAGAGTGAAGGAAGAAGAGATGGAGGATTTTGATTTAAGCTGGTTATGGATGGAAGTTGATAGTCATGGTTGAAAAACTGATAAATTAGCCAGTTACAGTCCCCAAACTTAACATGGAATATAAAGGCAGAAATAAGGCTGTTAAGAAAGTTGAGAAAGGCATAAAAACAGTTACTTTAAAAATCAGTGACGCTGTGACAGTTCAAAGCACTGAGGTAGTTAGCAAAGAGAGTGCCGGTAGGGAGACTGATATAATATCGGTAAAAAGTAATGATGCGGTTAGTACTCAACCGGAAGACACGCATAACACAGCCAGTACTCAACAGATTAGTGTACAAGCATTCATTGTGACAAACACTGACAGCCACTCCATCATATGTAAAATTGTGTCATCGTATATTGCAGTAGTACGGTGGATCATGACGTGTCGTTTTCACCATCACGCAAGTGAATGCATCATTTGCAGTGAATATAGGACAACGAATAAATATTCAGTTTCTGAATTATTAATATTTGTCAATGATGACATATCAGTAAACTTCAGTCTTTAACCTGTCCAGAATATATTACACACTCATAACGCATACACGATAGAAATGGTGTGTGTCAGAGTCAATAATATTTTCGTGAAAAAAATATCTTCAGTAAAACTTTACGAAAGTAATCAATAGTACTTTACCAATGATATCACATTGAATAGTTCTTAAATAAGGATATCAAAGTCAAAAATACTTTATAAAGAATATTAAAGTCAATAATAGTACTGTGCGGAAAATATCCAAGTTAATATTGCCTTACGGAAAATATAAAGTTAATAGTAGTGTGCGGAAAATATCAATGTTAATAATATTGTACGGAAAATATCATGTTAATAGTAGTGTACTGAAAATATCAATGATAACTGTAGCTATATAAAAGATCAATGTTAATAGTAGTGTATAGGGTTTTGCTTTTTACTTATTTTGAAATGTAAGATAAGGGATTTGGGTGCTGATTTTAATAATCATTCCATGTCCTAAGGCACATCTACCAGCATGACATTCCTCTTGGCAGCACATTGAATCTAAAATCCTGATTATGACAGTGACTACAGTGTGGTTTGGACTTAATCAGACCTTTAATCCCAAATCGGTGTATGACAAGTGGCAGCACACAAAACTGTAGTATGTTGAAGGAAATGCACTAGTATTTACATATAGAAAGAACAACCTCTATTCTAAACACCCGAGTGACATCAATTTAATTAGACTTTCAAATAATATTTCAGCCTTGTTAACTAAGCTGGAGGTTATTATTTTAAGTGATATTAGACGATAGCATTAAGATACATCTAATCAGACACAGTGAAACGAGCGCAAAGACCGACAACGCACACATTAACATGCTAAAAATTAATTAACGAGCAATAAACACTTACACCTCTGCAGCTGATTCTTCGACCTCTTCTGTGGTCGCTGCCACACCCTCCTTGTTAATAGAATGCGTTAAGATGAAAAGTATTCGAAGTATAAAATTTGCAAATAGTCAACTTTGATATTTAAAACAATAAAATTTACTCATTTTAACATTGAACTATTGTGATAATGTCTTCTTCGTTGAGGTGGAGATTTAACTTGTCATTTATGAAATGCCGAGAGAGAGAGAGAGAGAGAGAGAGAGAGAGAGAGAGAGAGAGAGAGAGAGAGAGAGAGAGAGAGAGAGATGGATTGACATGGACATATGGATGATGTATGGATGTATAATATATAATGATGGAAAGAACGATAGAATGATAGATACATAGATTCATGGCTGGATGGATTAATGACTGGTGAATGATTGGGAGGATGGAAAAAGATTGATATATACATATATACAGGATAGGTTCGTTTTGTGACAAATTCTGTTGTGCTTTTAGAAGCGTGTAAAATGTAGATAGGTAGGAGGATGGCTGGATTTGTGACTTGAAAGATCGAACTTTTGTCTGATTAATATTTTCTGTTTCCATAAGAAATGTACTTTGGGAAGATATACAAATATTTAATGTTAAAATATATGCTAACGTTAACTTTACTCAGTCTATCTATCTATCTGTCTGTCTGTCTATATAATGTATATGTATCCGTAGATTCACATATTTGTATGTAACATATTTAACAACCAACTATAAGAGATTTTAGAAAAAAGTAAAAGTATGTTAGTGACTAATAGGAGCAGATATTTAATACAACTATGGTTATGTATATTCTTTAAACAGATATTTAATACAAATAGAAGTTATGTATATTCTTTACACAGTGACTTATGTTGTATGACGTTTCTCTTCAGCACTATTTACTCACCTCTTCTTCTGGTTTCTCTTCGGGTTCAGCCTCCTCTTCTTCTATATTTTGTCTTTTCCGTGTGATACATAAAGAATGTAATCATTCAACACGTTTTTGTCAATAAACGGACTGGTTGCGTATATTGCACTTAGTATAAACTCATTATGCTTAAAGTCTTTTATATATTGTCACACATGTTTGAATAGTTGAAAAGTAGCATTCAAATGTTTTCATTATATATTTATTATTAATATGATTAAAGTGAATTATTTTCCAATCTAAGACTATTTATTAATACTTCCGTAAGATGTCGTGAATACTTAAAGTATCTAGAAAACGAAAGGGAGATAAATCATTCTAAAATATGTGCCAAAACCTCAGAAATTGAAAGATCGCAGTTAGAATGGGACAGACTAGAAAAAGTGGAATGAGAAGAGTTGGATAACAGACCGGGAAAGCTAAGGTCTATAAAGAAAAATAACCTTGGCATGGAAAGATTAGAAAAGGATAGAGTGAAGGAAGAAGAGATGGAGGATTTTGATTTAAGCTGGTTATGGATGGAAGTTGATAGTCATGGTTGAAAAACTGATAAATTAGCCAGTTACAGTCCCCAAACTTAACATGGAATATAAAGGCAGAAATAAGGCTGTTAAGAAAGTTGAGAAAGGCATAAAAACAGTTACTTTAAAAATCAGTGACGCTGTGACAGTTCAAAGCACTGAGGTAGTTAGCAAAGAGAGTGCCGGTAGGGAGACTGATATAATATCGGTAAAAAGTAATGATGCGGTTAGTACTCAACCGGAAGACACGCATAACACAGCCAGTACTCAACAGATTAGTGTACAAGCATTCATTGTGACAAACACTGACAGCCACTCCATCATATGTAAAATTGTGTCATCGTATATTGCAGTAGTACGGTGGATCATGACGTGTCGTTTTCACCATCACGCAAGTGAATGCATCATTTGCAGTGAATATAGGACAACGAATAAATATTCAGTTTCTGAATTATTAATATTTGTCAATGATGACATATCAGTAAACTTCAGTCTTTAACCTGTCCAGAATATATTACACACTCATAACGCATACACGATAGAAATGGTGTGTGTCAGAGTCAATAATATTTTCGTGAAAAAAATATCTTCAGTAAAACTTTACGAAAGTAATCAATAGTACTTTACCAATGATATCACATTGAATAGTTCTTAAATAAGGATATCAAAGTCAAAAATACTTTATAAAGAATATTAAAGTCAATAATAGTACTGTGCGGAAAATATCCAAGTTAATATTGCCTTACGGAAAATATAAAGTTAATAGTAGTGTGCGGAAAATATCAATGTTAATAATATTGTACGGAAAATATCATGTTAATAGTAGTGTACTGAAAATATCAATGATAACTGTAGCTATATAAAAGATCAATGTTAATAGTAGTGTATAGGGTTTTGCTTTTTACTTATTTTGAAATGTAAGATAAGGGATTTGGGTGCTGATTTTAATAATCATTCCATGTCCTAAGGCACATCTACCAGCATGACATTCCTCTTGGCAGCACATTGAATCTAAAATCCTGATTATGACAGTGACTACAGTGTGGTTTGGACTTAATCAGACCTTTAATCCCAAATCGGTGTATGACAAGTGGCAGCACACAAAACTGTAGTATGTTGAAGGAAATGCACTAGTATTTACATATAGAAAGAACAACCTCTATTCTAAACACCCGAGTGACATCAATTTAATTAGACTTTCAAATAATATTTCAGCCTTGTTAACTAAGCTGGAGGTTATTATTTTAAGTGATATTAGACGATAGCATTAAGATACATCTAATCAGACACAGTGAAACGAGCGCAAAGACCGACAACGCACACATTAACATGCTAAAAATTAATTAACGAGCAATAAACACTTACACCTCTGCAGCTGATTCTTCGACCTCTTCTGTGGTCGCTGCCACACCCTCCTTGTTAATAGAATGCGTTAAGATGAAAAGTATTCGAAGTATAAAATTTGCAAATAGTCAACTTTGATATTTAAAACAATAAAATTTACTCATTTTAACATTGAACTATTGTGATAATGTCTTCTTCGTTGAGGTGGAGATTTAACTTGTCATTTATGAAATGCCGAGAGAGAGAGAGAGAGAGAGAGAGAGAGAGAGAGAGAGAGAGAGAGAGAGAGAGAGAGAGAGAGAGAGATGGATTGACATGGACATATGGATGATGTATGGATGTATAATATATAATGATGGAAAGAACGATAGAATGATAGATACATAGATTCATGGCTGGATGGATTAATGACTGGTGAATGATTGGGAGGATGGAAAAAGATTGATATATACATATATACAGGATAGGTTCGTTTTGTGACAAATTCTGTTGTGCTTTTAGAAGCGTGTAAAATGTAGATAGGTAGGAGGATGGCTGGATTTGTGACTTGAAAGATCGAACTTTTGTCTGATTAATATTTTCTGTTTCCATAAGAAATGTACTTTGGGAAGATATACAAATATTTAATGTTAAAATATATGCTAACGTTAACTTTACTCAGTCTATCTATCTATCTGTCTGTCTGTCTATATAATGTATATGTATCCGTAGATTCACATATTTGTATGTAACATATTTAACAACCAACTATAAGAGATTTTAGAAAAAAGTAAAAGTATGTTAGTGACTAATAGGAGCAGATATTTAATACAACTATGGTTATGTATATTCTTTAAACAGATATTTAATACAAATAGAAGTTATGTATATTCTTTACACAGTGACTTATGTTGTATGACGTTTCTCTTCAGCACTATTTACTCACCTCTTCTTCTGGTTTCTCTTCGGGTTCAGCCTCCTCTTCTTCTATATTTTGTCTTTTCCGTGTGATACATAAAGAATGTAATCATTCAACACGTTTTTGTCAATAAACGGACTGGTTGCGTATATTGCACTTAGTATAAACTCATTATGCTTAAAGTCTTTTATATATTGTCACACATGTTTGAATAGTTGAAAAGTAGCATTCAAATGTTTTCATTATATATTTATTATTAATATGATTAAAGTGAATTATTTTCCAATCTAAGACTATTTATTAATACTTCCGTAAGATGTCGTGAATACTTAAAGTATCTAGAAAACGAAAGGGAGATAAATCATTCTAAAATATGTGCCAAAACCTCAGAAATTGAAAGATCGCAGTTAGAATGGGACAGACTAGAAAAAGTGGAATGAGAAGAATTGGATAACAGACCGGGAAAGCTAAGGTCTATAAAGAAAAATAACCTTGGCATGGAAAGATTAGAAAAGGATAGAGTGAAGGAAGAAGAGATGGAGGATTTTGATTTAAGCTGGTTATGGATGGAAGTTGATAGTCATGGTTGAAAAACTGATAAATTAGCCAGTTACAGTCCCCAAACTTAACATGGAATATAAAGGCAGAAATAAGGCTGTTAAGAAAGTTGAGAAAGGCATAAAAACAGTTACTTTAAAAATCAGTGACGCTGTGACAGTTCAAAGCACTGAGGTAGTTAGCAAAGAGAGTGCCGGTACGGAGACTGATATAATATCGGTAAAAAGTAATGATGCGGTTAGTACTCAACCGGAAGACACGCATAACACAGCCAGTACTCAACAGATTAGTGTAGAAGCATTCTTTGTGACAAACACTGACAGCCACTCCATCATATGTAAAATTGTGTCAACGTATATTGCAGTAGTACGGTGGATCATGACGTGTCGTTTTCACCATCACGCAAGTGAATGCATCATTTGCAGTGAATATAGGACAACGAATAAATATTCAGTTTCTGAATTATTAATATTTGTCAATGATGACATATCAGTAAACTTCAGTCTTTAACATGTCCAGAATATATTACACAATCATAACGCATACACGATAGAAATGGTGTGTGTCAGAGTCAATAATATTTTCGTGAAAATAATATCTTCAGTAAAACTTTACGAAAGTAATCAATAGTACTTTACCAATGATATCACATTGAATAGTTCTTAAATAAGGATATCAAAGTCAAAAATACTTTATAAAGAATATTAAAGTCAATAATAGTACTGTGCGGAAAATATCCAAGTTAATATTGCCTTACGGAAAATATAAAGTTAATAGTAGTGTGCGGAAAATATCAATGTTAATAATATTGTACGGAAAATATCATGTTAATAGTAGTGTACTGAAAATATCAATGATAACTGTAGCTATATAAAAGATCAATGTTAATAGTAGTGTATAGGGTTTTGCTTTTTACTTATTTTGAAATGTAAGATAAGGGATTTGGGTGCTGATTTTTATAATCATTCCATGTCCTAAGGCACATCTACCAGCATGACATTCCTCTTGGCAGCACATTGAATCTAAAATCCTGATTATGACAGTGACTACAGTGTGGTTTGGACTTAATCAGACCTTTAATCCCAAATCGGTGTATGACAAGTGGCAGCACACAAAACTGTAGTATGTTGAAGGAAATGCACTAGTATTTACATATAGAAAGAACAACCTCTATTCTAAACACCCGAGTGACATCAATTTAATTAGACTTTCAAATAATATTTCAGCCTTGTTAACTAAGCTGGAGGTTATTGTTTTAAGTGATATTAGACGACAGCATTAAGATACATCTAATCAGACACAGTGAAACGAGCGCAAAGACCGACAACGCACACATTAACATGCTAAAAATTAATTAACGAGCAATAAACACTTACACCTCTGCAGCTGATTCTTCGACCTCTTCTGTGGTCGCTGCCACACCCTCCTTGTTAATACAATGCGTTAAGATGAAAAGTATTCGAAGTATAAAATTTGCAAATAGTCAACTTTGATATTTAAAACAATAAAATTTACTCATTTTAACATTGAACTATTGTGATAATGTCTTCTTCGTTGAGGTGGAGATTTAACTTGTCATTTATGAAATGCCGAGAGAGAGAGAGAGAGAGAGAGAGAGAGAGAGAGAGAGAGAGAGAGAGAGAGAGAGAGAGAGAGAGATGGATTGACATGGACATATGGATGATGTATGGATGTATAATATATAATGATGGAAAGAACGATAGAATGATAGATACATAGATTCATGGCTGGATGGATTAATGACTGGTGAATGATTGGGAGGATGGAAAAAGATTGATATATACATATATACAGGATAGGTTCGTTTTGTGACAAATTCTGTTGTGCTTTTAGAAGCGTGTAAAATGTAGATAGGTAGGAGGATGGCTGGATTTGTGACTTGAAAGATCGAACTTTTGTCTGATTAATATTTTCTGTTTCCATAAGAAATGTACTTTGGGAAGATATACAAATATTTAATGTTAAAATATATGCTAACGTTAACTTTACTCAGTCTATCTATCTATCTGTCTGTCTGTCTATATAATGTATATGTATCTGTAGATTCACATATTTGTATGTAACATATGTAACAACCAACTATAAGAGATTTTAGAAAAAAGTAAAAGTATGTTAGTGACTAATAGGAGCAGATATTTAATACAACTATGGTTATGTATATTCTTTAAACAGATATTTAATACAAATATATAAGTTATGTATATTCTTTACACAGTGACTTATGTTGTATGACGTTTCTCTTCACCAATATTTACTCACCTCTTCTTCTGGTTTCTCTTCGGGTTCAGCCTCCTCTTCTTCTATATTTTGTCTTTTCCGTGTGATACATAAAGAATGTAATCATTCAACACGTTTTTGTCAATAAACGGACTGGTTGCGTATATTGCACTTAGAATAAAATCATTATGCTTAAAGTCTTTTATATATTGTCACACATGTTTGAATAGTTGTCAAGTAGCATTCAAATGTTTTCATTATATATTTATTATTAATATGATTAAAGTGTATTATTTTCCAATCTAAGACTATTTATTAATACTTCCGTAAGAGGTCGTGAATACTGAAAGTATCTAGAAAACGAAAGGGAGATAAATCATTCTAAAATATGTGCCAAAACCTCAGAAATTGAAAGATCGCAGTTAGAATGGGACAGACTAGAAAAAGTGGAATGAGAAGAGTTGGATAACAGACCGGGAAAGCTAAGGTCTATAAAGAAAAATAACCTTGGCATGGAAAGATTAGAAAAGGATAGAGTGAAGGAAGAAGAGATGGAGGATTTTGATTTAAGCTGGTTATGGATGGAAGTTGATAGTCATGGTTGAAAAACTGATAAATTAGCCAGTTACAGTCCCCAAACTTAACATGGAATATAAAGGCAGAAATAAGGCTGTTAAGAAAGTTGAGAAAGGCATAAAAACAGTTACTTTAAAAATCAGTGACGCTGTGACAGTTCAAAGCACTGAGGTAGTTAGCAAAGAGAGTGCCGGTACGGAGACTGATATAATATCGGTAAAAAGTAATGATGCGGTTAGTACTCAACCGGAAGACACGCATAACACAGCCAGTACTCAACAGATTAGTGTACAAGCATTCATTGTGACAAACACTGACAGCCACTCCAACATATGTAAAATTGTGTCATCGTATATTGCAGTAGTAAGGTGGATCATGACGTGTCGTTTTCACCATCACGCTAGTGAATGCATCATTTGCAGTGAATATAGGACAACGAATAAATATTCAGTTTCTGAATTATTAATATTTGTCAATGATGACATATCAGTAAACTTCAGTCTTTAACCTGTCCAGAATATATTACACACTCATAACGCATACACGATAGAAATGGTGTGTGTAAGAGTCAATAATATTTTCGTGAAGAATATATCTTCAGTAAAACTTTACGAAAGTAATCAATAGTTCTTTACCAATGATATCACATTCAATAGTTCTTAAATAAGGATATCAAAGTCAACAATACTTTATAAAGAATATTAAAGTCAATAATAGTACTGTACGGAAAATATCCAAGTTAATATTGCCTTACGGAAAATATAAAGTTAATAGTATTGTGCGGAAAATATCAATGTAAATAATATTGTACGGAAAATATCATGTTAATAGTAGTGTACTGAAAATATCAATGATAACTGTAGCTATAGTAAAGATCAATGTTAATAGTAGTGTATAGGGTTTTGCTTTTTACTTATTCTGAAATGTAAGATAAGGGATTTGGGTGCTGATTTTAATAATCATTCCATGTCCTAAGGCACATCTACCAGCATGACATTCCTCGTGGCAGCACATTGAATCTAAAATCCTGATTATGACAGTGACTACAGTGTGGTTTGGACTTAATCAGACCTTTAATCCCAAATCGGTGTATGACAAGTGGCAGCACACAAAACTCTAGCATGTTGAAGGAAATGCACTAGTATTTGCTTACAGAAAGAACAACCTCTATTCTAAACACCCGAGTGACATCAATTTAATTAGACTTTCAAATAATATTTCAGCCTTTTCAACTAAGCTGGAGGATATTGTTTTAAGTGATATTAGACGACAGCATTAAGATACATCTAATCAGACACAGAGAAACGAGCGCAAAGACGGACAACGCACACATTAACATGCTAAAAATTAATTAACGAGCAATAAACACTTACACCTCTGCAGCCGATTCTTCGACCTCTTCTGTGGTCGCTGCCACACCCTCCTTGTTCATACAATGCGTTAAGATGAAAAGTATTCGAAGTATAATATTTGCAAATAGTCAACTTTGATATTTAAAACAATAAAATTTACTCATTTTAACATTGAACTATTGTGATAATGTCTTCTTCGTTGAGGTGAAGATTTAACTTGTCATTTATGAAATGCGCGGAGAGAGAGAGAGAGAGAGAGAGAGAGAGAGAGAGAGAGAGAGAGAGAGAGAGAGAGAGAGAGAGAGAGAGAGAGAGAGAGTGAGAGAGAGAGTGAGAGAGAGATGGATTGACATGGACATATGGATGATGTATGGATGTATAATATATAATGATGGAAAGACAGATAGAATGATAGATACATAGATTCATGGCTGGATGGATTAATGACTGGTGAATGATTGGGAGGATGGAAAAAGATTGATATATACAGGATAGGTTCGTTTTGTGACAAATTCTGTTGTGCTTTTAGAAGCGTGTAAAATGTAGATAGGTAGGAGGATGGCTGGATTTGTGACTTGAAAGATCGAACTTTTGTCTGATTAATATTTTCTGTTTCCATAAGAAATGTACTTTGGGAAGATATACAAATATTTAATGTTAAAATATATGCTAACGTTAACTTTACTCAGTCTATCTATCTATCTGTCTGTCTGTCTATATAATGAATATGTATCTGTAGATTCACATATTTGTATGTAACATATGTAACAACCAACTATAAGAGATTTTAGAAAAAAGTAAAAGTATGTTAGTGACTAATAGGAGCAGATATTTAATACAACTATGGTTATGTATATTCTTTAAACAGATATTTAATACAAATATATAAGTTATGTATATTCTTTACACAGTGACTTATGTTGTATGACGTTTCTCTTCAGCACTATTTACTCACCTCTTCTTCTGGTTTCTCTTCGGGTTCAGCCTCCTCTTCTTCTATATTTTGTCTTTTCCGTGTGATACATAAAGAATGTAATCATTCAACACGTTTTTGTCAATGAACGGACTGGTTGCGTATATTGCACTTAGTATAAAATCATTATGCTTAAAGTCTTTTATATATTGTCACACATGTTTGAATAGTTGTCAAGTAGCATTCAAATGTTTTCATTATATATTTATTATTAATATGATTAAAGTGTATTATTTTCCAATCTAAGACTATTTATTAATACTTCCGTAAGAGGTCGTGAATACTTAAAGTATCTAGAAAACGAAAGGGAGATAAATCATTCTAAAATATGTGCCAAAACCTCAGAAATTGAAAGATCGCAGTTAGAATGGGACAGACTAGAAAAAGTGGAATGAGAAGAGTTGGATAACAGACCGGGAAAGCTAAGGTCTATAAAGAAAAATAACCTTGGCATGGAAAGATTAGAAAAGGATAGAGTGAAGGAAGAAGAGATGGAGGATTTTGATTTAAGCTGGTTATGGATGGAAGTTGATAGTCATGGTTGAAAAACTGATAAATTAGCCAGTTACAGTCCCCAAACTTAACATGGAATATAAAGGCAGAAATAAGGCTGTTAAGAAAGTTGAGAAAGGCATAAAAACAGTTACTTTAAAAATCAGTGACGCTGTGACAGTTCAAAGCACTGAGGTAGTTAGCAAAGAGAGTGCCGGTACGGAGACTGATATAATATCGGTAAAAAGTAATGATGCGGTTAGTACTCAACCGGAAGACACGCATAACACAGCCAGTACTCAACAGATTAGTGTACAAGCATTCATTGTGACAAACACTGACAGCCACTCCAACATATGTAAAATTGTGTCATCGTATATTGCAGTAGTACGGTGGATCATGACGTGTCGTTTTCACCATCACGCAAGTGAATGCATCATTTGCAGTGAATATAGGACAACGAATAAATATTCAGTTTCTGAATTATTAATATTTGTCAATGATGACATATCAGTAAACTTCAGTCTTTAACCTGTCCAGAATATATTACACACTCATAACGCATACACGATAGAAATGGTGTGTGTCAGAGTCAATAATATTTTCGTGAAGAATATATCTTCAGTAAAACTTTACGAAAGTAATCAATAGTACTTTACCAATGATATCACATTCAATTGTTCTTAAATAAGGATATCAAAGTCAACAATACTTTATAAAGAATATTAAAGTCAATAATAGTACTGTACGGAAAATATCCAAGTTAATATTGCCGTACGGAAAATATAAAGTTAATAGTATTGTGCGGAAAATATCAATGTAAATAATATTGTACGGAAAATATCATGTTAATAGTAGTGTACTGAAAATATCAATGATAACTGTAGCTATAGTAAAGATCAATGTTAATAGTAGTGTATAGGGTTTTGCTTTTTACTTATTCTGAAATGTAAGATAAGGGATTTGGGTGCTGATTTTAATAATCATTCCATGTCCTAAGGCACATCTACCAGCATGACATTCCTCGTGGCAGCACATTGAATCTAAAATCCTGATTATGACAGTGACTACAGTGTGGTTTGGACTTAATCAGACCTTTAATCCCAAATCGGTGTATGACAAGTGGCAGCACACAAAACTCTAGCATGTTGAAGGAAATGCACTAGTATTTGCTTACAGAAAGAACAACCTCTATTCTAAACACCCGAGTGACATCAATTTAATTAGACTTTCAAATAATATTTCAGCCTTTTCAACTAAGCTGGAGGATATTGTTTTAAGTGATATTAGACGACAGCATTAAGATACATCTAATCAGACACAGTGAAACGAGCGCAAAGACCGACAACGCACACATTAACATGCTAAATATTAATTAACGAGCAATAAACACTTACACCTCTGCAGCCGATTCTTCGACCTCTTCTGTGGTCGCTGCCACACCCTCCTTGTTCATACAATGCGTTAAGATGAAAAGTATTCGAAGTATAATATTTGCAAATAGTCAACTTTGATATTTAAAACAATAAAATTTACTCATTTTAACATTGAACTATTGTGATAATGTCTTCTTCGTTGAGGTGAAGATTTAACTTGTCATTTATGAAATGCGCGGAGAGAGAGAGAGAGAGAGAGAGAGAGAGTGAGAGAGTGAGAGAGAGAGTGAGAGAGAGATGGATTGACATGGACATATGGATGATGTATGGATGTATAATATATAATGATGGAAAGACAGATAGAATGATAGATACATAGATTCATGGCTGGATGGATTAATGACTGGTGAATGATTGGGAGGATGGAAAAAGATTGATATATACAGGATAGGTTCGTTTTGTGACAAATTCTGTTGTGCTTTTAGAAGCGTGTAAAATGTACATAGGTAGGAGGATGGCTGGATTTGTGACTTGAAAGATCGAACTTTTGTCTGATTAATATTTTCTGTTTCCATAAGAAATGTACTTTGGGAAGATATACAAATATTTAATGTTAAAATATATGCTAACGTTAACTTTACTCAGTCTATCTATCTATCTGTCTGTCTGTCTATATAATGTATATGTATCTGTAGATTCACATATTTGTATGTAACATATGTAACAACCAACTATAAGAGATTTTAGAAAAAAGTAAAAGTATGTTAGTGACTAATAGGAGCAGATATTTAATACAACTATGGTTATGTATATTCTTTAAACAGATATTTAATACAAATATATAAGTTATGTATATTCTTTACACAGTGACTTATGTTGTATGACGTTTCTCTTCAGCACTATTTACTCACCTCTTCTTCTGGTTTCTCTTCGGGTTCAGCCTCCTCTTCTTCTATATTTTGTCTTTTCCGTGTGATACATAAAGAATGTAATCATTCAACACGTTTTTGTCAATGAACGGACTGGTTGCGTATATTGCACTTAGTATAAAATCATTATGCTTAAAGTCTTTTATATATTGTCACACATGTTTGAATAGTTGTCAAGTAGCATTCAAATGTTTTCATTATATATTTATTATTAATATGATTAAAGTGTATTATTTTCCAATCTAAGACTATTTATTAATACTTCCGTAAGAGGTCGTGAATACTTAAAGTATCTAGAAAACGAAAGGGAGATAAATCATTCTAAAATATGTGCCAAAACCTCAGAAATTGAAAGATCGCAGTTAGAATGGGACAGACTAGAAAAAGTGGAATGAGAAGAGTTGGATAACAGACCGGGAAAGCTAAGGTCTATAAAGAAAAATAACCTTGGCATGGAAAGATTAGAAAAGGATAGAGTGAAGGAAGAAGAGATGGAGGATTTTGATTTAAGCTGGTTATGGATGGAAGTTGATAGTCATGGTTGAAAAACTGATAAATTAGCCAGTTACAGTCCCCAAACTTAACACATGGAATATAAAGGCAGAAATAAGGCTGTTAAGAAAGTTGAGAAAGGCATAAAAACAGTTACTTTAAAAATCAGTGACGCTGTGACAGTTCAAAGCACTGAGGTAGTTAGCAAAGAGAGTGCCGGTACGGAGACTGATATAATATCGGTAAAAAGTAATGATGCGGTTAGTACTCAACCGGAAAACACGCATAACACAGCCAGTACTCAACAGATTAGTGTACAAGCATTCATTGTGACAAACACTGACAGCCACTCCAACATATGTAAAATTGTGTCATCGTATATTGCAGTAGTAAGGTGGATCATGACGTGTCGTTTTCACCATCACGCTAGTGAATGCATCATTAGCAGTGAATATAGGACAACGAATAAATATTCAGTTTCTGAATTATTAATATTTGTCAATGATGACATATCAGTAAACTTCAGTCTTTAACCTGTCCAGAATATATTACACACTCATAACGCATACACGATAGAAATGGTGTGTGTCAGAGTCAATAATATTTTCGTGAAGAATATATCTTCAGTAAAACTTTACGAAAGTAATCAATAGTACTTTACCAATGATATCACATTCAATAGTTCTTAAATAAGGATATCAAAGTCAACAATACTTTATAAAGAATATTAAAGTCAATAATAGTACTGTACGGAAAATATCCAAGTTAATATTGCCTTACGGAAAATATAAAGTTAATAGTATTGTGCGGAAAATATCAATGTAAATAATATTGTACGGAAAATATCATGTTAATAGTAGTGTACTGAAAATATCAATGATAACTGTAGCTATAGTAAAGATCAATGTTAATAGTAGTGTATAGGGTTTTGCTTTTTACTTATTCTGAAATGTAAGATAAGGGATTTGGGTGCTAATTTTAATAATCATTCCATGTCCTAAGGCACATCTACCAGCATGACATTCCTCGTGGCAGCACATTGAATCTAAAATCCTGATTATGACAGTGACTACAGTGTGGTTTGGACTTAATCAGACCTTTAATCCCAAATCGGTGTATGACAAGTGGCAGCACACAAAACTCTAGCATGTTGAAGGAAATGCACTAGTATTTGCTTTCAGAAAGAACAACCTCTATTCTAAACACCCGAGTGACATCAATTTAATTAGACTTTCAAATAATATTTCAGCCTTTTCAACTAAGCTGGAGGATATTGTTTTAAGTGATATTAGACGACAGCATTAAGATACATCTAATCAGACACAGAGAAACGAGCGCAAAGACGGACAACGCACACATTAACATGCTAAATATTAATTAACGAGCAATAAACACTTACACCTCTGCAGCCGATTCTTCGACCTCTTCTGTGGTCGCTGCCACACCCTCCTTGTTCATACAATGCGTTAAGATGAAAAGTATTCGAAGTATAATATTTGCAAATAGTCAACTTTGATATTTAAAACAATAAAATTTACTCATTTTAACATTGAACTATTGTGATAATGTCTTCTTCGTTGAGGTGAAGATTTAACTTGTCATTTATGAAATGCGCGGAGAGAGAGAGAGAGAGAGAGAGAGAGAGAGAGAGAGAGAGAGAGAGAGAGAGAGAGAGAGAGAGAGAGAGAGAGAGTGAGAGAGAGAGTGAGAGAGAGATGGATTGACATGGACATATGGATGATGTATGGATGTATAATATATAATGATGGAAAGACAGATAGAATGATAGATACATAGATTCATGGCTGGATGGATTAATGACTGGTGAATGATTGGGAGGATGGAAAAAGATTGATATATACAGGATAGGTTCGTTTTGTGACAAATTCTGTTGTGCTTTTAGAAGCGTGTAAAATGTAGATAGGTAGGAGGATGGCTGGATTTGTGACTTGAAAGATCGAACTTTTGTCTGATTAATATTTTCTGTTTCCATAAGAAATGTACTTTGGGAAGATATACAAATATTTAATGTTAAAATATATGCTAACGTTAACTTTACTCAGTCTATCTATCTATGTGTCTGTCTGTCTATATAATGTATATGTATCTGTAGATTCACATATTTGTATGTAACATATGTAACAACCAACTATAAGAGATTTTAGAAAAAAGTAAAAGTATGTTAGTGACTAATAGGAGCAGATATTTAATACAACTATGGTTATGTATATTCTTTAAACAGATATTTAATACAAATATATAAGTTATGTATATTCTTTACACAGTGACTTATGTTGTATGACGTTTCTCTTCAGCACTATTTACTCACCTCTTCTTCTGGTTTCTCTTCGGGTTCAGCCTCCTCTTCTTCTATATTTTGTCTTTTCCGTGTGATACATAAAGAATGTAATCATTCAACACGTTTTTGTCAATGAACGGACTGGTTGCGTATATTGCACTTAGTATAAAATCATTATGCTTAAAGTCTTTTATATATTGTCACACATGTTTGAATAGTTGTCAAGTAGCATTCAAATGTTTTCATTATATATTTATTATTAATATGATTAAAGTGTATTATTTTCCAATCTAAGACTATTTATTAATACTTCCGTAAGAGGTCGTGAATACTTAAAGTATCTAGAAAACGAAAGGGAGATAAATCATTCTAAAATATGTGCCAAAACCTCAGAAATTGAAAGATCGCAGTTAGAATGGGACAGACTAGAAAAAGTGGAATGAGAAGAGTTGGATAACAGACCGGGAAAGCTAAGGTCTATAAAGAAAAATAACCTTGGCATGGAAAGATTAGAAAAGGATAGAGTGAAGGAAGAAGAGATGGAGGATTTTGATTTAAGCTGGTTATGGATGGAAGTTGATAGTCATGGTTGAAAAACTGATAAATTAGCCAGTTACAGTCCCCAAACTTAACATGGAATATAAAGGCAGAAATAAGGCTGTTAAGAAAGTTGAGAAAGGCATAAAAACAGTTACTTTAAAAATCAGTGACGCTGTGACAGTTCAAAGCACTGAGGTAGTTAGCAAAGAGAGTGCCGGTACGGAGACTGATATAATATCGGTAAAAAGTAATGATGCGGTTAGTACTCAACCGGAAGACACGCATAACACAGCCAGTACTCAACAGATTAGTGTACAAGCATTCATTGTGACAAACACTGACAGCCACTCCAACATATGTAAAATTGTGTCATCGTATATTGCAGTAGTACGGTGGATCATGACGTGTCGTTTTCACCATCACGCAAGTGAATGCATCATTTGCAGTGAATATAGGACAACGAATAAATATTCAGTTTTTGAATTATTAATATTTGTCAATGATGACATATCAGTAAACTTCAGTCTTTAACCTGTCCAGAATATATTACACACTCATAACGCATACACGATAGAAATGGTGTGTGTCAGAGTCAATAATATTTTCGTGAAGAATATATCTTCAGTAAAACTTTACGAAAGTAATCAATAGTACTTTACCAATGATATCACATTCAATAGTTCTTAAATAAGGATATCAAAGTCAACAATACTTTATAAAGAATATTAAAGTCAATAATAGTACTGTACGGAAAATATCCAAGTTAATATTGCCTTACGGAAAATATAAAGTTAATAGTATTGTGCGGAAAATATCAATGTAAATAATATTGTACGGAAAATATCATGTTAATAGTAGTGTACTGAAAATATCAATGATAACTGTAGCTATAGTAAAGATCAATGTTAATAGTAGTGTATAGGGTTTTGCTTTTTACTTATTCTGAAATGTAAGATAAGGGATTTGGGTGCTGATTTTAATAATCATTCCATGTCCTAAGGCACATCTACCAGCATGACATTCCTCGTGGCAGCACATTGAATCTAAAATCCTGATTATGACAGTGACTACAGTGTGGTTTGGACTTAATCAGACCTTTAATCCCAAATCGGTGTATGACAAGTGGCAGCACACAAAACTCTAGCATGTTGAAGGAAATGCACTAGTATTTGCTTACAGAAAGAACAACCTCTATTCTAAACACCCGAGTGACATCAATTTAATTAGACTTTCAAATAATATTTCAGCCTTTTCAACTAAGCTGGAGGATATTGTTTTAAGTGATATTAGACGACAGCATTAAGATACATCTAATCAGACACAGAGAAACGAGCGCAAAGAAGGACAATGCACACATTAACATGCTAAATATTAATTAACGAGCAATAAACACTTACACCTCTGCAGCTGATTCTTCGACCTCTTCTGTGGTCGCTGCCACACCCTCCTTGTTAATACAATGCGTTAAGATGAAAAGTATTCGAAGTATAATATTTGCAAATAGTCAACTTTGATATTTAAAACAATAAAAATTTACTCATTTTAACATTGAACTATTGTGATAATGTCTTCTTCGTTGAGGTGAAGATTTAACTTGTCATTTATGAAATGCGCAGAGAGAGAGAGAGAGAGACAGAGTGAGAGAGTGAGAGAGAGAGTGAGAGAGAGATGGATTGACATGGACATATGGATGATGTATGGATGTATAATATATAATGATGGAAAGACAGATAGAATGATAGATACATAGATTCATGGCTGGATGGATTAATGACTGGTGAATGATTGGGAGGATGGAAAAAGATTGATATATACAGGATAGTTTCGTTTTGTGACAAATTCTGTTGTGCTTTTAGAAGCGTGTAAAATGTAGATAGGTAGGAGGATGGCTGGATTTGTGACTTGAAAGATCGAACTTTTGTCTGATTAATATTTTCTGTTTCCATAAGAAATGTACTTTGGGAAGATATACAAATATTTAATGTTAAAATATATGCTAACGTTAACTTTACTCAGTCTATCTATCTATCTGTCTGTCTGTCTTTATAATGTATATGTATCTGTAGATTCACATATTTGTATGTAACATATGTAACAACCAACTATAAGAGATTTTAGAAAAAAGTAAAATTATGTTAGTGACTAATAGGAGCAGATATTTAATACAACTATGGTTATGTATATTCTTTAAACAGATATTTAATACAAATATAAGTTATGTATATTCTTTACACAGTGACTTATGTTGTATGACGTTTCTCTTCAGCACTATTTACTCACCTCTTCTTCTGGTTTCTCTTCGGGTTCAGCCTCCTCTTCTTCTATATTTTGTCTTTTCCGTGGGATACATAAAGAATGTAATCATTCAACACGTTTTTGTCAATGAACGGACTGGTTGCGTATATTGCACTTAGTATAAAATCATTATGCTTAAAGTCTTTTATATATTGTCACACATGTTTGAATAGTTGTCAAGTAGCATTCAAATGTTTTCATTATATATTTATTATTAATATGTTTAAAGTGTATTATTTTCCAATCTAAGACTATTTATTAATACTTCCGTAAGAGGTCGTGAATACTTAAAGTATCTAGAAAACGAAAGGGAGATAAATCATTCTAAAATATGTGCCAAAACCTCAGAAATTGAAAGATCGCAGTTAGAATGGGACAGACTAGAAAAAGTGGAATGAGAAGAGTTGGATAACAGACCGGGAAAGCTAAGGTCTATAAAGAAAAATATCCTTGGCATGGAAAGATTAGAAAAGGATAGAGTGAAGGAAGAAGAGATGGAGGATTTTGATTTAAGCTGGTTATGGATGGAAGTTGATAGTCATGGTTGAAAAACTGATAAATTAGCCAGTTACAGTCCCCAAACTTAACATGGAATATAAAGGCAGAAATAAGGCTGTTAAGAAAGTTGAGAAAGGCATAAAAACAGTTACTTTAAAAATCAGTGACGCTGTGACAGTTCAAAGCACTGAGGTAGTTAGCAAAGAGAGTGCCGGTACGGAGACTGATATAATATCGGTAAAAAGTAATGATGCGGTTAGTACTCAACCGGAAGACACGCATAACACAGCCAGTACTCAACAGATTAGTGTACAAGCATTCATTGTGACAAACACTGACAGCCACTCCAACATATGTAAAATTGTGTCATCGTATATTGCAGTAGTACGGTGGATCATGACGTGTCGTTTTCACCATCACGCAAGTGAATGCATCATTTGCAGTGAATATAGGACAACGAATAAATATTCAGTTTCTGAATTATTAATATTTGTCAATGATGACATATCAGTAAACTTCAGTCTTTAACCTGTCCAGAATATATTACACACTCATAACGCATACACGATAGAAATGGTGTGTGTCAGAGTCAATAATATTTTCGTGAAGAATATATCTTCAGTAAAACTTTACGAAAGTAATCAATAGTACTTTACCAATGATATCACATTCCATAGTTCTTAAATAAGGATATCAAAGTCAACAATACTTTATAAAGAATATTAAAGTCAATAATAGTACTGTACGGAAAATATCCAAGTTAATATTGCCTTACGGAAAATATAAAATTAATAGTATTGTGCGGAAAATATCAATGTAAATAATATTGTACGGAAAATATCATGTTAATAGTAGTGTACTGAAAATATCAATGATAACTGTAGCTATAGTAAAGATCAATGTTAATAGTAGTGTATAGGGTTTTGCTTTTTACTTATTCTGAAATGTAAGATAAGGGATTTGGGTGCTGATTTTAATAATCATTCCATGTCCTAAGGCACATCTACCAGCATGACATTCCTCGTGGCAGCACATTGAATCTAAAATCCTGATTATGAAAGTGACTACAGTGTGGTTTGGACTTAATCAGACCTTTAATCCCAAATCGGTGTATGACAAGTGGCAGCACACAAAACTCTAGCATGTTGAAGGAAATGCACTAGTATTTGCTTACAGAAAGAACAACCTCTATTCTAAACACCCGAGTGACATCAATTTAATTAGACTTTCAAATAATATTTCAGCCTTTTCAACTAAGCTGGAGGATATTGTTTTAAGTGATATTAGACGACAGCATTAAGATACATCTAATCAGACACAGAGAAACGAGCGCAAAGACGGACAACGCACACATTAACATGCTAAATATTAATTAACGAGCAATAAACACTTACACCTCTGCAGCTGATTCTTCGACCTCTTCTGTGGTCGCTGCCACACCCTCCTTGTTAATACAATGCGTTAAGATGAAAAGTATTCGAAGTATAATATTTGCAAATAGTCAACTTTGATATTTAAAACAATAAAAATTTACTCATTTTAACATTGAACTATTGTGATAATGTCTTCTTCGTTGAGGTGAAGATTTAACTTGTCATTTATGAAATGCGCAGAGAGAGAGAGAGAGAGACAGAGTGAGAGAGTGAGAAAGAGAGTGAGAGAGAGATGGATTGACATGGACATATGGATGATGTATGGATGTATAATATATAATGATGGAAAGACAGATAGAATGATAGATACATAGATTCATGGCTGGATGGATTAATGACTGGTGAATGATTGGGAGGATGGAAAAAGATTGATATATACAGGATAGTTTCGTTTTGTGACAAATTCTGTTGTGCTTTTAGAAGCGTGTAAAATGTAGATAGGTAGGAGGATGGCTGGATTTGTGACTTGAAAGATCGAACTTTTGTCTGATTAATATTTTCTGTTTCCATAAGAAATGTACTTTGGGAAGATATACAAATATTTAATGTTAAAATATATGCTAACGTTAACTTTACTCAGTCTATCTATCTATCTGTCTGTCTGTCTTTATAATGTATATGTATCTGTAGATTCACATATTTGTATGTAACATATGTAACAACCAACTATAAGAGATTTTAGAAAAAAGTAAAATTATGTTAGTGACTAATAGGAGCAGATATTTAATACAACTATGGTTATGTATATTCATTAAACAGATATTTAATACAAATATAAGTTATGTATATTCTTTACACAGTGACTTATGTTGTATGACGTTTCTCTTCAGCACTATTTACTCACCTCTTCTTCTGGTTTCTCTTCGGGTTCAGCCTCCTCTTCTTCTATATTTTGTCTTTTCCGTGTGATACATAAAGAATGTAATCATTCAACACGTTTTTGTCAATGAACGGACTGGTTGCGTATATTGCACTTAGTATAAAATCATTATGCTTAAAGTCTTTTATATAATGTCACACATGTTTGAATAGTTGTCAAGTAGCATTCAAATGTTTTCATTATATATTTATTATTAATATGATTAAAGTGTATTATTTTCCAATCTAAGACTATTTATTAATACTTCCGTAAGAGGTCGTGAATACTTAAAGTATCTAGAAAACGAAAGGGAGATAAATCATTCTAAAATATGTGCCAAAACCTCAGAAATAGAAAGATCGCAGTTAGAATGGGACAGACTAGAAAAAGTGGAATGAGAAGAGTTGGATAACAGACCGGGAAAGCTAAGGTCTATAAAGAAAAATATCCTTGGCATGGAAAGATTAGAAAAGGATAGAGTGAAGGAAGAAGAGATGGAGGATTTTGATTTAAGCTGGTTATGGATGGAAGTTGATAGTCATGGTTGAAAAACTGATAAATTAGCCAGTTACAGTCCCCAAACTTAACATGGAATATAAAGGCAGAAATAAGGCTGTTAAGAAAGTTGAGAAAGGCATAAAAACAGTTACTTTAAAAATCAGTGACGCTGTGACAGTTCAAAGCACTGAGGTAGTTAGCAAAGAGAGTGCCGGTACGGAGACTGATATAATATCGGTAAAAAGTAATGATGCGGTTAGTACTCAACCGGAAGACACGCATAACACAGCCAGTACTCAACAGATTAGTGTACAAGCATTCATTGTGACAAACACTGACAGCCACTCCAACATATGTAAAATTGTGTCATCGTATATTGCAGTAGTACGGTGGATCATGACGTGTCGTTTTCACCATCACGCAAGTGAATGCATCATTTGCAGTGAATATAGGACAACGAATAAATATTCAGTTTCTGAATTATTAATATTTGTCAATGATGACATATCAGTAAACTTCAGTCTTTAACCTGTCCAGAATATATTACACACTCATAACGCATACACGATAGAAATGGTGTGTGTCAGAGTCAATAATATTTTCGTGAAGAATATATCTTCAGTAAAACTTTACGAAAGTAATCAATAGTACTTTACCAATGATATCACATTCCATAGTTCTTAAATAAGGATATCAAAGTCAACAATACTTTATAAAGAATATTAAAGTCAATAATAGTACTGTACGGAAAATATCCAAGTTAATATTGCCTTACGGAAAATATAAAATTAATAGTATTGTGCGGAAAATATCAATGTAAATAATATTGTACGGAAAATATCATGTTAATAGTAGTGTACTGAAAATATCAATGATAACTGTAGCTATAGTAAAGATCAATGTTAATAGTAGTGTATAGGGTTTTGCTTTTTACTTATTCTGAAATGTAAGATAAGGGATTTGGGTGCTGATTTTAATAATCATTCCATGTCCTAAGGCACATCTACCAGCATGACATTCCTCGTGGCAGCACATTGAATCTAAAATCCTGATTATGAAAGTGACTACAGTGTGGTTTGGACTTAATCAGACCTTTAATCCCAAATCGGTGTATGACAAGTGGCAGCACACAAAACTCTAGCATGTTGAAGGAAATGCACTAGTATTTGCTTACAGAAAGAACAACCTCTATTCTAAACACCCGAGTGACATCAATTTAATTAGACTTTCAAATAATATTTCAGCCTTTTCAACTAAGCTGGAGGATATTGTTTTAAGTGATATTAGACGACAGCATTAAGATACATCTAATCAGACACAGAGAAACGAGCGCAAAGACGGACAACGCACACATTAACATGCTAAATATTAATTAACGAGCAATAAACACTTACACCTCTGCAGCTGATTCTTCGACCTCTTCTGTGGTCGCTGCCACACCCTCCTTGTTAATACAATGCGTTAAGATGAAAAGTATTCGAAGTATAATATTTGCAAATAGTCAACTTTGATATTTAAAACAATAAAAATTTACTCATTTTAACATTGAACTATTGTGATAATGTCTTCTTCGTTGAGGTGAAGATTTAACTTGTCATTTATGAAATGCGCAGAGAGAGAGAGAGAGAGACAGAGTGAGAGAGTGAGAAAGAGAGTGAGAGAGAGATGGATTGACATGGACATATGGATGATGTATGGATGTATAATATATAATGATGGAAAGACAGATAGAATGATAGATACATAGATTCATGGCTGGATGGATTAATGACTGGTGAATGATTGGGAGGATGGAAAAAGATTGATATATACAGGATAGTTTCGTTTTGTGACAAATTCTGTTGTGCTTTTAGAAGCGTGTAAAATGTAGATAGGTAGGAGGATGGCTGGATTTGTGACTTGAAAGATCGAACTTTTGTCTGATTAATATTTTCTGTTTCCATAAGAAATGTACTTTGGGAAGATATACAAATATTTAATGTTAAAATATATGCTAACGTTAACTTTACTCAGTCTATCTATCTATCTGTCTGTCTGTCTTTATAATGTATATGTATCTGTAGATTCACATATTTGTATGTAACATATGTAACAACCAACTATAAGAGATTTTAGAAAAAAGTAAAATTATGTTAGTGACTAATAGGAGCAGATATTTAATACAACTATGGTTATGTATATTCATTAAACAGATATTTAATACAAATATAAGTTATGTATATTCTTTACACAGTGACTTATGTTGTATGACGTTTCTCTTCAGCACTATTTACTCACCTCTTCTTCTGGTTTCTCTTCGGGTTCAGCCTCCTCTTCTTCTATATTTTGTCTTTTCCGTGTGATACATAAAGAATGTAATCATTCAACACGTTTTTGTCAATGAACGGACTGGTTGCGTATATTGCACTTAGTATAAAATCATTATGCTTAAAGTCTTTTATATAATGTCACACATGTTTGAATAGTTGTCAAGTAGCATTCAAATGTTTTCATTATATATTTATTATTAATATGATTAAAGTGTATTATTTTCCAATCTAAGACTATTTATTAATACTTCCGTAAGAGGTCGTGAATACTTAAAGTATCTAGAAAACGAAAGGGAGATAAATCATTCTAAAATATGTGCCAAAACCTCAGAAATAGAAAGATCGCAGTTAGAATGGGACAGACTAGAAAAAGTGGAATGAGAAGAGTTGGATAACAGACCGGGAAAGCTAAGGTCTATAAAGAAAAATATCCTTGGCATGGAAAGATTAGAAAAGGATAGAGTGAAGGAAGAAGAGATGGAGGATTTTGATTTAAGCTGGTTATGGATGGAAGTTGATAGTCATGGTTGAAAAACTGATAAATTAGCCAGTTACAGTCCCCAAACTTAACATGGAATATAAAGGCAGAAATAAGGCTGTTAAGAAAGTTGAGAAAGGCATAAAAACAGTTACTTTAAAAATCAGTGACGCTGTGACAGTTCAAAGCACTGAGGTAGTTAGCAAAGAGAGTGCCGGTACGGAGACTGATATAATATCGGTAAAAAGTAATGATGCGGTTAGTACTCAACCGGAAGACACGCATAACACAGCCAGTACTCAACAGATTAGTGTACAAGCATTCATTGTGACAAACACTGACAGCCACTCCAACATATGTAAAATTGTGTCATCGTATATTGCAGTAGTACGGTGGATCATGACGTGTCGTTTTCACCATCACGCAAGTGAATGCATCATTTGCAGTGAATATAGGACAACGAATAAATATTCAGTTTCTGAATTATTAATATTTGTCAATGATGACATATCAGTAAACTTCAGTCTTTAACCTGTCCAGAATATATTACACACTCATAACGCATACACGATAGAAATGGTGTGTGTCAGAGTCAATAATATTTTCGTGAAGAATATATCTTCAGTAAAACTTTACGAAAGTAATCAATAGTACTTTACCAATGATATCACATTCCATAGTTCTTAAATAAGGATATCAAAGTCAACAATACTTTATAAAGAATATTAAAGTCAATAATAGTACTGTACGGAAAATATCCAAGTTAATATTGCCTTACGGAAAATATAAAATTAATAGTATTGTGCGGAAAATATCAATGTAAATAATATTGTACGGAAAATATCATGTTAATAGTAGTGTACTGAAAATATCAATGATAACTGTAGCTATAGTAAAGATCAATGTTAATAGTAGTGTATAGGGTTTTGCTTTTTACTTATTCTGAAATGTAAGATAAGGGATTTGGGTGCTGATTTTAATAATCATTCCATGTCCTAAGGCACATCTACCAGCATGACATTCCTCGTGGCAGCACATTGAATCTAAAATCCTGATTATGAAAGTGACTACAGTGTGGTTTGGACTTAATCAGACCTTTAATCCCAAATCGGTGTATGACAAGTGGCAGCACACAAAACTCTAGCATGTTGAAGGAAATGCACTAGTATTTGCTTACAGAAAGAACAACCTCTATTCTAAACACCCGAGTGACATCAATTTAATTAGACTTTCAAATAATATTTCAGCCTTTTCAACTAAGCTGGAGGATATTGTTTTAAGTGATATTAGACGACAGCATTAAGATACATCTAATCAGACACAGAGAAACGAGCGCAAAGACGGACAACGCACACATTAACATGCTAAATATTAATTAACGAGCAATAAACACTTACACCTCTGCAGCTGATTCTTCGACCTCTTCTGTGGTCGCTGCCACACCCTCCTTGTTAATACAATGCGTTAAGATGAAAAGTATTCGAAGTATAATATTTGCAAATAGTCAACTTTGATATTTAAAACAATAAAAATTTACTCATTTTAACATTGAACTATTGTGATAATGTCTTCTTCGTTGAGGTGAAGATTTAACTTGTCATTTATGAAATGCGCAGAGAGAGAGAGAGAGAGACAGAGTGAGAGAGTGAGAAAGAGAGTGAGAGAGAGATGGATTGACATGGACATATGGATGATGTATGGATGTATAATATATAATGATGGAAAGACAGATAGAATGATAGATACATAGATTCATGGCTGGATGGATTAATGACTGGTGAATGATTGGGAGGATGGAAAATGATTGATATATACAGGATAGTTTCGTTTTGTGACAAATTCTGTTGTGCTTTTAGAAGCGTGTAAAATGTAGATAGGTAGGAGGATGGCTGGATTTGTGACTTGAAAGATCGAACTTTTGTCTGATTAATATTTTCTGTTTCCATAAGAAATGTACTTTGGGAAGATATACAAATATTTAATGTTAAAATATATGCTAACGTTAACTTTACTCAGTCTATCTATCTATCTGTCTGTCTGTCTTTATAATGTATATGTATCTGTAGATTCACATATTTGTATGTAACATATGTAACAACCAACTATAAGAGATTTTAGAAAAAAGTAAAATTATGTTAGTGACTAATAGGAGCAGATATTTAATACAACTATGGTTATGTATATTCATTAAACAGATATTTAATACAAATATAAGTTATGTATATTCTTTACACAGTGACTTATGTTGTATGACGTTTCTCTTCAGCACTATTTACTCACCTCTTCTTCTGGTTTCTCTTCGGGTTCAGCCTCCTCTTCTTCTATATTTTGTCTTTTCCGTGTGATACATAAAGAATGTAATCATTCAACACGTTTTTGTCAATGAACGGACTGGTTGCGTATATTGCACTTAGTATAAAATCATTATGCTTAAAGTCTTTTATATAATGTCACACATGTTTGAATAGTTGTCAAGTAGCATTCAAATGTTTTCATTATATATTTATTATTAATATGATTAAAGTGTATTATTTTCCAATCTAAGACTATTTATTAATACTTCCGTAAGAGGTCGTGAATACTTAAAGTATCTAGAAAACGAAAGGGAGATAAATCATTCTAAAATATGTGCCAAAACCTCAGAAATAGAAAGATCGCAGTTAGAATGGGACAGACTAGAAAAAGTGGAATGAGAAGAGTTGGATAACAGACCGGGAAAGCTAAGGTCTATAAAGAAAAATATCCTTGGCATGGAAAGATTAGAAAAGGATAGAGTGAAGGAAGAAGAGATGGAGGATTTTGATTTAAGCTGGTTATGGATGGAAGTTGATAGTCATGGTTGAAAAACTGATAAATTAGCCAGTTACAGTCCCCAAACTTAACATGGAATATAAAGGCAGAAATAAGGCTGTTAAGAAAGTTGAGAAAGGCATAAAAACAGTTACTTTAAAAATCAGTGACGCTGTGACAGTTCAAAGCACTGAGGTAGTTAGCAAAGAGAGTGCCGGTACGGAGACTGATATAATATCGGTAAAAAGTAATGATGCGGTTAGTACTCAACCGGAAGACACGCATAACACAGCCAGTACTCAACAGATTAGTGTACAAGCATTCATTGTGACAAACACTGACAGCCACTCCAACATATGTAAAATTGTGTCATCGTATATTGCAGTAGTACGGTGGATCATGACGTGTCGTTTTCACCATCACGCAAGTGAATGCATCATTTGCAGTGAATATAGGACAACGAATAAATATTCAGTTTCTGAATTATTAATATTTGTCAATGATGACATATCAGTAAACTTCAGTCTTTAACCTGTCCAGAATATATTACACACTCATAACGCATACACGATAGAAATGGTGTGTGTCAGAGTCAATAATATTTTCGTGAAGAATATATCTTCAGTAAAACTTTACGAAAGTAATCAATAGTACTTTACCAATGATATCACATTCCATAGTTCTTAAATAAGGATATCAAAGTCAACAATACTTTATAAAGAATATTAAAGTCAATAATAGTACTGTACGGAAAATATCCAAGTTAATATTGCCTTACGGAAAATATAAAATTAATAGTATTGTGCGGAAAATATCAATGTAAATAATATTGTACGGAAAATATCATGTTAATAGTAGTGTACTGAAAATATCAATGATAACTGTAGCTATAGTAAAGATCAATGTTAATAGTAGTGTATAGGGTTTTGCTTTTTACTTATTCTGAAATGTAAGATAAGGGATTTGGGTGCTGATTTTAATAATCATTCCATGTCCTAAGGCACATCTACCAGCATGACATTCCTCGTGGCAGCACATTGAATCTAAAATCCTGATTATGACAGTGACTACAGTGTGGTTTGGACTTAATCAGACCTTTAATCCCAAATCGGTGTATGACAAGTGGCAGCACACAAAACTCTAGCATGTTGAAGGAAATGCACTAGTATTTGCTTACAGAAAGAACAACCTCTATTCTAAACACCCGAGTGACATCAATTTAATTAGACTTTCAAATAATATTTCAGCCTTTTCAACTAAGCTGGAGGATATTGTTTTAAGTGATATTAGACGACAGCATTAAGATACATCTAATCAGACACAGAGAAACGAGCGCAAAGACGGACAACGCACACATTAACATGCTAAATATTAATTAACGAGCAATAAACACTTACACCTCTGCAGCTGATTCTTCGACCTCTTCTGTGGTCGCTGCCACACCCTCCTTGTTAATACAATGCGTTAAGATGAAAAGTATTCGAAGTATAATATTTGCAAATAGTCAACTTTGATATTTAAAACAATAAAAATTTACTCATTTTAACATTGAACTATTGTGATAATGTCTTCTTCGTTGAGGTGAAGATTTAACTTGTCATTTATGAAATGCGCAGAGAGAGAGAGAGAGAGACAGAGTGAGAGAGTGAGAGAGAGAGTGAGAGAGAGATGGATTGACATGGACATATGGATGATGTATGGATGTATAATATATAATGATGGAAAGACAGATAGAATGATAGATACATAGATTCATGGCTGGATGGATTAATGACTGGTGAATGATTGGGAGGATGGAAAAAGATTGATATATACAGGATAGTTTCGTTTTGTGACAAATTCTGTTGTGCTTTTAGAAGCGTGTAAAATGTAGATAGGTAGGAGGATGGCTGGATTTGTGACTTGAAAGATCGAACTTTTGTCTGATTAATATTTTCTGTTTCCATAAGAAATGTACTTTGGGAAGATATACAAATATTTAATGTTAAAATATATGCTAACGTTAACTTTACTCAGTCTATCTATCTATCTGTCTGTCTGTCTTTATAATGTATATGTATCTGTAGATTCACATATTTGTATGTAACATATGTAACAACCAACTATAAGAGATTTTAGAAAAAAGTAAAATTATGTTAGTGACTAATAGGAGCAGATATTTAATACAACTATGGTTATGTATATTCTTTAAACAGATATTTAATACAAATATAAGTTATGTATATTCTTTACACAGTGACTTATGTTGTATGACGTTTCTCTTCAGCACTATTTACTCACCTCTTCTTCTGGTTTCTCTTCGGGTTCAGCCTCCTCTTCTTCTATATTTTGTCTTTTCCGTGTGATACATAAAGAATGTAATCATTCAACACGTTTTTGTCAATGAACGGACTGGTTGCGTATATTGCACTTAGTATAAAATCATTATGCTTAAAGTCTTTTATATATTGTCACACATGTTTGAATAGTTGTCAAGTAGCATTCAAATGTTTTCATTATATATTTATTATTAATATGATTAAAGTGTATTATTTTCCAATCTAAGACTATTTATTAATACTTCCGTAAGAGGTCGTGAATACTTAAAGTATCTAGAAAACGAAAGGGAGATAAATCATTCTAAAATATGTGCCAAAACCTCAGAAATTGAAAGATCGCAGTTAGAATGGGACAGACTAGAAAAAGTGGAATGAGAAGAGTTGGATAACAGACCGGGAAAGCTAAGGTCTATAAAGAAAAATATCCTTGGCATGGAAAGATTAGAAAAGGATAGAGTGAAGGAAGAAGAGATGGAGGATTTTGATTTAAGCTGGTTATGGATGGAAGTTGATAGTCATGGTTGAAAAACTGATAAATTAGCCAGTTACAGTCCCCAAACTTAACATGGAATATAAAGGCAGAAATAAGGCTGTTAAGAAAGTTGAGAAAGGCATAAAAACAGTTACTTTAAAAATCAGTGACGCTGTGACAGTTCAAAGCACTGAGGTAGTTAGCAAAGAGAGTGCCGGTACGGAGACTGATATAATATCGGTAAAAAGTAATGATGCGGTTAGTACTCAACCGGAAGACACGCATAACACAGCCAGTACTCAACAGATTAGTGTATAAGCATTCATTGTGACAAACACTGACAGCCACTCCAACATATGTAAAATTGTGTCATCGTATATTGCAGTAGTACGGTGGATCATGACGTGTCGTTTTCACCATCACGCAAGTGAATGCATCATTTGCAGTGAATATAGGACAACGAATAAATATTCAGTTTCTGAATTATTAATATTTGTCAATGATGACATATCAGTAAACTTCAGTCTTTAACCTGTCCAGAATATATTACACACTCATAACGCATACACGATAGAAATGGTGTGTGTCAGAGTCAATAATATTTTCGTGAAGAATATATCTTCAGTAAAACTTTACGAAAGTAATCAATAGTACTTTACCAATGATATCACATTCCATAGTTCTTAAATAAGGATATCAAAGTCAACAATACTTTATAAAGAATATTAAAGTCAATAATAGTACTGTACGGAAAATATCCAAGTTAATATTGCCTTACGGAAAATATAAAATTAATAGTATTGTGCGGAAAATATCAATGTAAATAATATTGTACGGAAAATATCATGTTAATAGTAGTGTACTGAAAATATCAATGATAACTGTAGCTATAGTAAAGATCAATGTTAATAGTAGTGTATAGGGTTTTGCTTTTTACTTATTCTGAAATGTAAGATAAGGGATTTGGGTGCTGATTTTAATAATCATTCCATGTCCTAAGGCACATCTACCAGCATGACATTCCTCGTGGCAGCACATTGAATCTAAAATCCTGATTATGAAAGTGACTACAGTGTGGTTTGGACTTAATCAGACCTTTAATCCCAAATCGGTGTATGACAAGTGGCAGCACACAAAACTCTAGCATGTTGAAGGAAATGCACTAGTATTTGCTTACAGAAAGAACAACCTCTATTCTAAACACCCGAGTGACATCAATTTAATTAGACTTTCAAATAATATTTCAGCCTTTTCAACTAAGCTGGAGGATATTGTTTTAAGTGATATTAGACGACAGCATTAAGATACATCTAATCAGACACAGAGAAACGAGCGCAAAGACGGACAACGCACACATTAACATGCTAAATATTAATTAACGAGCAATAAACACTTACACCTCTGCAGCTGATTCTTCGACCTCTTCTGTGGTCGCTGCCACACCCTCCTTGTTAATACAATGCGTTAAGATGAAAAGTATTCGAAGTATAATATTTGCAAACAGTCCACTTTGATATTTAAAACAATAAAATTTACTCATTTTAACATTGAACTATTGTGATAATGTCTTCTTCGTTGAGGTGAAGATTTAACATGTCATTTAGGAAATGCGCAGAGAGAGAGAGAGAGAGAGAGAGAGAGAGAGAGAGAGAGAGAGAGAGAGAGAGAGAGAGAGAGAGAGAGAGAGAGAGAGAGAGGGAGGGAGAGAGAGAGAGAGAGATGGATTGACATTGACATATGGATGATGTATGGATGTATAATACATAATGATGGAAAGACAGATAGAATGATAGATACATAGATTCATGGCTGGATGGATTAATGACTGGTGAATGATTGGGAGGATGGAAAAAGATTGATATATACAGGATAGGTTCGTTTTGTGACAAATTCGGTTGTGCTTTTATAAGCGTGTAAAATGTAGATAGGTAGGAGGATGGCAGGATTTGTGACTTGAAAGATCGAACTTTTGTCTGATTAATATTTTCTGTTTCCATAAGAAATGTACTTTGGGAAGATATACAAATATTTAATGTTAAATATATGCTAACGTTAACTTTACTCAGTCTATCTATCTATCTGTCTGTCTGTCTATATAATGTATATGTATCTGTAGATTCACATATTTGTATGTAACATATTTAACAACCAACTATAAGAGATTTTAGAAAAAAGTAAAAGTATGTTAGTGACTAATAGGAGCAGATATTTAATACAACTATGGTTATGTATATTCTTTAAACAGATATTTAATACAAATATAAGTTATGTATATTCTTTACACAGTGACTTATGTTGTATGACGTTTCTCTTCAGCACTATTTACTCACCTCTTCTTCTGGTTTCTCTTCGGGTTCAGCCTCCTCTTCTTCTATATTTTGTCTTTTCCGTGTGATACATAAAGAATGTAATCATTCAACACGTTTTTGTCAATAAACGGTCTGGTTGCGTATATTGCACTTAGTATAAAATCATTATGCTTAAAGTCTTTTATATATTGTCACACATGTTTGAATAGTTGTCAAGTAGCATTCACATGTTTTCATTATATATTTATTATTAATATGATTAAAGTGTATTATTTTCCAATCTAGGACTATTTATTAATGCTTCCGTAAGAGGTCGTGAATACTTAAAGTATCTAGAAAACGAAAGGGAGATAAATCATTCTAAAATATGTGCCCAAACCTCAGAAATTGAAAGATCGCAGTTAGAATGGGACAGACTAGAAAAAGTGGAATGAGAAGAGTTGGATAACAGACCGGGAAAGCTAAGGTCTATAAAGAAAAATAACCTTGGCATGGAAAGATTAGAAAAGGATAGAGAGAAGGAAGAAGAGATGGAGGATTTTGATTTAAGCTGGTTATGGATGGAAGTTGATAGTCATGGTTGAAAAACTGATAAATTAGCCAGTTACAGTCCCCAAACTTAACATGGAATATAAAGGCAGAAATAAGGCTGTTAAGAAAGTTGAGAAAGGCATAAAACAGTTACTTTAAAAATCAGTGACGCTGTGACAGTTCAAAGCACTGAGGTAGTTAGCAAAGAGAGAGCCGGTACGGAGACTGATATAATATCGTTAAAAAGTAATGATGCGGTTAGTACTCAACCGGAAGACACGCATAACACAGCCAGTACTAAACAGATTAGTGTACAAGCATTCATTGTGACAAACACTGACAGCCACTCCAACATATGTAAAATTGAGTCATCGTATATTGCAGTAGTACGGTGGATCATGACGTGTCGTTTTCACCATCACGCAAGTGAATGCATCATTTGCAGTGAATATAGGACAACGAATAAATATTCAGTTTCTGAATTATTAATATTTGTCAATGATGACATATCAGTAAACTTCAGTCTTTAACCTGTCCAGAATATATTACACACTCATAACGCATACACGATAGAAATGGTGTGTGTCAGAGTCAATAATATTTTCGTGAAGAATATATCTTCAGTAAAACTTTACGAAAGTAATCAATAGTACTTTACCAATGATAACACATTCAATAGTTCTTAAATAAGGATATCAAAGTCAACAATACTTTATAAAGAATATTAAAGTCAATAATAGTACTGTACGGAAAATATCCAAGTTAATATTGCCTTACGGAAAATATAAAGTTAATAGTATTGTGCGGAAAATATCAATGTAAATAATATTGTACGGAAAATATCATGTTAATAGTAGTGTACTGAAAATATCAATGATAACTGTAGCTATAGAAAAGATCAATGTTAATAGTAGTGTATAGGGTTTTGCTTTTTACTTATTCTGAAATGTAAGATAAGGGATTTGGGTGCTGATTTTAATAATCATTCCATGTCCTAAGGCACATCTACCAGCATGACATTCCTCGTGGCAGCACATTGAATCTAAAATCCTGATTATGACAGTGACTACAGTGTGGTTTGGACTTAATCAGTCCTTTAATCCCAAATCGGTGTATGACAAGTGGCAGCACACAAAACTCTAGCATGTTGAAGGAAATGCACTAGTATTTGCTAACAGAAAGAACAACCTCTATTCTAAACACCAGAGTGACATCAATTTAATTAGACTTTCAAATAATATTTCAGCCTTTTCAACTAAGCTGGAGGATATTGTTTTAAGTGGTATTAGACGACAGCATTAAGATACATCTAATCAGACACAGAGAAACGAGCGCAAAGACGGACAACGCACACATTAACATGCTAAATATTAATTAACGAGCAATAAACACTTACACCTCTGCAGCTGATTCTTCGACCTCTTCTGTGGTCGCTGCCACACCCTCCTTGTTAATACAATGCGTTAAGATGAAAAGTATTCGAAGTATAATATTTGCAAATAGTCCACTTTGATATTTAAAACAATAAAATTTACTCATTTTAACATTGAACTATTGTGATAATGTCTTCTTCGTTGAGGTGAAGATTTAACATGTCATTTAGGAAATGCGCAGAGAGAGAGAGAGAGAGAGAGAGAGAGAGAGAGAGAGAGAGAGAGGGAGAGAGAGAGAGAGTGAGAGAGTGAGAGAGAGAGTGAGAGAGAGATGGATTGACATGGACATATGGATGATGTATGGATGTATAATATATAATGATGGAAAGACAGATAGAATGATAGATACATAGATTCATGGCTGGATGGATTAATGACTGGTGAATGATTGGGAGGATGGAAAAAGATTGATATATACAGGATAGGTTCGTTTTGTGACAAATTCTGTTGTGCTTTTAGAAGCGTGTAAAATGTAGATAGGTAGGAGGATGGCTGGATTTGTGAATTGAAAGATCGAACTTTTGTCTGATTAATATTTTCTGTTTCCATAAGAAATGTACTTTGGGAAGATATACAAATATTTAATGTTAAAATATATGTTAACGTTAACTTTACTCAGTCTATCTATCTATCTGTCTGTCTGTCTATATAATGTATATGTATCTGTAGATTCACATATTTGTATGTAACATATGTAACATCCAACTATAAGAGATTTTAGAAAAAAGTAAAAGTATGTTAGTGACTAATAGGAGCAGATATTTAATACAACTATGGTTATGTATATTCTTTAAACAGATATTTAATACAAATATAAGTTATGTATATTCTTTACACAGTGACTTATGTTGTATGACGTTTCTCTTCAGCACTATTTACTCACCTCTTCTTCTGGTTTCTCTTCGGGTTCAGCCTCCTCCTCTTCTATATTTTGTCTTTTCCGTGTGATACATAAAGAATGTAATCATTCAACACGTTTTTGTCAATAAACGGTCTGGTTGCGTATATTGCACGTAGTATAAAATCATTATGCTTAAAGTCTTTTATATATTGTCACACATGTTTGAATAGTTGTCAAGTAGCATTCAAATGTTTTCATTATATATTTATTATTAATATGATTAAAGTGTATTATTTTCCAATCTAGGACTATTTATTAATACTTCCGTAAGAGGTCGTGAATACTTAAAGTATCTAGAAAACGAAAGGGAGATAAATCATTCTAAAATATGTGCCAAAACCTCAGAAATTGAAAGATCGCAGTTAGAATGGGACAGACTAGAAAAAGTGGAATGAGAAGAGTTGGATAACAGACCGGGAAAGCTAAGGTCTATAAAGAAAAATAACCTTGGCATGGAAAGATTAGAAAAGGATAGAGTGAAGGAAGAAGAGATGGAGGATTTTGATTTAAGCTGGTTATGGATGGAAGTTGATAGTCCTGGTTGAAAAACTGATAAATTAGCCAGTTACAGTCCCCAAACTTAACATGGAATATAAAGGCAGAAATAAGGCTGTTAAGAAAGTTGAGAAAGGCATAAAAACAGTTACTTTAAAAATCAGTGACGCTGTGACAGTTCAAAGCACTGAGGTAGTTAGCAAAGAGAGAGCCGGTACGGAGACTGATATAATATCGTTAAAAAGTAATGATGCGGTTAGTACTCAACCGGAAGACACGCATAACACAGCCAGTACTAAACAGATTAGTGTACAAGCATTCATTGTGACAAACACTGACAGCCACTCCAACATATGTAAAATTGAGTCATCGTATATTGCAGTAGTACGGTGGATCATGACGTGTCGTTTTCACCATCACGCAAGTGAATGCATCATTTGCAGTGAATATAGGACAACGAATAAATATTCAGTTTCTGAATTATTAATATTTGTCAATGATGACATATCAGTAAACTTCAGTCTTTAACCTGTCCAGAATATATTACACACTCATAACGCATACACGATAGAAATGGTGTGTGTCAGAGTCAATAATATTTTCGTGAAGAATATATCTTCAGTAAAACTTTACGAAAGTAATCAATAGTACTTTACCAATGATAACACATTCAATAGTTCTTAAATAAGGATATCAAAGTCAACAATACTTTATAAAGAATATTAAAGTCAATAATAGTACTGTACGGAAAATATCCAAGTTAATATTGCCTTACGGAAAATATAAAGTTAATAGTATTGTGCGGAAAATATCAATGTAAATAATATTGTACGGAAAATATCATGTTAATAGTAGTGTACTGAAAATATCAATGATAACTGTAGCTATAGTAAAGATCAATGTTAATAGTAGTGTATAGGGTTTTGCTTTTTACTTTTTCTGAAATGTAAGATAAGGGATTTGGGTGCTGATTTTAATAATCATTCCATGTCCTAAGGCACATCTACCAGCATGACATTCCTCGTGGCAGCACATTGAATCTAAAATCCTGATTATGACAGTGACTACAGTGTGGTTTGGACTTAATCAGACCTTTAATCCCAAATCGGTGTATGACAAGTGGCAGCACACAAAACTCTAGCATGTTGAAGGAAATGCACTAGTATTTGCTAACAGAAAGAACAACCTCTATTCTAAACACCAGAGTGACATCAATTTAATTAGACTTTCAAATAATATTTCAGCCTTTTCAACTAAGCTGGAGGATATTGTTTTAAGTGGTATTAGACGACAGCATTAAGATACATCTAATCAGACACAGTGAAACGAGCGCAAAGAAGGACAATGCACACATTAACATGCTAAATATTAATTAACGAGCAATAAACACTTACACCTCTGCAGCTGATTCTTCGACCTCTTCTGTGGTCGCTGCCACACCCTCCTTGTTAATACAATGCGTTAAGATGAAAAGTATTCGAAGTATAATATTTGCAAATAGTCAACTTTGATATTTAAAACAATAAAATTTACTCATTTTAACATTGAACTATCGTGATAATGTCTCCTTCGTTGAGGTGAAGATTTAACTTGTCATTTATGAAATGCGCAGAGAGAGAGAGAGAGAGTGAGAGAGTGAGAGAGAGAGTGAGAGAGAGAGTGAGAGAGAGATGGATTGACATGGACATATGGATGATGTATGGATGTATAATATATAATGATGGAAAGACAGATAGAATGATAGATACATAGATTCATGGCTGGATGGATTAATGACTGGTGAATGATTGGGAGGATGGAAAAAGATTGATATATACAGGATAGGTTCGTTTTGTGACAAATTCTGTTGTGCTTTTAGAAGCGTGTAAAATGTAGATAGGTAGGAGGATGGCTGGATTTGTGACTTGAAAGATCGAACTTTTGTCTGATTAATATTTTCTGTTTCCATAAGAAATGTACTTTGGGAAGATATACAAATATTTAATGTTAAAATATATGCTAACGTTAACTTTACTCAGTCTATCTATCTATCTGTCTGTCTGTCTATATAATGTATATGTATCTGTAGATTCACATATTTGTATGTAACATATGTAACAACCAACTATAAGAGATTTTAGAAAAAAGTAAAAGTATGTTAGTGACTAATAGGAGCAGATATTTAATACAACTATGGTTATGTATATTCTTTAAACAGATATTTAATACAAATATAAGTTATGTATATTCTTTAAACAGATATTTAATACAAATATAAGTTATGTATATTCTTTACACAGTGACTTATGTTGTATGACGTTTCTCTTCAGCACTATTTACTCACCTCTTCTGGTTTCTCTTCGGGTTCAGCCTCCTCTTCTTCTATATTTTGTCTTTTCCGTGTGATACATAAAGAATGTAATCATTCAACACGTTTTTGTCAATAAACGGACTGGTTGCGTATATTGCACTTAGTATAAAATCATTATGCTTAAAGTCTTTTATATATTGTCACACATGTTTGAATAGTTGTCAAGTAGCATTCAAATGTTTTCATTATATATTTATTATTAATATGATTAAAGTGTATTATTTTCCAATCTAAGACTATTTATTAATACTTCCGTAAGAGGTCGTGAATACTTAAAGTATCAAGAAAACGAAAGGGAGATAAATCATTCTAAAATAGGTGCCAAAACCTCAGAAATTGAAAGATCGCAGTTAGAATGGGACAGACTAGAAAAAGTGGAATGAGAAGAGTTGGATAACAGACCGGAAAGCTAAGGTCTATAAAGAAAAATAACCTTGGCATGGAAAGATTAGAAAAGGATAGAGTGAAGGAAGAAGAGATGGAGGATTTTGATTTAAGCTGGTTATGGATGGATGTTGATAGTCATGGTTGAAAAACTGATAAATTAGCCAGTTACAGTCCCCAAAATTAAGGAATATAAAGGCAGAAATAAGGCTGTTAAGAAAGTTGAGAAAGGCATAAAAACAGTTACTTTAAAAATCAGTGACGCTGTGACAGTTCAAAGCACTGAGGTAGTTAGAAAAGAGAGAGCCGGTACGGAGACTGATATAATATCGGTAAAAAGTAATGATGCGGTTAGTACTCAACCGGAAGACACGCATAACACAGCCAGTACTCAACAGATTAGTGTACAAGGATTCATTGTGACAAACACTGACAGCCACTCCAACATATGTAAAATTGTGTCATCGTATATTGCAGTAGTACGGTGGATCATGACGTGTCGTTTTCACCATCACGCAAGTGAATGCATCATTTGCAGTGAATATAGGACAACGAATAAATATTCAGTTTCTGAATTATTAATATTTGTCAATGATGACATATCAGTAAACTTCAGTCTTTAACCTGTCCAGAATATATTACACACTCATAACGCATACACGATAGAAATGGTGTGTGTCAGAGTCAATAATATTTTCGTGAAGAATATATCTTCAGTAAAACTTTACGAAAGTAATCAATAGTACTTTATCAATGATATCACATTTAATAGTTCTTAAATAAGGATATCAAAGTCAACAATACTTTATAAAGAATATTAAAGTCAATAATAGTACTGTACGGAAAATATCCAAGTTATAATTGCCTTACGGAAAATATAAAGTTAATAGTATTGTGCGGAAAATATCAATGTAAATAATATTGTACGGAAAATATCATGTTAATAGTAGTGTACTGAAAATATCAATGATAACTGTAGCTATAGTAAAGATCAATGTTAATAGTAGTGTATAGGGTTTTGCTTTTTACTTATTCTGAAATGTAAGATAAGGGATTTGGGTGCAGATTTTAATAATCATTCCATGTCCAAAGGCACATCTACCAGCATGACATTCCTCGTGGCAGCACATTGAATCTAAAATCCTGATTATGACAGTGACTACAGTGTGGATTGGACTTAATCAGACCTTTAATCCCAAATCGGTGTATGACAAGTGGCAGCACACAAAACTCTAGCATGTTGAAGGAAATGCACTAGTATTTGCTTACAGAAAGAACAACCTCTATTCTAAACACCCGAGTGACATCAATTTAATAAGACTTTCAAATAATATTTCAGACTTTTCAACTAAGCTGGAGGATATTGTTTTAAGTGATATTAGACGACAGCATTAAGATACATCTAATCAGACACAGAGAAACGAGCGCAAAGACGGACAACGCACACATTAACATGCTAAATATTAATTAACGAGAAATAAACACTTACACCTCTGCAGCTGATTCTTCGACCTCTTCTGTGGTCGCTGCCACACCCTCCTTGTTAATACAATGCGTTAAGATGAAAAGTATTCGAAGTATAATATTTGCAAATAGTCAACTTTGATATTTAAAACAATAAAATTTACTCATTTTAACATTGAACTATCGTGATAATGTCTCCTTCGTTGAGGTGAAGATTTAACTTGTCATTTATGAAATGCGCAGAGAGAGAGAGAGAGAGTGAGAGAGTGAGAGAGAGAGTGAGAGAGAGAGTGAGAGAGAGATGGATTGACATGGACATATGGATGATGTATGGATGTATAATATATAATGATGGAAAGACAGATAGAATGATAGATACATAGATTCATGGCTGGATGGATTAATGACTGGTGAATGATTGGGAGGATGGAAAAAGATTGATATATACAGGATAGGTTCGTTTTGTGACAAATTCTGTTGTGCTTTTAGAAGCGTGTAAAATGTAGATAGGTAGGAGGATGGCTGGATTTGTGACTTGAAAGATCGAACTTTTGTCTGATTAATATTTTCTGTTTCCATAAGAAATGTACTTTGGGAAGATATACAAATATTTAATGTTAAAATATATGCTAACGTTAACTTTACTCAGTCTATCTATCTATCTGTCTGTCTGTCTATATAATGTATATGTATCTGTAGATTCACATATTTGTATGTAACATATGTAACAACCAACTATAAGAGATTTTAGAAAAAAGTAAAAGTATGTTAGTGACTAATAGGAGCAGATATTTAATACAACTATGGTTATGTATATTCTTTAAACAGATATTTAATACAAATATAAGTTATGTATATTCTTTAAACAGATATTTAATACAAATATAAGTTATGTATATTCTTTACACAGTGACTTATGTTGTATGACGTTTCTCTTCAGCACTATTTACTCACCTCTTCTGGTTTCTCTTCGGGTTCAGCCTCCTCTTCTTCTATATTTTGTCTTTTCCGTGTGATACATAAAGAATGTAATCATTCAACACGTTTTTGTCAATAAACGGACTGGTTGCGTATATTGCACTTAGTATAAAATCATTATGCTTAAAGTCTTTTATATATTGTCACACATGTTTGAATAGTTGTCAAGTAGCATTCAAATGTTTTCATTATATATTTATTATTAATATGATTAAAGTGTATTATTTTCCAATCTAAGACTATTTATTAATACTTCCGTAAGAGGTCGTGAATACTTAAAGTATCAAGAAAACGAAAGGGAGATAAATCATTCTAAAATAGGTGCCAAAACCTCAGAAATTGAAAGATCGCAGTTAGAATGGGACAGACTAGAAAAAGTGGAATGAGAAGAGTTGGATAACAGACCGGAAAGCTAAGGTCTATAAAGAAAAATAACCTTGGCATGGAAAGATTAGAAAAGGATAGAGTGAAGGAAGAAGAGATGGAGGATTTTGATTTAAGCTGGTTATGGATGGATGTTGATAGTCATAGGTGAAAAACTGATAAATTAGCCAGTTACAGTCCCCAAAATTAACATGGAATATAAAGGCAGAAATAAGGCTGTTAAGAAAGTTGAGAAAGGCATAAAAACAGTTACTTTAAAAATCAGTGACGCTGTGACATATCAAAGCACTGAGGTAGTTAGAAAAGAGAGAGCCGGTACGGAGACTGATATAATATCGGTAAAAAGTAATGATGCGGTTAGTACTCAACCGGAAGACACGCATAACACAGCCAGTACTCAACAGATTAGTGTACAAGGATTCATTGTGACAAACACTGACAGCCACTCCAACATATGTAAAATTGTGTCATCGTATATTGCAGTAGTACGGTGGATCATGACGTGTCGTTTTCACCATCACGCAAGTGAATGCATCATTTGCAGTGAATATAGGACAACGAATAAATATTCAGTTTCTGAATTATTAATATTTGTCAATGATGACATATCAGTAAACTTCAGTCTTTAACCTGTCCAGAATATATTACACACTCATAACGCATACACGATAGAAATGGTGTGTGTCAGAGTCAATAATATTTTCGTGAAGAATATATCTTCAGTAAAACTTTACGAAAGTAATCAATAGTACTTTATCAATGATATCACATTTAATAGTTCTTAAATAAGGATATCAAAGTCAACAATACTTTATAAAGAATATTAAAGTCAATAATAGTACTGTACGGAAAATATCCAAGTTATAATTGCCTTACGGAAAATATAAAGTTAATAGTATTGTGCGGAAAATATCAATGTAAATAATATTGTACGGAAAATATCATGTTAATAGTAGTGTACTGAAAATATCAATGATAACTGTAGCTATAGTAAAGATCAATGTTAATAGTAGTGTATAGGGTTTTGCTTTTTACTTATTCTGAAATGTAAGATAAGGGATTTGGGTGCAGATTTTAATAATCATTCCATGTCCAAAGGCACATCTACCAGCATGACATTCCTCGTGGCAGCACATTGAATCTAAAATCCTGATTATGACAGTGACTACAGTGTGGATTGGACTTAATCAGACCTTTAATCCCAAATCGGTGTATGACAAGTGGCAGCACACAAAACTCTAGCATGTTGAAGGAAATGCACTAGTATTTGCTTACAGAAAGAACAACCTCTATTCTAAACACCCGAGTGACATCAATTTAATAAGACTTTCAAATAATATTTCAGACTTTTCAACTAAGCTGGAGGATATTGTTTTAAGTGATATTAGACGACAGCATTAAGATACATCTAATCAGACACAGAGAAACGAGCGCAAAGACGGACAACGCACACATTAACATGCTAAATATTAATTAACGAGCAATAAACACTTACACCTCTGCAGCTGATTCTTCGACCTCTTCTGTGGTCGCTGCCACACCCTCCTTGTTAATACAATGCGTTAAGATGAAAAGTATTCGAAGTATAATATTTGCAAATAGTCAACTTTGATATTTAAAACAATAAAATTTACTCATTTTAACATTGAACTATCGTGATAATGTCTCCTTCGTTGAGGTGAAGATTTAACTTGTCATTTATGAAATGCGCAGAGAGAGAGAGAGAGAGTGAGAGAGTGAGAGAGAGAGTGAGAGAGAGAGTGAGAGAGAGATGGATTGACATGGACATATGGATGATGTATGGATGTATAATATATAATGATGGAAAGACAGATAGAATGATAGATACATAGATTCATGGCTGGATGGATTAATGACTGGTGAATGATTGGGAGGATGGAAAAAGATTGATATATACAGGATAGGTTCGTTTTGTGACAAATTCTGTTGTGGTTTTAGAAGCGTGTAAAATGTAGATAGGTAGGAGGATGGCTGGATTTGTGACTTGAAAGATCGAACTTTTGTCTGATTAATATTTTCTGTTTCCATAAGAAATGTACTTTGGGAAGATATACAAATATTTAATGTTAAAATATATGCTAACGTTAACTTTACTCAGTCTATCTATCTATCTGTCTGTCTGTCTATATAATGTATATGTATCTGTAGATTCACATATTTGTATGTAACATATGTAACAACCAACTATAAGAGATTTTAGAAAAAAGTAAAAGTATGTTAGTGACTAATAGGAGCAGATATTTAATACAACTATGGTTATGTATATTCTTTAAACAGATATTTAATACAAATATAAGTTATGTATATTCTTTAAACAGATATTTAATACAAATATAAGTTATGTATATTCTTTACACAGTGACTTATGTTGTATGACGTTTCTCTTCAGCACTATTTACTCACCTCTTCTGGTTTCTCTTCGGGTTCAGCCTCCTCTTCTTCTATATTTTGTCTTTTCCGTGTGATACATAAAGAATGTAATCATTCAACACGTTTTTGTCAATAAACGGACTGGTTGCGTATATTGCACTTAGTATAAAATCATTATGCTTAAAGTCTTTTATATATTGTCACACATGTTTGAATAGTTGTCAAGTAGCATTCAAATGTTTTCATTATATATTTATTATTAATATGATTAAAGTGTATTATTTTCCAATCTAAGACTATTTATTAATACTTCCGTAAGAGGTCGTGAATACTTAAAGTATCAAGAAAACGAAAGGGAGATAAATCATTCTAAAATAGGTGCCAAAACCTCAGAAATTGAAAGATCGCAGTTAGAATGGGACAGACTAGAAAAAGTGGAATGAGAAGAGTTGGATAACAGACCGGAAAGCTAAGGTCTATAAAGAAAAATAACCTTGGCATGGAAAGATTAGAAAAGGATAGAGTGAAGGAAGAAGAGATGGAGGATTTTGATTTAAGCTGGTTATGGATGGATGTTGATAGTCATGGTTGAAAAACTGATAAATTAGCCAGTTACAGTCCCCAAAATTAACATGGAATATAAAGGCAGAAATAAGGCTGTTAAGAAAGTTGAGAAAGGCATAAAAACAGTTACTTTAAAAATCAGTGACGCTGTGACAGTTCAAAGCACTGAGGTAGTTAGAAAAGAGAGAGCCGGTACGGAGACTGATATAATATCGGTAAAAAGTAATGATGCGGTTAGTACTCAACCGGAAGACACGCATAACACAGCCAGTACTCAACAGATTAGTGTACAAGGATTCATTGTGACAAACACTGACAGCCACTCCAACATATGTAAAATTGTGTCATCGTATATTGCAGTAGTACGGTGGATCATGACGTGTCGTTTTCACCATCACGCAAGTGAATGCATCATTTGCAGTGAATATAGGACAACGAATAAATATTCAGTTTCTGAATTATTAATATTTGTCAATGATGACATATCAGTAAACTTCAGTCTTTAACCTGTCCAGAATATATTACACACTCATAACGCATACACGATAGAAATGGTGTGTGTCAGAGTCAATAATATTTTCGTGAAGAATATATCTTCAGTAAAACTTTACGAAAGTAATCAATAGTACTTTATCAATGATATCACATTTAATAGTTCTTAAATAAGGATATCAAAGTCAACAATACTTTATAAAGAATATTAAAGTCAATAATAGTACTGTACGGAAAATATCCAAGTTATAATTGCCTTACGGAAAATATAAAGTTAATAGTATTGTGCGGAAAATATCAATGTAAATAATATTGTACGGAAAATATCATGTTAATAGTAGTGTACTGAAAATATCAATGATAACTGTAGCTATAGTAAAGATCAATGTTAATAGTAGTGTATAGGGTTTTGCTTTTTACTTATTCTGAAATGTAAGATAAGGGATTTGGGTGCAGATTTTAATAATCATTCCATGTCCAAAGGCACATCTACCAGCATGACATTCCTCGTGGCAGCACATTGAATCTAAAATCCTGATTATGACAGTGACTACAGTGTGGATTGGACTTAATCAGACCTTTAATCCCAAATCGGTGTATGACAAGTGGCAGCACACAAAACTCTAGCATGTTGAAGGAAATGCACTAGTATTTGCTTACAGAAAGAACAACCTCTATTCTAAACACCCGAGTGACATCAATTTAATAAGACTTTCAAATAATATTTCAGACTTTTCAACTAAGCTGGAGGATATTGTTTTAAGTGATATTAGACGACAGCATTAAGATACATCTAATCAGACACAGAGAAACGAGCGCAAAGACGGACAACGCACACATTAACATGCTAAAAATTAATTAACGAGCAATAAACACTTACACCTCTGCAGCTGATTCTTCGACCTCTTCTGTGGTCGCTGCCACACCCTCCTTGTTAATACAATGCGTTAAGATGAAAAGTATTCGAAGTATAATATTTGCAAATAGTCAACTTTGATATTTAAAACAATAAAATTTACTCATTTTAACATTGAACTATCGTGATAATGTCTCCTTCGTTGAGGTGAAGATTTAACTTGTCATTTATGAAATGCGCAGAGAGAGAGAGAGAGAGTGAGAGAGTGAGAGAGAGAGTGAGAGAGAGAGTGAGAGAGAGATGGATTGACATGGACATATGGATGATGTATGGATGTATAATATATAATGATGGAAAGACAGATAGAATGATAGATACATAGATTCATGGCTGGATGGATTAATGACTGGTGAATGATTGGGAGGATGGAAAAAGATTGATATATACAGGATAGGTTCGTTTTGTGACAAATTCTGTTGTGGTTTTAGAAGCGTGTAAAATGTAGATAGGTAGGAGGATGGCTGGATTTGTGACTTGAAAGATCGAACTTTTGTCTGATTAATATTTTCTGTTTCCATAAGAAATGTACTTTGGGAAGATATACAAATATTTAATGTTAAAATATATGCTAACGTTAACTTTACTCAGTCTATCTATCTATCTGTCTGTCTGTCTATATAATGTATATGTATCTGTAGATTCACATATTTGTATGTAACATATGTAACAACCAACTATAAGAGATTTTAGAAAAAAGTAAAAGTATGTTAGTGACTAATAGGAGCAGATATTTAATACAACTATGGTTATGTATATTCTTTAAACAGATATTTAATACAAATATAAGTTATGTATATTCTTTAAACAGATATTTAATACAAATATAAGTTATGTATATTCTTTACACAGTGACTTATGTTGTATGACGTTTCTCTTCAGCACTATTTACTCACCTCTTCTGGTTTCTCTTCGGGTTCAGCCTCCTCTTCTTCTATATTTTGTCTTTTCCGTGTGATACATAAAGAATGTAATCATTCAACACGTTTTTGTCAATAAACGGACTGGTTGCGTATATTGCACTTAGTATAAAATCATTATGCTTAAAGTCTTTTATATATTGTCACACATGTTTGAATAGTTGTCAAGTAGCCTTCAAATGTTTTCATTATATATTTATTATTAATATGATTAAAGTGTATTATTTTCCAATCTAAGACTATTTATTAATACTTCCGTAAGAGGTCGTGAATACTTAAAGTATCAAGAAAACGAAAGGGAGATAAATCATTCTAAAATAGGTGCCAAAACCTCAGAAATTGAAAGATCGCAGTTAGAATGGGACAGACTAGAAAAAGTGGAATGAGAAGAGTTGGATAACAGACCGGAAAGCTAAGGTCTATAAAGAAAAATAACCTTGGCATGGAAAGATTAGAAAAGGATAGAGTGAAGGAAGAAGAGATGGAGGATTTTGATTTAAGCTGGTTATGGATGGATGTTGATAGTCATGGTTGAAAAACTGATAAATTAGCCAGTTACAGTCCCCAAACTTAACATGGAATATAAAGGCAGAAATAAGGCTGTTAAGAAAGTTGAGAAAGGCATAAAAACAGTTACTTTAAAAATCAGTGACGCTGTGACAGTTCAAAGCACTGAGGTAGTTAGAAAAGAGAGAGCCGGTACGGAGACTGATATAATATCGGTAAAAAGTAATGATGCGGTTAGTACTCAACCGGAAGACACGCATAACACAGCCAGTACTCAACAGATTAGTGTACAAGGATTCATTGTGACAAACACTGACAGCCACTCCAACATATGTAAAATTGTGTCATCGTGTATTACAGTATTACGGTGGATCATGACGTGTCGTTTTCACCATCACGCAAATGAATGCATCATTTGCAGTGAATATAGGACAACGAATAAATATTCAGTTTCTGAATTATTAATATTTGTCAATGATGACATATCAGTAAACTTCAGTCTTTAACCTGTCCAGAATATATTACACACTCATAACGCATACACGATAGAAATGGTGTGTGTCAGAGTCAATAATATTTTCGTGAAGAATATATCTTCAGTAAAACTTTACGAAAGTAATCAATAGTACTTTACCAATGATATCACATTCAATAGTTCTTAAATAAGGATATCAAAGTCAACAATACTTTATAAAGAATATTAAAGTCAATAATAGTACTGTACGGAAAATATCCAAGTTATAATTGCCTTACGGAAAATATAAAGTTAATAGTATTGTGCGGAAAATATCAATGTAAATAATATTGTACGGAAAATATCATGTTAATAGTAGTGTACTGAAAATATCAATGATAACTGTAGCTATAGTAAAGATCAATGTTAATAGTAGTGTATAGGGTTTTGCTTTTTACTTATTCTGAAATGTAAGATAAGGGATTTGGGTGCAGATTTTAATAATCATTCCATGTCCAAAGGCACATCTACCAGCATGACATTCCTCGTGGCAGCACATTGAATCTAAAATCCTGATTATGACAGTGACTACAGTGTGGATTGGACTTAATCAGACCTTTAATCCCAAATCGGTGTATGACAAGTGGCAGCACACAAAACTCTAGCATGTTGAAGGAAATGCACTAGTATTTGCTTACAGAAAGAACAACCTCTATTCTAAACACCCGAGTGACATCAATTTAATAAGACTTTCAAATAATATTTCAGACTTTTCAACTAAGCTGGAGGATATTGTTTTAAGTGATATTAGACGACAGCATTAAGATACATCTAATCAGACACAGAGAAACGAGCGCAAAGACGGACAACGCACACATTAACATGCTAAATATTAATTAACGAGCAATAAACACTTACACCTCTGCAGCTGATTCTTCGACCTCTTCTGTGGTCGCTGCCACACCCTCCTTGTTAATACAATGCGTTAAGATGAAAAGTATTCGAAGTATAATATTTGCAAATAGTCAACTTTGATATTTAAAACAATAAAATTTACTCATTTTAACATTGAACTATCGTGATAATGTCTTCTTCGTTGAGGTGAAGATTTAACTTGTCATTTATGAAATGCGCAGAGAGAGAGAGAGAGAGTGAGAGAGTGAGAGAGAGAGTGAGAGAGAGAGTGAGAGAGAGATTGATTGACATGGACATATGGATGATGTATGGATGTAAAATATATAATGATGGAAAGACAGATAGAATGATAGATACATAGATTCATGGCTGGATGGATTAATGACTGGTGAATGATTGGGAGGATGGAAAAAGATTGATATATACAGGATAGGTTCGTCTTGTGACAAATTCTGTTGTGCTTTTAGAAGCGTGTAAAATGTAGATAGGTAGGAGGATGGCTGGATTTGTGACTTGAAAGATCGAACTTTTGTCTGATTAATATTTTCTGTTTCCATAAGAAATGTACTTTGGGAAGATATACAAATATTTAATGTTAAAATATATGCTAACGTTAACTTTACTCAGTCTATCTATCTATCTGTCTGTCTGTCTACATAATGTATATGTATCTGTAGATTCACATATTTGTATGTAACATATGTAACAACCAACTATAAGAGATTTTAGAAAAAAGTAAAAGTTTGTTAGTGACTAATAGGAGCAGATATTTAATACAACTATGGTTATGTATATTCTTTAAACAGATATTTAATACAAATATAAGTTATGTATATTCTTTACACAGTGACTTATGTTGTATGACGTTTCTCTTCAGCACTATTTACTTACCTCTTCTTCTGGTTTCTCTTCGGGTTCAGCCTCCTCTTCTTCTATATTTTGTCTTTTCCGTGTGATACATAAAGAATGTAATCATTCAACACGTTTTTGTCAATAAACGGACTGGTTGCGTATATTGCACTTAGTATAAAATCATTATGCTTAAAGTCTTTTATATATTGTCACACATGTTTGAATAGTTGTCAAGTAGCATTCAAATGTTTTCATTATATATTTATTATTAATATGATTAAAGTGTATTATTTTCCAATCTAAGACTATTTATTAATACTTCCGTAAGAGGTCGTGAATACCTAAAGTATCTAGAAAACGAAAGGGAGATAAATCATTCTAAAATATGTGCCAAAACCTCAGAAATTGAAAGATCGCAGTTAGAATGGGACAGACTACAAAAAGTGGAATGAGAAGAGTTGGATAACAGACCGGGAAAGCTAAGGTCTATAAAGAAAAATATCCTTGGCATGGAAAGATTAGAAAAGGATAGAGTGAAGGAAGAAGAGATGGAGGATTTTGATTTAAGCTTGTTATGGATGGAAGTTGATAGTCATGGTTGAAAAACTGATAAATTAGCCAGTTACAGTCCCCAAACTTAACATGGAATATAAAGGCAGAAATAAGGCTGTTAAGAAAGTTGAGAAAGGCATAAAAACAGTTACTTTAAAAATCAGTGACGCTGTGACAGTTCAAAGCACTGAGGTAGTTAGCAAAGAGAGAGCCGGTAGGGAGATTGATATAATATCGGTATAAAGTAATGATGCGGTTAGTACTCAACCGGAAGACACGCATAACACAGCCAGTACTCAACAGATTAGTGTACAAGCATTCATTGTGACAAACACTGACAGCCACTCCAACATATGTAAAATTGTGTCATCGTATATTGCAGTAGTAAGATGGATCATGACGTGTCGTTTTCACCATCACGCAAGTGAATGCATCATTTGCAGTGAATATAGGACAACGAATAAATATTCAGTTTCTGAATTATTAATATTTGTCAATGATGACATATCAGTAAACTTCAGTCTTTAACCTGTCCAGAATATATTACACACTCATAACGCATACACGATAGAAATGGTGTGTGTCAGAGTCAATAATATTTTCGTGAAGAATATATCTTCAGTAAAACTTTACGAAAGTAATCAATAGTACTTTACCAATGATATCACATTCAATAGTTCTTAAATAAGGATATCAAAGTCAACAATACTTTATAAAGAATATTAAAGTCAATAAAAGTACTGTACGGAAAATATCCAAGTTAATATTGCCTTACGGAAAATATAAAGTTAATAGTATTGTGCGGAAAATATCAATGTAAATAATATTGTACGGAAAATATCATGTTAATAGTAGTGTACTGAAAATATCAATGATAACTGTAGCTATAGTAAAGATCAATGTTAATAGTAGTGTATAGGGTTTTGCTTTTTACTTATTCTGAAATGTAAGATAAGGGATTTGGGTGCTGATTTTAATAATCTTTCCATGTCCTAAGGCACATCTATTCCTCGTGGCAGCACATTGAATCTAAAATCCTGATTATGACAGTGACTACAGTGTGGTTTGGACTTAATCAGACCTTTAATCCCAAATCGGTGTATGACAAGTGGCAGCACACAAAACTCTAGCATGTTGAAGGAAATGCACTAGTATTTGCTTACAGAAAGAACAACCTCTATTCTAAACACCCGAGTGACATCAATTTAATTAGACTTTCAAATAATATTTCAGCCTTTTCAACTAAGCTGGAGGATATTGTTTTAAGTGAAGACGGACAACGCACACATTAACATGCTAAAAATTAATTAAAGAGCAATAAACACTTACACCTCTACAGCTGCTTCTTCGACCTCTTCTGTGGTCGCTGTCACACCCTCCTTGTTAATACAATGCGTTAAGATGAAAAGTATTCGAAGTATAATATTTGCAAATAGTCAACTTTGATATTTAAAACAATAAAATTTATTCATTTTAACATTGAACTATTGTGATAATGTCTTCTTCGTTGAGGAGAAGATTTAACTTGTCATTTATGAAATGCGCAGAGAGAGAGAGAGAGAGAGAGAGAGAGAGAGAGAGAGAGAGAGAGAGAGAGAGAGAGAGAGAGAGAGAGAGAGAGAGTGAGAGTGATGGATTGACATGGACATATGGATGATGTATGGATGTATAATATATAATGATGGAAAGACAGATAGAATGATAGATACATAGATTCATGGCTTATGGATTAATGACTGGTGAATGATTGGGAGGATGGAAAAAGATTGATATATACAGGATAGGTTCGTTTTGTGACAAATTCTGTTGTGCTTTTAGAAGCGTGTAAAATGTAGATAGGTAGGAAGATGGCTGGATTTGTGACTTGAAAGATCGAACTTTTGTCTGATTAATATTTTCTGTTTCCATAAGAAATGTACTTTGGGAAGATATACAAATATTTAATGTTAAAATATATGCTAACGTTAACTTTACTCAGTCTATCTATCTATCTGTCTGTCTGTCTATATAATGTATATGTATCTGTAGATTCACATATTTGTATGTAACATATTTAACAACCAACTATAAGAGATTTTAGAAAAAAGTAAAAGTATGTTAGTGACTAATAGGAGCAGATATTTAATACAACTATGGTTATGTATATTCTTTAAACAGATATTTAATACAAATATAAGTTATGTATATTCTTTACACAGTGACTTATGTTGTATGACGTTTCTCTTCAGCACTATTTACTCACCTCTTCTTCTGGTTTCTCTTCGGGTTCAGCCTCCTCTTCTTCTATATTTTGTCTTTTCCGTGTGATACATAAAGAATGTAATCATTCAACACGTTTTTGTCAATAAACGGACTTGTTGCGTATATTGCACTTAGTATAGAATCATTATGCTTAAAGTCTTTTATATATTGTCACACATGTTTGAATAGTTGTCAAGTAGCATTCAAATGTTTTTATTATATATTTATTATTAATATGATTAAAGTGTATTATTTTCCAATCTAAAACAATTTATCAGTACTTCCGTACGAGGTCGTGAATACTTAAAGTATCTAGAAAACGAAAGGGAGATAAATCATTCTAAAATATGTGCCAAAACCTCAGAAATTGAAAGATCGCAGATAGAATGGGACAGACTAGAAAAAGTGGAATGAGAAGAGTTGGATAACAGACCGGGAAAGCTAAGGTTTATAAAGAAAAATAACCTTGGCATGGAAAGATTAGAAAAGGATAGAGTGAAGGAAGAAGAGATGGAGGATTTTGATTTAAGCTGTTTATGGATGGAAGTTGATAGTCATGGTTGAAAAACTGATAAATTAGCCAGTTACATTCCCCAAACTAAACATGGAAAGAAATGCAGAAATAAGGCTGTTAAGAAAGTTGAGAAAGGCATAAAAACAGTTACTTTAAAAATCAGTGACGCTGTGACAGTTCAAAGCACTGAGGTAGTTAGGAAAGAGAGAGCCGGTACGGAGACTGATATAATATCGGTAAAAAGTAATGATGCGGTTAGTACTCAACCGGAAGACACGCATAACACAGCCAGTACTCAAGAGATTAGTTTACAAGCATTCATTGTGACAAACACTGACAGCCACTCTAACATATGTAAAATTGTGTCATCGTATATTTCAGTAGTACGGTGGATCATGACGTGTCGTTTTCACCATCACGCAAGTGAATGCATCATTTGCAGTGAATATAGGACAACGAATAAATATTCAGTTTCTGAATTATTAATATTTGTCAATCATGACATATCAGTAAACTTAAGTCTTTAACCTGTCCAGAATATATTTCACACTCATAACGCATACACGATAGAAATGGTGTGTGTCAGAGTCAATAATATAAATAACTTCAGTAAAACTTTACGAAAGTAATCAATAGTACTTTACCAATGATATCACATTCAATAGTTCTTAAATAAGGATATCAAAGTCAAAAATACTTTATAAAGAATATTAAAGTTAATAATAGTACTGTACGGAAAATATCCAAGTTAATATTGCCTTACGGAAAATATAAAGTTAATAGTATTGTGCGGAAAATATCAATGTAAATAATATTGTACGGAAAATATCATGTTAATAGTAGTGTACTGAAAATATCAATGATAACTGTAGCTATAGTAAAGATCAATGTTAATAGTAGTGTATAGGGTTTTGCTTTTTACTTATTCTGAAATGTAAGATAAGGGATTTGGGTGCTGATTTTAATAATCATTCCATGTCCTAAGGCACATCTATTCCTCGTGGCAGCACATTGAATCTAAAATCCTGATTATGACAGTGACTACAGTGTGGTTTGGACTTAATCAGACCTTTAATCCCAAATCGGTGTATGACAAGTGGCAGCACACAAAACTCTAGCATGTTGAAGGAAATGCACTAGTATTTGCTTACAGAAAGAACAACCTCTATTCTAAACACCCGAGTGACATCAATTTAATTAGACTTTCAAATAATATTTCAGCCTTTTCAACTGAGCTGGAGGATATTGTTTTAAGTGAAGACGGACAACGCACACATTAACATGCTAAAAATTAATTAAAGAGCAATAAACACTTACACCTCTACAGCTGCTTCTTCGACCTCTTCTGTGGTCGCTGTCACACCCTCCTTGTTAATTCAATGCGTTAAGATGAAAAGTATTCGAAGTATAATATTTGCAAATAGTCAACTTTGATATTTAAAACAATAAAATTTACTCATTTTAACATTGAACTATTGTGATAATGTCTTCTTCGTTGAGGAGAAGATTTAACTTGTCATTTATGAAATGCGCAGAGAGAGAGAGAGAGAGAGAGAGAGAGAGAGAGAGAGAGAGAGAGAGAGAGAGAGAGAGAGAGAGGGAGAGAGAGAGATGGATTGACATGGACATATGGATGATGTATGGATGTATAATATATAATGATGGAAAGACAGATAGAATGATAGATACATAGATTCATGGCTGGATGGATTAATGACTGGTGAATGATTGGGAGGATGGAAAAAGATTGATATATACAGGATAGGTTCGTTTTGTGACAAATTCTGTTGTGCTTTTAGAAGCGTGTAAAATGTAGATAGGTAGGAGGATGGCTGGATTTGTGACTTGAAAGATCGAACTTTTGTCTGATTAATATTTTCTGTTTCCATAAGAAATGTACTTTGGGAAGATATACAAATATTTAATGTTAAAATATATGCTAACGTTAACTTTACTCAGTCTATCTATCTATCTGTCTGTCTTTCTTTCTAATGTATATGTATCTGTAGATTCACATATTTGTATGTAACATATGTAACAACCAACTATAAGAGATTTTAGAAAAAAGTAAAGTTATGTTAGTGACTAATAGGAGCAGATATTTAATACAACTATGGTTATGTATATTCTTTAAACAGATATTTAATACAAATATAAGTTATGTATATTCTTTAAACAGTGACTTATGTTGTATGACTTTTCTCTTCAGCACTATTTACTTACCTCTTCTTCTGGTTTCTCTTCGGGTTCAGCCTCCTCTTCTTCTATATTTTGTCTTTTCCGTGTGATACATAAAGAATGTAATCATTCAACACGTTTTTGTCAATAAACGGACTGGTTGCGTATATTGCACTTAGTATAAAATCATTATGCTTAAAGTCTTTTATATATTGTCACACATGTTTGAATAGTTGTCAAGTAGCATTCAAATGTTTTCATTATATATTTATTATTAATATGATTAAAGTGTATTATTTTCCAATCTAAGACTATTTATTAATACTTCCGTAAGAGGTCGTGAATACTTAAAGTATCTAGAAAACGAAAGGGAGATAAATCATTCTAAAATATGTGCCCAAACCTCAGAAATTGAAAGATCGCAGTTAGAATGGGACAGACTAGAAAAAGTGGAATGAGAAGAGTTGGATAACAGACCGGGAAAGCTAAGGTCTATAAAGAAAAAAAACCTTGGCATGGAAAGATTCGAAAAGGATAGAGTGAAGGAAGAAGAAATGGAGGATTTTGATTTAAGCTGGTTATGGATGGAAGTTGATAGTCATGGTTGAAAAACTGATAAATTAGCCAGTTACAGTCCCCAAACTTAACATGGAATATAAAGGCAGAAATAAGGCTGTTAAGAAAGTTGAGAAAGGCATAAAAACAGTTACTTTAAAAATCAGTGACGCTGTGACAGTTCAAAGCACTGAGGTAGTTAGCAAAGAGAGAGCCGGTACGGAGACTGATATAATATCGGTATAAAGTAATGATGCGGTTAGTACTCAACCGGAAGACACGCATAACACAGCCAGTACTCAACAGATTAGTGTACAAGCATTCATTGTGACAAACACTGACAGCCACTCCAACATATGTAAAATTGTGTCATCGTATATTGCAGTAGTACGGTGGATCATGACGTGTCGTTTTCACCATCACGCAAGTGAATGCATCATTTGCAGTGAATATAGGACAACGAATAAATATTCAGTTTCTGAATTATTAATATTTGTCAATGATGACATATCAGTAAACTTCAGTCTTTAACCTGTCCAGAATATATTACACACTCATAACGCATACACGATAGAAATGGTGTGTGTCAGAGTCAATAATATTTTCGTGAAGAATATATCTTCAGTAAAACTTTACGAAAGTAATCAATAGTACTTTACCAATGATATCACATTCAATAGTTCTTAAATAAGGATATCAAAGTCAACAATACTTTATAAAGAATATTAAAGTCAATAATAGTACTGTACGGAAAATATCCAAATTAATATTGCCTTACGGAAAATATAAAGTTAATAGTGTTATGCGGAAAATATCAATGTAAATAATATTGTACGGAAAATATCATGTTAATAGTAGTGTACTGAAAATATCAATGATAACTGTAGCTATAGTAAAGATCAATGTTAATAGTAGTGTATAGGGTTTTGCTTTTTACTTATTCTGAAATGTAAGATAAGGGATTTGGGTGCAGATTTTAATAATCATTCCATGTCCTAAGGCACATCTACCAGCATGACATTCCTCGTGGCAGCACATTGAATCTAAAATCTTGATTATGACAGTGACTACAGTGTGGCTTGTTCTTAATCAGTCCTTTAATCACAAATCGGTGTATGACAAGAAACTATGGCATAATGTATCATTCCGATTCTTTAAAAATTGATAAAAATTTCTTTGTATGAAATTATTATTAATTGTTCATTCTTGTATATCTCTTATTGAAACATAAAATTCTATTGTTTTTACTTTAACGCAACTTGTAGTTATAATCTCATGATTACGTCATGCTCTCTGTCCGTCTCTACATCTATATATGTACCGACTGTACAAAATCCTTTTATCTGTTTTGTAAGTGAGTGGGGCGGGAGGCGGGAGTCGAATTGACGTGGGCGCACTCGTCTATCAGCGTAACAGTTGCAGATATGCATACGTAACCAGTGGTCCATCCTCTGCATTAGCACTTGTAGATTTTTTAATGATAACTAAATGCTGATATTGATATGATTCATTAATAAAAAGTCTCCCTGGAGTATGGCGGCGAGTGTAATGACGGTAGTATTAGTTATTGGTACGACACGTAAACTTGTCGAGCAACTCTCAATCATTTCTGCTATGGTGTGGTAGAGGTCTCATTGATACGTCGTTATTACGGACAACAACTCTCAATCTTTTCTGCTATGGTGTGGTAGAGGTCTCATTGATACGTCGTTATTACGGACATCAACTCTCAAACATTTCTGCTATGGTATAGTAGAGGTCTCATTAATACGTCGTTATTACGGACAACAACTCTCAAACATTGCTGTATATGGTGTGGTAGAGGTCTCATTGATACGTCTCATTACGGACAATAATGCACGAACTAAATATAAATAACTAGTCTCCAGAAATTATCTTTCATACTTTGGAAAGGAAAAAATAATTCCAAACATCTCCGGTATAGTCAGTCGGGCGTCGGATCACGACTCTTGGTTTGTATCACAAACCGTAAATAGTTCACTGAGCTCTTCATTAAATATTTGGAACTTTATAGTACTTTTTTAAAAAACCAACACTTACAGAGAACGGTTTTAGTTTGTCTATTCACCGTACGTTAAAGTGGCAGCACACAAAATTCTAGCATGTTGAAGGAAATGCACTAGTATTTGCTTACAGAAAGAACAACCTCTATTCTAAACACCCGAGTAACATTAATTTAATTAGACTTTCAAATAATATTTCAGCCTTGTCAACTAAGCTGGAGGTTATTGTTTTAAGTGATATTAGACGACAGCATTAAGATAAATCTAATCAGACACAGTAAAACGAGAGCAAAGACCGACAACGCACACATTAACATGCTAAAAATTAATTAACGAGCAATAAACACTTACACCTCTGCAGCTGCTGTTTCGACGTCTTCTGTGGTCGCTGTCACACCCTCCTTGTTAATACAAAGCGTTAAAATGAAAATTATTCGAAATTTGATATTTGCAAGTAGTCAATTTTGATATTTAAAACAATAAAATTTACTCATTTTAACATTGAACTATTGTGATAATGTCTTCTTCGTTGAAGTGAAGATTTAACTTGTCATTTATGAAATGCGCAGAGAGAGAGAGAGAGAGAGAGAGAGAGAGAGAGAGAGAGAGAGAGAGAGAGAGAGAGAGAGAGAGAGATATGGATAGACATGGATATATGGATGATGTATGGATGTATAATATAATGATGGATAGACAGACAGAATGATAGGTACATAGATTCATGGCTGGATGGATTGATGACTGGTGAAAGATTGGGTGGATGGAAAAAGATTGATATATACAACGATATACAGGATAGGTTCGTTTTGTGACAAATTCTGTTGTGCTTTTAGAAGCGTGTAAAATGTAGATAGGTAGGAGGATGGCTGGATTTGTGACTAGAAAGATCGAACTAATTTATATTTGTCTGATTAATATTTTCTGTTTCCATAAGAAAAGTACTTTGGGAAGATATACAAATATTTAATGTTAAAATATTTGCTAACGTTAACTTTACTCAGTTAATAGAACATCACCATCCTAGTTAATATATGAAACAGACTACAAAATAAAAATAAATATTTGTAGTAAGAAAATAAAGCGTACAATTGTTCTTTATTATAAGTTCTATAAAATGAATGAACATTACATGGATATAAAAACGCGTTATTATAGAAAATACACTTTGTAATTTTATGTATACTTCGAGGTATTTGGCTTGAGTTAGACTATTAACAGGACAGCTTATAAATTATCCCCACAGTTTGAAATGCAATTTGAACTCCTGTATTTAAGAAATAGTTTTCATCTAATTCATATTTGCTTGATGACTCACCTCTATGGCTTCTCTATCATTGTCATCGTTCTCCGGGACTGTTTCTTCATCTGGCAAATTTGGCCTAATTTCAATCAAGGATAATTAAAAATTCATTAAGTATTATCACTGAGAAACATTAAAACTTCGGTGTAATAAACATGGGGATAGAATGATAAAGAAAATAAAGTAAGGAATGAATGAAAGAAAGAAAGAAAGAAAGAAAGAAAGAAAGAAAGAAAGAAAGAAAGAAAGAAAGAAAGAAAGAAAGAAAGAAAGAACGAGAGAAAGAAAGAATTAAAGAAAGATGGAAAAGGGAAAGAAAGAAAAAGAAAAGCGGGAAAAGTTGAAAGAATTCAAGAAAGAAGGAAAGAAAGAAAGAAAGAAAGAAAGAAAGAAAGAAAGAAAGAAAGAAAGAAAGAAAGAAAGAAAGAAGATCAGTAATATTTCTATCTATCCATGTTTGGTATTATTCTAGAATTATTGCTATACTGTGATGTTGTATTCTAATTTTCCCCGCTTTATTTTGTGTTTATGTTTGTATCTATATATCGCTTCCTGTGATTTGTTTACTATCTAGAATTATAGTCAGTAGCTTTCTAGAAATTGAATTGTAAGAATATCATGGAAATACTTACACATTTTCATGTGTTTCATCTTCACCTTCTGTGGGTGCTGGATTATCTGTCTTGTTAACGGAAGAAGAGACTTTAGAATAGACATATTTACACAGATAATTTAGGAAATATTAATTTATTCCAAACAACAAGATAATGTGAAAGACAGAACTCATGAGTTTGTATTAACATAAATGTCGTTTGCTTAATTAGCGTTTACAAAGTTTTATAAATAAAACACATCTGGTATTGGGGTAGCAACTATTTACAATTTACAAATATAAATGAAGTTATTTGCTACACGTATATAGTTTTCATATAGACATGCAATTGGAGTTAGCTAAGTGTCACGGTCAAAGGGGAGTAAATCATATTTTTCTTTAATTTATTTTGTTACCTCCCTTTACTGGTTGCTTGATATGACAGCTGATTTTTATTGTCGTCTGCTGCGAAAATGCAGAGTGATACATGCATTGTTTGTGAGTTTGCATGTGTGCATGCTTAATTTGTGCTTTTAGCACTTTAATTTTATTTATTTGATTAATTATTCATGTTAGGTGATAGTTAATTACGTTAGCAATAGATAGATAATATATTCAGTCTAAATAGATTTTAATTAAAAATTTCAGGTAGGGATAACATTTTGATTATTAGAAGTGAATGCATCTAGTAGTGCCTGTACCAACATTGGTAGTGAAAGTTAAGATTCTTGTGTAAGTTTCTCTTGAGACCTAGGTTTACATAAAAGATTTTTTGTAGCCGGGTTGGATTAAGTGTAGTGTGCGCAGAATGCCAGTGAGAGCAGCAGAGAGTACAAAGGGTTTTCTTGACACCACAAGTTCTGGCGTGCCCTTTTTGCTAAAATTATCATGAGTTAGCAAATAGAGCACTGGAGTGCTCACCCCTTGTTGGCCGAGACTTTATATATTTGAAGCATCTTCCATGGTACAGGACCGGCTGGCATCTACCTAGCCATACATCTGGCACCCTCACCAAATTGACTGCAGATACCACAGCCAACTTTCACATTTTACCTCGCATCTCAGAATAAAGTTACCCCCATCCCCACAAAGAACATTCGTGGTGTCTGAGTGCGAGAGTTGGTTATTTTCATCTTGCCTCTCGGTGTGTCGTCGGTATCGCGGCTGATCTGACACTCCCCCCCCCCTCCCTACCCATCGAGGAGGAGAGAGGAGTCAGCTCTTCTACCATCACCCCGCGACACTAAGTAACCATTTACATTTTACGTATCGAATGCGAACTTCACAATACAGTATCACAGCCACCGAAAGATGTCATATTAATTATTGAACTCACCATCTCGGCTTTTTCCGTTTCATCCGCAAGCAATTCTTGTTCATCATCTTCCGGTGGATTAATCCTGTCCATTTTACAGACAAAGCGAACGGGATTAACCTCAGTATATGCATTTGTCATTATTTTTTTATATAGAACACAGGCAAATGAATAAAAGAAAGAGAGAAATAACTTGATGTCTTAGCTTTGGTTCTTTATATTTCTAGTCCGTAGTTCATTTTCTGATAGCATTTCCTTTTTCATTATATCAGTTTAAAAGATAGTATTTATGTTAATATAGGAGCAAAGAGAAGAAACCTTCAACTTAAAACAGTGTCCTGTCATTATTAATACAATTAGTAATGTTTATTTTTAATTGGATTTGCTACCAAGCAACTTTCTTAAAAATGAAGAAGTTTCATTACAAGAAGCCTCTTTAAGCAATGTCACACATACATAATCACGCGCGCGCACACACACACGCACACACGCACATACACATACACACAAAATAACACACAAACACACACACACACAAACACACACACAAACACATACACACACAAACACACACACACACCTACACACTTACACACACACAAACACACACACACGCACATACACATACACATACACACACAAACACACACACACAACACACACACACACACACGTGGGTACGCAGACATCAAGAGACAGATACATGCAAGTGGCCAAATCTCAATTGAGCCACTGAAATGGTGTCTTGCAATATAAACAGTGACCTTCCTTTGACTGTACACGACTCAGTGGCTATGACCACAACTAGAGGCAATGACCACAACTAGTAGCAATGACCACAACTAGAGGCAATGACCACAACTAGTAGCAATGACCACAACTAGTAGCAATGAGATAACACCTTGTGAGGCAACTAACTAAACACACTATATACAACACAGTAGATTATTATACACTAACTATTCTGTACACACGGCATATATAACTCAATAGATTATTATACATTAATTATGCACACAGTATACACAACTCAGTTGTTTATTATACACTAACTATACACACTATATACACAACTCAGAAGATTATTATGCACCAACTATACCCACTGTGTACACAACTCAGTAGATTATTAGGATATTAGGCACACCGTATATTCATAACGTGATATAGATAACCACAAACAATGAAGACAGTGAGAATCGAAGGGTGGCAACTCATCAATACAGATGTTTCGGGTATCATACAGATCCTTACTTTCGAGGACAAATGGCATCCATTTATATCGCAGAGGTCAATAACGATTACATTAAACCCCAATTACATCAAAACAATTCTAACTGGATCACACATCATAACACACAATCAGAACTAAAATCGAAATAAACATTTGTACAAAAGTATATTCATAAGATGGTTATATTCATGCACAGATAAAGTAATTAAGAATGTGCAAGGTACTCTGAAGAGAGTATTGTATTACTAAATGATAAGACAGAACAAGGCGTATAGACAAAAGAAAAATAAGTGTATACAACAGAGAGATTCTCATGACAGTGTTACGTTACGATTTTGAACATGATATTAAAACAAGCGTATACAACAGAGAGATTTTCACGAAAGTGTTACTATTTTGTACATGATATTAAAACAAGCGTATACAACAGAGAGATTTTCACGAAATGTTACTATTTTGTACATGATATTAAAACAAGCATATACAACAGAGAGATTTTCATGAAAGTGTTACTATTTTGTACATGATATTAAAACTAGCGGAAGCACCACAATAACATTAAATAAATACAGACATTAAGAGATATATTCACATTTCAAGTACGGTTTGTAAGCCAAACAAAAATTATTTTAACATGAAATTTTATAAATTAAATATAATCAATGTTCCATTATCTCCAAACTTCTACAGGGTAAATCATTTCCTCACATCTTTTATATATATAATTGTGTGTGTGTGTGTGTGTGTGTGTGTGTGTGTGTGTGTGTGTGTGTGTGTGTGTGTGTGTGTGTGTATTTCATTTCTGTCAGTGACATCATAATTTGGTTTCCGAAGTTACTCACTTCAAGACAAGGGCCCCCAAAACACAGACAATACCTTAGACGACAAAATAAAGTGTAAGAATAATATACTTACATTTCTGAAATTCTCTCGGGTTCCGGAATGCTTGCCGAGTCTGTATCATTCGCCTTTTTAAAAACAAATTGAGGTTACGATAGGATGATATTAAAACACCAAAGAAGTTAGTACAAAAATAAAATCTTTTAGAATATATATGTTATAAGTTGCAGACACAAACAAATGCACACACACACACACACACACACACACACACACACACACACACACACACACACACACATACACACACATACACAAACACATACACACACACACACACACACACACACACACACACTAAATACACACACATGCAGTCAGTTACGCACCTTCAGATTAAGGCTGATAGGTAGAGGTTAGGTTGTTAAATGAAAAGGTGAAGGGACGAGAAATTTCAATAAGCAAAGTCGAATATTAGATAGATAGAGAGAACAGGTCATAGACAAATACTCAGTATGACGTCAGACAATCTGCTAAGTATATACAGGCTAATATTTATAACATTTGTCTCCTATGCAAACACCGCATCCGGAATAGGATGAATACATGAATGAATGAATGAATGAATGAATGAAAGCACATCATGACTATAAAAGTACGTACATTTGCACTTAAATAAGTACGTATATATAATTTATAAGACTGTTGATAGCGTAGGACTTTTTAAATGAGAAGAACGATGGAAGAGAGGTTAACATCACAAGCCAAAAACAAATATTTTTCAAGTTCGGCTACAAATGTTTAGCACTCACCCGTTCAGGTTCACTTTCATTTTCAAGAACGGCCAGTGCCTCCTCGGACATATTAAGCCTGTTGTATTGTGCATGAAATATTTAATTTCAATTACATATTACACCTGTTTCTTTTGACAGATAAAAGTGATCGGTTTATATTCATATTACAAGACGTCAAAAAAATGTTTAAAGCAGATGTTAATTTACTATCACAATCTTGGTTTACCTCGAAAGAAACTTATACTAATATTTGTGTTTATTATAATTTAATTATTTGTTATTACCTTTATAAAAAAATTAATAATGTAAGTTTAAATTACTGGGTTAGTTTTCGTTAATTCTTGAAGGGAAATTCTAAATGATATTTATATTTAGACGAGATAGAAAATGTGTCAGTCTATTTGTCTGTGTTAATGGATATGAGGATTTAATTTATTTCTATCTCCATGCAATAGCTACATTGTCCCTTAATTTAGAAAAGAGCATTGTAGTATTGTTTTATAACTAAACTTAGGTTTGTTTTCTTTAGCTGTGCGATAGCAGTGAGTGATGGAATGAGCAATGAGAATAAGCGATAGTAGTGAGCGATGAGAATGAGTGATGGGAATTAGCGATAAGAATGAACGATGGGCGTGAGCGATGAGAATGAGTGATGGGAATTAGCGATAAGAATGAGCGATGGTAGTGAGCGATGAAAATGATTGATGAGATTTAGCGATGGTAGTGAGCGATGAGAATGATTGATAGGAATTAGCCATGGTAGTGAGCGATGAGAATGATTGATGGGAATTATTGATAGGAATGAGCGATGGTAGTGAGCGATGGCAGTGAGCGTTGAGAATGAGTGATGGGAATTAGCGATAGGAATGAGCGATGGCAGTGAGCAATGAGAATGAATGATGGGAATTAGCGATAGGAATGAGCGATGAGAATGAGTGATGGGAATTAGCAATAAGAATGAGCGATGGTAGTGAGCGATAGGGGCGAGGGATGGTCTTGGTACTATTAGGTCCAGTTCACGTGCTTTAAGCATTCTTACTTTGTGCAATTGAAATTATATATGGTGTGACGCAGCAGAGTTATCTGTCCCTATTTTCAATTAAATATTATATTACTTGTTTACTGTCAGCGTGACATGACTTTCTGTGTCTGTGCGTTGTAAGTACCAGATTTAAAATAACAACTCCCTTTAAGAATCTGCTAGAAGTTGCTGATGTATTCTAACGAGTCTTATGTGGATGAGTAGTTTTTATTATCAATTGGCTACGATTTACAATGGGCTGAGATAAAAATAACTTACCGGCTGAAATAATGCTATTTTCTATTCACTTTGAATTTGGTGTGACTGAAGTCTGGTTATGAAAGACGGCCATTAGATTAATGATGAGTTAAGTGATTGATTAAAAGAGAATGGACTTAGAAATATTTTGTGCACTTTGCTGTTGATATATTATACTTGCGTTTTATGTAGAGATGTATTATGTGAGAAGACTGTTACTCCTGCAATTGTGAATTATGATGCATGTTTGTAGTATGTTAAATACAGGACATTGTTTATAGTGAACATGTTCATAAATTATTGTTGTATTTATTATGTTGTAAGCATGTATCGGGCAAATAAATATTGTTGCCGAAACTGTAAGTTGAGACTTGAATGTAAGAAAGAATGAAGTTAGAGACGATAAACTGGAAAACTTAGCATTTGTTCCTTGATTATATTTTACAAGGAAGAAGCAGTTTTTCGAGAATTTCCAGGATTAATGGAATTTCAGGGGTTTTCTTCTTGGTTTGTGGTTTATTGATTTACAAACCATTACGATCGTGGTAGATTCTCTACCCCAGTATGTAAGTGACCCTGTTATTTACATACGATAATAATTTGACTGCTAAATCACGTGATAGGATATAAGACTGTATACGAATTGAAATTATCTGAAGGATATTTCATGGAAATATTGATATCAAATAATCTTTCAATTGTATTTGTTATATATATATATAATTGATGATTTAATATATTCATTAACATTCTTACACTTATTGATAACCTTATGTTGGAGAAATGGTGAGTGGATGGGGGGTCACTAAATATAGATTAAAGACGGATTTATCTTCTCCTTTCACAAGAATTTTTCCACCTATTGTGTGACAGTAAATGTTTGTCTTTAATCTTGTGGAAGAGAGAAAAAGTTTACAGAACCCACATATCTGCCAAGTGAGGGAAACGATATGATCTTTTGGATAATTATTAATAATTTAATATTTTTCTCACTTATAATTAGTTTTGAAGGATTATTATTATTATTATTAATAATAATAACACATGGCCGTGTACATGTGGAACATCAGACACTGGGGAGGGGAGGGGCATGACTCAATATCCAGTCTGATGTGACAGAGGCAAAGCTGGAAGTATACTTTTTCATAATTATTGGCTACACAGTGCTGTCTGGCAATTCATGACCCGTGAGTAAGTATTTTTTAAAGTCAGAAATGCATTTTGTTTCATTTTGCTGAAAAAGAGAGAGAGAGAGAGAGAGAGAGAGAGAGAGAGAGAGAGAGAGAGAGAGAGAGAGAGAGAGAGAGAGAGAGAGCAAACATAAATGTCTATGTGACGTTTTGAGTAAGTCAAATTTGTGCCACAAGCTTTACTTTTTCTCTCCTCACTGCTCGCATTGCTTTACTACAATACATTTACGTAGCAGGCCATCAGCCCTATGTTGTGTTAAAATTATTCAGATTTATTTAAGAACTACCATTACTTTTTTTTTTACAGCATCCCGTTTAGAATAAGATAAGGACATATTTATACTTATACGGTCGGATTCTGATCCCGTAGTGCGACAGTAAATTCGCACAAACTCGTGTTTCCTGTTTTATCAGTAAAAACGTCACGAGTTGCTTTTATCACGCTCCATAACTGTTGAGCATCAGAGTTTGAGCGTTCCGGAGTTAAAATAACGTCATCGAAAGTTTCAACATCTGTTAGACCTGGGTGTGGTGCAGATTCGGCATCGGGTACTTGGGGTAGCATCGTCCTCTATTACAATAGTAGCAACCCTGTTATCCGGGTGTTCTTTATACGCTTTCATCAGATTAGCATGAAATATTTTCGCTTTAGATACGATCTGAATTCAGACATTGCACCCACTCATTTTCTCGACAATCTCAAAGGGTCTTTGCCATGATAATTCTAATTTGTTTTGGTGTAGTGGTAATTTCAGTAACACCTGTATACCGAAGTACTGAAGTATAGTGGTGTGTGGTGTTGTTCGTGCGTGCGTGTGCGGTTGTGTGTGTGTCTGTGTTATTTTAGTTTAGTGCAAAAAGTAAGCTACTTTCTCTGAACGCTCGCAGTCTCAATGAACAAGAGATATACGACCATACAATACATGCTTTGCACACACATTCAATACTTAATTATAATATTCTCATGTCAAAAGCTGAATATTATTAGTTGAATTCCACACTGCACTTGTAACATTTAACTAAATAATTAGCTGTAATAATTGTTTTTAAAATCTATATTGTTTCTTTACTATTTTTGTTCATTTGCATTTAAAATGTATTTAAAATTCCGAGTGCAGTTTCTTATGATAACAGACAATTTAAATAATATTTATTTGATGATTTGTAATTTTTCAAGCTATTCCCTATTTTGTGCTAGTTGTACGCATTTTCAGGTGAGTCAGGAATTGCTAGCCAGGCCATTTGAAAAACATCACTGTGACACGTATAATACGATCTTATAAATGTCAGTATATCATAGATAATTCGGCAATTGTTTACTTCTGAAATCCTACTATATTGTCTATGCAGATCTTAACGGTAATAATAGCTGAAACCGGAATTGCATAAACATTTGTTACAACACACGACAACACATATTTAGCAACATATCTGCATCATTGGTCTAGGTGCCCGTTATCCATAGTGCAATCACAAATTCCAAGCAAGTATTTGTAAATGAAGACCACCCACCCACACCGAAACTACAGATACAGTGCTTTTACTAAAACAAATATAGATAACGCTGATATACATGACAAAGCTTGAAAAAAATAAACAAATAAATTCAATAGTGTATGTAAATACAGATTCACGCAGGCACGTATACACAAAACACACTAGTTTTAAATATTTACGCTGTCATTTTTAAGATATTATTGTCAATGGCCTTAGTAATAATATTATATATATATATATAAACCAGTCGCAAATTACATGACTTAGATTAACACCTAGAAACCCGCACTAAAAATATCTTACAAAACAAAATTCACCTTTTTTCTGAAGGGAGACTTGCTAACCCTTCCCAATGAAGAAGCCTCAGCCAGAGAATGGTGACATGAATGAGATGAAGGTGTGTTCCTGAGGGAAAGCAACTCTACATTACCAAATGTCTTTGCTGACGCTTCACTTTGTTGGCAATGTGATGCAATGGTGACGTACGAACACAAATTACGTAGATTTAATCCGTCATTAAATCTAAATCTGTAGTCGCTCTCTAAGTTTCGGAAATCAACCTGAAGGAACTCATTGATCACTGTTACTTTCTTAATAATGGGGTTGGGGCGGTAAACCAAAAAAATTTCCTATTAATAAGAAAAGATCATTAATCTAATAATATACTACACACACCAAAATATAAAAAAGAGTACTATTATTTCAACGAGACCAACAGAACTCATCAGATCACCTCTAGTGTATGAGAAGATGAATTATTAGCAGCCGAAACGAGACATCAAAGTCGCAGAAAGCTAAATTATTATTCTAACGTTTCCTGCCAATGATCAGATTTCATGCGGCCTTCAATCAAGCAGAAACGTATTCATTCCTACTTTGGAAAGATGTCGGGAAATACGCGTATTTATATTTGACTGAGGACTTTTACTCTGATGTTCGCAATGAGATATTTCACAATAAGGAAAGAAAAGTAAAGAAATTTAAATTTGAGTGGCAGCTTTTCTCATGCGTTGTGGAAATCCTCCCAAATCTTTATAAAAAAACATTGATAAATGTTTGCTTGTTATGGGGTGGTAGAGGTAATGGGTGATATTGCGTGTTGAGCAAGCGACGGTACAAACGAATTAACCATTCGTGCCATATATGGTCAAAAAAGTAGAACTCCTGCTACACATATTTCGGTTCACCGACAAATGCGCGAACGACAATTCAAGAAACTTTCGTGAAAATTCCATCCTCATTTTCTACCATATTGCCTCTTGAACGGAAATCACGAGAATCTATTTACAGCAACATTTGAACTAAAATGTTTGATGACAACACTGGATACATAAACCATCTTGACCCAGGAGAGTGCAGTAATCACTTCAAGCTGAAGCAGCTACAAGGTTACAAAACAAAAAAAGGCATTCTCCTTTCTGCAAAAGTCAAATTAAGGCAATGCTAACTTTCAGGCATATTTCATCATTTCTTTAAACTCCCTTATAATATTCTAATCTTACAAATCCTGCAATGGTATCTATTAGCCCGTTACACACACAGCATACAAAATATAGCATCAATCAAAATTCACGTGTATAATGTGCAACATTATTACCTAAGTGAACATGAAATAATGGTTCGATTACATAAACATTCCCCCAATTCAAATCATAGATCAATAGCAAAGCTTCCCCCATATATGAAACGATAAACTATTTGTAAGACAAAAAAATTATGTTGGCTTTAAGACTTAGGAATAAATCATTCAACACAGTTTTAGACATAAGACAATAATAATACAATATGCCTCAATAATTATCAAGAATAAAACAACAAGCTACCATATGTCATTTGCGTCTCTGGGATTCTATAAAGACCATATTATCTTGTCCCTTCATACCTGTCACTAATGGGAGAGCCATAAACTTACTGCACACTATTCAATTCTCTTTCCTATTGAAGGAACAAAAATGAAAGTTTGTTTTCACTTCCTGAAACTTTACCATCCTCTCTCACTTATCTTTAGGCTTTTCTCCTGCATTTTCATTCATTTGCATCTGATTTAAGCCAAGATCTCTGTTTATTTTGTCATCCGCTTTCTAACTGGGTCAAGGCTACTTTTCATTCACATTTGATCTTTAACTTTGTCTCTTTCCTCTCTTTCAATCTGTAATCTTTTATCACTTTCCTTTCTCTTTCTCTCATATTTTCTTCTCTTTCAAACTGCAATATTTTCATTTCAATCTGTAATCTTTTATCACTTTCAATCTGTAATCTTTTATCACTTTCAATCTGTAATCTTTTATCACTTTCAATCGGTAATCTTTTATCACTTTCAATCGGTAATCTTTTATCACTTTCAATCTGTAATCTTTTATCACTTTCAATCTGTAATCTTTTATCACTTTCAATCGGTAATCTTTTATCACTTTCAATCTGTAATCTTTTATCACTTTCAATCTGTAATCTTTTATCACTTTCAATCTGTAATCTTTTATCACTTTCAATCTGTAATCTTTTATCACTTTCAATCTGTAATCTTTTATCACTTTCAATCTGTAATCTTTTATCACTTTCAATCGGTAATCTTTTATCACTTTCAATCGGTAATCTTTTATCACTTTCAATCTGTAATCTTTTATCACTTTCAATCTGTAATCTTTTATCACTTTCAATCTGTAATCTTTTATCACTTTCAATCTGTAATCTTTCCTCTTCAATCTGGAATCTGTCTTTCACATCTACACAGCCTTTTATATATTCTTTTGTTTCATCTGCAGAGATGCCCATCCCTTCTACTACCTGAATCCACTTAAATCTTTCTTCTAGTGTAGTTTCCATTTTTAAATCACAAAATAACTCTACCACCATCACGTGAAAACATAGGGTACTATCAGTTAACGATCACCCTTATGACTGGACTCGAGTTATTTCAAAATCACAGTGATTAGAATAGAGAACTTTCTTCAATAAAATAACTTTTGGTCCATCTCCATTGGATGAAGTTGTTGTGAACTAGTGTGAGACTATTAGTCAGAAAAAAACTGCTCATCCCCTTGGACCGTGTTTTGATTGTATCAGCAGGTTCTAGCATTTTCTTCATCTTAGTTGTTTGTTCCAACTCTGACACTTACAATCATAAGCAGTGCCTAAGGTCGGGTCACTTTACCATTGGCAACATGTATATAATTGGAAATAGGGATATGCACATTTTCTCCGCCACATATAGATAGATAGATAGATAGATAGATAGATAGATAGATAGATAGATAGATAGATAGATAGTACTCTAAAACTCTCATTGCGAACAATTCCACCGTCATTGTGGAAATCTCTGTTCAAAAGTACTTCATGTATCAAATAGTAGTCAAGATACGCATCGTACACTAACTTAAAGAAAACGATTATGTTAATATCTCACACCTCAGCACTCTTATACCCTCTCTAACACAAGATTGAAAAGAATCTATCTTTGCTTTTATTTTCTAGTTTATTTAGAATGACAGATGTCGTATCACACATATACACGCAGTTTAGACATGCAATCATGCAAACAAATGCGTATTTTTAGCAATAGTTGAATAAATAAAAATGTATATAAAAATTAATATAAACACACAACTCACTTAGTAACTAACTAAATGAAGAAATAATTAATAGATTAATTATTAGATAACTAAATTACATTGAACTAACTAAATAAATAAATAAGTGAATATACACTCTAGATTCAACCATTCGTAGAAATATCGACCTACTCACAAAAATTAAAGTATTTGTCTTGCACTACTGTAACTTTCATTGACAAATACTTTCATTTTTGTGAGTAGTTATGCAGATTATAATTTTTTTTTAAAAGAAGAAAAAATATTTTCCTTGTAAATGAATAAGGATAACAACAATTCAACCAAACTTCTAGAGTAAAAATAATAATAATAATAAATATACATGGAGACATTTAATATACTTTCCTGTTATTTGCAATACTCCTTCAAGTACATATACATACGATCAGTTAAATTTCATATTATATATTGTTTTCGAAAATTTGTAATTATGATTGATATCGATTGCAGTATGAATCTGCCTTTCCATGTAAAGACTCTAGGCTCTACAATTCATTGCTGTCTTTACAAGGTTGCCATATTTCCATGTAAACACAATATTAGGCTTTACAATTCATTGCTGTCTTTACAAGGTTGCCATATTTCCATGTAAACACAATATTAGGCTTTACAATTCATTGCTGTCTTCACAAGGTTGCCATATTTCCATGTAAACACAATATTAGGCTCTACATATCATTGCTGTCTTTACAAGGTTGCCATATTTCCATGTAAACACAATGTTAGGCTTTACAATTGATTGCTGTCTTTACAAGGTTGCCATATTTCCTGAATAATTTATTTGTATTAAATAGCAACGCTTCAGATTTATTTCTCTAATTCAGATAGACTGTGCGCCCTTGTGCATCAATTATAATTTCCCGTGTATAAAAGAATATTTCTATGTCCTTCATGAAATCTTACTGTGTCCATCGCATTCCTCACTAATAAACCTGTACGTGAAATATCTCTGTCATCATTTCGAAAACTGCTTGTCCGTTTTCATTCCCGGGCCAGGTGACCATTGAGTGTATTTCTGTGCCTAATAGTAACAGGAATAGAAAATACATTACATAAATAAATCACTTCGAATATAGTTCACATAACAGACTATAATAATATGTACTATAATAATACGTAATATAATAATGCGTAATATAATAATGTATGCTCGAGTCATTATTGCAGTTACGTTCAGTATATTTTGTAGTAGGAAGGAAACAATTTCATTTACATCAATGTACTTGTTTTATAAATTTGTAGCCTACTTTATTAAACTATGACACCTCTGAATTTGCTAGCTGATGAAGAAATTATTCTTTACAATAGTAGCTAGATTAGATAAATTTAGAGAATGAGAGATTGCCATATATGTATGTCAGGAAATATTGAGCAAATTATGCTGAACTGTGGAAAACTATTTTTCATATTTATTAATCGTTCAACTTATTAATCATTTCTACTGTCTATGTAACATATTCAACTACTTCATAAACTCTAAGATAAGTTGGCCATGTCCCAGTGAAAAGCAGAACTAGCAAACCAAGTGTATAGACAATTTCGGGCTGAACAGGATAGATTATTGTAATAATCGTGATTTGCAAATATTCATTCCTTTTTATTAATTGAGTTGTTATTAAATTTATTGTTATCTTACCCTTTGTTACATAAATGTTTGTAGCACGACTGGGGAATCAGCTAACTGTGGGCGAGCCGTAATAAAGGGATAAAGAATCATAATTCTTAATTTATAAATAAGTGAGAGATAACATTGTTAGCTGAGGCAAGTCAACTGATTTATCTAGCGAGGTGTCGTAAGTAATTGCCTGAATCTCTTGGCATTTTCGTGGTGGACAAGTCAGGCCGTCCGGCTGGCGCTATTGTCAGAAATTATTCAATAAACCAATATTGATAACTGGAATCTAAAATAGGACAGAGTCGTTAAACCTAGACCGGACATGTGACAATGAATTAACCACATTTGCCTTTAGTGATGTCTAAAACCAGAATATGAACAAATATGTGTTACTTCATTATGGGATATAACTAAGGTTCATTTAATGCTGTTTTCTCATTTTAAAGCATGGTCTGCCTAACGAAGGAAGTGGGGTTATATGTGTGTGTGTGTGTGTTTGTGTGTTTGTGTGTGTGTGTGTGTGTGTGTTTTCTTGTGTTAGTACACACGAGAGTTGAAGGGAGTAATAGGGAAAAGAGTTAGAGCGAGAGAAAGAGCTAAACAACATAGAATAAGAATAGTACAATCTTAAAGAGAAGTGACGGTGGTAGACATTGCAATGTATGTGTATGTGTGCGTCTTGTATGTGTGTTTGTGTGTGTGTGTGTGTGTGTGTGTGTGTGTGTGTGTGTGTGTGTGTGTAGTGGTGTAAATACGTGTATGATCCTGTCTGAGCGTGTTTGAGTGTTTGATGCATGACTGAGAGTGGATCTAGTTCTTTAAAAGATATAAATCTCACTCGCTCTAGCTAACCAATACCTCATGTGTACTACTATCTGAACTGGATAAAAATAATTTACACACCAACCTTCCTTGTGGGATACTGATATATACCAAAGAGATCCAATATAAAGCTTACGAGTGCAGATTTGTAATAAACGTGGCACAGATAATTCCACTAATAACGACTGCAACCAGCAGTAGTCCTGCAGGAATGCTGTAATAAATCAAGGCACTGTAGTTTGCCCGAGCTTCATTTTTTGCTGCAGCAAAGCTTGGCCCAGGTCCCCCTGAAAAATAGAATAACTCTAATCACGTCAGTCCTTTTGCGAGTCTATTTTTAAATGTACATGACGTGTATTTTACTTACTGTTGTTTTTTTTATATTTTTCATTACGCACATACGAATTCCATTGCGATGCATTAGATGACTGTTCTATTTTTACCTTGATGTTAAGAGAGGTCAAATGAAACTATAAAGTGTTGATTTAAAGCAGTTACCTGCCCATGTCTGGCAGTCAGGGCCAGACCATCCCGATTCGCATTCGTTCCAGCACTGGCCAGTAAAAGAGTTGCACGATTCTCCATTGCGACAGTGGCATTCACTAGCACAGTCGTACCCGAACGAGCCGGTGGAACATGCTAGTGAGAAATAAGTTCAAAACTTCGTGAAAAGCAAAATATTAGGAAAAAGCAGTTTACGAAAGTCACAGACAAACTGCTTAAGTACCGTCGAATGAAATGTGCTAATAATCGCCAGAGAAATTACCTTTGTTATTTTTTTAATAGAAAAAACAAATCTATCTGATGAACTATAACCCCAATCTATATTTTGTATTTCTTATAATCTACGTTAATATTACAGTCTTTGCTTTTGTCTCCCATAAAGGCCCCAAAACTAAACAAGTACATCTTGGAGACGAGTGCTGATAGTACACTGTTAATTGTGTACTGATAGTATACTGTTCTGTGTATATTGATAGTATACTGGTCTGTGTATACTGATAGTATACTGTTCTGTGTATACTGATAGTATACTGTTCTGTGTATATTGATAGTATACTGTTCTGTGTATATTGATAGTATACTGTTCTGTGTATATTGATAGTATACTGTTCTGTGTATATTGATAGTATACTGTTCTGTGTATATTGATAGTATACTGGTCTATATGTACTCTTTAGGTAAGCGCAACAAAAATGTATAATCTGTACAGCAAATAGTTTGCTTGTCCTCACTGTCTGAATCTAAGTCGTTTATTTCACAATTCCACTCACATTACTTAGTCACATTCGTGTAGTACAATTATTGTGAGACTTACTGGTGAACAAAATGTTTTAACATAATATATTAAACAATACCAAATTGGAGCCTTCTCGAAATTGTTCAATTTTTTTCTCTCTACTAATACAACAATCTCTACACCAAACACTAATACAACAATCTCTACACTAAACACTAATAAAACAATCTCTACACCAAACACTAATGCAACAATCTCTACACCAAACACTAATACAACAATCTCTACACCAAACACTAATACAACAATCTCTACACCAAACACTAATACAACAATCTCTACAATAAACACTAATACGACAATCTCTACACCAAACACTAATACAACAATCTCTACAATAAACACTCATATACAATAATCTCTACACTAAACACTCTAACAAATTAATACAAAGATTAAGGAATGAAATATAGGGACAGTACACATATAGATATTAGTAGCAATGTGTGATACAGATCCACCCTTGTTAATGATTATGATTATTATTATCATTAATAATAACCCATAACTAATTTCAAGTGAATATTAATTTGTGTTAGTAATAATTCTTCAGAAGACAACACTCGCCTCGCTCACTTGGCGGATGTGTGGTGCTGTAATCGTTTCCTCTCTTCCACAATATTCACGCAAACATTCACTGGCACATTATGGCGGACTAAATTTGCGTATCCCTATTTCAAAACTTCATTCTAAAAATGTTAAACGTTGGAGTAACCCGATCTTGGGCACTGTTTTCTGCTGGTATTTTAAAATGTCAAAATTGGAAGTAAACAACTCTGGTGGAGGATAGGTTAGAAATTGGTGATGCAATCTAAACCAGTTCCAACTGGATGAGTAGTTTTTCTGACTAATAATCTCACACTGTTCATAATGACCTCAACCAATGGCGATGGACAGTTAATTTCTTTGTTGAATAAGTACTCTATTCTTTACTTTGCATTTGAACATAAGTCTAGTCCAGTCACAAAGGCGATCGTTAGCTTACGTAAGTAAACTGACCTGATAAAGAAAGAATGGACTTAGAAATATTTCTCACATGTTTGCTATTGATCTATGATTTGAATTGGAGAATGCATATAATTGAACCATTATTTCTATGTTCATTAATTTGACAAAATTGTACATTAAAGTTGTTAATTTTGATTTGTTGCTATATTTTTTATGCTGTGTGTCTCGGGCTAACGAAATTGTTGCAGGATTTGTACGCTGAGAATATTTGTAAGAGAGAAATGAGTTTAGAGATGAAATATGCTTGAAATTTAGTGCTGCCTTAATTTGACTTTTACAGAGGAACAGGCTTTTTGTTTCTCTGTTGTCACTTCATGATGCAATGCCTAGTGTACTCTACTTGATTACGTTGGTGAGTGGGTCCAGCATTTTTATCAACTTGTCAGTAAAATATGTTGCTGTAAGTTGAATCCCATGAAATCCGCTCGAGAAACAATATGACGAATATTTGTGGCCTGAGTTTGGTCTCGAGAATTCACGAATATTATTTTTGAATGTTCCTTGTGGTGTGTTGAGTAAACGCACATGAAAATTCGTGAAAATTCCTCCCGATGTGCTTGATAGCACACATGAAATTCAGGACGATGTGCTTGATAGCACACATGAAATTCAGGACGATGTGCTTGATAGCACATATGAAATTCAGGACGAATCTCTACAATGTGATTGGAAGTGCATCCAAGATTCTGGAACAGTTGTGTAATGTGCCTCTAAAAGGGATATGTGTGGTCTCACCTACATATGAAAGGCAGTTGCAAACTGCATGATTAACACATGCCGGCGACAGCCGCCATCTTTGAACAGTTATGTCTTTGACTTTGACTTACTTCTCTGAAACTCTACTCTCACTTCTGTGATTATATCCATGAACTTAATTTTATATTATGTTAACTGACTGCTAATGTCTATGCTAGGATTAAGTGAATGATTGTAAATCATTAATCGAACATTGATGTGAAGTATTGTAAACGTCAATACTCTTTGATTGTATTCACATCTTGTACATTTGATTGTTGATTTAATAAAATTATTGTTAAATTATTGACCTTCTTACACATATTGATTACCATGTGTTGGGGATATTTACTCACCCAGTAATAACTAAAACAATGATTACTGATAACCACCATTGATCGGTTAAGCAAAATTAGCGGTGAACGTGAATTTAATTAGCTTTGATTTGCTGAATCAAAATGCAACTATTTATAAAGTGTAAATTGGTGAGAGAAGAGTTAACTTCAAGCATAGCAGTAATCCGAAAAGAACAATTTCTTTTCTGAGTGTAGAGGACGCAAAGAATATAGGTCAGTGAGATAAAATTGTGCTGATGCTGCAACATGTTCGCATGAATGTTAAAAAAAGCAACAAAAATTAAAACGAACACACAAGAACTAAAATATAGCGCGCACACACTTACACACATTATGGAAGAGAATATTTTAAAGAAGTGTTTTTGTTGTTACCGGTAAATGTTGACATAAATTGCTAAAGAAAGCAGCAAAAAGAAAAGTAAAGAGAAAGCATAAGGAAACGCTCATTGAAACAGATACGAAACAATTCAGGCCAAAGTAAGCACAATGTTTCTTACTGCTGTGACACGTTTGTAAGCCATATAATGAATGCACATACTATTTAGTATGTACAACATTATAGTTGCATGAATAGGTAACAACAAAACAAACAAACAAAAACCAAACACAAACACAAACATATAAACCACACAAAGTAAGCATTCGTGTGTATTGTGAAAGAGAATATGGAATTTTGAGACTTATACTTGTGCTGTTAAATACGTAAATGGTTTGCAATTGGATGTGTTTGACTGAGAGATATGTGGACGATATCTGCCACAAGTGAACATTCTTAAATAACGGTTTCTTCCAATAACCTTATTACTTATAATTATTCCATTACAACAACACGCTCCACTATCTTCTTTCATTAAAGAACGGCATGTCATTCCGACTAAAAATAATTATTTTAAAATTACTTTGTTCACAGTTCAGCCCTTTCCATCCTTTGGCACAGCCACCCATACACCTGCCGGTTTTTCGGCTGCAGCCTAGTGACATGTTCCGGCAATGGCAGTACTGGTCACAATTCTTGCCGTGTCGACCCAAATTGCACTCTTTGATAGACAAGATGAAAAGACGACTGTGTAATATTTGGGTAGCGAAGTCAGTCAAACAGGAAGAGAGAGAGAGAGAGAGACCTAGAACCAGTTGTTTACTGATTTAATCACAGAATCAGCCAAACATCCAGGCATTGGTTCTAACACCAATCAGTTACTCACACGTTGAGTCAATTATTCACACATCACTTCCCCAAGTCATGAATCACTCACTCACCCATCAGTTACTCAAACAATGAGTCAGTCACTCACCCATCAGTTACTCAAACAATGAGTCAGTCACTCACCCATCACTTATTCAAGCATTGGGTCAAATTCCTCAATCACTCCATCGTGAATAAATCAAAACGTTAACGAAAGCCACAGTCCAACACAAAGTCAAAATCATACTAACTCAAATATAAACTTTAAAAAATTCAGACTAACGTTAATTTTAAATAATAAAATAAAATTAGGTACAATATATTTCAATTTTAAAATAATATGTAGTACACTTAAAAGCGCGCAAATATATAAGTGTATCCTTTTGATGGACCATAGATGAGTACAGTTTCTATTTAAAGAAATTCTAACTGCAATAATCTATTAAGGACGATATTACTCTGACATGGTAAAACAGGATATTCTATAAAATATGCTAATTTCAGAATACAAGATTATAAGCGGCAAGAACATACACTGTCATTTTAATTTCCATAAATCCTAATTGTTCTCTATTATTCTATTAAACTTTTCATACTCTAGACCTATTCCGTAATGTGACCAAGGTAAATTTCTGTTGGTATTTGACATGTTCGTATGAATGGAAGGAAGTGTATGTACACTATTGTCATTTGCACCTTTGGCAATCGAGCTTGAAAGATATGTACATCTGTTCAGTTGTTTGTTGTATTCATCGATTTACTTTTAAACAATTACTGTCTGTCAGTAGGTCTAGTCCTGTGTCTGAGATTTATTAATGTCCCACCCCACTTCTGGTATTACCTGCGTAACCATAGTTTCTGCAATTGGCGGGTTCTTCATCCCAGTTGTCCCAGCAGTTCATCTCCCCATCACAGAGGAGCCAGCGATTCACGCAATAGAGTGCACGAGGGCATAGGACCTCGTCTTCAGTGCATTTCGGAATAAGCTGCGCCTCTGAAGTACACACACACACACACACACACACACACACACACACACACACACACACACACACACACACACACACACACACACACACACACACGCACGCACACACACACACGCGCGCACACACACACACACACACACGCACACACACGCACACACACACACGCACACACACACACGCGCACGCACACGCACACACACACGCACACACACACAAACACACACGCACACGCGCACGCACACACACACATGCACACGCGCGCACACACACACACACATCTTGTTTCACAACAATTAATCTCTGGTTTCAATAAACACAATCTTTTGAAGGTAGTTTCGTCATTTGGATGATAAATAATTTAAAGTGTTAATGTCTATGCACATACGGTGCTACGATGCAAATTGTTAGAGAAAAAGTCAGTCTGCTCTTAAGTTGAGCGAACTGAAGTCTGATGCTGCAAACTAATAAGGCAGATTTTGGGAGGTGTGACTGCTCTTATGTTGTAATATTTAAGGAGAAATATGTTACATTTATCTCTAAACAAGTATTACATTCAGAGTCACTCACGCATATACAATCATTTGATCGCAGAAGTGCATAAACAATGTGTCGAAAGATACTGTGTATGTTTTAAATTGGTCTATATTTTGTATTATCTTAACTACAATTTCTAAAGATCAACCTTACCTGACACTGATAGGTTGATTAGCTTCAGCCACGAAATATGGAAGGTCATAATTGAAATAAACATTATAAACTTGACCATCTCATTATGTTCACCAGTTCTTATGGCTAATGAAATCATTCTAAACTGATGCAAAACTAAACTACAAGATATGACGTCAAAAGAATCTGACGTAATAAATGTAAATACGTACATTAAAGCAAGGTAGCACTGGATGACGCACCAGTGTTTAGAAATACTGTACACTTCCGCATGATATATAGTAATTATGTTTTTGTTTTATTGTTTCTTTTTCTTTGAGTTATTTCGTTTTCGCTGAGTTGAGACTGTTAGAAATAATTTGTTATATGTATTTACACCATAAGATTTGTACTGTCCTATCTTGTACCATTATCCTCTTTAAAGTATTATTACAACAAGCTGTTGTTTATTATTTTATCTCATATAAGCAGTACATTATTCTGTAAGTTTTGCTAATATTTTAATAACTTACTTACGTAACAATGCTTTGTATGTGCGATACTTTACAATATAATAATCTCTCTCTCTCTCTCTCTCTCTCTCTCTCTCTATTTAGCAAATGATTATTGTCTTCTCATGACTGCTTCAGTTAATGTGACTTTCTGTTTACAACTTTTTAGTAATCGACATGCTTATGGTTGTGTTGCTGCTCTAGCTAATGAAAAGCTTATCTACATCCTTGCAGCAGTTGCCCCATTGTTGGGAATCCTCATTTGCATTGTCGCCACACGCTTGAAGCGTAAAAGGTAAGTAATCTTTTTTTTGTTGTTGCTTTTTGTTTCGTTTCCAGTTAGATTCACATTGTGAAGACCTTGTGATAGTTCATAGTTGGCTAATGACATTGAAAGCCCTTAATAAAGTATAGTTGAAAATTCTAAAATTGGGAAACTCAAAATTAATTTTCCAAAAGACCTAAAACAATAGAAATTAAATAAAATATTGAATTCAATGTGCGTTGGTAAATGTCATGTACTATTGGTGTCTCCAAAGCAAACGACTTTTCCACCATGAACAGGTGTAGTGTAAAGAAGGAAAAAATTTTAAATAGTAATAGGTAGATTTATGTCATAAATATTATGTCATAAAAATCTATGTCATAAACATTATGTCTTTATAAACATTTATGACATAAACATTATGTCTTTATAAACATTTATAACATAAACATTTATGTCATAAACATTATATACTTTACGGGGTTCGGCGCGGTTTGTACCTATTATGTATATATAATAATATTATGTATACGTGTGTGTGTGTGTGCGTGTTTAGGTGTCCATGCTATTCTATTTACACTCAGGCATGTCAACGTTCAAACTCCACCCAGTACACTTAGTACTGAGAGCAAAACACCAGCTCGAAAGCATAGAAGTGATATTAAAACTAAAAACAACACAAACGATGCAAACTCTACTAACCACAGTCTACTTCCTCCATAAAAATATTCTAGAATCTACGTATCCAAAACATACAAATATATAACCACAAACATTAGAAGTATGCTACCAACTTTACAAGGTCAATGCAACAGACATTTTCCTTAATGGTCTCCAGCCAAACACACCAGGAAATGACAGAGTGGATAAGGAAACAAACTGCACCACCACACAAGGAGCAACACAAACCACACCCACAATCACAACCGAACTCTAATCAAAATTACAGAACACATACAAGAGAAATTCATCAGATACCCCAATTACAACCTTAAGATATCACACTACAGTTATAAGGAGACTGACTCTGCCTTATTCAGCTACTAAACAAAGTAAATTCTGACACTTTTATAACACAGAAAAGACAATTCATAGCTACAACGCATTTCACACACATCAACACAAAACTGAAAGCTAAAATAATTGAGGGTGAAATGACATTCACACAGAAACACTACTCTATCCATGACAGCAACACGAGTTACAAAAAAAAAAAAAATACACAAAGCACTCCTACTCGCTGTCTTTATCTTTCTACCTGACTTTTAACCTCTTCACTGAGTATAGTTAATTGTTTTCTTTACAGTCAGTTGAGTATAGTTAATTGTTTCCTTTACAGTCAGCTGAGTATAGTTAATTGTTTTCTTTACAGTCAGCTGCTCCAGACATCTCTCACATAAATATTGGATTACAGTAAACACCTGATGAAATATGCACATCTAAATTTTCACCCGCCCATATTGAAACGATGGAAAGTGTTTACCTGTTAAGAATGACGGTTTGGAAATGAAAGGAATGGAGTAGAGCAAAAAGATGAAATTTATATTTTTTTAAAATCTCTGTAAGAACTACATTCTTTGTGAAACTTGTCATGGTGGGCGTGTTTTATGCGAAAACACAAATCCTCGTCTTTTTCTTTTGAATTGAGGTACCTTATGCTTCCAGTTGCATTTCTAAAAATAAATATCACAAATGTTGTGCTCATAAATCTTCGTAATACGTCATTTCGATACAACTCCAATAACCAATTGAAATGACGACAAAAACGCTGTTGGTTGATCCTTTTGGGAATTACATGCCAATGGAAAGGTAATTGTACTAATCAAGGTCACGTCTTTTTTCTCCTTCAGTCCATCCTTTTCTCTGCCTGAAGCTGTTTCCTTCTCTTGTTCCCACTCCCTCTATCAAGAAAACAAGGTAGACAATCCACACATATACACATCTATCTTTGAACACACACAAGAACATGTGCTTTGGGTTGATTCTCAAGTCGAACAACCCCTTCCCACTCCACCCCTCGAACCTTTCTCCTTTTAACTTCTTCTCTCACAGTCCTAGAGGGTGAGGTATCCCGCGTGGTCCATGCATCTTGAGTTTTGTGACGGTTTCTTGTGCAAACGATCCTCCCCCCCCCCCCCTTCCAATTGCATCGGGAATCTTTGCTCAGTTGGTGTCGAGTTTCTGACTGTAAATTACTAAGTGGCATCTCCACTTACATATAACGATTGTTGGTTTTTGTTCAGTCGCTGATTTTGAGAATACACTCACTGGATATTGTCGACACTGATGTGAGGTCAGTTATTGAGTTATTCCGAAACCCTGTGCTGGCGTAGGATTTTCGTGTAGTAGTAGTAGTAGTAGTAGTAGTACCGCTATCCATTCGCCCCGCAGGAATTGCTGTAAACATTTGGCGATGTTTTCAGTTTTTGGTGGATTCCTGTGAGGCCTTCCTCCTTTCACTGGTATTCGGGAGGGTGAAGTGGGGTGTTCGTGCGTTGTTCGGTTTGTATGTTGTATTTCTATGTCTGCTCGTTGTTGAGACTGTCGTTAGTGCGTTTGTGTACGTTGTTGGGTTGTTGTTTTTTAATTATTTTTTAAATATTTTTTTGTGCAAACGAGGATCATTAGAAAGCGAAAAAGTTATGGGAGATAACTCACACTAATTTATGACAGTGTGTGTTTGTAGTTGCTTCCCTTCGCGGTTCTCGCCGTAATTAGTGTTTCATTATATATCAAGATGCATTAAAATAAAATTAAGACAAAAATTAAATGCGTAAGCAACTTTTGTACTTATCCAGTAATACAATGTGTGTGTTGCAGTGGTAAAACCCATGCTCGACGCAAATTTCATGATTTAAGTGCAACGCGAAAATCTTTTATCAGTCGCCTGTCATCTTCACAAAGTACTACGTCAGAAGCATCTCCGAATGAATCAATGGCAACAGCGAAGGAGCAATCAATGGCAATGAAAACTGAAACAGACATAAGTTCGCGAGAAACGAGCGCTTCAGGACATGATAGTAGTCAATCACAGCAGTCAAGTTTATGAAGAAAGACAACTCGGGCTCAAAATAATTATTTTCTGACTAGATGAAATCGAACACTGACAAGATCTCTGATGAAATCGAACACTGACAAGATCTCTGATGAAATCAGACACTGACAAGGCCTGTAATGAAATCAGGCACCGACAAGAACTCCGATTATATCAAACATTAGAAGGATTCTGATGAAATCAAACTCTTAACCAGAACTCCGATGATATCAACTACTGACAAGACCTCTGGTGAAATCAAACACTAATAAGGACTCTGGTGAAATCAAACATTGACAAGAACTCTGGCTGAAACAATGTTGTTTGGTTGTGCGAATCAGGAATTGTTCAGCCGATAAAACGTAGCCACTGTTCATCTTGCTCATTGAATAGAGTTTGCCTACAATCCACATTTATTTAAAATAAAAATTTGAATGAAGTATACCAAAAGGCTTATCAGCCACACGAGACGTGTTGTAAGGTTGAGGTTAAGGTTGAGGTTGTAAGACTATGACGTCACTGTCTTAGAATGAAACGTTGCTTTGGAACACCAAGTTTAATTCCAAGTTTTCAACGAATTTTCAGATATTTTACATTTAAATTTGTATTCTAGCTTTAAAGCTATCATACCTGTAAGTGCTCAGTTCTAGTCCTTGTGGTCTCTTGTCTCAAGAGCGAAAAATCAGCATACATATATTTGTAGAGTCCATATTATTACATCGAAATTAAAAGGACTCATATAATCCAAATGATTTCTAAGGTGTGTTCTGTTGTTGGAACTGGTTTGGATTGCGTCGGGAATTTTCTAGCATATTCTCAACTCGAATTGTTTATTCCAACTCTGAACTTACAAAAATACCATCATAGGATTGCCTAAGATCGGGTCACTTTGACAAATTAACAATTTATATAACAATTAAGTCTAGAAATAAGGATACGCAAATTGACTCTGCCACAATATGCATCATGTTATTATTCACCACATAACAACTCACCATGTCACTAGTCACTGCATCACTATTCATCACATCACTATTCACCACGTCACTATAATTACGTCATTATCTTTACGTCACTACGAATCACATCACTATTCACCACGTCACTATAATTACGTCATTATCTTTACGTCACTACGAATCACATCACTATCCGCCACATAACTACTCACCATATCACTACATATCACATCAATACTCACCATGTCACTATCACTTTTATTATTCACCACATCACTACATCATCATTCAACACATACTATATTTACGTCATTATCATCATGTCACTGCTCACCACATCACTATTCACCAAATCACTACTCAACACTGTCACACAGGGCGAGGATTTAAGTTCGCCAAATAAATTGGCGAACATATATCTTAGGCTTTATGGAGTGTGTAGACATCTAAAATGAATGCTGCTACTAACAAAGGGGCAGGAGCGCTATCCAGGCAGTTTATTCCGAGAACGTTCAAGCTAAGATGTGGTCCCAGGTACTGTTTTTAGTAGTCGTTGCTGTAGTAGTAGAAGTTGCGATACTGATACATTCTTTCTCATTCGATATCTCTGTGACGTAAACAGTATCGCAGTGCAGGTGCGTGGTATTATTGTTCATTTCAAATCACAATTCTTCAAGTCTAGGTACGCTGTATACAAACGTTCACTTTAAGTATTGATGCCATCCCAACTAGCGCTAATTTCCTATCATGCAAATATTCGTTGACAATTTTACTGATCTGATGTGGGAATGGGTTGTTGACAACTATAGAGATCTGTTGTGGGAATGGGTCGCTGACAACTATAGAGATCTGTCGTGTGTATTGGTCGTTGACAACTATAGAGATCTGTCGTGTGTATTGGTCGTTGACAACTATAGAGATCTGTCGTGTGAATGGGTTGTTGACAATTTTACTGATCTGATGTGGGAATGGGTTGTTGACAACTATAGAGATCTGTCGTGTGAATGGGTTGTTGACAACTATAGAGATCTGTCGTGTGAGTGGGTCGTTGATAACTATAGAAATCTGTCGTGTGCATTGGTCGTTGACAACTATAGAGATCTGTCGTGTGAATGGGTTGTTGACAACTATAGAGATCTGTCGTGTGTATTGGTCGTTGACAACTATAGAGATCTGTCGTGTGAATGGGTCGTTGATAACTATAGAAATCTGTCGTGTGCATTGGTCGTTGACAACTATAGAGATCTGTCGTGTGAATGGGTTGTTGACAACTATAGAGATCTGTCGTGTGTATTGGTCGTTGACAACTATAGAGATCTGTCGTGTGAATGGGTTGTTGACAACTATAGAGATCTGTCGTGTGTATTGGTCGTTGACAACTATAGAGATCTGTCGTGTGAATGGGTTGTTGACAACTATAGAGATCTGTTGTGTGAATGGGTTGTTGACAACTATAGAGATCTGTCGTGTGAATGGGTTGTTGACAACTATAGAGATCTGTCGTATGAATGGGTTGTTGACAACTATAGAGGTCTGTCGTGTGAATGGGTCGCTGACAACTATAGAGATCTGTCGTGTGAATGGGTCGTTGACAACTATAGAGATCTGTCGTGTGAATGGGTTGTTGACAACTATAGAGATCTGTCATAGGAAAGGGTCGTTGTCAACTATAGAGATATGTCGTGTGAATGGGTTGACAACTGTAGAGATATATTGTGCGAATGATTCGTGGACAAATATATAGATCTGTCGTGCGAATTGTTTCATTGGATTTAATTTAATTTTATCGTCAGGCTAATTCTTTTTCTAGGCATGCTGATTGTTTCTATTCGTTTAGCCGAGGCGTGTTGTGTGTGCAACTGTACGGACAGTCAAGCATTTATTCAGATCTAAACTTCTATATAGGATTAATTCCATGCCTAAGATTGCTGATGTGTCTGTACTTTTTCATAGAGATATATTTATAAATCGATGTGTCGGTACTTTTTCATAGAGATATATTTATAAATCGATGTGTCGGTACTTTTTCATAGAGATATATTTATAAATCGATGATTAATGAATTTCGTTCACCTATATGTACTGTTCACTCGTGTTACTATTTATAACTTTGTCCATGCTTACCAACTCTTGAGACAACTGGATACCGCTTTTCCAAGCCTATAGCAAACATAACTGACCTAAATTTCTGGAAGTATGATTATCAGTCAAAACAACTACTTTATCAGAATTTTAGGACGTACATCGTGAGCTTGTCGTCTGCTTGCATTGGCTGAGGTAAAAACAAGTTATTTGGTTTCAGATGTGTCACTACTATCCACCTCACTTGATGAGGACGAATCAGTAGATGATTTTTGTTCACGCAAATGGTTTGTTGTTCTTGGTATGATATTTTTGCTAGCCTTTAAATCAATTACTACCTGGGATTCATCTCTTTTGTTCCTCTGTACATTCCTGAAACTGTAAACAAAAATGTAAGTCTGTGTAGTGCAAACCTAACATAAATACTTCCACACTAAAATTTCTTTTAAAATCTAATATAAAATCAACTACCACCACCACCACCACCCCCCAAAAAAATGGTTTATTTCCTGCAACAAACATGCGATGTTTTGAAGTTATTTTATTATGCACGGCTTAAGTACGGCTTAACAGTACTTATGAAATGTGCAATTACAGACGTGACCACTGATTAAAAAATGAACGCTAGTCATGTAAAATATATTGCAACACTCTCACTGTCACAAGTCTGATAAAAATGTCCGACCTGATGACCCACTTGCCTTGTTTACTTCAAATTCGAATATTTGAAACCCTTGGCCCCTTTGTTCAAAGCTTCCTTTTTCTAGGCGCTTCTAGAACAGGTCAAGATGTTATGTAACTTTAGGACCATTGTCCGGGTCTCGAACCAACCACATGCTTCGCGAACAGTCACGTGATACGCAATATGCTTTTCTATATATGTGCCTACACGCCTCCGCTCCGTCACTGGGAGAACACATTAGCTAGGTCCATTTCAGCTAACTCCGGTCACGAGGGGCAAGCCGACAAGCCGTTGAGAATCGAGACACCATTCGTCTTCTCACAAAGAGGTATCATTTTATTTAATAGTGTTTTGCCTATGTTGTTTAAGTATGTATTTATGCTATGTATTATATTTCCATAACACTTGAGCATGGTCCAGAGAAATGGCTGAGAAAAACCTATAAGTTACGAAATATAAATTGATTGTAACTCCTTTTCCATTTTGTACTTTAATTTATATTGTTTCAATTCATTAAGAGTCAGAATGCCTGTACTCGATATGAATTCTTCATGTAATTCAATTATTGCGTGTAATTTTAATTGTAAATTGTGAAGCGCTTTGTTAGTTTGGATTACCCCCTTGTATGAACATTAATTTAACGTTGTATCTATTTTATTGTTTCATACGTCACGCTGTTAAATGAAAACATGCGTGAGACGATTACATTTTTCCTAAATCTAATTGTAAAACGACACGAGGTCGAAACTCTTACTCAGCGCATTTTATCTGGGACATGCTTTAGTAGGAAGTGTTCAATCGAAAGTATATTAGAGCCATTGTTCTTCAGATCGGTTCCTATTGTCCATGCCTTACCTCGCCTTGCTTTGGTTCTGCTGGTGAACTCTACATTGAGGGTCCATGTCATTAAAATTCAAGTTCCCTAGCTACATGAAAAAGGAGCGTCTTTCCTCAGACTCCACGTGCGTCGCTAGAGCGGGACTGTGAAAATTAGACTGACTGACCTAATAAAGAGACCAGGCTGATACAAGCAACCCAGCTAAGTGTAATCACAGGATACAAATGTTAAACGAACAATTGTTGGCAATGTTGTGACAAGAATCGAACACATGCGCGTAGAGATAGAGAAGTAGACTATTCGCGTCGTCTTTTGATTATTGTTAATTTGTTAAACTTTATTAAATCTTATTTTTCTTGTTAATACCTCTTAGTAGTTAATTAATATGCATGATAGACCAATAGACTCTTAGATTTGAATGGGGGCGAATGAGCAGAAAGTTGACAACGAATGCGTATTAAATTAGAGGGATTTAACTGTTTCAAATCTAGCTAAAAGTTCGCAGTTTATTAGTTTGTAAATTTGTCGTCTGAACTACGAGACACACTTTTAATTAGTCAAATAATAAATTGAGCATCCAGTCTGCATAGAATATGAGAGAAAGAATTAATTATATTTAAAGTCTTTAATTATTCTAAGCAGGGTCTTTAAATAAATACTGGAAACGTAACACTCACCAACAACCGTTTTATGTGTGTTACTATTCTTAGCAAACATTGAGTTAGTGTGGGAGCGTAATGACTTAGATGATTGTGGATATGCTTATCACGCTTATGTAACGTATAATTAGGAAGGTGTGTGATCGTACTGACTGAATGCTGTAATGCCATTTGTTCACTGTAGCCATTTAGTTTCTGTAATTTAGAATACAGTTTGCACGTGCATTCTACGCTTTACAATCTACTAAACTTAATAACATATAAATAAATATTGTGGACGTTTTTAATCTTGACCATTCGAATGCTTCCCCGTAAAATAATGGTCGATATCACTAATATAGTCTTGATAAACTAGCTTTGATTTTCTTTCGCAAGATTGGCTGCTCAGTCTCTGTAGAACGAACTAAGCTAGCGACCAGTAGCGGCCCCTTTGTAATGACGTCACCTATACAATCCGCTTGCTGGTCTCCTGAGCTAACGACAAGGATTGTTATCTTCAAAGACGATAAAAGCGTCGCTTTGTAAATCAGTGAATGTATTTCAGTTGGGAAAAGGGAAACACTCTGTAGCAACCTCATCAAAATCGTAAAACTTCTCCCTATTTACCATATTTATAAAGGAAATTCTCAAGTTTATATCGCTCAGGGACATCTTGACTATAATGTTTATATCGCTCAGGGACATCTTGACTATAATGTTTATATCGCTCAGGGACATCTTGACTATAAAGTTTATATCGCTCAGGGACATCTTAACTCTAATGTTTATATCGCTCAGGGACATCTTAACTCTAATGTTTATATCGCTCAGGGACATCTTAATTATAACGTACCATTTGATTCTCGAATACAGAACGCTGATGAACGTGATGGAACCCAGGAGGAGCACCACTGATGAAACGAAGTACAGAACAATGTATTTGCCTTTCGCTGAAATACAAGTTAAGTGACGTTGAGATTCATGGCAAAACTGGTGGTTTACAAACCACCCTTAGCCATCTGCAATAGTGCAGCCGAGGAAGTCATAATACTAACGAAAAAATGTTGTTTCCTATATTCATATGAAAAGAAAAGCATTTCTTTCACTTCAGAAGACGTGTATAATACAGCAGTCATTCATGACTTAATCGATACACTATCTATAATCTATTATTTTCTAGCATTTATTGCCCTGTGTAATTAAGATCTTTGATCCTACTTAGGCGTGCGTGCATGTGTGTGTGTGTGTGTGTGTGTGTGTGTGTGTGTGTGTGGTAAAACTGTTTTTCTCTATTCGGAGAGGTCATATCCCTTCTCAGGCAGTGAAACATCTGCACTAGCCACACTCTGCACTACGTATTTATCACCAAACGTAAAAGGACGTCGTTTTATTAATTTACTACTGGTCTAAGACTTTGTTTTTACACTGGACACTGCAATACATAAACTGCAAGTGTTGTTTTCTTGTCCCATTCTTCTAGCAGATGGATGAGTTGTGACGGTGTAAAGACAGTAGTTGATGAATTACAAGCACATGTCAAGTCTATTTGTCATTTGTTACGACGGTTTTAGCAATATATTTCTAATTTATTTAGCATGAATAATAAAACAGAGCAGAATGAGATATTTCATATAAGGTTTACTTTTCTTTATGCTTGTAGAAAATAAAAATAAGATACAATTTAAAGATATAAGGTTTATAGTTAAAATTTAATGCTCTCTCTCTCTATCTCTAGTAACATATACTCTCTTATCTTTCTCCCCCTTCTCTCTCTGTCTTGGTTGACTCCTCCCCCCCCCCCCCTCCCGCGGAACTGCAGGAACCTTTCGACTTAAATGTCGTTCTCGGTTTTGGTATGTTCCAATGGGGTCCGCCTCCTCCCACTTGCTTCCGAGGAGCATATCTGTCATGATGGTGCAGCTGAAGCTCTTTTGTTTAGTGTCTTTAACATGTCTTTGTTCTTAGTCCGTGACTTTTTTCTTAGGTGTTTTAGGAGGTGTTCTATTTGTTTTGGTTGAGGAATGTGATTAGTGCTGAGTGAATGAGTTTGTGATTGTGTGTGTTGTGAATGGGAGTAGCAGAAGGGTTATCTCCTGAAGTATTTCTTTCATTAGTGTGTAGGTTACATTGTAAAAGGAAATGTTGAATTGTTGTTGTCTGTTCTGCAGAGTGTACATGAATTTGGTTCATGATTTAATCTGTGTGATTCCTGTGGAGTTAAATCTAAGTCTGGATATTGCTCTGTGTGCTTTTTAAATTAAGATTTTAATTTGCGTTTCTAATTCAGTTCTGTGGATTGGGGTGTAGAGTTATTTTCGCGTATTTTACCACCCACGTCTGCCGCTTCCTTTCCTTTCATGACACTTACAAAAAAAACACCATCTTAAGGAGTGCCCAAAGCAGGGTCACTTTGACAATTTAACATTTTATATCTTATAATAATTATGTCTAGAAATAGGGACAGGCAAATTTACTTTGCCACACTTAGTTCATTTATGTGGTGGTAGATTTTTTCTGAAATTTGAGGCCTTGTCCGATGGAAAAGGTTTGCTAGGTTTTGTATTGATATATATTTTGTATCTCTCTCTCTCTCTCTCTCTCTCTCTCTCTCTCTCTCTCTCTCTAATATATATATATACACAGGTTTAAGTCGAGATTAAAAGACGATTACGTACTTACCACTTAAATCCGTTTCTCCTTTTTCTGAAATATTGAATGTGAACAACAAACATACGTGAACACCCACTTGCAAAATCAAATGAATGCTTAATAGTAGTACACACACACATTCACAAACACACACACAAATATGGTACTGGTTACAGTCCTGTATCGTGAGGCAGGTTATTTCTCAAAGTAAAGCACAGTCTCATTAAAATCGTAATATGCAAATTCAAATACTTAATGAATCCTTCAAGTGGAAATAGACTAGCCTCTGTCAAGGAGTTCCTGGGCATTTACTTTACAAATATCGTATTTGCAGTCACTCCACTTTACTAATATCGTATTTGCAGTCACTCCATTTAACAAATATCGTATTTGCATTCACTGCACTTTACTAATGTCGTATTTGGAGTAACTCCACTTTGTCATTGCATGTACAGTCACTCCATTTAACAAATATCGTATTTGCATTCACTGCACTTTACTAATGTCGTATTTGGAGTAACTCCACTTTGTCATTGCATGTGCAGTCACTCCACTTAACAAATATCTTATTTGCAGTCACTCTACTTTACAAATGTCATTTGCAGTCACTCCACTTAAAAATAATCGTATTTGCAGTCACTCTACTTTACAAATGTCGTATTTGCAGTCACTCCACTAAATGTCGTATTTGCAGTCACTCCACTTAAAAAACATCGTATTTGCAGTCACTCTACTTTACAAATGTCGTATTTGCAGTCACTCTATTTACAACTGTTGTATTTGCAGTCACTCTATTTACAACTGTTGTATTTGCAGTCACTCTATTTTACAAATGTCGTATTTGCAGTAACTCTACTTTACAAATGTCGTATTTGCAGTCACTCTACTTTACAAATGTCGTATTTGCAGTCACTCTATTAGCAACTGTTGTGTTTGCAGTCACTCTATTTTAGAAATGTTGTATTTGCAGTCACTCTATTTTACAAATGTCGTATTTGCAGTCACTCTACAAATGTCGTATTTGCAGTCACTCTACAGCTCTCCTTTATATACATATCGATATATATAATATATAAAGAAATGTGCATTATCTGACATTTTAAAATTATTAGCTTCGTGCAGAATTAATTAATTGATGCATAGGTAAAGCTACATAACTCTAGTTAAGAAAGAATAACTCTCATCTACCTTTTTTATTCCCAAACATATGAAGGTTTTTGTTTTATTTGAATTCAGTATTTTCCGCTGTTTAAAAATAATCAGCATCGAACAATGACTGTTCACTGAAGGAATACATTATGTCATCCAAAACACTCACGTTTGACTGGTTCATATATGTTATTATTCTTTTCCATCTAGATTAGAGTTTATGTAGTAGAATTGTGTAGCTTTGTAGCTATGTGTATGCATAAACTATTCTGCACGAAGATGATAATTTCAAAAAGATTGACAACGCCCGTTGTTGTTAAAATAACAAATAAGAAGACAAGAAATTAAGCTTTCTGTAATTGATAATAAAACATTCATATGGAGTGACAAGAAATCTCTAAAACTATGCATATATTCTTTAAAAGACAGTTCTAATGTTTACGAGAAATTCTTCATATTTGAAGAATATTAAGAAAACAAGAAATCAATACAATTATATTGTATTTGATAATAAGAAAACATTCAGATGGACTGACGACATTGCAAGAAGGTACTACATACTGTAAGTATTTTTAAAATACAGTTCTTAGGTATTAGAACTTCATTATATTTTGCCGTTAAATGGAAAAAATATATTTAGAATGTCCGCACAATGAAAATGAAGGGAAGAAAAGAATCTTTATATGGTTATGTACGAGTTTAATAAATAATAAAATGAAGGGGAGAAAAGAATCTTTATATGGTTATCTACGAGTTTAATAAATAATAAAATGAAGGGAAGAAAAGAATCTTTATATGGTTATCTACGAGTTTAATAAATAATAAAATGAAGGGAAGAAAAGAATCTTTATATGGTTATCTACGAGTTTAATTAATAATAAATGCTTACCATCGTCATCTGTTGTTGTACCCTCAAACTGTATTACAACTGAAATGTTTTGAAATAAAAGAGTAGTCGTGTTATACGGTATCTGATAAATGCATAAGCATATTGCAATAAATCACAAGAATAAAATAAAACTATATTAAAATAGTTGCCGTCGTGTGCTTGATGTCATACACCATGTATACAACACTTTACAGAATACAGTACCAAAAGAATACAGTGCCGTATAGAATACAGTACCATTCAGACTGCAGTACCATACAGAATACAGTATCATACATAATACAGACCATACAGAATACAAAACCATACATAATACGTATTTCTAAGGCCAATATAAATATATTGCTAAAAACATAGGGACTATTTCACTGAGAGCATTCAGACATGCATTTGTGGCATAAGCACATTCAATGTGTGTGTGTGTGTGTGTGTGTGTGTGTGTGTGTGTGTAAGCAGACCAAACATGCTTAAAAACCAGCTTATGTCGACCGATAGCAATAGGCAGACAAATATGTGGTCTGCCTAAGTCTATTGCTATTTATTTGTATTAAAAAAAAACTCAGCTTGAAATCAAATTCCATTGGATAGAAGAAATATCAGTTCACAGGAGAAATATAATGAACTTTCAGAAACACCTATGAACGTTTAATTTCCTCGTAGTCAATACACATTCAAATGCTTTCGTGCATACTATGGAAACGTTTAAAAAGATTTGGTTTATGTTATTTATCAAGATACATTGATTCACACAAACTTTTATGTACGTGCGTATGTATGTATTCCTCATTCAGTCGTTTGCTTGGATAATGCGGTTTCAAAAAGTACCATTCGCACCAAGAATATTATAAATGAAGAAAGAAAGGTTGAAAGAAAGAAAGAAAGGTTAAAAGGTTGAAAGAAAGAAAGAAAGAAAGAAAGAAAGAAAGAAAGAAAGAAAGAAAGGTTAAAAGGTTGAAAGAAAGAAAGAAAGAAAGAAAGAAAGAAAGAAAGAAAGAGAAAGAAAGAAAGAAAGAAAGAAAGAAAGAAAGAAAGAAAGAAAGAAAGAAAGAAAGGTTAAAGAAAGGTTGAAAGAAAGAAAGAAAGGTTAAAGAAAGATTGAAAGGAAGAAAGAAAGGTTGAAAGGTTGAAAGAAAGAAAGAAAGAAAGAAAGAAAGAAAGAAAGAAAGAAAGAAAGAGAAAGAAAGAAAGAAAGAGAAAGAAAGAAAGAAAGAAAGAAAGAAAGAAAGAAAGGTTAAAGAAAGATTGAAAGGAAGAAAGAAAAAGAAAGAAAGAAAGAAAGAGAAAGAAAGAAAGAAAGAAAGAAAGAAAGAAAGAAAGAAAGAAAGAATATTTTCTCTTCCACACAAACAAAATTCAAAAGATATGCATGAACTCGATGTGACTTTCTTGTTCAGCACGTGCAGCCCGTGATGGCACTTAAATATAACTGTTTTGCTACTCACGATCTTGGCATCCAATTCCGGTCCATCCTTCTTCACATCCATTATCACAATAGCCGGTACTTTTGTTGCACACGTCTTCATCGACACAGCGGCACTTTTTTTCACAGTCATCACCAAAATATCCAGAAAGACATTCTATGGGAAATTTTAAAAGTACTCGGCTATTTCTAGTGAATGAAGAAATACTAACAAGTCATCTTAGTATTACTGTACATTGTGAGCAATACCCACATGCAAAAACAAATATTAGGCAAAGTATTTTAAAAAAATAACTTCCACGCCTGAGCAGATGTAGACTGGTTGTTATGCAATAATTGCCATTCACTTTGCTTGTCGTTACCTTGTCTGGAAATCCAGAATGTTTGCAGGAGCCATAACGTGTTGGAGAAACAGACTGGAACATTAACTACTTCATTATGATTGTATTCGTAATGATTATTCGCAGTGTACATTCTGGCGAATACAGCTCAATGTAAACAGAAGGAAATGGACAATTTATAACACCCCTAACTGAGAGCAGAGTAAATGCGGCTATCTTACTCTGCTTTTTTTTTTGTTAAGTACGGACTGTGTTATATGGCTTCCATGCTCCGCTTTATGTACTTTCGGACATTTACTTAAGTTTTAGTTTCGTTAATTTAATTCCATTTCAGTAAATGTCGTTGAGGCGCATGTCAGGGAACTTCCTGTGTTTGTTTCACAACTGATTTGAGTGAAGAATATCTTTTGTCCAACGGTCGCTTCCAATATTATCTGACGTCACAAATATTTCGAAATGCATTTGGAATGAGTATGCAAATTTGGAGGATGTTTTGCAAAACAGAAAATAAAGAAAAGAGTGGTTGATTTGTTTTTACCTTTTATTTTTGCTCTGCTGGTTTTACTTTATTCATCAAAGTATTTGTTATGATTGCTTATTACACTGATTTCATGCTATTAATGTATGGTGCAGAAAGGGTAGATTAAAAATTATTTATAATCGTGTGTCTCTGTACGGCAAAGCAAGACGTGTCCTTTTTACTGGACGTGAAAAAGAGATTGTTTAGTGGGATCCATATGGTGTGAATTATTCATATTCCGGTCTTTAAAAAGCACGCATTTTCCGCCTTCAGAAATATTGTGTGAAGTTAAAGTTTGTCCTTAATGTTGTGAAAGAGAGAAAACGTTCACAGCGCCCGCATATCCGCCAAGTGAGTGACGAGTGGTGTCTTTTGGGGAATTATTAATGACAGAAATTAAGATTCTCATCACTTTTAAGTAGTTATGGATGATTAATTAATTCATTAATTAATATAATAATAATAATAATAATAATAATAATAATAATAACTATTAATTAGATGGATTAGCGTCACATTATGAATATGTTCATTAACTGAAGGATATTACTAACACTTTTCCCCCATGCATTACAGTAGTTCTGTCGTTATGGAACGCCGTCTGAAGGCATTTAGTAGATGGTAAGTGTAAAGATCTTCTGTGTGCAAGTGGTATTTTCGTTTATTATAATTAAACCCGTTTTCCATTACTTACGATTTTGTGATTGGTAAGAAAATTGTAATTAATGCAATGTTAATGTAATTACATCAACTACATCGGAGAAATAACGAGAGAGGAGAAAACGAAAAGGGGAGGTGTAGAGAGAAAGGGAGTGAAAGAGAAAAGGAGATTGGAAGGGAACGAAAAGGAGCGAGGGAGGAAGAGAAAGAGAGGCGGGTGATTTTATTGAGGTTTTAACTATTGTTTGAATACTGTGTTGTGCAGTACGGGCTCATCAGGGAACACCTTTCCTTTAAGAAATATCACATGATACGTCTAAGGCTCAATCTTTTTTTTTATTTTACACCATTGCCAAGTTCCAGGACTTAGTGCTTGCTGACCTGAAGTCTGACCAATAATGAATAGACTGTGCTATAGTATGATCAGCACAATGAACGGGGATAAGGCATATCAGCGCTGATGTCATGACAAGTGACAGTTCAGTGGTTGTGAACAACAAACCAAGAATGGGTCCAAACTGTCAAGAATCGAGAAAAGACACGCCTGCAAGAAATAGACGGTAAAGTCACGTGACTGCTCCATAATCTCACTTATCGTCTCATTTTATTCTATGTGATGATTTTTTTTCTAAACCTATTAGTTTAAAGCTCATCCATTGCGTACTAACTCTGAATTTATAAAGAAACTCAAAGTTATTATGAATTTAACAAATATATATATTTTTAAACCTGACAAAAATATATCGTTGCTCTACGGATAGCACCTATGTATAGTGCATGCACTCAAATAATTGAGCCATTTATTGATTAGTTTTAATGATTAAGTTTAAATGATCATTGTGCTGCCAGAAGTAGTGCGTTCTTTACATGAACGGTTTGTCTCTGTATGTTTGTAGTTTTGATTACTCAAGTTTGCTGTCGAGGATTACATTGAAATACATTGTTCTTGTTCTTTATTTTAAAACTTGCTCTTTCAAGATTTATTTTTGAAAAAGCAAACAAAAGATGGTATGTTTATGGGTGAGAGGGCTTAATGATTTTTTGTGGAATTTTACAGCCGGACAGTGAAGTCATGCCCAGCACTCATCCTGCCCAAGAGAGCGATTGATGTACTTAGTATCATCCACATTGGCCTAAGTGGTTTGGACTTAAGTAATTGTCAGAGCAAGTCAGAATTTCCTTAAGAGTTGTCTCTTCCTGATGATATAAATATCACTGGAGGATCATGTGTTGAACCCCAACTTATCACAGTTTAAGTATATAATGTGCATTAATATCCCGTGATAATGACTTTTCACGTTAGAATGCTCTCGACTAAAGAGAGGACAACCTACATACCTGTCGAACAGCCTGTACCACTCCACCCAGGAGCGCAGCCGTTTGGGCATTGTCCTCCAATTGCATCGCATGCAGCTCCCCCTTTGCAGTGACAATCAGCCGCACAATCGGCACCGTACGTTCCAGGAGAACACGCTTCAAAGAACAATACAGAATGTCAATTTATTATTAGGATCAAATCATGGCATTAAGTTTGATTGTCATGCAGTCCGATTGCTTTTGTTTGTATTATTCACACTCAGCGTTTTGTCTTTGCGCACGCGACTTTAGTACGGGTCTATTTCTCAACTTATTTCTGGAATTGCTGGAATCAAGCCCTGCATTTTTGTCTCGAAATGAATAAGCACGCCCATGCGCTTGTAAATGTTATGACACGTGTGTTCTGTATAAGGGCCGCTATCATGAAACTAAAAGTCGTATTTCTGTCACAAACTCAAACGTAAACACAAGACACGTGATCCCATAAGCGTATCGACCTGCAGATAAGTGCTTTCTCTACTTGTCCCGTGGTCAAACAGTACAACGCTTTTACAACATTAGAAAGGAATAAAAAAGCAAACATTATATTGCACTTACGCTTTTCACAGTGTTCGCCACTAAACCCTGCTTTACAGCCATAGTAGCACAGACCATTGACCTTGTCACAATCGATCCCGCCAGGGCACGCGCACGTCTTCAGACATTCTTCGCCAAACTTTCCTTCTGGACACTCTGCGGCGAAACGGAAAAGCAAATCTGGAGTACGAGTATTCAATATTTAGATTCATTTCAGTTTAACTCTCTTCAACCACCCACCCACCCCCACCCATACCCCGCGCTTCCCCCGTCCCGCACCCTCACGGACTATTTAGCTTGCTTTGACAGTTTTTAATGCGTAGAATTATGCTTGTGTATTTCCACTTCATCCGTTTGACATTGTTTGGGAAAGGCACTGCCTTTCTGATTACTTGCTAAAATCTTTCATCTTTGTCGCCTAAAATCATTCTTCTTTACCTTTCTACTGAACGTTTTAGTTCGAAAGTGTGACCGAGCGGATTTACTACTTAAGCAAAAAGAGCAGATCAAGTGTCTCTGAGCGGATTTACTACTTAAGCAAAAAGAGCAGATCAAGTGTCTCTGAGCGGATTTACTACTTAAGCAAAAAGAGCAGATCAAGTGTCTCTGAGCGGATTTACTACTTAAGCAAAAAGAGCAGATCAAGTGACTCTGAGCGGATTTAGCAGATGGAATAGATCGCGTCTCACAGGGTTCCAGTCGGTTGTGTGTGTCGCTTATCAGTGAATTATCACATTGTTCTCACAAATACCCCTATTGTTCTAGTGAATGCCCATACTGTTTTCTCATAATTGCTTATATTTTTTTCTTATACTCCTATTATTCTGGCAAATGCCCACATTGTTCTCATAATGACTTATATTTTTCTCATATATACCCCTATTATTCTGGCAAATGCCCACATTGTTCCGGTGAATAATCTCATTGTTCTAAATCTCTAAAAGAGCGCCCTGACACACGAATGGATGCTAAAAAACAGTAATAATGAATACTTCCAAATGGAAGATCAACATTGTACTTACTCTGCTGGCAGTCGGCACCTAGCCACCCAGCACCGCAGCCCCCCTTGCAAGTGCCATCAGCTTTGTGGCAAGGGCGTCCATTCTTGCAGCGGCAAAGAAATTTACAGGTACTGCCGAAACGGCCGTCTTCACAAGCTTTGGCAGAAATATAAAGGCTCCTCTTTATATGCAGCTAATAGGAAGTGATTATGTATTTGAAAAAAAATGTTTCATTCTCTTGCATCTATTAATTTTTTATTGATCAGCCTATTAATAATGTATGTCAAGAACGTCAACATTTACTATAGACGATACATCTACAGTATGAATTATTAACATGTGTCTGATGGCTGGAGGAAATACTAATAGAGCTAAATGATTTGTACCCCTCTAAATCCTATTCATATCTCGAGTGAACGCAAAGTCCCAGTCTAAACCCTTCATACTTCCAGTGAATGCAATGTCCAAGTCTATATCCTAATCATTCATCCAATGAACTTGATGTTCCAGTCTAGAAACTTTCATGCCTCCAATGAACATGATGTCATAGTCTAAAACGTTTCATACCTCATATGAGCATGATGTCACAGACTTAAACATTTCATACTTCAGTGAATATGAGTTAATCACAGGCACACTCCAATTGCTATGGATCATGAAGAGATGGATTCATTTATTTCATCAAAATGCAACTGCCAAAGATGAAATGTCGTCATTGTGTATGTTACGTTTCCAGTATTTATTTAAAGACCCTGCTTAGAATAATTAAAAGACTTTAAATATAATTAATTCTTCCTCTCATATTCTACGCAGACTGGTTGCTCAATTTATTATCTGACTAATTAAAAGTGCGTCTTGTAGTTCAGACGACAAATTTACAGACTAATAAACTGCGAACTTTTAGCTAGATTTGAAAACAGTTAAATCCCTCTAAATTAATATGCACTCGTCATCAATCTTTCCGCTCATCCGCCCCCATTCAAATCTAAGAATTAATCTAATTGGTCTATTGTGCATAGAAATCAACTACTAAGAGGTATTAACAAAGAAAATAAGATTTAATGAAGTTTAACAAATTAACAATAAATCGAATGCAACGCGAATAGTCTTCACTCTGTCTTTACGCGCCTATGCCTGATTTTTGTCAATCTAAATTGCCAGAAAAGTGTTCCTTTGAGATCTGTACACTTGATCTTGCACTTAGCTCTATTCTTGTATCCTTGGTCTCAACACTCAGTCATGCTGATTCGTTCCCTCAGTCCCCCTTTAACGACACACGTGGTGCATAAGGAATGATGTCCCTTTGTTAGTGGCTAGGAACTGGAATTTTTGCAGCATGGCCCTCAGAGTGGATTTCGACACGCTTACACCAATAAGCTAATGCAGGTGAGGCATGGTGAAACATGAACCATGAGCCGACCTGTGGATGCAACGTGTTTGGATATAATTCTCAACCTAACAGGTCCTACCTAGGCATGGCTCAATTAAATGCGCTGAACAAAGAGTTTCGACCTCGCGTCGCTTACAATTAGATTTTAGAAAAAATATAATCGTCTCACATGTGTTCCATTTAACAGTCATGACGTATGAAGCAATAAAATAGATACAACGTTAAATTAATGTTCATACAAGAGGTAATTCAAACCGACAGAGCGCTTCACAATTTACAATTAAAATTACACGCAATAATTGAATTACATGAAGAATTCATATCGAGCGCAGCATTCTGGCTCTTAGTGAATTAAAACAATATAAATTAAAGTACAGAAATGGAAAAATGGTTACAATAAATTTATATTCCGTAACATATAGGTTTTCAGCTATTTCTCTGAACCATGCTCAAGTGTATATGGAAATCATATAATACATAGCACAAATACATACTTAAACAATACATAGGCAAATAATATTAAATAAAATGATACCTTTGAGAGAAGTCGAAGGGTACCTTGATTCTCTATGGCGCCGGCTGCCTCTCACGACCCGAGTAAGCTGATGGAATTAGCTAAAATGTGCTCGAAGTGAGGGAGCGGAAGCGTGTGGGTACATATATAGAAAGGTATATTGCGTATCACGTGACTGTTCGCAAAGCATGTGGTTGGTTCGAGAACTGGACAATGGTCCTAAAGTTACATAACATCTTGACCTGTTCTAGAAGCACCTAGAAAAAGGAAGCTTTGAACAAAGGGCCAAGGGTTTCAAATATTCGAATTTGAAGTAAACAAGGCAAGTGGGTCACGAAGTCGGACAATTTTATCAGACTGTGACACCCCCTTGCTTTTGAGGCGTTTATCTTGCCAAAGATAAAATGCCTCCTACAAATTATGTATGATAAAATGTAGAAGTCCACAATGAAGAAAAATTTACACAAAAAAAATTTCGACATTCCTAGAAATAAAGTGTGCAACTATATTTCATATTTACAGGAAGGAATCCGTAGGGTTCAGTTAATTGATTAAACAACATTCTATCAGTACCGGCACTTGATGGCATCAAGCACGACTCATGTAATCTGCGCCAACATTCAAAGACCCTTTGATGTAATGAATATTTGCGTCATACTGTGTCAGAAACAAAGACCAACGCATTAAACGGCTGTTCGTAAATTGCGCCTGTCCGAGAAAGGCCAACGGCTGGTGATCGCACTCAATGACAAAGGTTTTTCCGTACAAATAGTTTTCGAACTTTTTTATGGCCCAAACTATTGCAAGACATTCCTTTTCACTGGTGGAATATTTCTGTTCAGTAGTTGTGAGTTTACGGCTTGCATATGCAACTGGGTGTTTGGTGTCATTGTGTTCTTGTAATAACACTGCTCCTAATCCTGTGTTGCTAGCATCAGTCCTTAACAAGAATGGTTTTGTCAGATCTGGCAGTTTAACAACTAAATCTGAAGTCAGTCTAGATTTCAGTGTGTCAAAAGCGTTTTGGCATGCATCAGTCCACACTACTTTTGTAGGCATATTCTTACGTGTCAAGTCAGTCAGAGGACATGCAATGGCACTAAAATCTGGTACGAATTTTCTGTAGTAGTTAGCAAGACCAAGAAAACTTCTAACTTGTGTTTTTGTTAGCGGTTGTGAAGTGTCCTTAAGTTGTGCTATCTTAGCTTCACTTGGCGACATAGTTCCATGACTCAACTTGTGTCCCAAGAAGTCTAAGGAGAATTGTGCTATTTCACACTTCGTAGGGCGGGCAGTGAGGTTGGCTTGCTTTAATCTGGCTAGCACATCTCGTAAGAGTGTTAAGTGCTCCTCCCATGTCTGGGTGCCTAGAATTAAATCATCCATGAAGTTCTCAACTCCGCGTCCGTACAGTGGTTCTAACAATGACCGCATCATTTTAGAAAAAATGCTTGGAGCGTTTGAAACTCCGAAAGGCATAACTTTCCATGTGTAGTTTCCTACTGGTGTAGTGAAAGCTAGTATGTGTCGATCAGTGTCCTTGACCTTGATTTGCCAAAAACCGCGTGACAAATCTATTTTGGTATAGTAATGAGCGTTAGCTAGCTTAGTGAAGATGAGATCCGGATCAGGAAGAGGTTCGGCACAAAACTCTGTCACTTGATTGAGTTTGCGGTAGTCTACGCAAAAACGGAACGAGTTATCACGTTTTTTAATCAACACGATGGGTGATCCGTAGGCACTGTCAGTCTTCTCTATGACCCCTAGATCTAGCATAGTCTTAATCTCACGTCTAACGTCATCTATCTTAGCGTGTGGCAACGGATACGGCTTCAAACGTATCGGTTTGTTGTCAGTCAGCTTCAGTGAAAATTCTATTAAGTCTGTCAACCCTGGTTTGTCTGTCAGAGTAGATGAGAACTCATTAAGCAATTCATTCACTTCTTTTTTCTGTCTTTCTGTCAAGGCTTCATTTACCCTAACGTCTTTGACAGTTTCGTCCGTCTGTAGAGGACAGTTTGGTAAAGTACCAGTGACGCAATCAGTATCCCCCTCGTCTTCTGTAACTATCGTCGCTACGACAAAATCAGCTTGAGTGGTTTGATCCTCACGGCTTATGTACTTTTTGAGTAGGTTAACATGAAAGATTTTCTCTCTCTTTCCTGTCTGCACCTTATAGTTCAGTCCCCCTAGCTTGGCGGTAACTACAAAGGGCCCCTTCCATTTCATCTGAAGTTTGTTATGTGCTTCAGGAAGCAACAGTAACACTTTGTCATTAACTTCAAATTCTCTAGGTTTGGTGTGCTTATTGTAATATTCTGCCTGTCTAGACTGAGCTATCGTCAAGTTTTCCCGTGCTATCTTGCCTATAGTTTCAAGACGGTTTCTTAAGTCAGTGACGTATGTATAAGTTGTCTTAACTTCGTCATCTGTCTTTTCATCAGTCCAAAGTGCCTTCAAAATCATCATCGGTCCGCGTACAGTACGTCCGTAAAGTAGCTCAAATGGTGAAAACCCGGTGGAAGATTGTGGCACCTCCCTATATGCAAATAGTAGGGCAGGGATGTATCTGTCCCAGTCTTTCGGTTTATCTGTGGCGAGCTTTTTAAGTGCTGTTTTTAATGTCCCATTGTATTTTTCAATCAGACCATTTGCCTGGGGGTGGTATGGTGTGCAAGTAAGATGTTTGATGGAAAGTAAACGATTTACTTCCTTCATTACGTTGCCTATGAATTGACTCCCCTGATCCGTCAAAATTTCAGTAGGAATTCCAACACGACTCCAAAGACCGAAAAGGGCTTCGGCGACAGTTTCAGTATCAATATTTTTCAATGGTACTGCGTCGGCGAATCTTGTTGCGTAATCAATAGTGGTCAGCACGTATCGATTACCTCTCGTTGATGTGGGTATTATAGGCCCAATCAAATCCAATGCTACGCGCTTGTAGGGTTCACTGATCAGTTCAGGCTCTCCTAACGGTGCGGGTCTGATTGAATTTTTAGACTGTGTTCTCTGGCATGTGTCGCAACTTAACACGAATCTACGGATATCGGCAATGATGTCCGGCCAATAAAACTCACTTGTAATACGACTAGTTGTTTTTTGTACACCCATGTGTGCACCAAAAAGACTCTCATGACCTAATCGTAATACGTCATTTCGTTTGGTTTGTGGAACGACTAATTGTTTCCGAAATTCGTCTCCCACTTTCGAATAGCGGTACAATAAACCCTTTTTCAGAATAATGCACGCTCTCTTATTCGAATCGTCAGTGTTGACGTCACTAACAAGTACAGCTTGCTTGCGTAACTTGTATAGTGTTTCGTCCTCAGCTTGTAATATTTTAATCTCGCTAACTGTTGCTTTATCTACGGCTGGTGCGGCAGACATCGGTGCAGTTACAGATTTGTCTTTACTACTCGCTGCTCTGGTTACAGCGTTAACCAGTGGTGGTTCAGTTGAAGTTTGTTTTTTGCACGGCAAAACATACTTGCAACCAAGGATCACGTCATGCGGTGAGTTTTCCATAACTGCCGCTTTGACTGTTCCTTCTACAAAGTCTGAAACAATCGAGACTTCAGCTACTGGTAAAATGTCTTGTTCGCCGTTTGCAAAGGTGACAGAGATTGTCTCCCCTGTGTAGTCGGTACGGTTAACTAATGATGCATTTACAATAGCGTCTAGCTCACACCCTGTATCAAGCAAAGCGATTGTATCGTGACCGTTTGCCTGTACTGGTGTTCGATTCGACTTTTCTGTTTTAGGTGTATGACTTTCTACTGCGTAAACTTTAGCTGTTTTCTTTTCAGGACATGTTCGTGAAAAATGGCCACTATCACCACAAGTGTAACATGCAAGATTCTTTTTATCTTTCTGTTTGTCGGACTTGTTTTTAGTGTCGGGTTTAGATGTTTTATCATCACGCTCATTAGGTGCCTTCCCGTCATTTTTCTTATCCTTTCGAGTCTGCGGTTCGTTCGGTCGAGACTTGTTGTTCGCGTGTGCGTTCGAGAATCGAGAATGTGCGTCATCAAAGCGATCGGCGGCGTTGCCTATCTCCTCTAGCGTAGATTTTTCCCTTATTGCTAAGTGAATCAGTAGATCTGATTTGTATGACCCGAGAATGTGGTCTTTTACCATTTCATCCCTAAGACCTGCGTACGTCTGTGGAGTTTCGGCTAGATCTATCCATCTTTGGAACAAGTCAGCTACGCGTCGTATGTACTGTGCGTGCGTCTCTGAACTGGCTTTAGTGGCCTGTTTAAACTTACGTCGGTATGTATCTGCTGTGAGTTTGTAACGTTTCAATAATGCGGCCTTGACTGTGTCGTAATTATCTGACTCAGAATCGCTAAGCTTATTGAATTCGTTTTTCGCAGTACCCTGCAGTAACCCCGATAAATTTATCGCCCAATGTTCCGCTGGAATGTTTGTTGCTCTGGCTAACTTTTCAAACGTTTTTAAATACGCGTCTATTTGATCTTTGTTCTCATCAAATGGGACCATATTTATCTTTGGAATGATATTTTCAATTCTACTGTGATTATTTCCATCGCTAGAATGCGAATCACCACTGCTTCGGCGGTCACGGTTCGGATTAGTAACTTCTAGTTTCTTTACTTCCCATTCTAACCGTTTTATTTCCGCGTCTGCGGCGATGCGTTTGGCTTCTGTATCCGCTGCGATACGTTTTGTTTCAATGTCGGCTAATCTTTCAGCTTCTAACTTTTTAACTTCAGCTTCTTGCTTTTTAGCTTCTGCGTCAGCTGCGATGCGTTTAGCTTCAGTTTCGGCTAGTTTTTCAGCTTCTAACTTCTTCAGTTCGCGATTAGCAACGCGTTCTTCTCTTTCTATCTCTTGCCTTTCTTTGTCCGCTTTTTCTACTCTCTCCTTTTCTGCTTTTTCCGCTTTCTCTAGCTCAGTTTTGATGTAGCTAGTCAGTTCGTCACCCTGATATCCTATCATGATACCGGTTTCTTTCAGGTCTTCGATAACCTGTTTGCGATCCATTTTACTGTCTTAGCGCGCTGGCTACAATAACAATGTATCTCGTGAATTGTGTGTTTTAACCGTCGGCGATAACTCCGCTTATCCCGAAAATAACTTTTAGGCTACAACCTTACAAAAATTATTTAATTTACTCAGAACACCTTCCGAAATAAATTACGCGTTAACTCTTTACACGTTTCACCTGCTTGTCACAGTGTCCGCTGTTCCAAGACTTCCGTAATGTCACGGCTCCTACCATACAACATTACACATTATATCTAGCACCCTAAATATAATAGTCCGAAGTCTGTTACTACCGATAACTCTCCTAGCTGGCGGTATAACCTTCGACTCCTCACAATGAAGTACTCAGTAACACAATACTAAATAAATCATTCAATAGCTAACATGACATATTTAACTACGCTTAAATATATCAACATTAACTAACATGCACGCTACTCTGCAAAAGAATACATGCACATGTCACAACAAAAGCAAAGAAAATCAGTGATACAAAAATCAAAAGAACAATTGGCAATTCTGTTCGTTCGTTCGTTTCTAGGTTATGATGCGCCCTATGTATAAAAATGTTACAATTTACAATTTAATACATATCAATCCCGCGACGACCCACACTTGTTACGTTTCCAGTATTTATTTAAAGACCCTGCTTAGAATAATTAAAAGACTTTAAATATAATTAATTCTTCCTCTCATATTCTACGCAGACTGGTTGCTCAATTTATTATCTGACTAATTAAAAGTGCGTCTTGTAGTTCAGACGACAAATTTACAGACTAATAAACTGCGAACTTTTAGCTAGATTTGAAAACAGTTAAATCCCTCTAAATTAATATGCACTCGTCATCAATCTTTCCGCTCATCCGCCCCCATTCAAATCTAAGAATTAATCTAATTGGTCTATTGTGCATAGAAATCAACTACTAAGAGGTATTAACAAAGAAAATAAGATTTAATGAAGTTTAACAAATTAACAATAAATCGAATGCAACGCGAATAGTCTTCACTCTGTCTTTACGCGCCTATGCCTGATTTTTGTCAATCTAAATTGCCAGAAAAGTGTTCCTTTGAGATCTGTACACTTGATCTTGCACTTAGCTCTATTCTTGTATCCTTGGTCTCAACACTCAGTCATGCTGATTCGTTCCCTCAGTCCCCCTTTAACGACACACGTGGTGCATAAGGAATGATGTCCCTTTGTTAGTGGCTAGGAACTGGAATTTTTGCAGCATGGCCCTCAGAGTGGATTTCGACACGCTTACACCAATAAGCTAATGCAGGTGAGGCATGGTGAAACATGAACCATGAGCCGACCTGTGGATGCAACGTGTTTGGATATAATTCTCAACCTAACAGGTCCTACCTAGGCATGGCTCAATTAAATGCGCTGAACAAAGAGTTTCGACCTCGCGTCGCTTACAATTAGATTTTAGAAAAAATATAATCGTCTCACATGTGTTCCATTTAACAGTCATGACGTATGAAGCAATAAAATAGATACAACGTTAAATTAATGTTCATACAAGAGGTAATTCAAACCGACAGAGCGCTTCACAATTTACAATTAAAATTACACGCAATAATTGAATTACATGAAGAATTCATATCGAGCGCAGCATTCTGGCTCTTAGTGAATTAAAACAATATAAATTAAAGTACAGAAATGGAAAAATGGTTACAATAAATTTATATTCCGTAACATATAGGTTTTCAGCTATTTCTCTGAACCATGCTCAAGTGTATATGGAAATCATATAATACATAGCACAAATACATACTTAAACAATACATAGGCAAATAATATTAAATAAAATGATACCTTTGAGAGAAGTCGAAGGGTACCTTGATTCTCTATGGCGCCGGCTGCCTCTCACGACCCGAGTAAGCTGATGGAATTAGCTAAAATGTGCTCGAAGTGAGGGAGCGGAAGCGTGTGGGTACATATATAGAAAGGTATATTGCGTATCACGTGACTGTTCGCAAAGCATGTGGTTGGTTCGAGAACTGGACAATGGTCCTAAAGTTACATAACATCTTGACCTGTTCTAGAAGCACCTAGAAAAAGGAAGCTTTGAACAAAGGGCCAAGGGTTTCAAATATTCGAATTTGAAGTAAACAAGGCAAGTGGGTCACGAAGTCGGACAATTTTATCAGACTGTGACAGTGTAACATCTTTCAGTCCAAAGGTTGCAGAATGCAAGGAAATTTTAAAATATATGTTAAGGAAAAAGAAACAACAACAAACAATATTATGCAAACATAATTATGTCCTTTTCTCGCAATATTTGTTGAGGCCAGTGACGTGGAATATTTAATCCATTTGTGCCATCTGCTCCTCTAACAACCGTCTTCCAAATACAGGCACATTTATGTACATTTTAAGATTATTAAATCCTCAACATATACTTGAATTGTATCATTGCAATACTCAGTTTGAACGGGAGCATGCTGACAAAGTGTAATGTTGAGTATTCACTGCTAATAACATCGGGAAGTTATCAGTCTTGTTTCTCTCTACATACTAATAGAATGGGATAAATTAGGAATTGAAGCGCTGACTGTTACAGTGATTTATTCATACTTCGCATCTACATAAGATGAGAGTTCAGCAAAATGTCAACATTCATTACTGTCATTACGTCACACGCCTCTGTTCGAAATCCTTAGGTGATCGTTGGAACAGAGCAAGTTTAGCTCTTTAATCTTTAATGTTTAGCTCTGTGATCTTTAAAACTCTCGCGTGTGTAGGACATAACATTTATGCCAAGCCATTAATTGCTTCTAGACATTTTTCTAGAATATTTTATGTAGCCATCTTATCACCAGACTAGACCTGTCTTATTAAATGAGAGGACTATCACACATCCCTGCTTCCTGAGTCATTAATGGCCACCGCATGCAAGAAACAATTAACAGTATGTGGACACCATTTTTACCCACAGACGGAATTAACTACATACGTTTTTCACAAGCTGATCCAATCCATCCGGGGGCGCAGCCATCCAAACACTTTCCTGAGGCAACGTTGCAGGGAGTTCCATTTATGCAGTGGCAAATATCGGAACAGCCTGCGCCATAAGTTCCTAACTTGCATGCTGTATGGAAACATGCACATGACATTATTTCAATTGTTTTTTCTCTTTCCGTCTGTATTGCCAAATTTTAAAAACTAGGTGAATACCTTTCAGGAACGAGTTGACAGTGCTGACGTTATTAAAGAAATAGTCAAATAGAACAACTATGTCATTTAATACAAAACTGGCATGTAATGGGATTAGTTACATTGAAAGAGATACAGTACTGTCGTGTAATGGGATTAGTTACATTCAAAGAGATGCAATGCTGGCGAGTAACGGGACTAGTTACATTCGAAGTGATACAATACTGGCAGGTAATGGGACTATTACATTCAAAGAGATACAATGCTGGCAAGTAACGGGACTAGTTACATTCGAAGTGATACAATACTGGCAGGTAATGGGACTAGTCAAAGAGATTCAATGCTGGCAAGTAATGGGACTAGTTACATTCGAAGTGATACAATACTGGTAGATAATGGGACTAGTTACATTCGAAGTGATACAATACTGGTAGATAATGGGACTAGTTACAGTTAAAGAGATACAATACTGGCAGGTAATGGGACTAGTTACAGTCAAAGAGATACAATACTGGCAGGTAATGGGATTAATTACATTCAAAAATATGCAGATAAATATAAACATTCTTCATCAGTTCATGTGCCCACTTTAATGACAGCGTTCGTTGGACCTTACATACTTAGACTCACGAACGCAATGCTTAAGAGCAGTTTTCTGTAAGCATGAACATTTACACTCACACAAAATGTGTTTGTGCGTGTGATGTTTGTGTTTGCTTTCATGTTTGGCGTATATTGTTTAAAATAGCTTATAAACTACCATATCAGAGGTGATTAGTTCAAAATATCAATTAAACTATAAGTATGTTGTGCGTGTTAATTACTGTATTGTTAAACTGCAATACGCATGTAAAACTTCTTACTGAAATTTATGATATAGGATAAGAGGCTTTCATCTGAGAGCTGGTAAAAGAACACTCGATAACATATAGCGTATCATTATTACATCGAATTCTACCCGATCTTGCTTAATAAATTTAAAGTGTATTCATTAAAAAAAAAAGCTTCATGTTATTTTTATAAATTATGTATAATGCATAATACTAAATCTTCCTATACATGGTATAATAAGTGAAGATGTTGAGTTGATAATCTTGTGCACTATATAGATGAGTGTAGAACAGGTGATGAGACACTCATTAAAACTTTTGAATGAAGTATTAAATTTATCATATTAGTCCTAATACTGTCAATATCCCATACAGCCTAATTTATTCTTTAATCTTTGTGTCAATTTTCGTTCTTTGGGACCTCTAATCATCTAACATAGCGACAGGCAAATTAGCTGACAAGAGTTGGCAATGTTATCTTTCCCATTTATTAATTATGACTTATATAACATCCCATATTTCTGGCTCAGAACCCCAGCCAACTCTTCTCGGTCACGCTAATAAATTAACCAAAATGTGGGTTTAAGATAATAGGAACAAAGAAGATTTAATAATAATAATAATAATAACAGAGATCAAAAGAATTCAATTTCCAAAATCAGATCCACGGAGACCTTCTATTTACTGTCTCGTCGTTAAAGTCGATTTGTCTATTAGATTACTGTTCATCTGGTCGTTTATGGATTGTGTAGTATAGATGACCTAACTTTCATCATTGTCGATAAAGTAGAGCTCGTCATATCATTATTTACTCGAGTAGTGCCTCTTGCCTTTGTTAATGACGTCATTTTTGATAAAGTAGAACTCGTCATATCATTATTTACTCGAGTAGTGCCTCTTGCCTTTGTTAATGACGTCATTTTTGATAAAGTAGAACTCGTCATATCATTATTTACTCGAGTAGTGCCTCTTGCCTTTGTTAATGACGTCATTTTTGATAAAGTAGAGCTCGTCATATCATTATTTACTCGAGTAGTGCCTCTTGCCTTTGTTAATGACGTCACGTATTTGACTATCAGCTCTTGACATGAATAAGGTGTTTGTATCAGAGTGGACACGAAGATCAACTCAGCATCAAATTCTGATGATAGGAAGAAAGAAGGTCAGCTGTGATAGACAATCATCTCTCTCTCTCTCTCTCTCTCTCTCTCTCTCTCTCTCTCTGTAGCTGCCAATAAACACAAACAACATTGAGGCTTTGTGACCACAATAATAGACGACTCTTACAATTTTACATCATTAAATGTTAGCTACATGCTAACTTATACTTTAAAAAATCATAAAGAAATATTTACAAACGAAACAATAAAATTTTCATTTCCACATTTACACGAATCTCAATAGATACGAGTATAATCAATGAATGGCTTACCTTAAATTCACATTAAATGATTATCTCAATCTCTCATTTAGCTTCACTTACTACAAATGATTTTACAATAGATAAGGCATAGCACACAGCATATGCTTATCTCCATTTCATCATCTATACATATGGCATGAATTATTACTAGTGCCACCAAACCTTCTCTGGAAGAGATATGCATTAGTTTCAAACAAACAATCATTAGTTAAATGACATGAACATTCTACACGGCATTCTAATCAATAATATATAAAAATAATTTCTGAGAAGTCAATATATTTACCACTCATGGAAATGTGCAAAACCTTATTCTCGTCTACACAGATTCAACCTTTCTATATGGTGTGGGAACAGTGCGTCTGTCAATGTGTGGTTCTCAGCAATGTATATGAATGGCTTTGGGGCAAACTTCTCTTGCATCACTTAAGGGAACACAGATGTCCGTATAAGGGTATCCCGTATCCTGTCAATATTCACCCACTCTTACTGTCACCCTTCCGCCTTCTGTAACTTTCCACTGCCCACACATGATCAATGAACTTGACCTCAATTCTTTATGTAGCATATGTGGTTATGGCAGATTGCATGATCGGCCATGCGGCGTCATCCGTAACTAGTAACTATCATTTACACATTATTAACATAGAGGAAAAAGAAATTGGGGTGGTGTTGCAGTATAAGATTGAAATTATCAAATATAAGAACTGAACCAAATCAGAATCTAATAATAGAAGCCGGGACTACAGAACTAAACAGGTGCTTGTTGCCTTCTAGTTAATGGACACTCAATGCTCAAAACTTAAATGATAATTATAGTGATCAATTATATTTAATTCCGAATCACGATCTGGTTTTCGAGGGGAGAGGAACGAAGGCAATAGTGTATGCTTAGAGTATGGAGGCATTTTTTGTCCACATATAGGTTTGCATTCTTACTGACAGCAAGCTATTATTTTTTATTTTTATTGACAGTGCATTTATGTGGCATTTCGGGTCTCGTAGTCTAGGTAACAATTGTATTGATAAATATGGTGAAAGAGATAGATCAAAGAGACATACGTGTTTGACAGGTTCTACCACTCCACCCTCGCTTGCATCCATAAGGGCACTGATCATTCTCACAGTGATCAGTAGTATCACAATGGCATACGTCTGCACAAGTTACAGTGAGGCACACTGCAGTATAATATGAAAGAATTCAGATATTATAAAATCAATCTCCAGATCAACATTTCTTTAAATTTCTGAATAGACATTTCATATGTGATGGTTGTTGAAAGAAAGGTAGAAAGAAAGAAAGAAAGAAAGAAAGAAAGAAAGAAAGAAAGAAAGAAAGAAAGAAAGAAAGAAAGAGTACCTATCTATCTATTAGCTAGGTAGTCTTTCTTTCTTTCTTTTTACACTAGCTATCTAGCTAATAGATAGATAGATAGATAGATAGATAGATGGATGGATGAATAAATAGATAGATATCTTCCCACTTTTACCGATTAAACTATACTTTTGTGTGTGTGTGTGTGTGTGTGTGTGTGTGTGTGTGTGCGAGATTGTATGTGTGTCCAGGCAAACATTGTGTAAAATGTATTTCTTAACCAAAGTCTGGAATAGTGAGTAAAACTATTGGAATGAATAATAAAAGACTTGTATATAAGGCTTTGCTATTCTTGAGTGTGTTTCTAAATCCCCCAATCTGCCAGATCAATACATTTTGATGACACTTCCATTTTATTATTAATTAATTAATTATAATTAAGCACTCCACAAGCAAACTAAAGACTTTTTTTTTAGATAACTGTGTGACATAATGCCACCCTAGTTATTGTTTATGATTATCATAATTATTAATAATCCATAACTAATCACTAGTTATGAGAATCTTAATTTAGGTATTAATAATTCTCCAGATAATACCATTTTCTCTCTCACTTGGTGGATATGTGGGTGCAGTATACATTTTCTCTCAACATTGAAAACAAACATTTACTGTCACACAATATTTCTGTAGCTGGAAAACGTCTTAATCAAATTAGAACATAAGTCCATCTTTAATCTACAGTTAGCAAGCCCACTATCATTCTAACATATGGTTATTAATAAGTGAAAAATATCAATAAATGTATTAAATTGTTACGTTTCCAGTATTTATTTAAAGACCCTGCTTAGAATAATTAAAAGACTTTAAATATAATTAATTCTTCCTCTCATATTCTACGCAGACTGGTTGCTCAATTTATTATCTGACTAATTAAAAGTGCGTCTTGTAGTTCAGACGACAAATTTACAGACTAATAAACTGCGAACTTTTAGCTAGATTTGAAAACAGTTAAATCCCTCTAAATTAATATGCACTCGTCATCAATCTTTCTGCTCATCCGCCCCCATTCAAATCTAAGAATTAATCTAATTGGTCTATTGTGCATAGAAATCAACTACTAAGAGGTATTAACAAAGAAAATAAGATTTAATAAAGTTTAACAAATTAACAATAAATCGAATGCAACGCGAATAGTCTTCACTCTGTCTTTACGCGCCTATGCCTGATTTTTGTCAATCTAAATTGCCAGAAAAGTGTTCCTTTGAGATCTGTACACTTGATTTTGCACTTAGCTCTATTCTTGTATCCTTGGTCTCAACACTCAGTCATGCCGGTTCGTTCCCTCAGTCCCCCTTTAACGACACACGTGGTGCATAAGGAATGATGTCCCTTTGTTAGTGGCTAGGAACTGGAATTTTTGCAGCATGGCCCTCAGAGTGGATTTCGACACGCTTACACCAATAAGCTAATGCAGGTGAGGCATGGTGAAACATGAACCATGAGCCGACCTGTGGATGCAACGTGTTTGGATATAATTCTCAACCTAACAGGTCCTACTTAGGCATGGCTCAATTAAATACGCTGAACAAAGAGTTTCGACTTCGCGTCGCTTACAATTAGATTTAAAAAAATATAATCGTCTCACATGTGTTCCATTTAACAGTCATGACGTATGAAGCAATAAAATAGGTACAACGTTAAATTAATGTTCATACAAGGGGTAATTCAAACCGACAGAGCGCTTCACAATTTACAATTAAAATTACACGCAATAATTGAATTACATGAAGAATTCATATCGAGCGCAGCATTCTGGCTCTTAGTGAATTAAAACAATATAAATTAAAGTACAGAAATGGAAAAATGGTTACAATAAATTTATATTCCGTAACGTATAGGTTTTCAGCTATTTCTCTGAACCATGCTCAAGTGTATATGGAAATCATATAATACATAGCACAAATACATACTTAAACAATACATAGGCAAATACTATTAAATAAAATGATACCTTTGAGAGAAGTCGAAGGGTACCTTGATTCTCTATGGCGCCGGCTGCCTCTCACGACCCGAGTAAGCTGATGGAATTAGCTAAAATGTGCTCGAAGTGAGGGAGCGGAAGCGTGTGGGTACATATATAGAAAAGTATATTGCGTATCACGTGACTGTTCGCAAAGCATGTGGTTGGTTCGAGAACTGGACAATGGTCCTAAAGTTACATAACATCTTGACCTGTTCTAGAAGCACCTAGAAAAAGGAAGCTTTGAACAAAGGGCCAAGGGTTTCAAATATTCGAATTTGAAGTAAACAAGGCTAAGTGGGTCATCAGGTCGGCATTTTTATCAGACTTGTGACACCCCCTTGCTTTTGAGGCGTTTATCTTACCAAAGATAAAATGCCTCCTACAAATTATGTATGATAAAATGTAGAAGTCCACAATGAAGAAAAATTTACACAAAAAAAATTTCAACATTCCTAGAAATAAAGTGTGCAACTATATTTCATATTTACAGGAAGGAATCCGTAGGGTTCAGTTAATTGATTAAACAACATTCTATCAGTACCGGCACTTGATGGCATCAAGCACGACTCATGTAATCTGCGCCAACATTCAAAGACCCTTTGATGTAATGAATATTTGCGTCATACTGTGTCAGAAACAAAGACCAACGCATTAAACGGCTGTTCGTAAATTGCGCCTGCCCGAGAAAGGCCAACGGCTGGTGATCGCACTCAATGACAAAGGTTTTTCCGTACAAATAGTTTTCGAACTTTTTTATGGCCCAAACTATTGCAAGACATTCCTTTTCACTGGTGGAATATTTCTGTTCAGTAGTTGTGAGTTTACGGCTTGCATATGCAACTGGGTGTTTGGTGTCATTGTGTTCTTGTAATAACACTGCTCCTAATCCTGTGTTGCTAGCATCAGTCCTTAACAAGAATGGTTTTGTCAGATCTGGCAGTTTAACAACTAAATCTGAAGTCAGTCTAGATTTCAGTGTGTCAAAAGCGTTTTGGCATGCATCAGTCCACACTACTTTTGTAGGCATATTCTTACGTGTCAAGTCAGTCAGAGGACATGCAATGGCACTAAAATCTGGTACGAATTTTCTGTAGTAGTTAGCAAGACCAAGAAAACTTCTAACTTGTGTTTTTGTTAGCGGTTGTGAAGTGTCCTTAAGTTGTGCTATCTTAGCTTCACTTGGCGACATAGTTCCATGACTCAACTTGTGTCCCAAGAAGTCTAAGGAGAATTGTGCTATTTCACACTTCGTAGGGCGGGCAGTGAGGTTGGCTTGCTTTAATCTGGCTAGCACATCTCGTAAGAGTGTCAAGTGCTCCTCCCATGTCTGGGTGCCTAGAATTAAATCATCCATGAAGTTCTCAACTCCACGTCCGTACAGTGGTTCTAACAATGACCGCATCATTTTAGAAAAAATGCTTGGAGCGTTTGAAACTCCGAAAGGCATAACTTTCCATGTGTAGTTTCCTACTGGTGTAGTGAAAGCTAGTATGTGTCGATCAGTGTCCTTGACCTTGATTTGCCAAAAACCGCGTGACAAATCTATTTTGGTATAGTAATGAGCGTTAGCTAGCTTAGTGAAGATGAGATCCGGATCAGGAAGAGGTTCGGCACAAAACTCTGTCACTTGATTGAGTTTGCGGTAGTCTACGCAAAAACGGAACGAGTTATCACGTTTTTTAATCAACACGATGGGTGATCCGTAGGCACTGTCAGTCTTCTCTATGACCCCTAGATCTAGCATAGTCTTAATCTCACGTCTAACGTCATCTATCTTAGCGTGTGGCAACGGATACGGCTTCAAACGTATCGGTTTGTTGTCAGTCAGCTTCAGTGAAAATTCTATTAAGTCTGTCAACCCTGGTTTGTCTGTCGGAGTAGATGAGAACTCATTAAGCAATTCATTCACTTCTTTTTTCTGTCTTTCTGTCAAGGCTTCATTTACCCTAACGTCTTTGACAGTTTCGTCCGTCTGTAGAGGACAGTTTGGTAAAGTACCAGTGACGCAATCAGTATCCCCCTCGTCTTCTGTAACTATCGTCGCTACGACAAAATCAGCTTGAGTGGTTTGATCCTCACGGCTTATGTACTTTTTGAGTAGGTTAACATGAAAGATTTTCTCTCTCTTTCCTGTCTGCACCTTATAGTTCAGTCCCCCTAGCTTGGCGGTAACTACAAAGGGCCCCTTCCATTTCATCTGAAGTTTGTTATGTGCTTCAGGAAGCAACAGTAACACTTTGTCATTAACTTCAAATTCTCTAGGTTTGGTGTGCTTATTGTAATATTCTGCCTGTCTAGACTGAGCTATCGTCAAGTTTTCCCGTGCTATCTTGCCTATAGTTTCAAGACGGTTTCTTAAGTCAGTGACGTATGTATAAGTTGTCTTAACTTCGTCATCTGTCTTTTCATCAGTCCAAAGTGCCTTCAAAATCATCATCGGTCCGCGTACAGTACGTCCGTAAAGTAGCTCAAATGGTGAAAACCCGGTGGAAGATTGTGGCACCTCCCTATATGCAAATAGTAGGGCAGGGATGTATCTGTCCCAGTCTTTCGGTTTATCTGTGGCGAGCTTTTTAAGTGCTGTTTTTAATGTCCCATTGTATTTTTCAATCAGACCATTTGCCTGGGGGTGGTATGGTGTGCAAGTAAGATGTTTGATGGAAAGTAAACGATTTACTTCCTTCATTACGTTGCCTATGAATTGACTCCCCTGATCTGTCAAAATTTCCGTAGGAATTCCAACACGACTCCAAAGACCGAAAAGGGCTTCGGCGACAGTTTCAGTATCAATATTTTTCAATGGTACTGCGTCGGCGAATCTTGTTGCGTAATCAATAGTGGTCAGCACGTATCGATTACCTCTCGTTGATGTGGGTATTATAGGCCCAATCAAATCCAATGCTACGCGCTTGTAGGGTTCACTGATCAGTTCAGGCTCTCCTAACGGTGCGGGTCTGATTGAATTTTTAGACTGTGTTCTCTGGCATGTGTCGCAACTTAACACGAATCTACGGATATCGGCAGTGATGTCCGGCCAATAAAACTCACTTGTAATACGACTAGTTGTTTTTTGTACACCCATGTGTGCACCAAAAAGACTCTCATGACCTAATCGTAATACGTCATTTCGTTTGGTTTGTGGAACGACTAATTGTTTCCGAAATTCGTCTCCCACTTTCGAATAGCGGTACAATAAACCCTTTTTCAGAATAATGCACGCTTTCTTATTCGAATCGTCAGTGTTGACGTCACTAACAGGTACAGCTTGTCTGCGTAACTTGTCTAGTGTTTCGTCCTCAGCTTGTAATATTTTAATCTCGCTAACTGTTGCTTTATCTACGGCTGGTGCGGCAGACATCGGTGCAGTTACAGATTTGTCTTTACTACTCGCTGCTCTGGTTACAGCGTTAACCAGTGGTGGTTCAGTTGAAGTTTGTTTTTTGCACGGCAAAACATACTTGCAACCAAGGATCACGTCATGCGGTGAGTTTTCCATAACTGCCGCTTTGACTGTTCCTTCTACAAAGTCTGAAACAATCGAGACTTCAGCTACTGGTAAAATGTCTTGTTCGCCGTTTGCAAAGGTGACAGAGATTGTCTCCCCTGTGTAGTCGGTACGGTTAACTAATGATGCATTTACAATAGCGTCTAGCTCACACCCTGTATCAAGCAAAGCGATTGTATCGTGACCGTTTGCCTGTACTGGTGTTCGATTCGACTTTTCTGTTTTAGGTGTATGACTTTCTACTGCGTAAACCTTAGCTGTTTTCTTTTCAGGACATGTTCGTGAAAAATGGCCACTATCACCACAAGTGTAACATGCAAGATTCTTTTTATCTTTCTGTTTGTCGGACTTGTTTTTAGTGTCGGGTTTAGATGTTTTATCATCACGCTCACTATGTGCCTTCCCGTCATTTTTCTTATCCTTTCGAGTCTGCGGTTCGTTCGGTCGAGACTTGTTGTTCGCGTGTGCGTTCGAGAATTGAGAATGTGCGTCATCAAAGCGATCGGCGGCGTTGCCTATCTCCTCTAGCGTAGATTTTTCCCTTATTGCTAAGTGAATCAGTAGATCTGATTTGTATGACCCGAGAATGTGGTCTTTTACCATTTCATCCCTAAGACCTGCGTACGTCTGTGGAGTTTCGGCTAGATCTATCCATCTTTGGAACAAGTCAGCTACGCGCCGTATGTACTGTGCGTGCGTCTCTGAACTGGCTTTAGTGGCCTGTTTAAACTTACGTCGGTATGTATCTGCTGTGAGTTTGTAACGTTTCAATAATGCGGCCTTGACTGTGTCGTAATTATCTGACTCAGAATCGCTAAGCTTATTGAACTCGTTTTTCGCACTGCCCTGCAATAACCCCGATAAATTTATCGCCCAATGTTCCGCTGGAATGTTTGTTGCTCTGGCTAACTTTTCAAACGTTTTTAAATACGCGTCTATTTGATCTTTGTTCTCATCAAATGGGACCATATTTATCTTTGGAATGATATTTTCAATTCTACTGTGATTATTTCCATCGCTAGAACGCGAATCACCACTGCTTCTGCGGTCACGGTTTGGATTGGTAACTTCTAGTTTCTTTACTTCCCATTCTAACCGTTTTATTTCCGCGTCTGCCGCGATGCGTTTGGCTTCTGTATCCGCTGCGATACGTTTTGTTTCGATGTCGGCTAGTCTTTCAGCCTCTAATTTTTTTGCTTCGCGGGCGGCTAACCGTTCTTCCCTTTCTATCTCTTGTCTCTCCTTTTCCGCTTTCTCTAGCTCAGTTTTAATGTAGCTAGTCAGTTCGTCACCCTGATATCCTATCATGATACCGGTTTCTTTCAGGTCTTCGAGAACCTGTTTGCGATCCATTTTACTGTCTTAGCGCGCTGGCTACAATAAGAATGTATCTCGTGAATTGTGTGTTTTAACCGTCGGCGATAACTCCGCTTATCCCGAAAATAACTTTTAGGCTACAACCTTACAAAAATTATTTAATTTACTCAGAACACCTTCCGAAATAAATTGCGCGTTAACTCTTACACGTTTCACCTGCTTGTCACAGTGTCCGCTGTTCCAAGACTTTCGTAATGTCACGGCTCCTACCATACAACATTACACATTATATCTAGCACCCTAAATATAATAGTCCGAAGTCTGTTACTACCGTTAACTCTCCTAGCTGGCGGTATAACCTTCGACTCCTCACAATGAAGTACTCAGTAACACAATACTAAATAAATCATTCAATAGCTAACATGACATATTTAACTACGCTTAAATATATCAACATTAACTAACATGCACGCTACTCTGCAAAAGAATACATGCACATGTCACAACAAAAGCAAAGAAAATCAGTGATACAAAAATCAAAAGAACAATTGGCAATTCTGTTCGTTCGTTTCTAGGTTTATGATACGCCCTATGTATAAAAATGTTACAATTTACAATTTAATACATATCAATCCCGCGACGACCCCCACTTGTTACGTTTCCAGTATTTATTTAAAGACCCTGCTTATTTTATCATACATAATTTGTAGGAGGCATTTTATCTTTGGTAAGATAAACGCCTCAAAAGCAAGGGGGTGTCACAAGTCTGATAAAAATGTCCGACCTGATGACCCACTTAGCCTTGTTTACTTCAAATTCGAATATTTGAAACCCTTGACCCCTTTGTTCAAAGCTTCCTTTTTCTAGGTGCTTCTAGAACAGGTCAAGATGTTATGTAACTTTAGGACCATTGTCCAGTTCTCGAACCAACCACATGCTTTGCGAACAGTCACGTGATACGCAATATACCTTTCTATATATGTACCCACACGCTTCCGCTCCCTCACTTCGAGCACATTTTAGCTAATTCCATCAGCTTACTCGGGTCGTGAGAGGCAGCCGGCGCCATAGAGAATCAAGGTACCCTTCGACTTCTCTCAAAGGTATCATTTTATTTAATAGTATTTGCCTATGTATTGTTTAAGTATGTATTTGTGCTATGTATTATATGATTTCCATATACACTTGAGCATGGTTCAGAGAAATAGCTGAAAACCTATATGTTACGGAATATAAATTTATTGTAACCATTTTTCCATTTCTGTACTTTAATTTATATTGTTTTAATTCACTAAGAGCCAGAATGCTGCGCTCGATATGAATTCTTCATGTAATTCAATTATTGCGTGTAATTTAAATTGTAAATTGTGAAGCGCTCTGTCGGCTTGAATTACCCCTTGTATGAACATTAATTTAACGTTGTATCTATTTTATTGCTTCATACGTCATGACTGTTAAATGGAACACATGTGAGACGATTATATTTTTTTTAAATCTAATTGTAAGCGACGCGAAGTCGAAACTCTTGTTCAGCGCATTTAATTGAGCCATGCCTAAGTAGGGCCTGTTAGGTTGAGAATTATATCCAAACACGTTGCATCCACAGGTCGGCTCATGGTTCATGCTTCACCATGCCTCACCTGCACTAGCTTATTGGTATAAGCGTGTCGAAATCCACTCTGAGGGCCATGCTGCAAAAATTCCAGTTCCTAGCCACTAACAAAGGGACATCATTCCTTATGCACCACGTGTGTCGTTAAAGGGGGACTGAGGGAACGAACCGGCATGACTGAGTGTTGAGACCAAGGATACAAGAATAGAGCTAAGTGCAAAATCAAGTGTACAGATCTCAAAGGAACACTTTTCTGGCAATTTAGATTGACAAAAATCAGGCATAGGCGCGTAAAGACAGAGTGAAGACTATTCGCGTTGCATTCGATTTATTGTTAATTTGTTTAAACTTTATTAAATCTTATTTTCTTGTTAATACCTCTTAGTAGTTGATTTCTATGCACAATAGACCAATTAGATTAATTCTTAGATTTGAATGGGGGCGGATGAGCAGAAAGATTGATGACGAGTGCATATTAATTTAGAGGGATTTAACTGTTTTCAAATCTAGCTAAAAGTTCGCAGTTTATTAGTCTGTAAATTTGTCGTCTGAACTACAAGACGCACTTTTAATTAGTCAGATAATAAATTGAGCAACCAGTCTGCGTAGAATATGAGAGGAAGAATTAATTATATTTAAAGTCTTTTAATTATTCTAAGCAGGGTCTTTAAATAAATACTGGAAACGTAACAAGTGGACCATTGTCCAGTTCTCGAACCAACCACATGCTTTGCGAACAGTCACGTGATACGCAATATACCTTTCTATATATGTACCCACACGCTTCCGCTCCCTCACTTCGAGCACATTTTAGCTAATTCCATCAGCTTACTCGGGTCGTGAGAGGCAGCCGGCGCCATAGAGAATCAAGGTACCCTTCGACTTCTCTCAAAGGTATCATTTTATTTAATAGTATTTGCCTATGTATTGTTTAAGTATGTATTTGTGCTATGTATTATATGATTCCCATATACACTTGAGCATGGTTCAGAGAAATAGCTGAAAACCTATATGTTACGGAATATAAATTTATTGTAACCATTTTTCCATTTTCTGTACTTTAATTTATATTGTTTTAATTCACTAAGAGCCAGAATGCTGCGCTCGATATGAATTCTTCATGTAATTCAATTATTGCGTGTAATTTAAATTGTAAATTGTGAAGCGCTCTGTCGGCTTGAATTACCTCTTGTATGAACATTAATTTAACGTTGTATCTATTTTATTGCTTCATACGTCATGACTGTTAAATGGAACACATGTGAGACGATTATATTTTTTCTAAAATTTAATTGTAAGCGACGCGAGGTCGAAACTCTTTGTTCAGCGCATTTAATTGAGCCATGCCTAGGTAGGACCTGTTAGGTTGAGAATTATATCCAAACACGTTGCATCCACAGGTCGGCTCATGGTTCATGTTTCACCCATGCCTCACCTGCATTAGCTTATTGGTGTAAGCGTGTCGGAATCCACTCTGAGGGCCATGCTGCAAAAATTCCAGTTCCTAGCCACTAACAAAGGGACATCATTCCTTATGCACCACGTGTGTCGTTAAAGGGGGACTGAGGGAACGAATCAGCATGACTGAGTGTTGAGACCAAGGATACAAGAATAGAGCTAAGTGCAAAATCAAGTGTACAGATCTCAAAGGAACACTTTTCTGGCAATTTAGATTGACAAAAATCAGGCATAGGCGCGTAAAGACAGAGTGAAGACTATTCGCGTTGCATTCGATTTATTGTTAATTTGTTAAACTTTATTAAATCTTATTTTCTTTGTTAATACCTCTTAGTAGTTGATTTCTATGCACAATAGACCAATTAGATTAATTCTTAGATTTGAATGGGGGCGGATGAGCAGAAAGATTGATGACGAGTGCATATTAATTTAGAGGGACTTAACTGTTTTCAAATCTAGCTAAAAGTTCGCAGTTTATTAGTCTGTAAAATTGTCGTCTGAACTACAAGACGCACTTTTAATTAGTCAGATAATAAATTGAGCAACCAGTCTGCGTAGAATATGAGAGGAAGAATTAATTATATTTAAAGTCTTTTAATTATTCTAAGCAGGGTCTTTAAATAAATACTGGAAACGTAACAAGTGGCTCATGGTTCATGTTCACCCATGCCTCACCTGCATTAGCTTATTGGTGTAAGCGTGTCGAAATCCACTCTGAGGGCCATGCTGCAAAAATTCCAGTTCCTAGCCACTAACAAAGGGACATCATTCCTTATGCACCACGTGTGTCGTTAAAGGGGGACTGAGGGAACGAACCGGCATGACTGAGTGTTGAGACCAAGGATACAAGAATAGAGCTAAGTGCAAGATCAAGTGTACAGATCTCAAAGGAACACTTTTCTGGCAATTTAGATTGACAAAAATCAGGCATAGGCGCGTAAAGACAGAGTGAAGACTATTCGCGTTGCATTCGATTTATTGTTAATTTGTTAAACTTTATTAAATCTTATTTTCTTTGTTAATACCTCTTAGTAGTTGATTTCTATGCACAATAGACCAATTAGATTAATTCTTAGATTTGAATGGGGGCGGATGAGCAGAAAGATTGATGACGAGTGCATATTAATTTAGAGGGATTTAACTGTTTTCAAATCTAGCTAAAAGTTCGCAGTTTATTAGTCTGTAAATTTGTCGTCTGAACTACAAGACGCACCTTTAATTAGTCAGATAATAAATTGAGCAACCAGTCTGCGTAGAATATGAGAGGAAGAATTAATTATATTTAAAGTCTTTTAATTATTCTAAGCAGGGTCTTTAAATAAATACTGGAAACGTAACAAGTTGTAACCACTTGTTACGTTTCCAGTATTTATTTAAAGACCCTGCTTAGAATAATTAAAAGACTTTAAATATAATTAATTCTTCCTCTCATATTCTACGCAGACTGGTTGCTCAATTTATTATCTGACTAATTAAAAGTGCGTCTTGTAGTTCAGACGACAAATTTACAGACTAATAAACTGCGAACTTTTAGCTAGATTTGAAAACAGTTAAATCCCTCTAAATTAATATGCACTCGTCATCAATCGTTCTGCTCACCCGCCCCCATTCAAATCTAAGAATTAATCTAATTGGTCTATTGTGCATAGAAATCAACTACTAAGAGGTATTAACAAAGTTATGTGAAATGGACTCCAAGGACATTACCAGACGACTCCAGTTATGTGAATGGATGTGCTAGTGTCAATGATTATTAAATGAAGATGATATTAAAATATGAATTAATTACCACTCCACTTCCAATCCGTCTACAATCATACACTAGGTCATACACTTGTTACGTTTCCAGTATTTATTTAAAGACCCTGCTTAGAATAATTAAAAGACTTTAAATATAATTAATTCTTCCTCTCATATTCTACGCAGACTGGTTGCTCAATTTATCATCTGACTAATTAAAAGTGCGTCTTGTAGTTCAGACGACAAATTTACAGACTAATAAACTGCGAACTTTTAGCTAGATTTGAAAACAGTTAAATCCCTCTAAATTAATATGCACTCGTCATCAATCTTTCTGCTCATCCGCCCCCATTCAAATCTAAGAATTAATCTAATTGGTCTATTGTGCATAGAAATCAACTACTAAGAGGTATTAACAAAGAAAATAAGATTTAATAAAGTTTAACAAATTAACAATAAATCGAATGCAACGCGAATAGTCTTCACTCTGTCTTTACGCGCCTATGCCTGATTTTTGTCAATCTAAATTGCCAGAAAAGTGTTCCTTTGAGATCTGTACACTTGATTTTGCACTTAGCTCTATTCTTGTATCCTTGGTCTCAACACTCAGTCATGCCGGTTCGTTCCCTCAGTCCCCCTTTAACGACACACGTGGTGCATAAGGAATGATGTCCCTTTGTTAGTGGCTAGGAACTGGAATTTTTGCAGCATGGCCCTCAGAGTGGATTTCGACACGCTTATACCAATAAGCTAGTGCAGGTGAGGCATGGTGAAACATGAACCATGAGCCGACCTGTGGATGCAACGGGTTTGGATATAATTCTCAACCTAACAGGCCCTACTTAGGCATGGCTCAATTAAATGCGCTGAACAAAGAGTTTCGACCTCGTGTCGCTTACAATTAGATTTTAGACAAAATATAATCGTCTCACATGTGTTCCATTTAACAGTCATGACGTATGAAGCAATAAAATAGATACAACGTTAAATTAATGTTCATACAAAGAGGTAATTCAAACCGACAGAGCGCTTCACAATTTACAATTAAAATTACACGCAATAATTGAATTACATGAAGAATTCATATCGAGCGCAGCATTCTGGCTCTTAGTGAATTAAAACAATATAAATTAAAGTACAGAAATGGAAAAATGGTTACAATAAATTTATATTCCGTAACGTATAGGTTTTCAGCTATTTCTCTGAACCATGCTCAAGTGTATATGGAAATCATATAATACATAGCACAAATACATACTTAAACAATACATAGGCAAATACTATTAAATAAAATGATACCTTTGAGAGAAGTCGAAGGGTACCTTGATTCTCTATGGCGCCGGCTGCCTCTCACGACCCGAGTAAGCTGATGGAATTAGCTAAAATGTGCTCGAAGTGAGGGAGCGGAAGCGTGTGGGTACATATATAGAAAGGTATATTGCGTATCACGTGACTGTTCGCAAAGCATGTGGTTGGTTCGAGAACTGGACAATGGTCCTAAAGTTACATAACATCTTGACCTGTTCTAGAAGCGCCTAGAAAAAGGAAGCTTGGAACAAAGGGCCAAGGGTTTCAAATATTCGAATTTGAAGTAAACAAGGCAAGTGGGTCACGAAGTCGGACAATTTTATCAGACTGTGACACCCCCTTGCTTTTGAGGCGTTTATCTTGCCAAAGATAAAATGCCTCCTACAAATTATGTATGATAAAATGTAGAAGTCCACAATGAAGAAAAATTTACACAAAAAAAATTTCGACATTCCTAGAAATAAGTGTGCAACTATATTTCATATTTACAGGAAGGAATCCGTAGGGTTCAGTTAATTGATTAAACAACATTCTATCAGTACCGGCACTTGATGGCATCAAGCACGACTCATGTAATCTGCGCCAACATTCAAAGACCCTTTGATGTAATGAATATTTGCGTCATACTGTGTCAGAAACAAAGACCAACGCATTAAACGGCTGTTCGTAAATTGCGCCTGTCCGAGAAAGGCCAACGGCTGGTGGTCGCACTCAATGACAAAGGTTTTTCCGTACAAATAGTTTTCGAACTTTTTTATAGCCCAAACTATTGCAAGACATTCCTTTTCACTGGTGGAATATTTCTGTTCAGTAGTTGTGAGTTTACGGCTTGCATATGCAACTGGGTGTTTGGTGTCATTGTGTTCTTGTAATAACACTGCTCCTAATCCTGTGTTGCTAGCATCAGTCCTTAACAAGAATGGTTTTGTCAGATCTGGCAGTTTAACAACTAAATCTGAAGTCAGTCTAGATTTCAGTGTGTCAAAAGCGTTTTGGCATGCATCAGTCCACACTACTTTTGTAGGCATATTCTTACGTGTCAAGTCAGTCAGAGGACATGCAATGGCACTAAAATCTGGTACGAATTTTCTGTAGTAATTAGCAAGACCAAGAAAACTTCTAACTTGTGTTTTTGTTAGCGGTTGTGAAGTGTCCTTAAGTTGTGCTATCTTAGCTTCACTTGGCGACATAGTTCCATGACTCAACTTGTGTCCCAGGAAGTCTAAGGAGAATTGTGCTATTTCACACTTCGTAGGGCGGGCAGTGAGGTTGGCTTGCTTTAATCTGGCTAGCACATCTCGTAAGAGTGTTAAGTGCTCCTCCCATGTCTGGGTGCCTAGAATTAAATCATCCATGAAGTTCTCAACTCCACGTCCGTACAGTGGTTCTAACAATGACCGCATCATTTTAGAAAAAATGCTTGGAGCGTTTGAAACTCCGAAAGGCATAACTTTCCATGTGTAGTTTCCTACTGGTGTAGTGAAAGCTAGTATGTGTCGATCAGTGTCCTTGACCTTGATTTGCCAAAAACCGCGTGACAAATCTATTTTGGTATAGTAATGAGCGTTAGCTAGCTTAGTGAAGATGAGATCCGGATCAGGAAGAGGTTCGGCGCAAAACTCTGTCACTTGATTGAGTTTGCGGTAGTCTACGCAAAAACGGAACGAGTTATCACGTTTTTTAATCAACACGATGGGTGATCCGTAGGCACTGTCAGTCTTCTCTATGACCCCTAGATCTAGCATAGTCTTAATCTCACGTCTAACGTCATCTATCTTAGCGTGTGGCAACGGATACGGCTTCAAACGTATCGGTTTGTTGTCAGTCAGCTTCAGTGAAAATTCTATTAAGTCTGTCAACCCTGGTTTGTCTGTCAGAGTAGATGAGAACTCATTAAGCAATTCATTCACTTCTTTTTTCTGTCTTTCTGTCAAGGTTTCATTTACCCTAACGTCTTTGACAGTTTCGTCCGTCTGTAGAGGACAGTTTGGTAAAGTACCAGTGACGCAATCAGTATCCCCCTCGTCTTCTGTAACTATCGTCGCTACGACAAAATCAGCTTGAGTGGTTTGATCCTCACGGCTTATGTACTTTTTGAGTAGGTTAACATGAAAGATTTTCTCTCTCTTTCCTGTCTGCACCTTATAATTCAGTCCCCCTAGCTTGGCGGTAACTACAAAGGGCCCCTTCCATTTCATCTGAAGTTTGTTATGTGCTTCAGGAAGCAACAGTAACACTTTGTCATTAACTTCAAATTCTCTAGGTTTGGTGTGCTTATTGTAATATTCTGCCTGTCTAGACTGAGCTATCGTCAAGTTTTCCCGTGCTATCTTGCCTATAGTTTCAAGACGGTTTCTTAAGTCAGTGACGTATGTATAAGTTGTCTTAACTTCGTCATCTGTCTTTTCATCAGTCCAAAGTGCCTTCAAAATCATCATCGGTCCGCGTACAGTACGTCCGTAAAGTAGCTCAAATGGTGAAAACCCGGTGGAAGATTGTGGCACCTCCCTATATGCAAATAGTAGGGCAGGGATGTATCTGTCCCAGTCTTTCGGTTTATCTGTGGCGAGCTTTTTAAGTGCTGTTTTTAATGTCCCATTGTATTTTTCAATCAGACCATTTGCCTGGGGGTGGTATGGTGTGCAAGTAAGATGTTTGATGGAAAGTAAACGATTTACTTCCTTCATTACGTTGCCTATGAATTGACTCCCCTGATCTGTCAAAATTTCAGTAGGGATTCCAACACGACTCCAAAGACCGAAAAGGGCTTCGGCGACAGTTTCAGTATCAATATTTTTCAATGGTACTGCGTCGGCGAATCTTGTTGCGTAATCAATAGTGGTCAGCACGTATCGATTACCTCTCGTTGATGTGGGTATTATAGGCCCAATCAAATCCAATGCTACGCGCTTGTAGGGTTCACTGATCAGTTCAGGCTCTCCTAACGGTGCGGGTCTGATTGAATTTTTAGACTGTGTTCTCTGGCATGTGTCGCAACTTAACACGAATCTACGGATATCGGCAGTGATGTCCGGCCAATAAAACTCACTTGTAATACGACTAGTTGTTTTTTGTACACCCATGTGTGCACCAAAAAGACTCTCATGACCTAATCGTAATACGTCATTTCGTTTGGTTTGTGGAACGACTAATTGTTTCCGAAATTCGTCTCCCACTTTCGAATAGCGGTACAATAAACCCTTTTTCAGAATAATGCACGCTTTCTTATTCGAATCGTCAGTGTTGACGTCACTAACAAGTACAGCTTGTCTGCGTAACTTGTCTAGTGTTTCGTCCTCAGCTTGTAATATTTTAATCTCGCTAACTGTTGCTTTATCTACGGCTGGTGCGGCAGACATCGGTGCAGTTACAGATTTGTCTTTACTACTCGCTGCTCTGGTTACAGCGTTAACCAGTGGTGGTTCGATTGAAGTTTGTTTTTTGCACGGCAAAACATACTTGCAACCAAGGATCACGTCATGCGGTGAGTTTTCCATAACTGCCGCTTTGACTGTTCCTTCTACAAAGTCTGAAACAATCGAGACTTCAGCTACTGGTAAAATGTCTTGTTCGCCGTTTGCAAAGGTGACAGAGATTGTCTCCCCTGTGTAGTCGGTACGGTTAACTAATGATGCATTTACAATAGCGTCTAGCTCACACCCTGTATCAAGCAAAGCGATTGTGTCGTGACCGTTTGCCTGTACTGGTGTTCGATTCGACTTTTCTGTTTTAGGTGTATGACTTTCTACTGCGTAAACTTTAGCTGTTTTCTTTTCAGGACATGTTCGTGAAAAATGGCCACTATCACCACAAGTGTAACATGCAAGATTCTTTTTATCTTTCTGTTTGTCGGACTTGTTTTTAGTGTCGGGTTTAGATGTTTTATCATCACGCTCACTAGGTGCCTTCCCGTCATTTTTCTTATCCTTTCGAGTCTGCGGTTCGTTCGGTCGAGACTTGTTGTTCGCGTGTGCGTTCGAGAATTGAGAATGTGCGTCATCAAAGCGATCGGCGGCGTTGCCTATCTCCTCTAGCGTAGATTTTTCCCTTATTGCTAAGTGAATCAGTAGATCTGATTTGTACGACCCGAGAATGTGGTCTTTTATCATTTCATCCCTAAGACCTGCGTACGTCTGTGGAGTTTCGGCTAGATCTATCCATCTTTGGAACAAGTCAGCTACGCGTCGTATGTACTGTGCGTGCGTCTCTGAACTGGCTTTAGTGGCCTGTTTAAACTTACGTCGGTATGTATCTGCTGTGAGTTTGTAACGTTTCCGTGTCTGCATTGGCTGCTATGCGTTTAGCCTCAGTTTCAGCTTCTAACCTTTTAGCTTCGGCTAGTCTATCAGCTTCTAACTTCTTAGCTTCGCGGGCAGCTAACCGTTCTTCCCTTTCTATCTCTTGTCTCTCTTTTTCCGCTTTTTCCGCTTTCTCTAGCTCAGTTTTAATGTAGCTAGTCAGTTCGTCACCCTGGTATCCTATCATGATACCGGCTTCTTTCAGGTCTTCGATAACCTGTTTGCGATCCATTTTACTGTCTTAGCGCGCTGGCTACAATAAGAATGTATCTCGTGAATTGTGTGTTTTAACCGTCGGCGATAACTCCGCTTATCCCGAAAATAACTTTTAGGCTACAACCTTACAAAAATTATTTAATTTACTCAGAACACCTTCCGAAATAAATTACGCGTTAACTCTTTACACGTTTCACCTGCTTGTCACAGTGTCCGCTGTTCCAAGACTTCCGTAATGTCACGGCTCCTACCATACAACATTACACATTATATCTAGCACCCTAAATATAATAGTCCGAAGTCTGTTACTACCGATAACTCTCCTAGCTGGCGGTATAACCTTCGACTCCTCACAATGAAGTACTCAGTAACACAATACTAAATAAATCATTCAATAGCTAACATGACATATTTAACTACGCTTAAATATATCAACATTAACTAACATGCACGCTACTCTGCAAAAGAATACATGCACATGTCACAACAAAAGCAAAGAAAATCAGTGATACAAAAATCAAAAGAACAATTGGCAATTCTGTTCGTTCGTTCGTTTCTAGGTTATGATGCGCCCTATGTATAAAAATGTTACAATTTACAATTTAATACATATCAATCCCGCGACGACCCACACTTGTTACGTTTCCAGTATTTATTTAAAGACCCTGCTTAGAATAATTAAAAGACTTTAAATATAATTAATTCTTCCTCTCATATTCTACGCAGACTGGTTGCTCAATTTATTATCTGACTAATTAAAAGTGCGTCTTGTAGTTCAGACGACAAATTTACAGACTAATAAACTGCGAACTTTTAGCTAGATTTGAAAACAGTTAAATCCCTCTAAATTAATATGCACTCGTCATCAATCTTTCTGCTCATCCGCCCCCATTCAAATCTAAGAATTAATCTAATTGGTCTATTGTGCATAGAAATCAACTACTAAGAGGTATTAACAAAGAAAATAAGATTTAATAAAGTTTAACAAATTAACAATAAATCGAATGCAACGCGAATAGTCTTCACTCTGTCTTTACGCGCCTATGCCTGATTTTTGTCAATCTAAATTGCCAGAAAAGTGTTCCTTTGAGATCTGTACACTTGATTTTGCACTTAGCTCTATTCTTGTATCCTTGGTCTCAACACTCAGTCATGCCGGTTCGTTCCCTCAGTCCCCCTTTAACGACACACGTGGTGCATAAGGAATGATGTCCCTTTGTTAGTGGCTAGGAACTGGAATTTTTGCAGCATGGCCCTCAGAGTGGATTTCGACACGCTTACACCAATAAGCTAATGCAGGTGAGGCATGGTGAAACATGAACCATGAGCCGACCTGTGGATGCAACGTGTTTGGATATAATTCTCAACCTAACAGGTCCTACTTAGGCATGGCTCAATTAAATACGCTGAACAAAGAGTTTCGACTTCGCGTCGCTTACAATTAGATTTAAAAAAATATAATCGTCTCACATGTGTTCCATTTAACAGTCATGACGTATGAAGCAATAAAATAGGTACAACGTTAAATTAATGTTCATACAAGGGGTAATTCAAACCGACAGAGCGCTTCACAATTTACAATTAAAATTACACGCAATAATTGAATTACATGAAGAATTCATATCGAGCGCAGCATTCTGGCTCTTAGTGAATTAAAACAATATAAATTAAAGTACAGAAATGGAAAAATGGTTACAATAAATTTATATTCCGTAACGTATAGGTTTTCAGCTATTTCTCTGAACCATGCTCAAGTGTATATGGAAATCATATAATACATAGCACAAATACATACTTAAACAATACATAGGCAAATACTATTAAATAAAATGATACCTTTGAGAGAAGTCGAAGGGTACCTTGATTCTCTATGGCGCCGGCTGCCTCTCACGACCCGAGTAAGCTGATGGAATTAGCTAAAATGTGCTCGAAGTGAGGGAGCGGAAGCGTGTGGGTACATATATAGAAAAGTATATTGCGTATCACGTGACTGTTCGCAAAGCATGTGGTTGGTTCGAGAACTGGACAATGGTCCTAAAGTTACATAACATCTTGACCTGTTCTAGAAGCACCTAGAAAAAGGAAGCTTTGAACAAAGGGCCAAGGGTTTCAAATATTCGAATTTGAAGTAAACAAGGCTAAGTGGGTCATCAGGTCGGCATTTTTATCAGACTTGTGACATAAATCAACAATCAAATATACATATAACTAATACAATAAAAGATTATTTGACACCAAAATTTCCACAAAACCACCACATTCAAATAATTTCAATGCTTATACAGTCATATGTCCTAACACATAATTCAGCAGATTAGTGTTAATATAAATAACAGGTTCATTCTTATCAGAGAACAGCAAAGGAGTTATAAGAGGTAAGTAATAATATATTGCACATAACCTTGTCAAGATGGTGCTTCAAAGTTCTTTAACGCACTTTCATAACTATATCACAAGTTTATTGTTTACTATAGAATTGTCAATTCTTTACGTGCTCTTCTAGCACACTGTTGAATGTTCCATGAGCCACTGATTTCTCGAGACTAATCTGGGCACTCCGTCAAGCAGAACAACAATGAAGCAGTTTCCATTAACTTCCATATATCAGAAATTCTACGATGAGGTCGAGTATTCCTTGCCATCATACAATAACAGGGCGTAGTGTATCCTTACACTTACACACCAGGGTACAGACTTCTCGAATCTACCATGGTCATAGAGGTTTAAAATCAATAAACTGGGAAAACTGGGAAATTCCAGAAATTCTAGGAAAATGGTGCTCCTTTCCTATATGTAACCAGGGAACAAATGCTAAGTTTTCAAGTTTATTCATCTCTAACTCCATTTTTTCTTACATTAAAGTCTCAACCTAACAGTTTCCTGCAATAGTATTTATTAGTCTGATACTTGAATAGAGCATAATAAATACAACATAATAATTTACGAACTTGTTCACTAGAAACATAGTGTCATACTTCACAAGTGTAGAAGTAATAGTCTACTCATATAATACATCTCTACATAAAACACAAGTATAATATATCACACGCAAAATGTAAGAAATATTTTCTAGTCCATATTCTCTCAATCAATCAGTTAAATCACCTTTAAGCTATACAGCTGCTTTTCATGACCACTTTCAGTTACACCATATTCAAAGTGATTAGAGAATGGAAGTATTTCATCAAGTAAACTTTGATCTCAGCCCATTGGTTGGTCTCATTCTTTGTAAATCTTAACCATTGGATAATAGAAAGTACCCATCCACATAAGACAGGTTTAGACTACATCAGCAAGTTCGAGTACATTCTCCACCTGAGTTGTATACACCTATCATCATAAGAAGTGCCAAAGGTCTGGACACGTCAACATTGGCAACAAAGATAATCATTAAGTATAAAAATATGGATAGACCAATTTACTCCATCACAATCTGTATTTTGCTATAAGAGCATGTTTTCATTTTTTGTAGAATCATATATCTAAAATTAGATAAATCAGCACCATAGTTAAATTGGTCACTGATGCAATACATATACCTCAAATATTTTCTGGTCAGCCCCTATTTAGATTATTTGTAAATCTCGTGTCTCTTGTCAACCAATGTGTCTGATGAGGAAAGGCGACAAGATTAAACTAATAAAGCTTGAATTATTCTAAGATCCGATGGTGTAAGCGCTCTCTTCATTAGCTGCCTGTTCGTGTAATAATACTACAAAATTAAAATCAGATGTTAAAGATGCCATCCCGTTTTCGGGATTATGAGGAATCATGCAGCAGACGGTTTAAGCATTTACCCCGAAAATGTTCAAAAGTATGTTTATAAAAGGACTTTTTAAGCATATTTGATTGATATGCTTTCTATTAAATTAAATTTGTTTCGTTTATTTTAGTTTAAAAGAAAAACAACCAGCTCTGAAACAAACTTACAGATGATAGAAATATTCATTAGTTTACAGAGTTTTGAATTGTTAACTATCATTTAATTCAGATTCGGTTTTCATAGACACGGGTAGTTTGGTCTCGTACTGAGAAAATGGATTTCTATTTTGTTTCATCAGAAAAATGACCGTAAAATCAGAATTTAGTGTCAATTAAGTAATAGTATTGATTAAACGTATCATACTGAGATTTATAAAGGCAATTATTAAATTAAAAATAAGCTTTGTAATGAAAGCAATTGTGTGCTTACGTGTTTCGCAGGAATATCCTTTCCATTTTGGGTGGCATCTACCTCCACAAACACCGTCATCCGGGCTACATTTAGTGTTCACGTCACAATGGCACTGACGACTACAGCCAGCACCATAGTAACCGTCGGGGCAAACTGTAAGAAAGCAAAGTATAGTTTATAACCTTTCATGAAATTACACTGCCACTGTCTGCATATTCCAGATCCAATAACCCTTTAATTGACTTTAAGAAATAATAGTTAGGGGGATTTTTAATTTGATGAGTATTGCAGGAATGTCCCGTTCTTTTGCATTAGTGAAATTAGAATGCAATGCCACCAGCATCAGGGGAGATAAGCATGCAGCTAATCATTCTTGAAGAGAATTCATAATGATTGAGCACTAGGCGCTTGGTGGTGTGGGTTGTAATGTAACTTTCAGTGCAATTATTCTCATTCAGATCAGAGATTCTATAACGGACTTAATTAACACAAACTCAAACAAAATTAAATTATATATATATAGGTGTTCATAATTTTATCTCCTTTGATATACGGAGATAACTTTGAAATAAGATTCATGAACCATCTAGCTTATCCGATGATAATAAAAGGACAATGATAAATGTATCTGAAGATAATGATTATTGCATAGATGAACAACATTGGAAAGTAATGCACTTTAAAGTTCTATATAGTATATAGACTACAAATACATTCATTGTTTCAGTTGTAACTTCAGAAGAACTGCACGAGTGTACCAACCTTCTGCAAATGAAATTTCAAAAATAACAATTAAGTATGAGACCAAAGTCTTCAAGAATATTGGAATTGCTTTCATGCTTTCGTATGCAGTTGTTGATTCGATCAGCATACCCACTTCAAGAAAGAAATCAATCCAGACTTCGCCCAATGCAATGTTTCAATTTGAAATGACGAAATGTACCAGTAAGGAAGAAAACTATTATTGACGTCATTGAATCTGGATCATACTTCCTCCACGTCAACAAATGTGACGCAATTGTTTCTGCAAACACATAACTTGCGTGGTCTGCTGGACTCTTCTTTCCCAACTTTAGATGGGACTTTATAGACCACGTGGTGAGATGAGACTGCATGAAACTTATTGGTTGACAAGATATATTTTCAAGTTCCGTCGACTAGAGTTGTTCCTCTAGCCAATAACACATTTAATTTACAATGACATACGATAGGGAATGCCCCAGAAAGAGTACACAGCCATTACACACACGTAACACACAAACATACACACAACCGAAAAAAAACCACACACATACGCGTGCGCACAGATAGATAGATAGATAGATTGATATAGAGAGAGATCCATCCATCCATCCATCCATCCATCTATCTATCTATCTATCCCTTAGATTTGCCGAACCGTTGGGGCACCACTGATGACCAGACAAACAACTTCCTCCATTCCATTCTGTCCTCTGATAATCTTACCCTATTGTTCAGCTTCAGTCCTGTCAACTCTGAGATGTTATCCTCTCATCTTTTCCTCTGTCTTCCTCTCCTTCGCCCTCCTTGCACAGTACCTTGCATGATTGTCTTGGCAAGCCCTGTTGATCGTGTGACATGCCCATACCATTTCATTTTGCATTTCTTCACATTGGCCAATAGCTCTTCACAGGGCCCAATAGCTTGTCTAATTCTGTTTCTCACTTACCTATTCACAATACGCTGTCAACGCAAAAGCTACAGTTGTTTGTCTGCTTGATTATTTTTGGAATTTTAAAACCAGTAGAGAACCTGGAGAGACCTTCTCTAGTACGGTGCCATGAATGACCTACATTAATGCAGTGTGCCAATGGCTGACCTACATTACTTATAAAGTGTCAAAGACTGACTTAACATTGTCTTAAAATGCCAACGACTGACCTACATTATGTTTAAAGTGCCAATTACTGTTTTGCATTACTTTGAAAGTGACAATGACTAACCAACATTATATGTAACTGACCTACATTAAGTTTAAAATGTCAATTTCTGACCCACATCACGCGTGAAATAACAACGACTGGCCTGAATTACATGTAAAAATGCCAATAATTTTGATGCAGAGTGACAGTGATTGACCTTCATCACTTGTGGTTCTCATGTATTGAAATTATTAATCAGACGAATATTAAGGTGAATACTGTTGTCTATAATAAGATTGTAAAGAGTCAATGGCTAGTTGTATTTAGTTTCTATAAGCAGTCTATAATCAACTGTCAACACATAATGAAGTGAATCGTAAGAGTAATCGTTCTTTCAGCACCTGCCTAATCAGCAGGCATATTTCCGAGCGTAGGTCAGAGTTCGATGGCATACTTGATGGAGGGAACAAAGTGAGCACAAGTAATCGCGTATTATTTTCTAGACTAGAGAATAATTAAATATGTTGACTGTAAATGATTTCATGTAACTTTCTAGACTAGAGAATAATTAAATATGTTGACTGTAAATGATTTCATGTAACTTTCTAGACTAGAGAATAAATTATATCTGTTGACTGTAGATGATTTCATATTGTTTTCTAGACTAGAGAATAAATTATATATGTTGACTGTAAATGATTTCATGTAACTTTCTAGACTAGAGAATAAATTATATCTGTTGACTGTAGATGATTTAATATTGTTTTCTAGACTAGAGAATAAATTATATATGTTGACTGTAGATGATTTCATGTAATTTTTAGACTAGAGAATAATTATATATGTTGACTGTAGATGATTTCATGTAATTTTTAGACTAGAGAATAATTATATATGTTGACTGTAGATGATTTCATGTAATTTTTTAGACTAGAGAATAAATGTCTATATTCTGAGTATGAAACGATTTGATATTATGTTTTAGACTTGATAATGAATACGTGCTGACTAGAGAAGATTTGAGGTTGCGATCGAGACTCGATAAATGTGGTCCATTATTGGCACTTATCGAGAGACATAATTCATAAAGATTTCATATATTCTCGTATTGGTGTCTTTCAATATTTCAATTTCAATAGCAATAGATCTTTCTGCGCACGGCACTCACACACACTAATGTATAGACCCACATTCTCTCTCAAACACAAGCACCGCATGATCTCAAGCGCACACAAAATAACACTTACAATCACACGACCTTGCACACACATTTACTCTCAAACACACATACAAACATGCATATAAACATATAAACGCACGTACAAACACACACAGGAACATACAAACGCACATAGTAACTGTGACACAACGCCATCTTATTTATTGGTTATGAATATTATTATTATTATTTATTCTTCTATAACTCACTTCAAATTACCTCTGTAAACATCCACCTCCCTTAAATGTGATGCAAGTGATTAATTCCATAAGAAAAACATTTCTCCCAGCGGAGTGGCTGACGATAATAGGATTCAGAAATTGCTCCAAATTTCACATCAGTCCTAAAGCAGCAAGCCAAATGGCTGTTGTAAGATGTGTTCCCATAACTTTGTTTCAGTAAATAAAGGGACTTTCTTGCTGAGAGTTTATATTACTTAAAGAACTAATTTAATTTTAAAGAAGCTTGTTCATGGTATCAGCTGAACTTAACACTAATTACATTCTGTTTTCGTTTTTGGTCCAGTGGTTTTAAACTTTTCACAACACAAAACATGCTCGTCAATCAAACAAAGCATGCTGAAAATGAATGTCAGTTACAGGAAACGTCTGCGCATATTTCTTCAGAGGAGGAAGTTTCAACATCAGATTCGAACAATCCAAACGTTATCCACCCAAGAAGAAAAGAATTTTACATCAGATTACAGCTACTTCTGAATCATCCTCATCGAACAATACCTCTACTACTGACATAAAAAAGCCTAAACACTGCCAATACAACCTCCTGTGAAACACAAAATAATCCTAACACGCTGAACATATATTTAGTGTACTATTCTTATTTTCAGCAAAGCCGGGTCGCTTTAGCTAGCTATATATAGGCCTGGAGAAGTGGTATACAGCTACCAAATGGCAAGCAAAACTGAACAAATATAAATAATCACTTGACTGAATATATGTTTACATCTGCGCCAGGTAGTGAGTGTTATGCATGTGTTGGAGTGTGTGTGTGTGTGTGTGTGTGTGTGTGTGTGTGTATGTGTACGAAATTTTATATGTTACACGTTGGCTTGTGCGTATATATGTGTGTACGAGTTTGTATATGTTATACGTTGGAGTTTACGTGTGTATGTGTATGAGTTTGTGTATGTTACAAGTGGAATGTACGTGTGTGTGTGTGTATGAGTTCGTGTTACATGTGGAGTGTGTATATGTACGAATTTGTGTATGTTACCAGCTGGAGTGCGCGTGTGTATGTGTACGAGCTTGTGTATGCTACCTTTTTTTTTTTTGGGGGGGGGGTGTATGTATACGAATTTGTGTATGTTACCTTTTTTTTTTTTGTGTGTGTGTGTATGTATACGAGTTTGTGTATGTTATATGTTGTAGTGTGCATGTACATGGGCGTGTGTCTGTAAACTACTTGTTTGAATACGCGAATTTGTATGCTTCACTGTCTGAATATATGTACAAGTTATTCAGAGTACTTTATTTAAAATGCATCTAAATTTAGTTTGGACTGTTGAATATTATGTGCACGGACTGGTCTGGAGGAGTTGGATTATCGCCCCTACGATTAAGGTAATTTTTAATATTTTCGTATGTACAGCTGCTATTTAGATTAATACCGATTCGTTTGAGATAGCCTGATAAATTCAGTTGCTGGGACGCAAAGTTAGGGTTAAAACCTTTTACTTCGAAGTGCCACTAATCGCATTTGGGGGGTTAGGGGTGGGATTAGTTTTGTAAAATTACAATTAAAAGCATTATTTCATTATTTACTATTTTCAGTCGTCAACTTTCAGTCAATAATATAACATGGAAATTATATTTTATAGTTTTGTCTTTTCGGTAATACTCTACACAGCGTAATATGTCTCTTAATCTCTGAAACGTCAACATTATAAACATTCATTACGAGCAGTCTTATGACAAAATATCTAGTCTATGATAAGGTTATAAGTAATAGTACATAGACTGATTAATTTAAAGACTCATTTTGTCATTTTGCTCTAAATTTTATTTTCTTATTAAGTGGTAATTTGCTAGAGTGTGGCTCCTCGGAGCCTCAAGTGTAAGCAAATTCAGTTTGTCACGGTGACCCTGAACTTAAGATGTTAATTTCTGGGTAGCGTACTTTTCTTTGTAATTTAAGAGGATAATGTCCTCGTATTTTTGTAGAAAATTTTCTTATCAATTTATTAATGAAGTATGCGCGTTTCACAACAAAACACTTTGAAGAGCAACGGGAATAAATAAATATGTGTAAACATACTTCAAAATCAAACTAATTTATTCAGAACTGATTAGGAATTTTGAATCCTAAGTAATTTAAGCAATGCAATCAAAATGTATTGAAAAGTACATCAGTTCCCGTGTTGGGGAAAGCACGCCATATCGTCCCGAGAGAGTTGAACCAGTGTGTTTTCACATTTCAGATTGAAAACTATTTGGACTGGGTCTCTGAAACATTCAGCTTCAAGTTTTGTAAACTGGTAAAACCTGATGAAAATCGTGTCTGTAATTCTAAACGGTCTTCTGTTTCATTCAGCATATCTTTCCTTTTATCCAGACTCTGGAGCGAGGGTGTCTCTCGGATTTCCACTGTCCTAACAGATTTCCAGTGTCTCCCAGATTTCCACTGTCCTAATAGATTTTCAGTGTCTCTCGGATTTACACTGTCCTCAGATTTTCAGTGTCTCTCGGATTTACATTGTCCTCATAGATCTTCTTTTAAAGCAAAGAAACAAATCTAATTAAAAAATATCTCCCTGCATAGATTTTCCTTATGAAATAAGTGATACTTTGTTAAGTTCCACTCTTTGTGTGTTACAGTCACCAATATAAACTGACAAAAACAATTTGAGTCATATACCGGTTTTCCGACAGAAACTTGATATGGGAATTCAATTCACACAAGCGTGTTTCTATCCGTGCTCGTGCACTCAAGATTAATGGTTTAGTTTTTTTCAAAGAAACTACGTTCAGATTATTAAACGAACGTGAAGATAGAGAGACCAAAATTCAATGCCCTAAACGGAAGCAAATAGCTCTATTAAACATGCTGACTGATTTTATTTTATCACAATATAAAAACATTTTATTTAAGGCGTAGCCCAGTTTTAAGACCTAAAATGGTACCTTACAGCATGCGTTCCTTGTTCTGGTGAGTCAGAACCTCAGGCTCCTTTGTCACAGCTTTTCACATCCTTGAAAAAGTTGTATTTATTATTTCCTGAATTATAGCGATATATGTATCCGGTTTTCACTTCTCCCATAAGACTTATCATTTTCAGTTTCAATGTTGACATTTGTAACTCGAGGACCACATTTACTCTTCATTATTTTATTTTACAAATTTAATAATGGAACCATGATTCTTTACACAGTTTGGTTTGGAATGAAGAACATTGGTAGACAATATATTATTACAGTTCTGGGTGAAAGTATATAGACTTGAACCAGAGGAAGGCCAAGCACGAATGAAGCGTCTTTTGACATTCTATAAAAGTGTAGAAGTATTTGCAGCACAGAAACTGCTGTAAACATTTACTGCCGCAAAAACAGCATTTAGCACTGTCATTACTCTGGTGTTACACTATACAAGGTTACACGTTACAAGACTGTAGTAATGACATCTCTTGACAGTCCATTTCTGGTTTAAGACTATATGCTGCCAACCCTGACCTGTCTGTTTAAAATGTAATCATGTGCCTCATTTTAAACAAGCTATCGGTCACCCATCTTCAGTCCTTGGGAAGACGCCCTCTATCAGACAACAGTCGTTCTAAAATCATTCTTTCAGTCAGTGATAACAGGCTATGACTGGAGAGTGCTAAAAAGACTAAGTAAGTTTGGGCTCATTAATGAACTCTTCTTTAAGAGAACTTTAATTATTGACTTATCGTGTATTTTTGTGCCAACGGTAATAAGGTTTAGTTTTTGTTTTGCATTTCTAAACAATTATTATATGGCCCTTTGTCAGAAGAGTTAACTAGACTGAACTCAAGAATGGCACATGAGGCTCATTCAATTAAGTTTCAAGCACTTATACATATAGGATATTCAGTCCAGTAAGTTACTGACTAAGATCATTAAGTTATTGATTCACACTTCTGTACACATTGGATATTCAGTCCAGTAATTAAGTTATAATTCAAACGTTAACAGGCACTTGAAATTCAGTCCAGTAAGTTATTGATTCAAGCATTAAAAGACACTTTAAATTCAGTCCAGTAAGTTATTGATTCAAGCATTAAAAGACACTTTAAATTCAGTCCATTAAGTTATTGATTCAAGCATTAAAAGACACTTTAAATTCAGTCCATTAAGTTATTGATTCAAGCATTAAAAGACACTTTAAATTCAGTCCATTAAGTTATTGATTCAAGCATTAAAAGACACTTTAAATTCAGTCCCTTAAGTTATTGATTCAAGGCACTAAAATAAATCGAGATTCAATCCAATAAGTTACTGTTTCAAACACTAGAATATTTGGGACTGGGTGCAGTAAGTTATTGTATCGAACACTACTGAAACTGAAATTTGTGCAGATCAGTTTGTTGTCGTCACTTGTCAAAATTATTTGAATTTGATCTGAATTTGTTTTAATATTTTAATAATCATTCTCCTTGTACCTTTAACATACAATTAGAAAACCTCACTGACATTTTGAAACCCCCGAATGAATTGTTCGTAAATATACGATTTAGCAGAGTATAGTTTCCACTTTTCACTAAAACAGCTTTCCCTACACCTACACACTCATTAAGAGTATATACACATTTATAAAGCCCGAGCCACACATTAACACATTAAGTTAAAAAATAGATATATATTTATAACACGTATTTGCCCGCAGCTTTACTCGCTTAAATGCGACAGATTATAGACTGTTAAGTAAAAAATGTTAGCAATGCAACCCACCAAATTCGAAATATGACGCATTTACTACAACCTAAAATCTAGTACCCAGAATGAGAACAGCAGTCTGAGTAAAACACGAATCACTTGTATCACACGAAGGTCACATTGATGTATTATCCAAAACCTGCCCACGTGAGCTTTTCTTTCAATGGATTTTTTTCAGTTTTAGGGCAACTGGTGAAGTTATGTATATGCGTCTTTGATTGGAAAATTCTTGCGGTTCTATGGCTTGCTAGCAAGCTCTACCATGAGTGAGCATGATGTTATATAGTGTATATTAATACTAGTATACTAAAATATATAAAAGGAACAGTCTGATGAAAATATGTCTAGTAATTTTTAATGAAGCTCACACAACATAAAATACAAATATACTATAACACAATAGCATAAAATACATAATATAACATACTATAATGTAATATAATATTGTCAGGCAAAAGCAAAACTTAGCCCGGCATCATTTCATCAAACATTTAAATTTTGTAAAAAAAGGATAAAATATACAAGGTGTATAAGAAACACAGTACAGAATACACATTTAAAGCATTTAACCAAGCCACTCCAAGACACTAACAAGATATTAGAATTACAAGACCCCACTCCAAGATACTAACCAGACTGACCACCCAGGACTAGACACTTGACTTGATGTATGTTGGGTTACAGTACAGGAAACAGGTTGGAAATCAAAGTGTCACTTTTATAGCTGAAGATAGAGGGGAATGGTTAGTCTCAAAGAAATAATGGTAAAATGGAAAACCTTTCTATAGTCGGGCTTAGCTAATTCTCTCCTCTTGCTTAGAACATTCCGTGGCTTTTAGCATGTGCAGGAGCAGTCCCAGAGATCTTGTCTGGTAATTTTAAAGTCAGAAAGACTTGAAACATTTTAAAGTCAGAAAGACTGAGTACAGGATATCTAAAGGAAGGATATAGTACTCCAACCAGATTACCGTGGGTTCTTGGGCTCCAGAACGTGAAAGGTATGTGTGGCTGATTTTAATTTTTGTAAAAACTTAGTAAAATAATAATAGAATGTGTGAGAGTAATTTATGTATTCTAACTACACCTTTCTTTCAGATTAGTGCCAATGTGCTCAGGGAAGTTAATAGCCATTGGGACTTAAATACTTTATTTTATAGTCAGCAGTTACTTACACTGCATTAATTATTAAATTTCAGAACCAACAATATCCATTGTCAGAGCAGACAACAGGGTCTGCTGGTTGTTTATGCGAGACGAAAGTGTGTGGAGCTACCTAGACTGTGTGCTCCCTGCGAGATTTGCTGTGAAAGATTTACGATTGTCACTGGCTCAGCATTTTGGCTGAACTTTCACCTCTTCGCTCAGATTTGGAACTTTCTTTTAGCTAAGTATTCAAGCCGGGCATTGGAACTGAGTGCATATGCATATACATATTTTGAGGTTGGAAATAGATACTTGAATTCGTATTGGAAAAGAAGATAAGCTAGTAGGAAGAAACGGACATTGAAAAATCACTTCGCTAGGGGAGGCTAGTAATTCCCTGATTCAGTTAGGACCTATCTATTTGTAATTTGTGGTTGGGTGATCAATAACTGCTAATATGGTTAACTGTTCTTCTCTTATTGTTTTTTCATTTTATTTTCTTTAAATGTTATATAAAGCTTATTGTTAAATTTTCATTAGTGTTGTGTCAAATTCATTGTCATTCTCGTCTAATATGACTTTATAAGTGTCATCGTCATGTCTGTCTAACGTCTGTCTTGAGTCTGTCTTCGTCTTATCTGTCTGTTTGTCTTATCTGTGAGGAATCGTTCCTCTGTGGGCTAAATACGAGTTACCGGAAGTGACATCCTCAATTATTGTCCCGTCCTAAATATACGTATTTAGGGGGGTACCAAAAAATATAATATAATATAATGTAATATAATATAATACAACATAACATAATGTAACGTAATATAATGTAATATAATATATATTATAATATAATATAATATAATACAATATAAGATAATGTATTGTAATATAATATAATATAATATATAATATAATATAATATATCACATAATATAATATAATATAATATAATATAATATAATATAATATAATATAATATAATATAATATAATATTACATAATAAAGAATACAATAATACATTTTAGAGTGATGTAGGGATTAATATTATGCAATATTTAAAATTGATATAACAGTTACATATTTACAATTAAGTGACTATTGATATAATCCATTTTATTTTAATGATAAATTTCATATCACGTTCGACATACTTATAATTCACAAATGAGTAATGTCATGCAGTTAATGTAATAATGTAATAAATCTATTTATATATTAACATTGATCACAATTTAGTATATTACATTGTAATTAAACAATAGAAAATATTAGTATTATTACGTATATGCTCTGCTGAATTAGTTTCATTCATACTGATAATCACTATCTTTAGTATTTAACTGTTATAATTATTGTTGCTAATCATATAGTTATATATGACAATAATAAACTTTTAAATGAAGTGATAAGTGTTTTTTCTATGCAACCAGTCCATGTATACCTTAACTTAATTTAAAATCTGATTATATCATCAAAAAGCTTACTGATCACAGGATTAAAAACACCTCTAGTGACATTTATTATACTAATTTGATTTTACTGACATTTTGTCAGTATTATCTTCTAATACTCTTTAAACATAATTAACGTTCTTGTCCATAAATAAAGTGTTAAACATAGAATATAAACATAGACATCAAATAAAAAGTCAAACTATATATGTTAACACATATATACACGAACCCATACATCCTGGAATGAGCAGTTCTTATATTCAACTTATTCCTTAAACTAGAGAAGAATCAGCCTACAGATAGAATCACAACAGTTTTGCCACCTCTTGAGTGTAGTTGAGGCTCAAGACATCATCCAAGACAATGGTGCTATATTGACTACCGTTCTGCCTATTCTAGGCTAGTTGTTAGTCACCCATCAGTAATCAGCACATCTGCCTGGGATGGTGTCTTCACAAATATAGCATTTCCTGGAACCAATCTGAGTAATTATATATATATATACTCCGGATTAGTAGACTGTCTTTTGTCATCCCGGACTCGTGTGAGTGCTGAAAAGCGTTACACGACTGTAGCATCTAGTTACAGCATTATTCTACAGCTTGAATGTGACATTTAATTATGGATCTGCATTGTGTTTCAACTCTTCTGTTAGCCTTGTTGCTGCATATTAGAGCCTCTAGTTCATTCATTAGACTCGCTGTACATGATTATATATGTCTCTGCGTGATTGATTGTGACTGTTGTGTGGGTGGGGGGTGGGGGGTGGAAGCGAATACCTGTCTGGCGTGCGAACAATGGGATCTAATTGTACTGTGCTCGTGTTGCACATGCGCAATGCAAGAGGAATGACGTGGCAAACGATATCAACGTTGTAGCCGCAAACATTCATTCGTAAGCTTTGAAATGGTTGTATTTTATAATAAGAAATGTTGTCGACTGCTATTAATTGTTTGGTTTATGCACTTATACCTATGCATGTGCATATATATAAATTCATTAACATTTGTTTTAAAGAAAACTGTCCCTCTTGCAAACTTTTTCATCTCTTGTGAAGTTCCTTGTTTGTGTGAGATTTCATTTAATCGTGTTTATATGTCAAAACACTTCTATGTCACAAATATATTCGGACTTTGATTCAGATAATTCTATAGAATTTAAATTTGCCTTCAAAATATGTCCTCTTGCATTTGTATATAATGCTGCATGTTATAGACAGCACTGGATGTTAAATATCAACATTCCAGTATATCATTTTAACTTTTGACTAAGGGAATGTGGACACACACTAAAAACATATTTCCTTAACAGACACACACTTGTTTAATCCACTTGGCTGTAGTGTTCCCAACTTCAACATGAGAATGGTTTCTATGACCTTCCTTTCGTGGTCATCCTGCAAATCTTTAAAGACACTAACTATGGAAAACTCGGACCCGCATTTGCTCACATGCTTATAAACACTAGTAGACCCATCATTATTTCTATGACTAGTACAGCGATCCTTTATGCGTCCTCCTGTTTTCCCTACGTAGAGCATGTTACATTTATTGCACGTCACAACATAAACCACATTTGTAGAATCACAGCTAAAGCCAGTTGACGTCTAGTTTAAACCTCCCCTAGGGCCGCTGATGGAGCAGGATTGCCGCATGATGTGTGGGCGGGTATCTACTGTTCAAAAGAAATAAGGAGTGAGTCAGTGTGAGGAAAAAGGTATAAATACTGAACATCAATGTGTTACATTTTAGGTAATATGGTTTCACGCATGCTGTAAATGTTGATAATGGTCATAGCAGTAGCTATTCCGGTTGCAATAATGATTATGCCCACCATACAATTAATCTTCAATTTTCAATAGTTATGTTTGGGTATGGCCCAGATATATCTCCAGATAAAGAATAATGAGTAATATACTAAATATGTATATTCATATATTTTGTCTTGATTGAAATCTAATATGAAGCCCATAAGTCAATAATTACAATGTACTTTACATAATAATTTGAAACCTACGCTATATGTAATATGGGTCCAAGTTTACTTTGTTACATGGAAGTCGTGACTAACACTAACCATGCATCTCAATGACACATACAGCATAGAAGTGGTGGGATATAAATTATCTAAGCAAATTAAGGATTGCATATCAACAGCATTAAGTATCGTGTCTGACGTCAGATATGCACCATTGTTACATTTGGGAAGAAAAAAAAAACACAGTCAAATGTTACAGAGACATTAAATTATTTTTTAAAGTATGCCTAGTTTATAATGACAACATGCATATAGGAATATATGGACTACATCTACATTAAATGTCATTCATTTCCGAACTCCACTGATCCTTTAGTCATAGTCTACTTTCAAGCTCAAAACTCATAGTTTTCATATTGAATATGAATTCTCTTCACTTTGACGTATCGATATGACGGGTAATTATACTTTTAAATGGTTTCTATGTGTAAATCAAATAAATAATTTATGACTATATTAAGCATTTTGATAGTCTTCCTCGAAAATAAGTATACACGTTTTTTACAATAGTGTGGCTGATTATAATATATAGTACGATTGCACTCGTAACCAAGGGATTTTATAGAAGTTCGAAATATTCGCTTTGCAAACGATGGTTTCCTGGCAAGCATACATTTCTTCAAACCTTTCATCAAATAAACAGTTTTTAATGCGGGACCTTAACTTGAAATATAACTTTATAATTTTTACTTAGCAGTCTAAACAGTTATATATTAACACCAACTGTTCGTATATATTAACACCAACAGTTAGTATAATATATTAACAAAGGGTAGCATTAGTTAGAGAAGTGTTTTTAAGACACTGAATCTATCTGTCTGAATATCTATCTATCTATCTATCTACCTATCTATCTATCTATGTGTATATGCTTATTCATGCAGATATACACTTTACCTCACTTTTTTCCAGTGGAAGTGCTCGGATCTGAAAATATATAGGACAAAGAGCATTTCAGCCTTTTTCACTGGCTGCAATAATTCTGTAAAATCTCAAATCTAATATGAAGTTATGAAACGAAAAGTGACATTTATTTCGATCAGGAAAATGACGTAAGTGTTTTATTACTTTTAAATGTTAAAATCAGATAACACACTACCTCAAGACGTATATTTTATTATTATTATTATTATTATTATTCAGTCTCTTTCCACGACTTCTGTTTGACTGTCGGCTGAGATCCTAGGTCTCGGAATCTTACCAAGATTCTGGGAGATCCAAAGTTTTACGGAGGATGTGGGCACTTCCGAGGAGTGCTGCTTTGAGTAGTGGAGCGATTCTGTGGTTTCCAGGGAGTTTATTCAGGTAGCCTTCCAATTGTGATGTTATGTTCCCCAAGGCTCCTATCACTATTGGTATCACTTCTGCTTTTACATTCCACAGTCTCTGGATTTCTAATCTGAGGTCTTGGTATTTTTCTATTTTTTCTCTTTCTTTTGTTTTTATGTTTCTATCACTTGGAACAGCGACATCAATAATTGTTACTGTTCTGTTGGTCTTATTGAGAACTACAATGTCTGGTCGTCTTGCAGGAATCACCCGGTCTGTTCTTATCTCGAAGTCCCACAGAATTTTGACTTCTTCTGTTTCGATGACTGCTTCTGGTTGATGCATCCATGTTCTTTCTGGGGTTTTTATGCCATAGTTCTCACACATATTTCTATGTATGTGTTTTGCCACTTCATTGTGTCGTTTGGTGTATTCTGTTCCAGCCAGAACCTGACATCCAGATAGTATGTGTTCTGTTGTCTCATCCATGGATTTGCAAAGTCTACATTTGGAATCATTTGAAATTTTCATGATTTTCGTTTTGTGCGCTTTGGTGTTGAGTGCTTGATCTTGTGCAGCTGTTATGAGTGCTTCTGTTTCTGCTTTCAATCCTGCCTCTTTCAACCATTTGTACGTTGATTGCTTTGTTGATATTTCGTCTGTTTGTCGTACATATTGGCCATGTAGAGGTTTCTGTCTCCAGGTATGTGCTAGTTCTTGCTTCGTTGTTTTCTTCCATGTTTCTTTGTCTGTTTCTGGTGGTTGGAATAGTCCACTCCTTTTTACTAATTCTATCAGTGGATCATCTTTATTGTTATTCCAGATGTAGTCCACAAGGCCAATGACTTCTCCTTCAATGACATGTTTAATTTTCTTGAGACCTCGGCCTCCCATTTTTCGAGATACATAGAGTCTGTCTACGTCTGCTTTTGGGTGTAAGGCTTTATGTATTGTGAGTAGTTTTCTTGTTTTCCTGTCCAGTTCATTTATTTCATTTGCTGTCCTTTTATTATTATTATTATTATTATTATTATTATTATTATTATTATTATTATTAGAGAGAGATTTCCATCCCTCCATCTGTCATTCTCTGCAGAAAGATAGATAAAGAGACAGACGGATGGCTGGATGAACGGATGAATGGTTGGGTGGAAAAAAGGATGGTGAGATAGATAGATAGATAGATAGATAGACAGATGGATGGATGGATAGATAGATAGATAGATAGATAGATAGATAGATAGATAGATAGATGGATGGATGATAGATAGATTGATAGATAGACGGATGGATAGACGGAGGATAGTCGGTAGACAGACAGATAGATAGATAGATAGATAGATAGATAGATAGATAGATAGATAGATAGATAAATAGGCCAAATCATTTCATCTCCCACTCATATAAAGAGACACGTAAATGCGCGCGCGCGCACACACACACACGCTAATAGAATAACACATTCACCTACCTTCTTAACCTTTCTTCTGACATCAAAGACAGCATGAGGTAGATTGTTATGTTCCTTAGGAAAAATGAATTGCGAAGGACCGCAATCAACCCCATCGATGTACAAGTGTAATTGTACTCTGCTGTCGAGAGAGCGCATTGCAATACCTACTACACTCGTTTCTCGTACGTCATTCAATTTCTTGCCATATGTACACGACGTTCCCACCTGTGTGACAAGAGTAAACCTTCTCCAATCATAATGTTTACGCTTGTAGAATGTTAATGCGCTTTGAGGATCGATGACTGCTGCTAAACCAGCTAATAATGCTCAATAATGCTCAACAATGCTCATTGTATAAATGCTTTAATCATAAATGCCCTGTCTAGAGATTAATTTACAAATTAAAATTAGGTATTCTTTCATAAATCGTCAAATTACACAGGTTAGCTGTATAATGACGATCTATATAATTACGTGTATTAGATTTCGTAACTCATAAAATATTTTTATAAAGGGGTTCTTTCTTTAATTGAATAGTTTATCGCATGTCAGAATTTATGTAATAAAGTGCTACCAAATTGAAGAAAAGGGATTTTGTTGACTTCCGATATGTTATCAATTTATTTTAATTGATTGTAGAGGTATCGCTACCAAAAGTGGCTTTTAATTACAGATCACTTTGCTAGTAATGTATATTAAATGTTTAAACATTTTTGAACATGTTCATCACTATATTAACAGAAATGCGTTACTCTCTGAAGTTGTTAAAGGAAAAAGTAAATTCAGTCATGATTATGAGAAAGGATGTATTGTTTTAAAACGCGAATATGAAACAGATAACATTAAAATAGTCATGTTTAGATTTTCATAAAAATATAAATAGCATTGTTTTTTTAATATTAAGGTCGTGTGTACTTCGTAACAAGATATTAGCACAATCAGCAAAACATTTTACTAAAATATAATCGCATACAATGCATAGCATAATTTTTTTAAGTCTAAATATTTTCACTTCGATGAAATCATTCAGAGACTGAAAATAACGTGGAGTGGAAAGTAAATTAATCAATCTCCTATACGTGTAAGTACACCCGGCTGTGAATTACTCTAAAATTTAACAAAAAGCAGTTTCGTCACTTTTTTATTGACACCAAAAATCACGTGGTTTATACAGGTTTTATACTTCCAGTACACCATTTCTGGGGTTCTTTGTAGAGAACAAGCTCTAATTTCTTTTCAGCCGATGTCGCCAATTTGAACATTTCCAAACACATTTTTATGGATGCGTATACCTGGCATACTTTTGCATTTCTGGTCTTACCATAAAGCGTACGTGACATACACTTGCATTCATGCCATAGAGTGGACATGGCATATATTTACATGGCTGTATGTTCCCATGTTCCCATAAAGCGAACACAACATACGTTTGCATGGCTGTTACCACAGAACAGACATGACATACATTTACATGGCTGTGTGTTGCCTTAAAGCGGACATGACATATTTTTGCATGGCTAATAGCGTTACAAAAGAGCTGCCCAGACATACGTTTGCATGGCTGCGTGTTACCAAAGAGTGATCGGGGCTCAAGATATTGATCTCTATATCCACAGACAGTGATTGCTCCGGCATAGAATAGCAAGCTTCAGTAGATTACTGGAACAGTTTTACATTTACAATAGATTGCCTGCTGAAACAAAGTGTCCGGTAATAATACTATATAGGACAAGTTATTTTTAACAATAGGGTCTCTTAAATTATCAGAATATTAGTATCATCTCTTCAACTTTTGATAATTACACACCTCTCAATTGCGGGCAATTAATTGAAAGAGTAGCCTCCCTGTACCCTTTCCAGAGCTAATCTCAGTATTGTAAATAAACACCATGGAATAACTCTGACCTAGCATATATATATCCAATAAGTAGTGGACATCTTCGTTCAAAGGTCTACGCCCGTCTTATTAATTATCACTCTCCCACTACTACTTAATAACCATTTACCCCAATTAAACATGAGGTCAATGGGTGTTGAAAAATAAAGAAATAGAATTTATTAACAATATAAATTAACTATGTACTACAAAAAACAATTCAAAACTTTTCAAATACAAGTAATGATATATACAACAAACCCCTACAGAGATACATGAAATAAAATGAATATGTCAATAGTTTCAAATCAATTTGGAGTCTGATAGTTCTCTTGGTAATTGTCTATAGTTGGTCCCTTTCAATGCCCAAACTTTAATTATTCACTTGGTGTATATCCAGTTCTCACATAGAAGCTTCAGGAATATCCTATATACATCAGCAATATTACATAAGTGAAATGACATAAGATAATGCAAACAATTTACATCAAGGGAAGTTAGAAAAGTGGGCAGTTTGTTTGTGGAAAAAGCTCTTTGCTGGCTGTGCATAATATCAGAGGTGAAGCAGAAACTGCTGGCTTACAGTAAGTGGGATGAAAACAGACTTAAAGATGCACTTCAGAGTACTTCTGAAGTCACAGACAGAAGACACAGATGAATTTTGGCACCAAAAGACAAAAGATGCTGCTGATCCTTTCTCCTGCTCAAATAGCTCTTATGCGTAGGAAGGAAGCGTGACCAAAGCGTGATAGTTCAAAGGAGGATGGGCGGAACGAAATCGGAAGTATCTATCCGCGCTATGAATGAAAGAGTGGACAGATTGACCCTGAGGTCAGGATAACAAAACAAAACAAAATCTATAAATAGGGAAGATCTCCCACTCACTTTGCTTTTTCCACAACAAGGGCACCCTCATCGGATTCAACGCTGGTAGAGTGCCGGAATAGCCCAGTTTTAATAACTGAAAAAATGTATATGCATAGAACAGCCAGAAGGCTTGAAAAGAGTGTATCATTACACCATTACAATTTTTCTTTAATCCTTGGTTTTTCGTCGAAAACGAAAGGTAAGCCGGCTGCTTTTACATCACTTTAAATTAATAATTAAAGTATAGAATGTCATTTGATAAAGAATTGATATGTAAAACTAATTCATTCTATTTCAGGTTAGTGATATTGTACTCAGAGAAATGATTAGCTTTTAATTAGTAAATATAGGAAAAATTATGTTAGTAGTCTCTGAGCCCTTTTATATTATATATTGCAGGATTTTTATTTTACTCTTCGTATGAATCTCTGGTTGCTGTGTGATCAACATGAATCTTTGGTTGCTGTGTGATCAACATGAATCTTTGGTTGCTGAGTGATCAACCTGGGACACTTCCTGCACTATTCCTCCCAGTTAAGTAACAAAGTTCTTTGGCCAGGAGTGTGCAACGATACATATTAACTCTTTAGGAAAATCGGGAACTTGACCGAACTTTATAAAAGGAAATCATAGAGACTCAGAGGCAGTTAAGGGAAGCTAATTCTCTGAATAGATTTCGAGCTTGGTGCTCATCGTAAATATAATGGCAGTACATTGTTATTTCTTTTAATTAGTTCTTTATTTTATATAAATATTTTCTTAATGTTCATCGGCTTTGTGTCAATTCTTGTTCATTTCGTTTCGTGTTAAAATTCATTTATTGTAGCCATAGCGTCTGTCTGTCTGTCCGTCGGTCTGTCTGTCCGTTGTCAGTGTGTTTGTTAGTCCGTCCTGTTTATCGTTTAAATGTGAGGTTCGAACCTCTGGGGGCTGTACACGAGCCAACGGAGCGACGACTTCAAAAATTGTTGTGTATTTCGTAACGTCAAGTGGCGGGGTACCAACACACACACACACACACACACCCTTTGACCAAGGAGAGAGAGGCCAGTGACAGTCAGCAACACCATGTAACAATAAGTAGAATATTTTGTAGGATGTAGGATATTTATATATTTAATTTAATTATATAATATCTTTAATTCACATCTTTCTTTCAGATTAGTATCAATGTGCTCAGAGAAAATTAATAGCCATTCACATTTAAATACTTTCAATTATAGTCAGCAGTCTCTTACACTGCATTATTAATTTGCAGAATCATCAGGTCACCCGAGTACCTGATCAGCTATATCAGGGCACCTTACGACGGTCGACCGAGACTTTGTGGTGTGTGCGAAGTTAAAAGGGGTGGAGTAGTGTTGGTCAGCTACAAGCCACCACCATGAAAAATTGTGTTGGACACTGTGAGCCAGCGTTGTGCTGGGTCTTTGGGACTTTCGAGCTAAGTACTTGGAAACCAAGTCATTGAAAATGAGTGCATAGATTAAACTTACAGAGTTGTGGTTCCTGCAGAGAAGGGGAAAAAGATAAGAAAAGAGAACTGTGACATCGAATAACTTTTGGGCTAGAACATGTTAGTTCTTAGGGGAAGCTGTTAATTCTCTGAATTAGATTAGGAAAAACCTTTACTTGTGACTTGTAAGTGAACTCACTTTAATAGTTGTTCTTTCTTTTATTTTCATTACTTTTCTTTGATTGTTTATATAAAGTTTCTTGTTAATTTTCATCTATTGTCATGTAAATTTCATTATCATTTTCATCTAGTGTGACGTCCATAGGTGTAAATCATATCGTCTGTCTCGAGTCTGTCCATTGTCTGTCCTGTGTGCATCTGTCTTATCTGTGAGGAACTCATCATCTGGGGACTTGTACGAGCTACCGGAAGTGACGACCTCAATTGCTGTCCTGTCATAGATATTCGTATTTTTGGGAAGTGCCAACAATGTGCTTGGTAGACTAAATATCCTGTCCTGTGTGATACACGACAGTCCAATTAAGATCAAACTGTAGCTTTAGTAATCATACAAAAAAGCCCTCAAGCTAACTATCATTGAAAGACACTTTTATGACACATTCTAAGAAGTAGAAACAAAACCAAAGACATTCTTAGAGCGATCCCTGTGAGATTTTCTAATTAATCTTAGAACCCGATTTTCTCCAATGGCTTGCTACTTCACAAGTTTCTTCCCTCTATTCTGGGAATCATGGCACTGTTACCTCATTAAAATCAAATGGCTGACAAACTGACAACTGCTTTGTGTTACAGATATGGTACCAACTACCTTAGCACTCTTTAGTTGGACAGAGAATTTCACTATTTTTCTGGGACAGACTGGGCTCTCGACATCTTCAAACATTATCGTAAATTCTGGGCGATAATCGAACACGGTCATAATCATCATGACGGGTTACTTGATCGAGTGAACACTGCAAATGTAAATGCAAGACAGATATAAAAGTTCGCCATTTTCGGTGATGGAGTTATTAAAATACAGCTAACCCTTAGTTACATACATATAATTACTTACAATATACACTGATTATCGCCACTAATGATTGTGGTAATTGGAGTGATAAGCGAAATTGAAGTGAAGAAACATGAAGGTACATGAAGAAACTCAAAGACAAGCCATAAATACAAACCGTTTCACCATCCTTCCATATATTGTTGGCTCCAATGAGTGCAGAGGGTTTAAACTTCGCTAACAGTGTTGCAGAAGTAGTCGGTAGTGCGAGCTCGGCGCCTTTCCAGCATACACCGATCCTCATAGTTCCCTGTTGTCCAGCATCATATTCAAGCACCTCTACCTTGCCAAATGATAATCGTTCAAGCTTTTTATAAACATGATATTAATAGTTAGGGGGTTAAACATAGTGTGAAGATATTCCACCACTGAATTAATCACAAAAGCAATACTTCATTCATTTTTGTATTAATTATTTTATCATCATGTTTCAAATATTCATAATTTCTAACTTGCATTTGAAGTTTGTAGTGCTATTTTGAAACTGCTTACGTAAATTTTATTAACCTTTTAGCTATTGATGTTAACAATGTATTTCTTTTCATTGTGTGATGGAAAAATGCAAGTTAATGCACTCAATTAATTAATTTAATTAATATTTAATTAATTCCTTCTTCTTGTAAATTGACATGCTCAGTTTCACCATGCAAGTCTCAGTGCATTGAGTTTTGAAACAAACAACACTGACCTATATCCTGAAGACGGGAAGTAATTGTTAGAGGTCAGTGATTCTGGCATAACTCTGATATAAATTTAGCCACGAGTTCACCCTACCCTTAGTGTTTGCACGGTCCACTGTGACTAGTCAGACAAGCCGTCGGAAAAACCCAGGAAGGTTAATCAATTCCAGAACCTTCTTCAAAATCTCTAGAATCTTATTATAAGGGCAGACTCGAGACTGACCGGTACTAAAGCACGAAAGCGGCGGAAGCCGGAAGCGCCCCCTACACTCAATCAAAATGACCGGTACCCCTGTTACGACTGAGTCCCAAGTGCGGCTTCGTGGTTTAGAGTGGAACAGAAAGTTAGCATGCCGTTTTTTTTCGTTCCATCTTCGTTTTGTTCCGGCTGATGTGCAAGCGTTGAGAAACTCCATCCCATGCTGCCATCAAGCTTCACTTGTCTCGACACTGGTTATGTCGACGTTCGTATGATTCGACAGTCGAAGTTGAAGCTTTTCTTCTAAGTTGAAAATTGTTAACTGCATTGGATTTTCTGAAGGGTGTTGAGGTCCAAGAGCAGGTGGAATTCTTGTTGAGACTCTATGTCATGTTCTAAAGAAGTGTGGGATGCTGCATGTGGCTATGACCTAACTTGACGTTAGGACGAGGAGTATCTCTACGTTGGAAAGAGATTCATTAGACAACCAGTAAAGTAACACTTGCTCGTGGAATTGGGTCCATCAAGAGGGCTAGGTTATGTAGAGAGCTGCAGCGAGGAGCGTGAGTCTGACTTTCCAGTAACTGTTAAAACTGATAAGGAACAACCGTTTGGAAACCAGTATTGTAAATTGAAACACTGAATGACTTTACCATTTGTTCATTCAGTGACAGTAGAAAGAATTGTGCAGTGTACAATATAAGACCAGATTGTGCATTGTAGTGTGTCGTTACTCTAGACAAGATGCTGATCATAATTCTGTGGTGTATTCCTACATGGACTATACACGAACATTCACGTGACTGTATGCGGAAACTGTTACCAGGTGAGGCCACAATAACAAGATTGTTTAACTGCCAGTCAACTCAAAACAAGAGCAAGATTACCGTTCACAGGCCACAATCAGGTGAATTGTTTCCATGAATTTTCTGTGTAATCTGTGTGTGTTCTATGATTTCTTAAATTCCTATTTATTTCTGATTCTTCTCTTTATGTCTTATATTGACTTTAACCAAATTGATATCTAGTTACTTATTGACATTGAGTACTTGTATAAGCTGAACTAAACTGTATTGACCTTTCTTTGGATGTAAAACTCCTAGCTCTTAGCATGATATATCTTCTTGATTAATTGAATTCTATGTGTCTTTGATGAGATTTGTGATTTCTGATAAATTACCTTGTGCGTAATTTTGACGACATTAATTGTAAACTCTTTTAATTATTTTTTTAAAATAATTTTGTTGAATTTATAACTATCCACTCTCGTTACACTGGTAGAGAGGCGCTTGCGCATGATGATGGGTGGGGGGTTCCAAATGACGTAACGACAATAGAAAGCCGGTTAAGTGCAAGCTTAGGATAGTTCCCGTCATCGTAGAGAGCTAATGAGGGGGGGGGGCTGGGTTAAAGACACGTTTGACGTAATAGTTCAATTAAGATATGTTAATCTAGACAGGTAACACTTGGACAGAAAGTTAATTTGTTAGCAGACTGTTTCAGGGATTGACCTAGTCGCTCTCGTGAACGCAAAGACAAAAGACCCCTGTCGGGTGGCTGTGTGTGTTGGTTGCATAAGAGTATTATTGTTTATGGGTATTAGTTATGAATAAATAGCATAAATTAATAATTAGCAATCAACAGACAGGAACCTTGAACACATTGTTAACACTTTGTCTAAACCCTGTACAAGATTATGTGTTTTAGGCTTGAACGCGTATTTAAAGTTTCACTAAGTAGGAGAAAATGCTTTTGTAGCAAAGTTATGAGCGACAAGCGAATATCGCTCAGTATATTTTAGGTTTCATGTCAGACACCAGAGATCCGCAGGGTTGAGCACACATGTGAGGGTGACTGCGGCGTGAAGGAGATTTGGCCAGGGTCACTTTTGTCAGAGCAAAAGACACCTAGTTAGAAGTGTCCGGTCCCTGCGTGTTGGATCGTATCTTCACTGTACCTTCGGGCATCGGTTAGTGGGTTTGAACCCGTGGTTGCCAGACTATTCTGTGCGCGCAGTCACGCAAGCATTTAATCTCCAACGATATCGATCCTGCATAAAACCCAGATTTTTCCAGCGAGTTAGATCGTCTTTCACAGTGAGAAGCAAAATACACAAGTAAATCAGTCATATAATAACCAATCCTACACTTCCCCGCCAAGATCTTCTGCCACCGTCTCATCCCAATACCAGGGGTTCAGTAAGCAATACCTCTTGTGCCTCCACCTGGAGAAATGTACTTACTAATAAATCTACACTTCAACAATTTGGCAACGAAACAAACTACTCCCGATCTTCAGGAGCTCATTTCCTTTCTCATCTACCAAGTCATTGTCATCAACCCCACCATTTTATCTCATCTTCCACAACACAATAATATCAATAACAATAAGAAAAATATTTAACATCAATAATAAAAATAACAATAACCTTAACAGAAATAACAATAGTATCAATACAACATCAACAGAAATAACAACAACGTCAACAGAAATAACAACACTATCAATAACTATAATAACAATAACATTAACAGCAATAACAATGCTATCAATAACAATATTAACAATAACCTTAAGAGCTATAGCAATGCCACAATAACATTATTACGAATTACATTAACAGCAATAGCAATGCCATCAATAACATTATTACGAATTACATTAACAGCTATAGCAATGCCACAATAACATTATTACGAATTACATTAACAGCAATAGCAATGCCATCAATAACATTATTACGAATTACATTAACAGCAATAACAATGCCATCAATAACAAAACGATGAATAAACATAGAGATGCCACTGCTGCTCTTATTTTCCCATTTGAAATCTCATGTTTAACCCTCCTTTAATAACAACCGAAAATAATCTCATGTTTAACCCTATTTAAAAGCAACGGAAAATAATCTTATGTTTAACCATCCTTTAATAACAACTGAAATTAATCTCATGTTTAACCCTATTTAAAAACAACGGAAAATAATCTCATGAAAATCAACAATCATGGACAACCATAACACAAGCAGAGAGCACGCACGCACGGACTGACAGCAATATGAAGACAAAAAACGCACTCACGGGCCAGCAAAGTCTAACCCATCATCGGAAAGGCTCTCGTTTCAGCGCATTGAACTTTTCGCAGCCAACACGCGCGTGCAGGCTCCGTTGCTCGGAATTTAGACTGGCCATCAACTGACCCCACTACAGACTACTATCTACAATCCGCCAGTCAGCACGACACAAGCGCATTGCCTGACAGCTCGACATAAATGACAACAGCGCACGCACTTTCTACACTTCGCAAAACCGTCAGACGACTTTCTACGCGGCACCAGAACGGATACCGATGGTGGACAAACAATGCACCTATCCTAAACTTCAAACTTTAAACCTTCTAACCCATACACAGACTGCACATCGCCAGTGGGGCTCCCGATGGCGACAACATCATAATTCTGCAGGCCTCACCTGACGCAACATCACACACAGCGAGAGCGGCAGAACCCGCGGGCACAAAGACTGGTGAGTCTCAAACTTGTTGGTCTAGTGCCTGTGGTACACACAAATCAACACACACAAGTGGCTTCGAAACGATCCCGAGAGGAAATTTTTAAAAAATGGGAAAAAATGGCCAAGCAAACAGTCGAAACAAGGAACAGACATCGTCAGACGAAATTCCAAACGCAACACCGCCACCCTCTCCGAACGCCAGAGAAGAGAGGAAGGTCTCACAGGAATCCACCAAAAACCGAGAACATCGCAAAGATGAAAAGTTTTAACGCAATTCCTGTGGGGTAAAGAAGTTATCGGCACTACTACTACTAATCTCATGAAAATAATCTTATGTTTAACCATCCTTTCATAACAACTGAAAATAATCTCATGTTTAACCCTATTTAAAAACAACATAAAATAATCTCATGAAAATAATTTTATGTTTAACCATCCTTTCATAACAACTGAAAATAATCTTATGTTTAACCATCATTTAATAACAGCGGAAAATAATCTCAAGTTTAACCTTCTTTAATATCAACTGAAATAAATCTCATACTTAAACATCCTTTAATAACAAATTAAAATAACCACATGCCTAATCCTCCATTAATAACAACTGAAACAAATCTCATTTTCAACCCTGTTAAATGCCAGTATTTATTTAGAGACCCTGCTCCAGAATTAGAATTTAGGTTAATTAAATTCCATTCTTCGCCTATTCTGACAACAGACTGGCTGCCCAGATTTACCATTCAGTCTAACGAAATTTACTCTCGTAGTTAAAGACATAAAATTTAGAGATAAGTAAACCTGTGTAATAAATGCCCGGACATTAATCAATTATGACTAATTATACTTGCATACTTCTCATTCTTGACTCTACCCCCACCTAGTCCTAATTGGTCTTTCTCGCAATAACTAGTTGACTAATATAATTGAGTTAACAAATAAAAGATTTAATAAAATTTTACAGATAACAAGAAATCAAAATCAGATACTCAGTCAAATAAAACTACTTATTATCTAGCTCTGCGAATTGTTCCAAATGTCATTTAGTGATTCCAATTTTTACTGTCAGCACTTAGCTGTAACTTCACCCATCGAATATGGCAGCACTCGCGTCCCAACGGCATATAGTTGGATAATGGACTTCTGCTCCTCACAAAGTCTCAGGACTCAGAGATTCAGAAATCTCAAGAACAGAGATACGAACCCGAACCCGCTCTGAAAATATAATAATTTCTTATGAGTGACAGTTCCTATAGATTCGCAGTCCACACATGTGGCATTGATAATAGCAGTAGCTTATTTACAATTGACCGTTCTGTATCTTTACATTTAGTAGTTAAATAGGCCTACAATAGTAAAACTACAATCCATGTCACGCTCATGCGTGTTACAATTAAAATGCAACGTTACACACGCAAGTGAATTTAAATCATTTCAAAGAAACATTTATATTTTACAATGAAAGTAGATATGTGAAGAATTAATACAACTTTAAAATCACACACATACCTGTTGCAATTATGACCGCAATTATACACGCAAGTAAATCGAAATTGTTTACATAAAAAGAATATGAATGTGCACAAATGTTCTGTGATTACAACCCAGTTATTTTAGCTTTACAAATTATTGTCTCACAATTTGACAATTAATTTAGAGAATTCAATATTTCGAGCTTAGCCCCACTGTTATGAAGCCACGTGTTTAGAGAAAATTGCAGTAAAAGTACAATTTATACAATAATAGATACGCAAATTCACATAATGATATCTTAAATAAAATGCAAGCAATAATTCAAGAAATCGATGTGTTACCTAGCTCAATACATGACTGTTATTAGCACAACGGGTTCGTTCAGCTGATTCGCAGTATATCGATGCCGCTGATAAGCGTTTCCAGGCGGTCCTTCCTTGTGGATGCCAGTCGCAGTTGGATACGGTTTATAAAGACTCACGTGAATTTGGTGAGAACCCATTAGTTACGCGTCGGCTCGCTATCGGCGGTCGTTCGAGATATGGCGGCCATTCGCGATAACACACAATAGGAGCGAAACCAAATATAACAATGCAAACTGATGGTGGGTTAGGAGTTCAAGTATAATTTGCCTTGACTCCGTTACAAACCCTCCTTTAATAAAAACTGAAACAAATTTCATGTTTAACCTTCCTTTAATAACAACAGAAACAAATTTCATGTTTAACCTTCCTTTAATAACAACAGAAACAAATTTCATGTTTAACCTTCCTTTAATAACAACTAAACAAATCTCATGTTTAACCCTCCTTTAATAACAACTGAAACAATTTTCAAGTTTAACCCTCCTTTAATAACAACTGAAACAATTATCTTGTTTAACCCTCCTTTAATAGTAATTGGAACAAATTTGGATAAGTGTTGATCAGTATATAATAATTATTTCTTCTCTAGGATACTTACTTGGTATAGTTTATCGTACTCCATTGGTTGACTTGATAACACGATTCCATTTTCAGAACCTTCAAGTCTTTGTGCCTGTTTGTTGTCTTCCAAAAGTTGAATATTGTTTCCATATTTGTCAAAATGCAGAACGTCATTCTGTAAAACATAGCAATGGAGTTTCAATACTTTCTTGTCAATAAATACTAATTTAAATGCACTTACACCCTCTGACAAACATACGTTCATACACAAACTAACACACACGCACACAAGAGAGCCCAGTCACTTAGAACTTTAAATTACATTAGAAATTCACTTCAAATAAATACTCCGTCCTCTCACATGCACATAACATAATTTGCTTCATAAGAATTTATAATTTAACTCTTCCATGGTGCTCATTATATCAAATGAAGTGCAAAATTAAGTATATACTCTTCAACTCCACACAGTTATAATAATCACATAGAGATTTACGTACGTATTGTAACAGAGTAAATTTGCTTATCCAGATTTCTAAATTTAATTGTTATATATAGTGTTAAATTGTCGAAGTGACCAAACCTTGGGTACTCATTATGTTTGTATTTTTGTAAGTGTCAGAGTTGGAGTAAACAACTCTAGTTGATAACATTATAGAATTGCTGATGCAATACAAACCGGTTCCAACTGGATGAATATATTTTATTATCCAATGGTTAAGATTTATGAGCATGACCAATCAATGGGCTGAGATCAAACGTTTACAATCTGCAGAGAATTCTACTGTCTAATCACTTAAATTTGATGTGGAAAGAAGTCCAGTCTTGAAAGGCAGCTGTTGGTTTAATAGTGAGTAAATTTACTAATTCGTGCATTTTTTATATTGATATGTTTTACTTGTGTTTTACACAGAAATGTTTATTTATTTAAGTAGACTATTATCTCTACAAATTGTGAACTATGATTCGTATGTGTAGTATGCAAGCACTTGACATTTTTATAGTTAACCCTCTCATAAAACTATTATGCTGTATTTATTATATTAGTGCATGTATCAGGCACATAAATACTGTTGCAATAAACTGCAAGTTGAGACTTGAATGCAAGAAAGAATGGAATTAAAAAGGGATGAACTGGAAACTTAGCAATTGTTCCCTGATTATATTTTTACAGGAATAAAACAGCCTTTCCTTGTGTTATTTGAATCTGCTGGTTCACTGATTGTAAATCGCTATGACCATTGTAAATGTGGGAATCGTCTACTGCAGTGTGTGTAAGTGTAAGGGATACAATGCACTCCACTGATATATTGTGGCAAAGAATGCTGACTTCATCCAGCAATTTCTAGAGCAGAGAAGTTACTGGAAATTGCTACAATTGTTATTCTGCATGAGCGGCCAATATGGTAAATGAGTGTCAGGTTATCTCAAGAGAACAAACAGAGAATCGTTGTTTTTACAATTGAGGAAGAAATTCACAGAAATAATGTTGATGATAACGTGTGACTTTGATACAAAGTATGCAAAAAGAACTTCATTGTGGCTTCATCTACACAAGGTTATGTAGAATCTGTTATCACTTATATCTATAACTTCATTTATGTTCTCTGATAAGAAGTAGCCTGTGATTTGTATCAACAATAAATTGTATTTAATTGTATTTTAGGATATAAGACTGTAGTATAAGAATTTTTCAACTGTTGTTTCATGGAAATATTTATGTTGAGTAAACATTTTTCAGTGTATTTTGTCATATGTAAATTTGATTTTTTATTTAATAAATTTATTTTAACATTTATTGAACTTCTTACATATTGATAACCTTATGTTGGAGAAGAAAGTAGGTAGAGGGGGGCTCGCTAAATATAGAATTTAACGGATTTCTTTTCCTTTAGTAAGAATCCACCTATGGTATACTGTGTGATGGTAAATATTGTCTTGATATAGTGGAAGAGAGAAAACGTTTACAGCACCTGCAAATATGCCAAGTGAGGGAGACGAGTGGTGTCTGCTGGAGAAATATTAATAACATATATTAAGATTCTCACCACTTAGTTATGAATGATTACTTAATAATAGTCATAACCATTAACTAAGTGCTTTGACGACACACGTACATACGCATGCAAATACACATATCCTGGCTTTTAGAAACGTGCTGAATAATGTAACCAAGACAATAATATTCAAGTCAAAGTGTGTTTCCCTGTAAGTGCATAAAATGGTTGACTTTTAAACTAACAGCAGCTTTCTACTTCAAACTTAATGTAGTTTATAAGCTAGCGAGAATAAAAGGAAGTGATGTAGGAAACCTGCTGAGGTTCGATGAGTTTTCCAAGAATTGTCGCTCTCACTTTGCTTACGTCATCTTGGCACAATTCCAACGTCATGTCATCTGGCACGGACTTGTCTGAGACAACATTGTCACAAATCACCTGGAGTGTAGGTGTCATGTCAAAGAACGCATGTATCGGAGCTGACGTCATTGCATGTTTCACGAGCGATTTATGTTCGATAACTCTGCTTAGTTTTCTATCTAGAACTTCTTTCTTTTTAGTGTATTTTTCTTTCAAGCTCATCTCCAACTCTTTCTGGCGATTGCGTATACTCATCACGAGCTGCTCACACACATCATTAATTCTTTCTTTATCTTCTTGGAGTCGTTTCTCAGCGTTTTGTTGTTCTTTTCTAAAAATCAATTCTGTTGCTTCTAAACTTGAGTATTTTGACAATAATGTTTGCATCCTCTCATATCGTACTTCTAAAATGTCTTTAACAATACACTTCTTGTGAAAATCTTTCTTACACTGGGGACAAATAGGGACACTGTGAGTAGAACAGAAATGAGTGGAGTCGGTATCATGTATACAGCGTAGAGATGAATTTCGTTGGACGAGACAGTTTTGTATGTTCTCGCGATATTGCAGGAGATGGTAAGTCGGATGACTCTGTGAGCAGATTTCACACAGCATTGTTTTACACAACCGACAGAAAGAAACCGATGGTATAATCTCTGGGTGAGATAAACTATTGCACCATCTATTATTTTCGAGTAAAATAAAACCATTATAATATTCTTCTTCTTGGAAGAGATCCGTAAAAAGATTTTCTTGTAGAATATTTCCACCACCGTTGCCCGCCAATAGAGGGTCCACCAAAGGGCCTTGGCATTTCGGGCAACAAATCTGATCGGAATTCGCTTCAGAAAGACACTTCTGGCAAATCCAGATGACATGTCCACAATATAAAATCTTTGGAATGTTGCATTTCTTGCATTTATGGCAGATTTTCTCGTCACTAAGGATCCACTTCTCATCGTCTTCACGGTTTGCTTCAACGTCATCACTCATTCTCGACGGCTTGCTAAGATAAAGCAAATCACAATAATCATAACAATATCATTGGAAAAAGGAAGTATTGCTAAGATAAAAGAAATCACAATAATTATAACAATATCATTGGAAAAGAGACGCGATTAGTAATAAAAGTTTGATTTGCATCTAGATTTATTTAAAGATTACTGTGCAAATAGCATAATAAAAATATACCCTTTTATTACATAAATCTCCATGATCATTAATTTAAACGAAACTATTGTTGAAATATTCGAAAATGTTTTATGGATATTTAAAACTATTGGCAAAAATGTTTCATGGATATTTAAAATTATTGGCAAAAATGTTTCAGGGATATTTAAAACTATTGGCAAAAATGTTTCATGGATATTTAAAACTCTTGGCAAAAATGTTTCATTGATATTTAAAACTATTGGCAAAAATGTTTCATGGATATTTAAAGCTATTGGCAAAAATGTTTCATGGATATTTAAAGCTATTGGCAAAAATGTTTTATGGATATTTAAAACTATTGGCAAAAATGTTTTATGGATATTTAAAACTATTGGCAAAAATGTTTCATGGATATTTAAAATTATTGGCAAAAATGTTTCATGGATATTTAAAACTTTTGGCAAAAATGTTTCATGGATATTTAAAGCTATTGGTAAAAATGTTTCATGGATATTTAAAATTATTGGCAAAAATGTTTCATGGATATTTAAAACTATTGGCAAAAATGTTTCATGGATATTTAAAACTATTGGCAAAAATGTTTCATTGATATTTAAAACTCTTGGCAAAAATGTTTCATTGATATTTAAAACTCTTGGCAAAAATGTTTCATGGATATTTAAAGCTATTGGTAAAAATGTTTCATGGATATTTAAAATTATTGGCAAAAATGTTTCATGGATATTTAAAACTATTGGCAAAAATGTTTCATGGATATTTAAAACTATTGGCAAAAATGTTTCATTGATATTTAAAACTATTGGCAAAAATGTTTCATGGATATTTAAAGCTATTGGCAAAAATGTTTTACGGATATTTAAAACTATTGGCAAAAATGTTTTATGGATATTTAAAACTATTGGCAAAAATGTTTCATGGATATTTAAAACTATTGGCAAAAATGTTTCATGGATATTTAAATCTATTGGCAAAAATGTTTCTTGGATATTTAAAACTCTTGGCAAAAATGTTTCATGGATGCTTGTCTTCTTAGAAAATGTGCTTGATGATTATTTATCTTTACTGCAAAATACGTTTATGGATATTTATCATGCTGGGCATTATTTATCTACAATACAAAATGTGTTTCTGGATATTTGTCTTTATTGGAAAATGTTTCGTATGGGTACATACCTTAATTGGATGATGTGTTGTATGAGTGTGTACCTTTATTGAGAAATGTGATGTATTGGTATATCTTTATTGGAATATGTGTTGTGTGAGTATGTACCCTTATGGAAAGTGTTTGATGGCATTTATCTAAACTAAACCACACGTAACAGATCCCTTGAGTTCTGCAAGTTAAACTAAATGCAGGAGGTGATCTTTGAAATACACCTACTTTACAGAGCGCTGCCTAATACTTTGTCTATGTAAATATTAAAAGAATAGTACAGCTAGTTAGATCTTAGATACAATGTTACGCTAATTTTTTATCTACTTGAATGTAGATGTCTTCATAATGAATGCACACATAAACATATTTATTTGTGAAGGAGCATATATAGAAAGACGGATGTGTGTACCTACATGTGTACGACTGTTGTACATATAAAGATGGGTTGTATATGCATGTGTATATGATACGGTTGTGAAGATAGTGTGTATAATAAATCACTAATTGTATATCATATCTTAAGGCTTTGGGGTGGGTACTTTATTTCACAGCCTTTTAATTTGAAATCCTTCACTGAGTGTTACTTACTCTTGGTATTTTTCATTAATGTCAGTTTACAAGTTAGTTGCAAGTTTTCTACAAAAAAAATGAACTTTTCGAAAATGTGTTATTCATTTAAACACAATATAGAACAGAAGAGAAACTCACAGAAGCTACGCATTTATGTAAGTATGAATATATGTATGAACGAACCTATAACTTTATTATGTAAGAAAATATTGGCGCCTCAGAGTTGATTGTACAAGACAAAGCAATTATTGTTGTTGACACAAAAGTCAAATACTTAGCCTACCTGAATAATACTATAGTTAATAACATAGATCGGTGACATTTTCACGGCTTCTGAATGTTCGCAGGATGATGAGGCCCCTACAGGAGTTTCACTTTCTAATTATAAATATTTTAGACTTAGAATATTTCTATTAGTGGCGGCTTCTGGTGAAGTGACAAGAGTCCTTTCCAGGCTGTTACTGGGTGGCTATGATGACTGACTGACAATTCACTAGAGTACATTGTTAGTTTCACTGATACCAATGATCTCTATGATTAGTGTTATAGTGTTAGAGCAGAAAGTAGTGGAGACTTCGGTCGAAGTCTTTCAAGACAATAACCTTCTAAGAATGAGTGTCATACAGAAATATGATGGCAGAATGTCACTGGGAGACCGTAATGTTTCTCTGTCCATGTTGTTTGTGGTCTAGTGTTTGTCTTTTCGTGTGGTTTGTGTTTAGTTATACTGCTCGTGTCTAATTGTGTACTTAGTTGTGTCTAGTTATGCAGTTTGTTGTGTAGCTATGCTTGTGTCTTGTTATGCAGTTTGTTGTGTAGTTATGCTTGAGTCTTGTTATGCAGTTTGTTGTGTAGTTATGCTTGTGTCTTGTTATGTAGTATGTCATGTATTTGTTCTCTATACATTTCGAAATGAATTATTTTTAACTTAGCAAAAGTCAGTGATGTATTTTAGAGACTAAACCAACTTATATAATGTCATGTCTGTATGGGTAAAGTAAATGCATATTATGAAAACTTCAAAGTTAAAAATAAGATGGACCCATTGACAAAAGCCTTTGACCACTGTCAGCCTAATGGTTCTTTATTAAATATTATTTTAAAATAAAACCTATATAAAAATTTGAATTTTAATGAATATTAGGTATTAAATTAATTCAACTTTCAAAAACAAATTTCATAAAAGAAAACGATTGTTCAATCAAATTTTGCACTTTGTTAGCTTAACGATTAGCAATGCTACTTTAATTTCTGCTTTGATTTTCTGTTTTACTAATGCCACTTTAATTGCTTTTTCGATTTTCTGTTTAACTAGTGACATTTTAATTTCTGTTTAAGATTTTGTATGTTACAAATGAACTGGATTTCGTTAGACCATCGGACAGTACGACGCACAAGAGGGGAAATATGAAAAGAAATTGATCGAACTTAAATATGAATATTGATTTTGTCTATGATCAGTTCGTTTAACGCCAGCCTAGTTTTAAATTATGTTTGTAACATTCACATAATAAGTAGACATTATTTCACGTCGTTCAGAATATAAAAATGGCGAAAAAACTGATATCCTTGTGATTCTTTAGAATGAGTTGAAACATTTCTTTCTTCAAACATGAGAAATTTAAAGCTACAAAATACCCACACGATCTGATTAAGGTGATATTCTGAGTCTGATGACTGGCATATTAGAAAATCGATTGTACAGTATATGTGTAACAGATAGATCACTGTCACAACTTCTTTGCAACAACATCAATATGAAATTAAAAGGCTATAATTATTGAAATTCTTACATAAACAAGCATAGGGAGTCGATTGTCCCAGTCTACAGTTTTATGCGCTTCAATAAACAGATAAGTCATTTAGGGGTATTCTTATAACAAAGTTATAACCCTATAAGACACATTACAAAGACCATTCTACGATTGTTTACTACGACAATAGATAGATAGATAGATAGATAGATAGATAGATAGATAGATAGACAGATAGATGGATAGATAGATAGATAGAGAGAGAGATAGATAGATAGAGATAGATAGATAGATAGATAGCATTATGCAATTATTAGATAATGTTTAACAGATGAACAAAACAGTTGGTTTGTTTTTCCCACTAAAACTAGCATTTTATTTGTATACTAACACAAGTAGCCATCTAAAGCAACAAAAAAATAGTTGTAAAAAGTCAATGGGCCTCAAATACTGCTTGCCTCCTTTAGTCTTAACCTCAAACAACTGTAACCCTAGTACACGATCAAGATGAAAAATAGGTAATGGGATAGGGAGCCCAAGTCCTTATCATCATAAGCATAGACTCTAAAATATAAATACTATAAAAATCACTTAGATCCATAACTTTTTCCTTTTAAAATATAATAGGAAAACAGCACATTAAAGAAATATTTTAATATAACTCAAAGTCACGAAGAAAACGGTAGAACACAATATAGCTGTACAGGTAAACTAGTAAACAAAAAGAAAGACCGTTACTAGCTTGCTGGCATCCAACCATTCACTGAAAAAGAAAACGAAACATTGCTACTACATGAAACATTTCTTCAGAAACCTAAATTATTCTAACTAAGTAATTTTGCAGCTCTAAGTATAACAACTAACTGCAAGGAATAAAAACTTAATATAGATTGAAATTTGACCGATGCCGTCGAAAATTTACCCCTAGAAATGAACGAATCTTTCTCCATTTGGAGCATTCCCGGTCAAATTTGGAGCATTCCCAATCACATTTGGAGCATTAATATCTTCTCCAGACTCAAGTGAGGTTTTCTACTTCAAGTAGCCATCACTACCAGCTGAATCCAGCTCAGTAACAGGCTGATAATTAATCAGAATCAGAATTAATTACAACGACTTTCGTGAAACTAGCATAATACGGAAATTCATGATAAATTCAAGATGGCGGACAAGGACGGCCGGGTCTTAGTAATGATTTTTAACGTAAGAATATGAGCATGAAATAATAAAATATAATTTTTAAAAATAATAGTTGTATAAATTAGTATCTAATTTTGAAGTACAAATGGTTTTAAAGTAAAATGTTTTTAAAATAATACTGTTTATGTAAGTTTTGGACTGATGGATTTTTCTGTTCTCGATTGAAGAGCGTTAAACGAAATGCAGTTCAACTGATAACACTTATTTTAAGCGAGAGAAAATTCAGCCAACAACGTGAACATCACTAATTTCGGTGCTCATTTTTTAATTATTCCCAACTAATATAAATGAAACAAGAAAGCGAAGAAAATAATTACTTACAGACGGTATAGTACGATTCCTCTGTTTAATTCTCAATAAAACACGTATGAACGCTGACGCAAAATAGCTTATGTGTTGTGCTATTTTACACCTGTATGCACAGCGGTCGACCGGCCCTTTAGCACAGTGCGTTCAGTTACGGGAGCGCACGCAAGCCTGTTGTCATTCGTCCTTATAATCACACCATAACTTGTAGAGCATCGAGTGATACAAAAAAGGTCACAGGACGGCGTAACCAAAATGGCGTCAAATATGGAAACCGAGGGTGGACCTAGCGCTGTGATTTATTGCTATTCAAAGAAAACTAGCATTCAACACTTTCTTAGTGACCAATTATAGTTTTCCCCAAATATATTGGAGTTAAAATAACGCTTTTAAGTTAATCAGAGATTCACAGTAAGTCCTTAATCAAACTATGAAACTTAATCAATACATCAATTGAATTAATTTATTGATTTTAAATCTAATTTAATAATTAATAAATATTACTCTAACCCCAAACCATGTAACCGAGCACAGTACACAGATAAACATACAACACATAAATTAGTCGTCAGCAATGACCATACAGCAAAAAGTCATTTCTACCGCTAGAGACGTCATGGAGTCGGCAAAAACTACACAGCACAATTAATTCATAAGAAGCACTATAAGAGATTTTGACCTTGGCTATCCTAACATCCATTTCAAGTACAGTGCAGCGCTATACGCGTGTTGTTAAAGGAAGAAACTTGCATAAATTAACGTTCCTCTTTCAGAAAGAACAGACGATTTTCTCCCCCAAGTTTTGGTAACTATGTTCAACACTGTGCTCAATATTCGAGTTCGGTGGGGGTGAAACAAAACTCATTTCTTTCTTAAGGACTACAAGAAAAATACACGTGTGATGCTTAAGAGTCTCTCTTGCACAACGTAAAGAAGATTAATGTAGAATTGTAAATAACCATTTATTTTTTCACGTTTTTTCGTGAGCTAAGTCTGGCGGAAGGGACTATTTCCGACTCTGAAGCTTAAATATGTAGTTGTGAGCACAACTGACTAACGGATGGTGGCTGGAGGGGTGAGATGAGTGATTCCAGTTAGCTGACATGTGAAGCAAATAAATAGCCAATCAAACCCTTTTCCAATTACTTGCAATCGATGTTCAAACTGGATATAAGAGATGAAAAAGAACCCTTCTAACAGTGGAAATTTTTTCATTTTTTAGACTAGAACCTCCTGTCAGACTGACGAAAGCAAGTAACTGTGTAACCATTATCTCCACTCTTGCTTGGAGATTGGTGATCTGACTCAACTTGAGTTTTCTATGCCCCTAAGAGGTCAAGTTGTAATAATTCGCCAGACATTTAGCCATGCTGACTATTTGACTGCCTTTGTTCTTGCCAAACATACTCTCAGATTCTCAGAGCTGAGAACAGCTACTGTCAGAGCAGCACTGTTTAGAACCGTCTCTTGGAGCACCACTGGTTATGAGGTTTTATGCCAAGATAAGTCAGTCTGCTGGATCCTATAATTTAAATCGTGTATAAGTAGTTGCAATTATAATATGCTAGTTTGTATTTAGTATATTCATTTAGAAATATATATTATTTGTGCTCAATACTTTAATTCGTCCTTTTGTATTTTTCATCTTTATTCATTTGTTATCTTTCTCTCCCTATTTTTCCATGTATGTGTGACGTATGTTGCTGTGTTCACAGACATCCTACTGTTCACTTGGTACTTAGGGAATGTCACTAGATGTGTTGTAGAATCGATATTTTATCCACCACAAACGCCATCAGCAATCTGCTTGCATTCCTTCTGTCGTCTTGTGTCTCTGTGAGTCATGATACTCCAGGCCACGGCCGACATGGTCCTCTTAACAGAGCACAGACTCAAACCTCACAATGTGCTCCATATGCCTGACTTATCCGGGTCGCGAGAAACTCCATGCCGACAGCCTACTGTCATCACAGCTTGGCAAATCCGAGAAGGAAAATATGCATAAACTCTTATTTTTATCGTGAAAAGTGAACACTAACTTTTGAGCACTTAAGACGCGTTACGTTGCTATGATTTAATTTTTTCACGACAAAGTTATTTTATATCATCCTAAGCTCATGAGTATTTGTTTTTTATTTCCCTTTGTCATCGTGTGACGTCAACGTCATTTAGTTAATGGATATGATTATTATTAATTAATTCATCATCATAACTAATTACAAGTGATGAGAATCTTAATTTATTTTATTAATGTTCCTCCTGCAGACACAACTCGTCTCTCTTACGCCAGAGGTGTTTGTTTAGTGCAATTGTTAGGTGAGAATCTGAATTTATTTTCTACACTGATGTAGTTTAGCATGTGTTCGATTAAGCAGGCTAGTCGCCCACTGTGTTGGGTTTCCTTTTTTGTGGCTCCAATTTGGACTGTGTTGTATTGTTGTAATTTTATTTGTTTGTTGTCTGGTGTTCAGGTCTCTTGTAGACATATTATGTCTGGTTTGTGTTCTTTTATTATGCAGTGTAAGAGTGGTATTTTGTTACTTATGCTGTTGCAGTTCCATGATATTATTTTTGTTTGTTGTTTGGGGTGTTAGGCTTTCTTTTGTGTTTGTGGCCATTGCGATGGTAGTGTTTGGCATTTGTACTGTCGATGTGTATTTGTGTGTGAGGGCAAAATCTGAAATATGTAATTATGATTTCCAGTGATTTGCTCTATTGGGGATCTGTATCTGAAGGCCAGTCCGGGTAGTATAGTTCGCCTGTGGGGTGGGATGGAGGGTAGTTGGAGTAGTGAAGAGCGTGTTTGTGTTTTTCTGAGAGTGGCTGGATTGCCTGTGGGGATGGGGTGGGGTGGGTGGGGTGGGTGTGGGTGATTATTTTGTTTTTGGTTGTTGCTTTTGTTGGGGAGTGGCTGCGTCTTCTGTGTTTGGTTGGGGTTTTTTTGGTTGGAGGATGGGTGGTTGTCTGTCGTTGTTGGTGTTGTTTCTTGTGTTGGGGCTGTGTCTCCTAGGTGGGGTGGGGAGTAGTGTGTTTTGTTTGATATGTTGATTTTCCTGGTGGTTCTGTGTTTGTTTTGGTGTTTTTATGTCTTCCTCTGGTTGTGTTGTGTGGAGTGTGGGGTGAAGAGGGAGGCTAGTGAGTTGAGTTCTATTATTGCTATTGTTTTTTCTAACTGGGGTGGTGGTGTGTTTTCAGCGACTAAGTTTATGTTGTGGGATGGTGGTGGTTCCTCGTCGGTCCGGTCGTCTTTGATGGGTGGGGAGGTCTGTTTGGATTCGTCTGAGTTGCTGTGTGGGGGTGCGGATTTCATAGTGTTTTCTTTGTATTTTGCTGTTGTCAATTTGTGGTTGGTTTTCGGTGTAGGTTGCTGCATGCTTTCGTCATTTCTTTCTTTGTGGGGTGGGGTTTCTTATTTGTTCTTGTCCGTAGTGTCCACGGGAAGGGGTACGATGTTGGGGGACTTTTATTGGTTGATCTGGGGGTCTGTAAGGGTTGTGTGTTCAGATATAGGTGAAGATATGTGTTGGTTGTTTTATTCCAAATGTATGTGAGTGAGTTTTTTGTGTTGTGGTTTTTTTCTGGCAGGGGTGAGCGTGAGGGTGGGTGTTAGCGTGCGTGGTGATTCCCTATTGCTGAGGGGAATGGGATGGGTGTATTGGTCTGTTTCCAGGAGGGGGGGGGGACTAACTGGTACTAACCCAAGTCAACAAAACAATAAACATCTCAAAAACAACAAAGGTGAAGAATGGGGGAGGGAGGAGACACATAAAGCTTATTAACATTCACCATGGCTCTAATGTACTAAATAATAGATTATAGTAGTGCAACCTACACAGCCACAAACAACCCCCAAATCAAAGCCTTACAAACAATACAATACAAAGCACACACGCACTACCAAACAAAATAAATGAAGAATTATACTACCAAACAGGGCATCTGACATTAAACGAAAGGAGAGACAAACAAATTTTGAAGCAATGGGCCACTAGAATACACCATGGGACCAACCTCCCCACAAACATACATCTACTAACAAAAAATGGGACAAAAAAGGATATAAAAGTGCAATAAACAAGAAAAAGTAAGCCAAATAAGTGGACAGAAAACAGACTACCCCAATATCAACTAACCAAGAGACTGCTAGAAGAACACAATCTAATCTCACTCAAAACTGAAGACCCAAACAGAAAACCACAACCCTGCTGGACAATCACACACACACACATACACACACACACACACACACACACACACACACACACACACACACGCACGCACGCACGCAAACACTCCAAGGACAGACCTAACACTACTCAAACAACTTAAGAAATACAGTAATCCAACTGTAGCCAAACAAAAAGCTCGTGAACATATAAACAAAATCTATTCCAACCACTACCACATGTATACAGATGGCTCCAAATACGAAAAAGGAACGAGAGCAGCAGCCCACACACCCACCAGCATGCACACATACAAACTGAATCAAAAAACCACTCACTCTTAACAGCAGAACTCATAGCAATCAAACTAGCACTGATATTTTACAACAAAAATAGAAACTACACAATCACAGACACACCTACTTATACTAACAGACTCGCTTACATCACTACAAAAACTTAGGAAACCCCTTCTCATCAACAAGATCACAAATCACAAAACAAATAACTACGCTAGGGAAAAAAGAATTACAAACAACACTACTATGGATTCCCAGCCACACCAACATTATTTGGAATGAAACAGCAGACGTGAGCTAAATACTGGGAAAAAAACCACTAAACACACCAATACACACAAAGGAAATACATTCAGAAATCAAAAGCACAAAAGAAAGACCCCCACCCCAACTATCAAATATAATCCATAAAAGAGCAATATACAGACTAAGATACAACTCTGCACGATACACAAACAAATCAAACCATAAGACAAAATCATGCACTTTTTGTAGAATAGAAAACACAATAGAGAAAAGGAAAATCATCAGAGAAACAACAGACCTACTAAATCTACCATTCAACACCGAAACACTACTATATCCCAAAGAACATAATCAAAACCACATACAACTAGCACTTATCACATACCTCATAGAGACAAACACATTACACCTACTTTAAATCATAAGCACGCGCCCGCGCGCGCGCGCACATACACACAATTTCTCAACCAACGCACAACAAACAGGAGCTCAGCCAACCCCAAATCAAACCCATCAGAAAGGCAAAGGCATAGACTTATATAAAAAAATTAAAAACAAAAACCGAGAACATTTTAAAGATGAAAAGTTTGCCTGCAATTCCTGTGGAGCGATAAAGTTAACGGAAGAAAAATACGAACGCCACCGGTGTCTAAAAAAAAAATATAGCACTATGAATGAACTACAATTTTTGTACGAAACTTATCTTTGACAAGATGTGCATACTGGTCTTTGAGCAACCGTTAGTCAAACTTTCACAAAATCCATTTCACTGTGGAGCACTCTGAACATAATTAGAGAAAGTAGAGCTTATCTGCTTGTCGTTATGTTTATAATTCACTTCAGAATTAAATTATACCATAGGTGTAGGCTACAACAATGTTTACTTTTGTTTAATATGTTTATGTATTTAATTGCGATTGTGCATAATGTAAATTACAGAAGATATTTAATAAGTCCGAAGTTTAAAAAAAATATTTTCAAGTGTTACTGTGTTCTGTGAACACGGCCAGTGTGGGTACAGCTTCATCTCAGCGAGTCTAACAGGCTTGACGTCCTACTTTTCAACGCAGGCAGTGTCAGTTACACCACATATTAGCAATACGCACACTGCATACAAGCAGGCAGTAATGTGATACCACACAAAAGGTCCCATTCACTGCAGTCCGGGAGGTCTCACAATGCCGACACACAAACCACGACAATAATAGAAAACAAAGAACAGCAAGCATACGAACTGCATGCATCGATCGTACTCAGCCAGCACGAAAACAAAAAGACAAACAAGATTACACAGACAGAAGAAGATATACAGACCGCCACAATGGAGAAGAGAATAACAAAAAAAACCAAACAAACTCAATCAGACAGATACAGATATTTTCCTCCGTCCTTTCAAAATTTAATACTATTTGTATTTTTTTTGTCCTTTAATTATTTTAAATTATATTTTATACCTTTTTTTAATAAAAGAGGAACGCAGATGTCTCGTGGTCATCACCAAAGATGATGAATATAACGATTTACGCTTTTGAATATAACGACTTATTTTTTTTTTATTATTCGTCGGTACCGACCGGTAAGCAACGAAATCCGACTGAGTGGCACTTAGAAGAACCGGATTTTGTACACGCACTACGTCACATCAACCAACTGCACTACAGAATAAATGGAAATATTTTTTTTAAAGAATTCGACTGGACGACGGACTTCAACAACGACAGCCTCCTTCCGCCCCCCAATCCCCCCCCCCCGAATCAAGCGAGGAGAGCGAAACCTGTCCGAGCACCACCAAAGGAAAGAACGTTTTAAGACGAAAACCTTCACGCATGCTCAGGTAGGAGAGAAGTAAACGGAACAACAACAGCAGTGAGTCGTTACTGGGGAACATAACACAACATTTCTTTGCTGATTCTCTTTGGTCACAAATGTTTCATATATAAATATACGTAGATATTTTTTTCTCAGTGTTTTTTATGTGATAGCCGATGTAAATTATTCAGCACAGCTCTAAAATCGTTCATGCAGTCTTGTCACACGTCTTGCAGTATTGTTGTTTGCAACAAAAAAAAACGTTTATTACGCTGCATTTCGTTTAATGTCTCCAGAACGTATGTTAGTTGAATTACGTTATAATTGTTATATTGTATCTACACTACCTGTATATGTCACGTCATATGTATATAAACTGATTATATTCATAATGTTCTGTGATACTTGATTTCAAACAGCGAGATGATGTATACATACTTACCAAAATATGTTTACAATTCCTATTCATTCGCTTCATATCTTCGGAACGCCTCTCTCTGTATATAACATTTCAACATTATATTCTAAACATTCTGCTACACTCAATTTCTCCAAACACGACAACAGGATAATAATACAATTATGTATTCAGAGTTCAGCTCAAGTAAGCAAAATCGTATGCACATATATAAGAACTAAAGTAAATTTTAAACAAGCAGGTCCAGCTATTAAAATATTATCTTCTTATTCACAAATTGAGAGGTTATTAATAGCTAAGATTATAGTTATTAAACGAGAATACAATTAAGTCACTCATGCGCACTCACACATACACATACACACACTACAGTCTGTAAAGAGTTGTTACTGAAAAATATTGATTATTTATTTATACTGAGTAATCATATGTTCCATAACTATTAAAAGAGTTACTATAAATTAACAGAACTAATAAAATGTACGCACTGAGAACAGGACAAAATAATCATAATACGTTTAGCAGAGAAATATTTATTCGATAAATTGTTTTTTGCTTGGTTTTTGTAAAATTAAGTATTAGACATGTATAATTGCTGGTAACATATGTAATATGTCGAGTTAATTAAAATATATTAAGACTTTAATAAAAGAAGTAAAAATAAATTCAACTCAATTTAATTAAAGTTCAAAAGTACAGGAAAACATATATGATGGGGCGGTCTCTGGTGTAAAGTATTTGTTATGGGTCACCCAGGATGCGAGATGAAACAATGATGATGATGGACAATACTTCACACCTTCCATGACAGCCACAGTAGACAGATGTACACAACAATCAACCCTTTGTTTACAGCTTTTATTCGTGGCACCCCACTGCCAGACTCTGTCTCTCTACCTACATAGCTCTCTGTATTCATACCACCAGCCAAGCATTTATCTTCCTTTCTTGACAAACACATATGCTACTTATATTACATGAGCCATGGCTTCAAAGATTATCGCTGTAGACAATTCAGACACAAACGGCTGAAACTGGTATTAATGACTCTTCTGTGCTATCTTACTTTGGTTTACATATAATTTGATCCTAAACTACTAAGAGTTGTATAATGTTTTTACTATCTAAGAAAACTACACTAAATACTCTTTAAATACAACTCTCTTTTACCATATAATTTACAAGATAAATTTTCAAATAAAATAAATAACTATATTCGTGTGATAGGGAAAACATACTCACACACATAAATCATTAAATGCACTAAGAAAATAATATAAACTAGCATTCAAAATATATTAGTACAAACTTCAACCCATTTCCTATCTAAATACATAAATGTCTATGGTAATTAACAAATGCATAAGATAATAAAGAATGATTACAAATGTACACACTAACAAAGCATTATACATTAGTACGGGTAAAGTTTACTCATATGTTGCACACAATTTGAAACCAAGCTAGCGGTCGAGACCTAATTTGCTGCCAGCCATGATCCTACTTGTAAAACAGAATAAGCTCTGTACACATACATGATTGTTAATCCAGGTTTGCTTGTTTGAAAGACTGCCTGCTATTAGATCTTGTCCTCCCTTTGCCTGGTTTCAATGAAGAATTCATACTCAGAACAGATGCTAGCAACACAGGGCTAGAAGATGTACTGATGCAGAAGCAAGGTGATGTTCTGCATCCTGTAGCTTGCTCCTGTCATATGTTGAATGCAGCTGAACAGAATTAGTTTACTTCAGTGAAAGAATGTCTCAGAATTGTCTGGGCAGTCGAGAAATTCCAAGCCTACCTTTATGGCAAGAATTTTAGATACAGACCAACCTCTCACTCTCTCACTCGACAAACGCAAACCTGCATTTGAACAGGTGGTCATTACTACTACAATAGTATAGATATACTGTGGAAGGCATCAAAGGTCCTGACAATGTTGGGGCTGAAAATTTGTCCAGAACAAGAGAAATGGAAACGTAAGAGTCCAGAACACAAGTCCTTCTAAATACTGTGAAATCTTTATATAAATATTTTTATCTTCTCTACATAGAGAGGAAGGAATAATCTTTCCCAGAGTTCATTTATGTGATGCTAACATGATTGTGTATGTTGTATTTTCATTTCACAAGGAGAAAAGAAATAACGATAATGATTTGTGCATATGATTTGCTTTTGTATTCCTTAAGTGTAGAGATATAACGGATCATGTCTCTAACTTCTAACAATGAAAATTATGGTGATTTTCCTGATAAAATGTCCTTATATCTCATTAAGTGTGGAGACAAGATGGGTCGTGTCCTTTCAATGAGAGAAATAAATATGACATTTGATATTTTAATGCTCAGGGATTTTTTGAAGCATGTAAAATTACATTTTCTTTGTTTCTAAACATGTTGAATTAATTATATGTATGTCTTAAAACCCGTCAAATTCGCGAACGACAATTGCGCACCGACAAAACTGCGATGGACAACAGCGCGCCGACAAAATCGCGTTCTTTGAAATCGACAAATTCGTGACGACAAAATCTCGATAAACATCGCCAAGTAAAGAATGGCATGCTTAGTTTAAATAGCTGCATTCGACACGGTCCAGAAAGTTTTATGTATGTTCGCTCTATTACGTAACTGCACGCATTGCAGGACGGAGAGAGGGAACCGGCATGTGCCTAGATAGAATTCAATAGACTTAACTATCATTCTTTTCATTGCTTTTGTGTAAGGATTATTTGCACGCAGTATCTCATAATATTGATCTTTAAATAAAATTATTAAGTTTTGATATATGCTTCATTCTTTTCATTGCCTTTGTGTATGGATTATTTGCATGCAGTATCTCTTAACATTGCCTTTGTGTCTCGTAATATTGATATCTACGTATGTTATTATTACATTTTTGTACGATTTAACCTGTAACATCACGATTTTGTCGATCGCGATTTTATCGGCGCGCATTTGTTCATCGCGTTTTTGTCGGCGTGCAATTGTCGTTCGCGCATTTGTCGGTGAACCTTAAAACCTATATAGAATTTTTGTCTTTGGAATAGTTATTCGTTTCTTATTACGGTGGAAGATTCATGAAATTTGATACTAATACAGTAGACGTTAGCAAGACGGTTAACATCTAAAAATAATATGTATCATGCTTGTGAGGATTTATGTTTAATGAAAACTATTTTTATGTATGACAATATTTACTTTCGATAATTATTGTCCAGTACAATTCTCAAGAGAAAAATATATCATATTTATTATTGTAAACATTTTACTTGGGTAGGTTTGCATTGTTAAGATTTTATCTAATGACCGCCATTCATTTTATGTAGGACTGTCGAATACTTATTTGTATTTTTGTCACTTCAATAAATATTGCATTGAAAAATCTTAAGATATAGATAGAGACAGACAGACAGACAGACAGACAGATAGATAGATAGATAGATAGATAGATAGATAGATAGATAGATAGATAGATAGATAGATAGATAGATAGATAGATAGATAGATTAATAGACAGACAGACAAACACACTTGATCACTATTATGAAAAACTTTATATAGGTACACACAAACCATAAAAGTACAAATGTATTATGACTTTTTGTTTTAATGATATTAATTACAATCAATGCACTTTATAATGCTTACAAAGATATAATTATATCAAGATATCAGGACGAGCATATTTTCCATCAAAATCAAAGAAACGACGATGTCCTCCTTCCAACATCTCATTTAAGAAATTTGTTTACAATCAAGAAATACTAAAAGAACAATTTTTTCATCAAGAAATTTCTCCCGACTTTCTACAGTTCTGTATGTCATCTTTTATTCTCTCTCATCTCTCTCTCTCTTCAATGTAGACCTGCATGATTTTACTATAAAATTTTATAGCAAGATTTTCACATGGGAAATTTCGAAGCGGATTTTGCTTCTATCTTGAATTATTCTTATTCATTCTGTACAGTCAAAGCTGATACGCCATCTTCCACTTGAGCCACCTGGTGGTTTTCAGCATGTCTTCTCTTGCATCTCTCACATATATATCCGTTTCCACGGTTTTCGTTTTCCAAGAAATATGTGCATGTTTTATGCACGATACTTCGACACTCTACACACGTTAGCGTTTCTGGTCGTTGAGATGCGTCTTCACCGCAGAAACAAGGTTCCCCACCTGTTTCAGGATTCGGTTCAGTTTCAGGGTTCGGTTCAAGGCTTGCACCTGCTGCTGCTATTGGGTTTCTTCTCCTGGCTCGATTCTCTATGTAGTAGTTATCATATATTCCCAGCTCCCTCATTTCTCTCTGGACGTCTTCGGATATGTTGCCAATGATGTCCGGTTCACGGATACCCCTGTCTAACATATACTGCATAGCATCTCGCAGAGTGACAAAGCCCTCGTGCGCATTGTTGCTGAATTTGTCAACACTTTTCTTAGCGCCCTTTTCATAGTCGGTAAATATTCCCACCTCTCTTCCTTTGGCCACAGCATAATAACGTTTGGTTGGCATTTACACAGACAGGACGGTGCGATCTGAAAATGAAGATATTTTTTCTTACACTTGATAAACTAAAATTAGGTAATACGTTGATTTTAGAAGTTATTCATTCAAAATATGGGTCGGGTTTTCATTTTTTCAAATTATCAAATTTGTAAAAGAGAAATAAAAGGAAATTATGTTAAACAAGAGTAACAGTTTTAAAGCATTTTTAAAAGTTGTATTTTACTTTTTTGCAACGAGACATGTTTCAGTCGTGAGGCTGAATAATAATAATAATAATAACATAACTAATTACAAGTTATGAGAATCTTAATTTATTTTATCAATAATTCTCCAGAAGACACCACTCGACTCTCACTTGGCGGATATGTGGGCGCTGGAAACGTTTTTTTTCTCCTACAACATTAGTAATAAGCATTAACCGTCACACAATATTTCCGTAGGTGAAAAACTTCTCATCAAAGGACAAGATAAATTCGTCTTTTAATCTATATTTAGTGAGCCCCCATCCACCCACATTCTCTCCAATATAAGGTTAAGGTCAGTAAATCTGACAATAAATTAATTAAATCAAATGTATAAATAGCTAATACAGATATATTGTGTGGCAGTAAATATTTGTCTTAAATCTGTTGAAGAGAGAAAACCTGCATATCAGCCAAGTGAGAGAGACAATTGGTGTCTTCTGGAGAATTATTAATAACATAAATTAAGATTCTCATCACTTGTAACTAATTATGGATAATAATTATTAATATAAATAATAACCATTAAGTAGGTGGCGTTGGCGTCACATATAATTAAAAACAAACTGTTATATTGACATATAATCATATCTGCCTCAAACAATCAAATATCAGGTACATGTGACAGTAAATAAAGAACTTACAAGTCTTTAGATACTAATTCTACAGTAAATTTCCGAGTTTAGTTTTTATTAAAGTAAGATATTTCAAAATAGAAATTCAAATTCTTAAAGAATATAACAATAAAACAGGAGACATGACATAGTCTTTGAAATATGTTTACAAACAAACTGACGTGCAGATAGAAAATAATATATAGATATGCAATTTTATTGTATGCCAATATTCAAAATTTTCTTTGAGTAAATGAATGTCTAATCATGAGGTACCATGCAAACTTAATAGGGTGACTATGTCATATTAGAAACAGAAAGATTTTCTTTTCTGACAGTATAAGACAATATCACAAACTGTATACCTAACACTTATTTTTTTTCTCAATTTGCATAGTTTGATATCACAATTACAATGAACGTGGGAAATAACCCGTAGCTTTGTAACAAACGTTAAATTGCCAAACAAACCTATATTCCCCAGCTCCCTAATTAACTCTTCTGTAAAATCAATTTGTCCATATCTAGCTGTTTTTTTTTAATTCTTCTATATCGGGATTTTCTCTCTCCAGTCTCAAATAAAATGTAAGCATTAACATATGCACTATCTAAGAAATGAAACAAAAGTCTTGCAGAACTTATTTGTTATTCTAAAAACATATTTATTTATTAACTGCTCATTGTTATTCACCACTCTCTTGTACTGATTATAGATCTTAACAAACTATGGTGCTTTACACGTGTAATTCACTGAAATTTCCGATAACTGTAGTTTTCTCTTTGCATAAGCATGTCCACTGGCACTTTAAATAATTAAAACAAATTATATAGTTTTATTATCTCCTCAAGTGTTCATCAATCGAACATTCTGACTTGGTTAAAATAGGAGATTTTTATTACATTTCATATTAATATTATATAACATTCTTATTTTATAAACTTTATACTGAGGGCCATCTTTTTGTTGATAAAATACTTTAAAAATTCCTAATAATTGCATGCCGGTCTCAAAATATAAAGGTTCTATCTCACAGTCCATTATAAAGTTATATTCTTGACCATTGTCTGGTCACTTAAAACTGGAACAAGTCCTCCAGGAGCAATAATCCACAAAATCGATAAAATATGCCCACCCTTTGAAATCAGTTGGCTTGCTTTTCCCATTAAAACTAGCATTTTATTTCTCTACTAGCACGTAGCCCACTAATTTCAGCCCGCGAATTTCAGGCTTATACGTACCAGGTTCATACAGCTATATCTCAGCACATTTTGAATTAAAGATAAAACTGTCCAGACCTTCATTAAACTAGACCATGAACAATGGTGTACGTTTCATGGAGATCAAATATTTTAAGTTGGAAAAGTTCATTTTTTGGTTCATTTGACACGGAACGACCCAAACTAGAAATACTATAAAAACCACTAAGATCCATAACTTTCTCCCTTTAGAAATAAAAGGAAAACAACATATATGAGAGATATTCCTATATTACTCAAAGTCATGGAGAAAATGGTAGAACACAATAGAGCTGTACAGATAAGCAGGTAAACAAAAAAACCAAAGTCCGTCACTAGCTTCATAACAACCAATCATTGACTGAAAAAGAAAACGAAACTTTGACACGTCCTTTGTTACGATTTTTAATGTGAGGATATCATCGAGAAATAATAAAATATAACTTTTATAAAATTTAGTTCTATAAATTACTATTTAATTTTGACGCACAACTGATTTTTAAAGTAATATCTTGTATGAAAGTTTAGGCTTGATCGATTTTTTTTGTTCTCGTTTCAAGAGAGTTAAACGGCATGTGAGTTCCTGAGATACACTTATTTCATGCGAAAGAAAATTCATCAAGAAATGCGTCAACAGCACGTACGTCACTAATTTTGGAGCTCATTATTTTATTATTCCTAACTAATATAAATGAAAAGAGAAAGCGAAGAAGATAAATACTTACAGACGGTAATGTACTATTCCTCTGTTTAATTCTCAATAAAACATGTATGAAAATGCTGATACAAAAAAGCTTATGCGCTGTGCTATTTTACACCGTGTGTACACATCGATCGACCGGCCCTTGAGCACAGTGCGTTCAGTAGTGGGAGCGCACGCAAGTGTGTTGTCGTTCGCCCTCATAATCAGTGAGTGCTACAAGAACAGTCACGGAAAGGCGTAACCAAAATAGAGTCAAATTTGGAAACCGAGCGCTGTGCTTTCTTGCCATTCAAAGAAAACTAGCATTGAACACTTTCTCTGTGAACAGTTAAAGTTAGCCCCGGATACAAGGGATTGAAAATAACGCTTTTAAGTTTTTGCACAAATCAGTGAATATCATAAGTCTTTAATCAAATTATGAAACTTAAGCAATGCTTCAATTGAATTAATTTATTGATTTTATTATTTAATAAATTTAACTCTAACCCCAAACCATGTAACCGATCACATTATACAGATAAACATACAGCATATAAATTAGTCGTCAGAAATGACCGTACAGCAAACAAGTCATTTCTACACAGCACAGTTAATTCATCAGAAGCACTAAAAGGAAATTTTATCTTGGCTATTCTAAAATCATGTTAATGTTTATCATCTCTGCCAGAGAGGTATAGTTTATGGCCGTCCTGTGCTGATGTTTCCCCAAAGTTCTTATTTCTAACTTCGCACAGTCCCAGGACGGTCCAATGGTATCTGTTTATTTCATGTGTCAGTTCCTCTACCTTTCCAGGCATTCTTAATGTTCTGATGATCCAAGTACTGATGCTGATGTTGTTTCTTGCACGGAATTTTGATGGTAATGGTGCACCAGTAGCACACTTAACACCTCTGCCCTGGTGCAACACAGAAGGCGCAGTCCTTGTTCCGGGCCACGACCGATCCGGTATGGCTTGAGGTAAAGTTATCATTTCATGCAGTGTGTTTAGGACAAATGAATCTGGCGGAGTCCATCCCTCTCCAGGCTGATGACCACAACTGAAACTCCACAACACTAGTGGCTCGCCCTGGTCCTTCTTGGGACTCTCCACCCTGGGCAGTGACCTCAGTGATGAAGTTCATACGCCCAATTAGGTACTGTGTCAGCACCCTAGCCTTTGGTTATCCAAAACCTAACCTGCAAGGCAGCAGAAGACTCGTAGAGGGCGGGGTCGTCTACATCCCTTGCAGATGAAAACATCTGCCCACTGCCCACCTGGACACATGGCCGTTGAGTCCTTCTTTGGACTACTCCGCCATAGAGGGTAACCTCAGTGAGGAAGTTCATATGCCCGATCAGATACTGTGTCAGCACCCTAGCCTTTTGCTATCCAAAACCTAACCTGCAAGGCTGTAGGGACTCGCGGAGGGTGGGGTTGTCTATATCCCATGCAAATGTAAACAACTGCTCACTGCGCCTAATGCGTTTGATTCCTATAACAAAATTGTATATGCGTCAATGTGTAGAGTGCATGCATGTGATTTTTCTTTTTTTTTTTAAAAATATGAATATATGAGTGACAATGATATAGTGAATTTATGCATACAAATACAAAATGTAATCCTTGATAATGAGTAAATGAATAGGTCACCAAAAAGGGAACTTGTTTATCTGAACTATGTCTGCATAATAAAAGACCCATCTCATCTTGACAGAAATTGATTTGATGTTCAAATATTGTCAAATGACAAGGTTAAAAGATATACATTTTAAATGGAAACAGGAAACATGATTTTTTTATATTTATCCATCTATCCATCCATCCATCTGTCTATCTTTAAAGTTATAGGTAAAATAAACACATCCACAAAGACATCATAAACACTGAAATCACTTGTCGTCATGAGTTGTCGGCCAGTCTCCAGCAGGCTTATCACCATACATTTGATGGCAACCCCACTCAATATCACTATTGTTCAAGTTTACTTTCCAACTGCATACCATGATGATGAAGAAATAGAGGACTTCTACGAACAACTGCAAGAAGTCCTGGATCAGACAACAAAGTAAGACATTCTTGTGGTGCAAGGAGACTGGAATGCTAAAATAGGAGTGGATACCGTTGAGAACTGGAAAGACACATGTGAACGCTGCTGCAATACATAGACAAACGACAGAGGTTTAAGACTCCTGGAATTTGTCAGCTCTAATGATCTGAAACTGATGAAAATGTTGGTCCAAATAAAACATCCAGAAGATGGACGTGACAAAGCCTGAATGTAGAAGACCATAACAAGATTGATTATATCATGGTGAAAAAGCATTTCGATACCAGTGTAAACATTGCCAAGACAAGACGCTTCCCAGGAGCAGACATTGGAAATGACCATTACTTAGTGATAATGACCCTCTGACTACGTCTAAAGACAGTCAACAGGCAGGGCTCCACAAGAATCAATTTCAACCTTGACAAGCTAAAAGACCCAAAGGTATTGGAAGCCTTTCAAGCAAAGATAGGACTAAAATTTACTCCACTGTTACTTCTTAGTGCAGAGAGCACAAACACAGACCCATTGATTAACATGTTTAGTTAGAAAGAGACAGAGAGAGAGAGACAGAGAGAGAGACAGGTGGGTCCTCGATTTGATGAACAAATTATACTAAGTGCAAGCCTGTCTCAAAATATAAAGGCACTATATCACAGTCCATTATTTTATAAACAGATTTTCTTGACCATAGTCTGGTCACTTAGAACTGGAACAAGTTCTCCAGGTAGCAATAATCCGTAGCAAGAATCAATAAAATACGATCACACTGAGGTCATGATCCCCCCCTAAAATCTGTTGAGTTGTTTTTCCCATAACTAACATTTTATTTGTACACAAACACCGCTAGCCCACTAATTTCAGCCCGCAAATTTCAGGCTTATATGTGCCAGGTTCAGACCCATATTTCAGCAAGATTTTAAATTGAAGAGTTAAAACTTTCAAGGTCTTCATTAAACTAGACCGTGAACAATGGTGTACGTTTCATGGAGATCAAAGATTTCAAGTTTGTAAAGTTCATTTTTTGGTTGATTTGACACGGAATGACCCAAAATATAAATACTATAAAAAAACCCACTTAGATCCTTAACTTTCTCCTATTTAAAATAATAGGAAAAAAAGAAACATTGTAATTTTACTCAATGTCACGAAAAAAAACGGTAGAAAACAATATAGCTGTACAGGTAAGGAGGTGAACAAACAACGAAAGACCGTCACGAGCTCCTTGGCAACAAAGCAGTGCCTGAAAAAGAAAACAAAACTTTGATACTACATGCAAACGCATCTACAAAACCCTTTACTATTTTAACTTCAAATAAGTACTTTTCAACTGGAAGTATAAAAACTAACTGCAATGAACAAAACTTAATATAATTTGACATTTGTCCGATGCTGTCGAAAAGAGTTAAACGAAATGCAGTTCATCATATATAAGTATGTCATGCGAAATTTTCGCACCAATCAAAGATTAAGTCCTTAATCAAATTATGAAACTTAAGCAATGCTTCAATTGTATTAATTTATTGTTTTTAACTATAATTTTAAAATTAATAGATTTAACTTTAACACTAAACCATGTAAACAAGCAGAGTAAACAGAAAAACATACAGCTTATAAATTAGTCATCTGCAATGACCTTTACAGCAAACATGTCAGTGCTACCGCTAGAGACATCATGGAGTCGGCATAAACTACACAGTTAATACATCAGAAACGGTATAGGGAATTTTGACCTTGTGTATCCAACAATCGTATCATGTACAGTGCAGCACTATTAACGAAAATGCGAAAGGAAGAAACTTGAGTAAATTAACGTCTCTTTCGGAAAGAACCGACGATTTTCTCTACGAAGCTATGGTCAGTATTCGAGTATGGTGGGTTTGTGAAACTAAACCCATTTTCTTTTTATGGACTACAACATGTTTTCACGGATGTTAACAAAATCGTTTTCCAAAACTGTAGTCCTACTCAGAAAGAAACACTTCATCATAACTCATACAGGAGTATTTTATTGTAAAGAAATAAAGACCATGATGTGTGTCACTAAGTAAAGATACATAAATACGCTAAGTAACTATTTAGTGGAAATACATAATAAACACAAGTACGTAGGAATCATCTTTACATACGAGGGAACAAAACCAGAAATATTGTCCTGGATTACGATGAAAATAACAGCAATGGCAAGGCTGAAGACAGTTTGGAACGACAGAAACATCTCAGTTAGCTCAAATATCAGACTGATGCACTCCTTGGTTGTATCTGTGTTTTTATATGACTGTGAGTCATGGAACCTCACAGCGGATCTCGAAAGGAGGATACATGCTTCTTAAATGAGATGCTTTCGAAGGTTGCTTGGCATTTCTTATAGATATCATGTCACGAATGAGGAAATGGGAAACAGAATTAGGCAAGCCATTGGGCCCTATGAAGAGCTATTGGCCATTGTGAAGAAACTCAAAATGAAATGATATGGACATGTGAAAGAATCTACAGAGCTTTCCAAGACAATCATGCAAGGTACTGTGCAAGGAGGACGAAAGACAGGAAGTCAGAAGAAAAGATGGAAAGATAACATCTCAGAGTGGACAGGACTGAAACTGAGCAATACAGTAAGATTAGCAGAAAACATAAAGGAATGAAGGAAAATGGTTGTCAGATCAACAGTGGTGCCAGATAGAATAAAATGGACAACAAGATAGCAAGGAAGATAACTACTTACAGGCGGTAAAGAACGATTCTTCTGTTTTATTCTCAGTGAAATATGTATAAACACGCTGATGCAAAATAATTTATTTGTCTTGTATTTCAGACCGGTTTTCAACAGCGATCGACCGGGCCTTTATCACAGCGTGTTCTGTATCGGGAGCGCACTAAGCGAGCTGTCGTTTGCCATCATGATCAATAATTTGTAATGCTTCGAGTGCTACAAGAACGGTCACGGGAAGGCGTAACCAAAATAGCGTCAAAATTTGGAAACCGAGGTTGAACATATCGCTGTGATTTGTTGCCTTTCAAAGAAAACTAGCATTCAAAACATTCTTAGTGACCAATTAAAGTTTGCTCCAAATATAAGAAAGTGAAAATAACGCTTTCAGTTTATGCACCAATAATAGTTTGACTGTAAGTCCTTAGTCAAACTAAGAAACTTATGCAATGATTCAATTGAATTAATTTATTGTTTTTGACTATACATGTAATCTTAAAATTAAGAGATTTAAATCTAACACAAAACAATGTAATCGAGCACATTATATAGAAACACATACTGTATATAAATTTAGGAGTTTCAAGTACAGTGCAACGCTATACACTGTTGTCAAAGTAAGAAACTTGAGTAAATTAGCGTGCCTCTAGAGTCTAGAAGTAAAATTAATTATCTAGATTTTACAAAGTATAGACCCTGAACAATTGGTGAAAGTTTCATGGAAATAAAAAATTTCAAGTTGTAAAAGTTCACATTTCAGTTGATTTAAAGTGGAATGACCCAATATATAAATACTATAAAAACCTCTTAGATCCATAAGTTTCTCCCTTTAAAACTAATAGAAAACAACACATAAAAGAAATATTCAAATATTACTGAAATTCAGGAGGAAAACGGTTGATTTAATGCTATTCAAAGAAAACTAGCATTCAACACTTTCTTGGTGACCAATTAAAGTTAGCCCCAAATATAAGAAAGTGAAAATAACGCTTTCAAGTTATCGCACGATTCAAAGTTTAATAGTAAGTCCTTAATCAAATTATGAAACTTAAACAATGTATCAATTAACTTAATTTATTCTTTTTCACTCTAATCTTAAAATTAATAAATTTAACTCCAACTCAAAAGCAAATAACCGAGCACATTATATAGAAAAACATACAGTCGTTTATCGTAAGCACTGACCTTACAACAAACAAGTTAGTGATACCACTTGTGACGTCATGGAGATGGCAAAAACTACACAACACAATTATATCATCAGAAGCGTTCTAAGGGATTTTGAACTTGCCATCCTAACATCCATTTCAGGATCAGTGTAGAGTTATACACGTGTTGTCAAATGAAGAAACTTGAGTAAATTAGCGTGCCTATACCGTACTATGAATAAAATTTATTCTCTAGATTTTACAAAGTAGAGACCATGTACAACTGGTAAAAAATTTCGTGGAAATCAAAAATTTGAAGTTGTAAAAGTTCCCTTTTCGCTTGATTTAACGTGGAATGACCCAAAATAAAAATATTATAAAAACCTCTTAGATCCATAATGTTCTCCCTTTAAAACTAATAGGAAAACAACGCATAAAAGAAACATTCTAATATTACTGAAATTCAGGAGGTAAACGGTGGAACACAAAATCGGTGTACAGGGATGCAGGTAAACAAAACAAAAAAAGACGGTCAATAGCTCCTTGACAACCAACCATTGACTGATAAAGAAACTTTGACACGTCTTTAGATATGATTTTTAACGTGAGAATATTAACATGAAATTATTTAATATAACCTTTGAAAAGATTAATTAATTATATAAATTAATATGTAATTTTGACGTAGAACTGGTTTTTAAACTAATATTTTGTATGCAAGTTTAAGCCTGATCGATTTTTCTGTTCTCGTGTAAAGACGGTTAAACGTATTGTAATTCGTCCGATACACTAATTTCAAGCGAAAGAAATTTCAGTAACAAATGCGTCAATAGCACGTACATCACTAATAGCGGAGCTCATTATTTAATTATTCCAAACTAATCTAAATGAAACAAAGAAAAGAAGATAACTACTTACAGACGGGAAAGTATGATTCTTCTGTTGAATTCTCAATAAAACTTGTATGAACACGATGACGCGAAATAATTTATTGGTCTGTGTTTTAGACCGTGAATGCACCAAGACCGACCGGCCCTATAGCAAAGTGCGTTCAGTAGCGAGAGCGCACTCAAGCATGTTGACGTTTACACTCATAATGACCATCTAACTTGTAGAGTTTCGAGTGCTACAAAAGAACGGTCAGGGAAGGCGTAATTAAAATAGCGTCAAGTTTAGAAACGAGGGTGAACATAACTCATACGGGAGTATTTTATTGTAAAGAAATAAAGATTGCAATGTGTCACTAAGTAAAGATATATAAATACACTAAGTAACTATTTAGTGGAAATAGATAATAGACACAAGTACGTAGGAGTCATCTTTACAAAAGAGGGATAGATGGATGGATGGATGCAGAGAGAGAGAGAGAGCGAGAGCTCATATTAATGACGAAAGATAACTACTTACAGGCGGTAAACAACGACTCCTCTGTTTTATTCTAAATGAAACATGCATGAACACGCTGATGCAAAATAATTTATTTGTCTTGTATTTCAGACCGGTTTTGAACAGCGATCGACCGGGCCTTTATCACAGCGTGTTCTGTATCAGGAGCGCACTCAAGCGAGTTGTCGTTTGCCATCATGATCAATAATTTGTAATGCTTCGAGTGCTACAAGAACGGTCACGGGAAGGGTAATCAAAACAGCGTCTAATTTGGAAACCGAGGGTGAACATATCGCTGTGATTTATTGCCATTCAAAGAAAACTAGCATTCAACACTTTCTTGGTGACCAATTAAAGTTAGCCCCAAATATAAGAAAGTGAAAATAACGCTTTCAAGTTATCGCACGATTCAAAGTTTAATAGTAAGTCCTTAATCAAATTATGAAACTTAAACAATGTATAAATTAACTTAATTTATTCTTTTTCACTCTAATCTTAAAATTAATAAATTTAACTCCAACTCAAAAGCAAATAACCGAGCACATTATATAGAAAAACATACAGTCGTTTATCGTCAGCACTGACCTTACAACAAACAAGTTAGTGATACCACTTGTGACGTCATGGAGTATTCAAAAACTACACAACACAATTAATTCATCTGAAGCGTTCTAAGGGATTTTGAACTTGCCATCCTAACATCCATTTCAGTTACAGTGTAGAGCTATACACGTGTTGTCAAATGAAGAAACTTGAGTAAATTAGTGTGCCTATAACGTACTATGAATAAAATTAATTCTCTAGATTTTACAAAGTATAGACCATGTACAACTGGTGAAAATTTCGTGGAAATAAAAAAAAATCAAGTTGTAAAAGTTCACTTTTCGGTTAATTTAACGTGGAATGACCCAAAATAAAAATATTGTAAAAACCTCTTAGATCCATAATTTTCTCCCTTTAAAACTAATAGGAAAACAACGCATAAAAGAAACATTCTAATATTACTGAAATTCACGAGGAAAACGGTGGAACACAAAATCGGTGTACAGTCATGCAGGTAAACAAAACAAAAAAAGACGGTCAATAGCTCCTTGACAACCCACCATTGACTGAAAAAGAAAATGAAACTTTGACACGCCTTTAGATATGATTTTTAACGTGAGAATATTAACATGAAATAATAATATATAACTTTTGAAAAGATTAATTAATTATATAAATTAATATCTAATTTTGACGTACTACTGGATTTTAAACTAATATTTTGTATGAAAGTTTAGGCCTGATCGATTTTTCTGTTCTCGTCCCATACACTAATTTCAAGCGAAAGAAATTTCAGTAACGAATGCGTAAACAGCACATGCATCACTAATAGCGGAGCTCATTATTTAATTACTCCCAAACTAATATAAATGAAACGAAAAACAGACGGTAAAGTACGATTCTTCTGTTGAATTCTCAATAAAACATGTATGAACACGCTGCCGCGAAATAGCTTATTCGTTGAGCTATTTAAGACCGTGTATGCACAGTGATCGATCGGCACTTTAGCACAGTGCGTTCAGTAGCGAGAGCGCACGCAAGCATGTTGTCGTTTACACTCATAATGACAACCTAACTTGTAGAGTTTCGAGTGCTACAAGAACGGTCAGGGAAGGCGTAATCAAAATAGCGTCAAATTTGGAAACCTAGTTTTTACATAGCGCTGTGATTTAATGTCATTCAAAGAAAACTAGCTTTTAACACTTTCACTGTGACCGATTAAAATTTGCTCCAAATATAAGAGAATGAAAATAAACACTTTCAAGTTATCGCACGATTCAAAGATTAATATTAAGTCCTTAATCAAATTATGAAACTTAAACAATGTATCGATTGTTTATTTATTCTTTTTTAGTCTAATCTTAAAATTAATAAATTTAAATCTAACTCAAAACCAAGTAACCGAGCACATTATATAGAAAAACATACAGTCATTTAATTTTTTGCAACAATAAGAGATTAACAGTAAGTTCTTAATAAAATTAATAAAATTATAAACTTAAGCAATGTTTCTAGTGAATTAATTTATTGACTATAATCTTAAAGTTAATAGATTTATGTCAACCCCAAACCATGTAACCGAGCACCAGTGTTCGGAAACAATACAGCCCAAAAATTAGTCGTCAGAAATTACCGTACAGTAAACAAGTCAGTTCTACCGCTAGAGACGTCATGGAATGGGCAAAAACTACACAACGCAATTAATTCATAAGAAGCGCTATGAGGAATTTTGACCTTGGCTATCCTAACATCCGTTTCAAGTACACAGCAGCGCTATACACGTGTTATCAAAGAAATAAACTATGGTAACTATGTAAAACACTGTGTTCAGTATTCGAGTATTGTGGGTTTGTGAAACAAAACACATTTCTTTTTTATAGACTACAACGTGAATACACGGAAGAAAGCAAAATCGTTTTCTCAAAACTAAGCCCACGTAAAAAGAAACACTTCATCACAACTCATACAGGAGTATTTTATTGTAAAGAAATAAAGACTACAATTTGTCACTAAGTAAAGGTGTATTTTCATTCAGTTGATACAATGCCCACTCATAATAAGCCATTAGTACATAAATACACTCAGTAAATACCTAATTTACATTCAATAAATAAAGTGGTAACACATAAGCCAGTAGTACATAAATACACTAAGTAAAGGCCTAATGTACATTTAGTTAATACATTAATACAGTGGTATCACATAAGAAATCAATACACTAAGTAAAGGTCTAATTTACATTCAATTAATACTTTGGTAACACATAAGCCATTAGTACATAAATGCACTAAGGATGTGGTCGTTCTCGAAAGTGGCCCATCATTTATTCCTGATTACAGTCATTACAAATAAGAAGACAGCTAAACGTGACGTAAATAATAATGATGATATATAATAATGAATAGAACGCGTTAATGAGCAGCAATGTGTCATTAATATATAGTACTATAAAAATAAATTAAAGAGAAGATAACGTTACATTATGAATATTATGTAATTGTGTTTTTGTTTATTGTGCACTATGGAATAATAAGAGAAATAGTCAATAACAAATGATATTTAAGTGGTGCAATGAGAGGAAATATCCTAAAGTTGCACTATCTAAACATGTATTAGTTTGTACTAGGAATACAATTCTTTCTCTAGATATTACACAGTACATGCACAAGTGACAAACAATGTTGAAATATACATGAATACTAAAAGAAAATCATTTAATTTAATGTTTTTACAATGAAATCTTTATTACTCTATGTCACCAACACCACCTGTTTAATGGTTATTATTATTATTACTTAATTAATCATCCATAACTATTTACAAGTGATGAGTATCTTAATTTATGTTATTAATACACCACTCGTCTCTCTCACTTGGTGGATATGCGGGCGTTGTAAACGTTTTCTTTCTTCGACAAAATTAAAGACAAACATTTAATGTCACACAATATTTCCTTAGATGGAAAACGTTTTAATAAATGAGAAGATAAATGCGTTTTAATCAATATTTAGCGAGCCCCCATCCACCCACTTTCTTCCCCAACATAAGGTTATCAATATGTGTAAGAATGTCAATAAAATTATTAAATCAACAATCAATTATACATATAAAAAGTACAATATAAAAGATTACTTGACATCAATATTCCATGAAACCACATTCGAATAATTTTAATATCTATATTGTCTTATATCTTAAAACACTAGTGAAGAATTTAGTGTCAATACAAATCAACGGACATTTCTTGTCAGAGAACAGAAATGGAGTTATCAGTGATAAGCAATAATAGTTTGCACATAATCTGATTTAGGTGTTGTCTCAATAGTCTTTTGCAAAGCCACAAGTTCAGTTAGTACTGCTAATTCCTGTGATTCCCTCCTCACATTGTAGAAAGCTGATTTGCTGGTATTCTTTTGAGGCTTCGCCGTATTAGCTCTCTCAAGCAAAACAACAATTGTAGCAATTTCCAGTAACTTCACTGTACCAGACATTGCTCGATGCCACCATACATCAATGTAGTGCAGAGTATTCCTTACACTTACATACTGCAGTAGGTACATCAGGTATCTATCATGGTTGTAGCAGTTTATAATTAAAAAAAATCATGAGATTCTGTTAAAACAAGGAAAGGCTGCTTTTTCCTTGAAAAATTTAATCAGGGAACAAATATTAAGTTTCCAGTTTATTCATTGTTAACTCCATTCTTTTTTTAAAATTCTTACAGTTTCCTCCAACAGCATTTATTAGCCTGATACACTCATACAGCATAATAAATACAGCACAATAGATTTTATGCGCTGGTTCACTAGAAACAATGTCAAGTGTTTAGCATACCACATATAAGCATCATAGTTCACAATTTGTAGAAATAATAGTCTACACAGAATATTACTTCTAGGAGGTCAAGTTGTAATAATTTGCCAGATATTTAGTCAGGCTGACCATTTGACTGCCTCTGTTCATGCCAAGAATAGAGTCTCAGAGCTGAGAACAGCCACTGACAGAGCAGAATTGCCTAGAACCTTCTCCCAGGGTGCCACTGGTTTTGAAGTATTTTATGCCAAAAAAGATCAGTCTTGTGGATCTTATATTTTAAATCAAGTATAAGTAGTTGTGATTATAATTATGCCATTTTGTATTTAGTATATTCATTAAGAAATATATATTATCTGTGCTCAATAATTCGTCTTTTGGTATTTTTCATCTTTATTCATTTGTTATCTTTCTCTCCCTATTTTCCCATGTATGTGTGACGTATGTTGCTGTGCTCAACAACATCCTACGCTTCACTTGGTACTTAAGGAATGTCACTAGATATGTTGGTAGAATCGACATTTTGTCTATCACAAACGCCATCAGCAATCTGCTTGCATTCCTTCTGCCGTCTTGTGTCTCTGTGAGTCATGATACTCCAGGCCACGGCCGACATGGTCCTCTTAACAGAGCACAGACAGATACAAAGCTCACAGTGCTCCATATGCCTGACTGACCCGGGCCGCGAGAAACGCCATGCCACCAGTCTATCGTCATCACAGCCTGGCGATTCCAAGAAGGAAAATATGCGTAAACTCTTATCTTTATCATGCAAAGTGAACCTGTCTAACTTTTTAACACTTAAGATGCCTGACGTCACTGCGATTTAATATATTAATTATTTCACGTCATCATTACTTTTTCCTATAAGTTATTTTATATCATCCTAAGCTCTTGAGTATTTGTGTTTTATTTCCCTTTGTCATCGTGTGACGTCAACGTCACTTAGTTAATGAATATTATTATTATTAATTAATTCATCATCATAACTAATTACAAGTGATGAGAATCTTAATTTATTTTATTAATGTTCCTCCTGCAGACACCACTCGTCTTACGCCACAGGTGTTTGTTAGTGCTATTGTTAGGTGAGAATGTGAATTTATTTTCTAAACTGATGTAGTTTAGCATGCGTTCGATTAAGCAGGCTAGTCGCCCACTGTGTTGGGTTTCCTTTTTTGTGGCTCCAATTTGGAATGTGTTGTATTGTTGTAATTTTATTTGTTTGTTGTCTGGTGTTCAGGTCTCTTGTAGACATATTATGTCTGGTTTGTGTTCTTTTATTATGCAGTGTAAGAGTGGTATTTTGTTACTTATGCTGTTGCAGTTCCATGATATTATTTTTGTTTGTTGTTTGGGGTGTTAGGCTTTCTTTTGTGTTTGTGGCCATTGCGATGGTAGTGTTTGGCATTTGTCTTTCGATGTGTGTTTGTATGTGAGGGCAAAATCTGAAATCTGTAATTATGATTTCCAGTGATTTGCTCTATTGGGGATCTGTATCTGAAGGCCAGTCCGGGTAGTATAGTTCGCCTGTGGGGTGGGGTGGGTAGTTGGAGTAGTGAAGAGCATGTTTGTGTTTTTCTGAGAGTGGTTGGATTGCCTGTGGGGATGGGGTGGGGTGGGTGTGGGTGATTATTTTGCTTTTGGTTGTTGCTTTCGTTGGGGAGTGGCTGCGTCTTCTGTGTTTGGTTGGGGTTTTTTGGTTGGAGGATGGGTGGTTGTCTGTCGTTGTTGGTGTTGTTTCTTGTGTTGGGGCTGTGTCTCCTAGGCGGGGTGGGGAGTAGTGTGATGCGTGTGTTTTGTTTGATATGTTGATTTTCCTGGTGGTTCTGTGTTTGTTTTGGTGTTTTTATGTCTTTCTCTGGTTGTGTTGTGTGGAGTGTGGGATGAAGTGGGAGGCTAGTGAGTTGAGTTCTATTATTTTTATTGTTTTTTTCTAACGTTGGGGGGGGGGTAATTTTCAGCGACTAAGCTTATGTTGTGGGATGGGGGTGGTTCCTCGTCGGTCCGGTCGTCTTTGATGGGTGGGGAGGTCTGTTTGGATTCGTCTGAGTTGCTGTGTGGGGGTGCGGATTTCATAGTGTTTTCTTTGTCTTTTGCTGTTGTCAATTTGTGGTTGGTTTTCGGTATGGGTGGCTGCATGCTTTCGTCATTTCTTTCTTTGTGGGGTGGGGTTTCTTGTTTGTTCTTGTCCGTAGTGTCCACGGGGAGGTGTAGGATGTGGGGGGGGGACATTTTTTGGTTGATCTGGTGATCTGGGGGTCTGTAGGGGTTGTGTGTGCAGGTTTGGATGAAGATATGTCCTGGATGTTTTATTCCAAATGTATGTGAGTGAGTTTTGTTTTTTGTGTTGTGGTTTTTTCTGGCAGGGGTGAGCGTGAGGGTGGGTGTTAGCGTGCGTGGTGATTCCCTATTGCTGAGGGGAATGGGATGGGTGTATTGGTCTGTTTCCAGGGGGGGGGGAACTAACTGGTACTAACCCAAGTCAACAAAACAATAAACATCTAAAAATCAACAAAGGTAAAGAATGGGGGAGGGAGGAGACACACAAACCTTATTAACATTCACCAGGGCTCTAATGTACTCAATAATAGATTATGGTAGTGCAACCTACACAGCCACAAACAACCCCCAAATCAAAGCCTTACAAACAATACAATACAAAGCACACACGCACTACCAAACACAAGAAATGAAGAATTATACTACCAATCAGGGCCTCTGACATTAAACGAAAGGAGAGACAAACAACTTTAGAAGCAATGGGCCACTAGAATACACATGGGACCAACCTCCCCACAAACATACACCTACTGAACAAAACATGGGACAAAAAGGGATATAAAAGTGCAATAATCAAGAAAAAGTAAGCCAAATAAGTGGACAAAAAACAGACTACCCCCATATCAACTAACCAAGATGCTGCTAAAAGAACACAATCTAAACTCACTCAAAACTGAAGACCCAAACACAGAACCACATCCCTCCAGGACAATCACACACACATACACACATACACACACACACACACACACACACACACACACAAACACACACACACACACACACAAACACACACACACACACACACACACACCAAGGACAGACCTAACACTACTCAAACAACTTAAGAAATACAGTAATCCAACTGTAGCCAAACAAAAAGCACTTGAACATTTAAACAAAAACTACTCCAACCACTACCACATGTATACAGATGGCTCCAAATACGAAAAAGGAACAGGAGCAGCAGCCCACACACCCACCAGCACGCACACATACAAACTGACTCAAAAACACTCACTCCTAACAGCAGAACTCATAGCAATCAAACAAGCACTTATATTTTACAAAAAACTATACATTCACACAGACAAGCCTACTCATACTAACAGACTCGATTTCATCACTACAAAAACTTAGCAAACCCCTTCCAATCAACAAGATCACAAATCAGAAACCAAATAACAAAACAAATAACTACGCTAGTGAAAAAAGAATTACAAACAACACTACTATGGATTCCCAGCAAAACCAACATTATTTGGAATGAAACAGCAGACAAGTGAGCTAAAATGGAAGCAAACAAGGAAAACCACTAAAAACACCAATACACACAACGGAGATACATTCAGAAATCAAAAGCACATATAAAAGAAAGACCCCCACCCCAACTATCAAATATAACCCATAACAGAGCAATATACAGACTAAGATACAACTCTGCACGATACACAAACAAATCAAACCATGAGACAAAATCATGCACTTTTTGTAGAATAGACAACACAATAGAACACTTTTTACTACAATGCAATCAATACACAGAGGAAAGGAAAATCATCAGAGAAACAACATACCTACTAAATCTACCATTCACCACCGAAACACTACTATATCCCAAAGAACATAATCAAAACCACATACACCTAGACCTTATCACATATCTCATTGAGACAAACACAGTACACCTACTTTAAATCATAAGCACGCGCGCGCGCACACACACACACAATTTCTCAACCAACGCACAATAAACAGGAACTCAGCCCACCCCAAATCAAACCCATCAAAAAGGCAAAGGCATAGACTTATATAAAAAAAAATTAAAAATTTAATATATTTTTAAAAAAGCACAGAGGAAGAGGATCGGTAACAGTCGACACAAAGACGTACGCGAAACAAAACACCCAACACCAGCCGAACTCACCTCCAATCACCCTCCCTGAATACAAGAAAAGGGGGGAAGGCTCCACAGGAACAAAACAAAAACCGAGAACATTTTAAAGATGAAAAGTTTTCCTGCAATTCCTGTGGAGCGAAGAAGTTAACGGAAGCAAATTACGAACGCCACAGGTGTCTAAAAACAAATATAGCACAATGAATGAACTACAATTTTTGTACGAAACTTATCTTTGACAAGATGTGCATACTGGTCTTTGACAACTTTGAGCAACCGTTAGTCAAACTTTCACAAAATCCATTTCACTGTGGAACATTTTGAACATATTAGAGAAAGTAGTGCTTCTCTGCCTTGTCGTTATGTTTATAATTCACTTCAGAATTAAATTATACCATAGGTGTAGGCTACAGCGATGTTTACTTTTGTTTAATATGTTTATGTATTTAACTGCGATTATGCATAATGTAAATTACAGATGTTTGATAAGTCCGAAGTTTAAAAAAAAATATTTTCAAGTGTTACTGTGTTCTTGAATACGGCCAGTGCGGGCACAGCTTCATATCAGCGAGTCTAACAGGTTTGACGTCCTACTTTTCAACGCAGGCAGTGTCAGTTACACCACATATTAGCAATACGCACATTGCATACACGCAGGCAGAAATGTGATACGACACATATACAAGCAGGCAGTAGTGTGATACCACACACAAGGCCCCATTCACTGCATTCCGGGAGGTCTCACAATGACGACACACAAACCACGACAATAATAGAAAACAAAGAACAGCAAGCATACGAACTGCATGCATCGATCGTACGCAGCCAGCACGAAAACAAAAGGACAAACAAGATTACACAGACAGAAGAAGATATACAGACCGCCACAATAGAGAAGTGAATAAAAAAATAAGAAAACCCAATCAGACAGATACAGATATTTTCCTCCGTCCTTTCAAAATTTAATACTATTTGTATTTTTTTTGTCCTTTAATTATTTTAAATTATATTTTATAGATTTTTTAATACAAGAAGAACGCAGATGTCTCGTGGTCATCACCGAAGATGATGAATATAACGATTTACGCTTTTGAATATAACGACTTATTTTTTTTTATTATTCGTCGGTACCGACCGGTAAGCAACGAAATCCGACTGAGTGGCACTTAGAAGAACCGGATTTTGCACACGCACTACGTCACATCAACCAACTGCACTACAGAATAAATGGAATTTTTTTTTTAAAGAATTCGACTGGACGACGGACTTCAACAACGACAGCCTCCTTCCGCCCACCCTCGCCCCCCGAATCAAGCGAAGAGAGCGAAACCTGTCCGAGCACCACCTAAGGAAAGAACGTTTTAAGACGAAAACCTTCACGCATGCTCTGGTAGGAGAGAAGTAAACGGAACAACAACAGCAGTGAGTCGTTACTGGGGAACATAACACAACATTTCTTTGCTGATTCTCTTTCGTCACAAATGTTTCATATATAAATATACGTAGATATTTTTTCTCAGTGTTTTTTATGTTATAGCCGATGTAAGTTATTCAGCACAGCTCTAAAATCGTTCATGCAGTCTTGTCACACGTCTTGCAGTATTGTTGTTTGCAAAAAAAAAAATAGTTTATTAGGCTGCATTTCGTTTAATGTCTCCAGAACGTATGTTAGTTGAATTACGTTATAATTGTTAGATTGTATCTACACTATCTATATATGACACGTCATATATATATAAACTGATTATATTCATAATGTTCTGTGATACTTGATTTCAAACAGCGAGATGATGTATACATACTTACCAAAATATGTTTACAATTCCAATTCATTCGCTCAATATCTTCGCAACGCCTCTCTCTGTATTTAGCATTTCAAGATTATATTCTAAACTAACTGCTACACTCAATTTTCCCAAAACACGAAAACATAATAATGATACAATTGTGTTTTCAGAGTTCAGCTCAAGTAAGCAGAATATAAGAACTAAAGTAAATTTTAAACAAACAGGTCCAGCTATTAATATATTATCTTCTTATTCACAAAGTGAGAGTTTATTAATAGCTAAGATTATAGTTATTACGTGAGAATATAATTAAGTCACTCATGCGCACTCACACACACACACGCGCGCGCGCGCGCACGCACACATACTCACACACTACAATATATAATAGTTGTTACTGAAAAATATTTATTATGTTTGTATACTGAGGAATCATATAGTTCATATCTATTCAAAGAGTTACTATAAATTAAAAGAATTAATAAAATGTATCCACTGGGAACAGGGAAAAAGTTATCATAATACGTTTAACAGAGGATTATTGATTCTATAAATTGTTTTGCTTGGTTTTTGTCAAATTAGGCATCAGATATGTCCAATTGCTGGTAAAATTTGTGACATGTGTACCTAAACACACTCTACTGATAGAGAAAGTTACCTAGTTAAAATAGTTCAGGACTTTTATTAAAAGAAGTAAACATAAATTCAACTCAGTTTAATTAAAATAAAATTCAAAGTTTAAATGAAATCTTTATAAGTAATTATTTATAAAGTAATCGAGGATTTACTCTAGTGCCTTCTTTAAAATCATCTTAGAATTTCAAGAGAGTTAACCAGAATCATACCAAGGTGTTGTGTGTAATCGTTTTTCAGTCCTAACACTTCCTGCTATTCTTGAGAATGTTTCGCAAAATTCCTTTGACTTTTCAGAGGATGTGTAAAGTCATTTTTGGTTTGATGAAAATGCAACCCTTCACTTTCCTGTTACTTGCTTTTAGGTGCTATCTAGCTGTTTGTCTATTTTGTTGTCCCTAGGAGAGAGAAAAGCTATACATGTTACCATTAGATGGTTTAATGGTACGGGATTTGTTATATTTTCTTCAAAACACTTGTTTGCTCTGTACAATCCAGAAAGCACGTAGGTATGGGCCTGAGAAAGGTGAAAGTGATGGTACGCAACTTCCACATTATGAGCTTATTTATCACAATCAGTATCGGATAGTTTTAAACATAAATCTAGTGCTAAGTCATCATTGTCTGCTATCCCAGTAAAGTACACTTAAGCTGTGTAAATCATCTTCAGTAAGATAATGTCTTGTAACTGGCAAATGAATAAACATCACGCTATGTGTTTTTTTCAAAACTTAACCAAGAAGAGTTTCCATGGAATAACAAATAGATTTTTTTTTGTTTTAAAGAAAAAGAATTCTACTTGCATAACATAAGAATGGGTTTGGGTATAAAAGCATTGAATCAGTTATGTACATTGAAAATCTTTTAACAGCTCTAATTAATTCTTGCATAGTTTCTTTGGTTTGTATCCAGACTGTTGTTCATAATATTCTTACAGTATTCATTTACTTTATTTCCTTAATATGACTGACTGAAATTAGCAGTTCACTGAACAAACTAGATCTTAGTAAAGCTCCTTCAGTCAGTTGGAATAACTTAGGTATTTAATTGCTTTAAAACATAATTATTTTTGTTACCATTGAAACAATAGTCAGGCGTTAAGTTCCCTAATCATCCTCAAAATTATTTGCTAGTAACCCACAAAACTACATGTTCTTTTCACCTTTATTAATTATGCACAATTTCATTTGAGTGGATATAACTAAAACCAGTGAAAGTTTCATATCATTCTTTTTCATCCAGCTTTGCTTTTAGTAGTGTACACTGCTTCCTGCTGCCTCTAACGTTGCCAGAAATAGATTGCCTTGACACCTGTATGCAGATTTTCAAGATACTGTCTGTTTTGAAGATTTTAATTAATAAGCTACAGTGAAATAGATACAGTATTTTTTAATAATATAAAATCAAAGGAATTATTAGCTAGCAAAGTATGTATTTGGAACCTCATTCAGAGCTGGCATTTGTTACTGTTTACAAATGTTGTTGTAAAAATATTATAATGCAAACTACTACTATGCTGACTGGCATTTTAAAGACTGATCTTGATAAGATCTGAGTAAGCCATAGAATTTCCTATCTAAATATATATATATATATATATATATATATATATATATATATATATATATATATATATATATCTGTATGGTAATTAACAAATGCATAGGATATTAAAGAACGATTCAAAATGTACACACTAACACAGCATTATACATTAGTACAAGTAATGTTTACTCATACATTGTGCATGATTTGAAACAAAGTAAGCAGTCATGACTTTTAGTACTAGATCTGCATCTGGTAGTGAGTGTTTAAGTGTGCATGTTGCTTGTGTTTATGGATGTACAGCTACTTGTATAAGTTAGGTGTTTGCGTGAACATGTGCACCTGCTTTTGTACGTTGAGAGTTACGTGCGTGTGTATGTGTACGAGTTCGTATATGTTACCTGTTGGTGTATGCGATGTATGTGTACGAGTTCATGAATGTTACCTGTTGGTGTGTAGGTATGTGCACGAGTTTGTATATGTTACCTGCTGGAGTGTATGTGTGTGTGTGTGTGTATGTATGTACACGAGTTTGTGTATGTTACCTGTTGGTGTGTGCATGTACTTTGCAGTTCCACTAATTGCATTCGGGATGGAGATGGGGGTGTTGTTTCATAAAATTACAATTAAGAACATTATTTAATTATTTACTATTTTCAATCATCAATTGTAAGTACAATAATGTAACATGGAAATTATATTTTATAGTTTTGTCTTTTCGATCATACTTTAGACAGTGTAATATTTCTCTTAATCTCTGAAACGTAAACATTATAAACACTCATTCCGAGCCGTCTTTTGGAAAATATCTAGTGTATGATGAAGTTAAAAGTAATAGTACAGAGATGTTTGCGTTGATTAATTTAAAGTTTAAAGTAAAGAATCGTTTTGTCATTTTGTTTTAAATTTTATTTTCGTATTAAGATGTAATCTGCCAGAGTGTGGTTCCTCGAAGTCTCAAGTGTAAGCAAATTCAGTTTGTCACAGTGATCCTGACCTCAAGATGTTATTTGCTGGTAGCGTACTTTTCTTTGTAATCTAATGGCGCAAGAGGATAATGATTTCTTCGTATTTTGTATTGAAAAATGTCTTGTCAATTTATTAATGCAGTTTACGCTTTTTCATATCAAACACACTTTGAAGAGCAGCCGGATTAAATCAATAGTTGTTAACATACTCTCAAAATAAAACTGATTTATTCAGAACACATTAGGAATGTTGAATCCTAAGTAAGGCAGGCAGTGCAATCTAGATGTATTGAAAAGTAAATCTGTCCCTGTGTTGGGAAAAGCGCGCCATATCGTCCCGAGAGAGTTAAAACAGTGTGATTTCATATTTCAAGATTGAAAACTATTTGGACTGGGTTTCTGAAACACACAACTTAAAGTTTTGCAAACTGGTGAAAACTGAAGAAAATCGTTTCTGTAATGTAAACGGTCTTCCTTGTCATTCAGCATATCTTTCCTTCTTCCGGACTGTCGAGCGAGGAAGTGGAATGTTTATTTTAGTGTCTCTCGGATTTCCACTGTCCTCATAGATTTTCTTTCACGGCAAAGAAGCAAATTTAATTTTAAAATGTCTCGCTGCATAGGTTTTCCTTATTAAATGAAAACTTTGTTAAGTTCCACTCTTTGTGTGTTACAGTCACCAATATAAACTGACAAAAACAATTTGAGTCATATACCGGTTTTCCGACAGAAACATGATATGGGAATTCACTCAAGCGTTTTTCGATCCATGCTCGTGCATTCAAAATTAATGGTTTAGTTTTCTTCTGGAAAAGAAACTGCGTTAACGAACGTGAAGATAGAGAGACCAAAATCCAGTGCCTAAACGGAAGCAAATAGCTCTATTAAACACGCTGACTGATTTTATTTTATCACAATATGAGTACATTTTATTTAAGGCGTGGCCCAGTTTTAAGACCTAAAGTGGTACCTTACAGCATGCGTTCCTTGTTCTGATGAGTCAGAACCTCAGACTCCTTTGTCACAGCTTTTCATATATCCTTGAAAAAGTTGTATTTATTATTTCCTGAATTATAGCGATTATGTATCTGGTTTTCACTTCTCCCATAAGACTTATCATTTTCAGTTTCATTGTTGACATTTGTAACTCGAGGACCACATTTACTCTTCATCATTTTATTTTACAAATTTAATAATGGAACCATGATTCTTTACACAGTTTGGTTTGGAATGAAGAACATTGGTAGATAATATATCATTACAGTTCTGGGTGACAGTATATAGACTTGAACCAGACGAAGGCCAATCACGAATGAAGCGTCTTTTGACACTTCTATAAAAGTGTAGAAGTATTTGCAGCACAAACATTGCTGTAAACATTTACTGCCGCACAAACAGCATTGAACACTGTCATTAGTCTAGTGTTAAAGGACTAGTAATGACACCTCTTGACAGTCCATTTCTGGTTTAAGACTATATGCTGCCAACCCTGACCTGTCTGTTTAAAATGTAATCATGTGCCTCATTTTAAACAAGCTATCGGTCAGCCAATCTTTAGTCCCTGGGAAGACGCCCTCTATCAGACAACAGTCGTTCTAAAATCATTCTTTCAGTCAGTGATAACAGGCTATGACTGGAGAGTGCTAAAAAGACTGAAGTAAGTATGGGCTCATTAATGAACTCTTGCTGTAAGAGAACTTTAATTATTGACTTATCGTGTATTTTTGTGCCAACTGTAACAAGGTTTAGTTTTTGTTTTGCATTTGTAAACAATCATTAAATGGCCCTTTGTCAGAAGGAGTTAACTAGACTGAACTCGAGAATGGCACTGGAGGCTCATTCAATTAAGTTTCTGATTCAAGCACTTATACATATAGGATATTCAGTCCAGTAAGTTACTGATTGTCACAAAGTGGAAGGCTCGTTACAAGCCGACCCGAGCTGAAGTTAGAGATGCAAGGGGTGAAGTCTATTTTTGGCCTGCTCCGGTGCACCTCCAAGAAAAGCCCGTATGACATATGCCAGTACTACGTCGCGTCAGGTTGTTACATAGACACACATGACATACACCATTGATGTTTGGGTGGGGCCCCATTTATTTATGTCATGCCAAGGAACGTTTTATTGGCGGTGTGTGTTGTGAGTGAGTATCATGAATGTGAATAAATGGACGAACAGACGAACGGTGCAAAACAATAGTACAAATTCTTTCGTCCCTCTCAAAAACTATGAATAACAAGAGAGTTGAAAGATGGTTAAATCAGGATATTTATTTCCCGATTTAAAAGGGGCACTACTCTTTCGCACAGTGATTAATCATTCATTCAACTTTCCAATGTCATACACTCTGTGGGAAATAAGGGGAGATGAAAATGATGAAATTCACAATATAAAATAAAGATTAATTACACAATTCTTATGCGGCAAATGGGGCCGCTTTAACAATAGTTCACATATAAAATAAGCATTACTTTTAACATTAAAGTTCGTATTTCACAAACGATATAATAGTGTTCATTTTCTTAGAGTCCTAGAGTTAAGTATGTGCGCGTTAGCTGTGCTAATTATTACTCACTATTAATGTCAGAGTTCCAAGGAGATGACGTAATCTCGCACGTCACTTATAAGGGGCACTTCAAAGCGAAGACACGACGCAATTGTGGCGTCGCATTACAGGTGAAGATTCTGCAGAATCTAGGCACCACTTTCAGATTATCACTGCGGAGAAATCTGAAATTTAGCTGACTGTTGTCGGCCTTGATAACTGTCGTTGTTTCTTGGTTGTCGTGGAAATGGACACCCCAACGACGTTTAGCATTATTGGATGAAGTCGTCCAGTGGGATGTGTCGTCGCATTACATTAAGTGTAGAAATCCGGATATCTGTAAGATTATCTCGGTGCTAGCCTCTCAATTGCGGAATAGACTTGTCAAACCAAACTCAGACAGGGGGGGGAGAACAAATTGGTCCCTCGTGTCGTTAACTGCATACAACCAGCGTCGCATACATCGGTTTTTTCTTGACAGTGAACTTTCCACTTTGCCAAAAATTATACTGAGTAATTTTGCCTCGTTACTCAATATATGGCATCAGACGGATGGAAAACGGATGGAAAGAGATTTTTGCAGCTTTCCTTTATGAAATCTCTGTACATGAGATAATTCATACGTGAAGTTAGACTGGCTTCAGACGAATCGACGTTTTCAACATTGAGAGTAAAATCTTCCTTTTGCCTCTTATATAGCTTCACTGAAGGTTTCCAGAAACTTCCAGAAGCTATGTCTCATGACTCGATTTTCCCTTGGATATTTAGTGATGTCCGTGCTGCACGCTTTTCTGTGGTCAATTCTAATGTGCACTGGCCTTTCCTCTCGTAAACAACATGTGACCCGAAGTGCGTAATTGTCCCAATTGTTCAATATACATATCTTTCACAAACTAATATATATATTCAATATGATATAATAACACACACTGCGTCACGAACGTCTGTCTACTAAAGAGATCTTAGGTGACCGTTACTGGAGTTACATGCTACACATGAAAAATAACAAAACTCGGGTTACTTCAACTAGTTTTGTTTGCGGTTTTTTAAAATGAAATAAAATACAATTTCTGTCCCTCATTTCCTGTGACACTGATTAAGATCATTAAGTTATTGATTCATACTTCTGTACACAAAGGATATTCAGTCCAGTAAGTAAGTTATAATTCAAACATTAACAGGTACGTGAAATTCAGTCCAGTAAGTTATTGATTCAAGGCACTAAAATAAATAGAGATTCAATCCAATAAGTTACCTATTCAAACACTAGAATATGTGGGATTCGGTCTAGTAAGTTCTTGTATCGAACACTACTGAAACTGAAATTCGTGCAGATCAGTTTGTTGTCTTCAGTTGTCAAAATTAATTGAATTAATTTGATCTGAATTTGTTTTATTTTGTTAATAATCATTCTCCTTGTACCTTTAACATACAATTAGAAAACCTCACTGACATTTTGAAACCCCCTAATGAATTGTTCGTAAATATGTGATTTATCAGAGTATAGTTTCCACACTGCTACAGATGTTATTATTTACTTTTCACTAAAACAGCTTTCCCTCCATCTACACACGCTTTAAGAGTATATACACATTTATAATGCCCGAGCCACACATTAACACATTAAGTTAAAAATAGATATATATTTACAACAAGCATTTGCCCGCAGCGTCACTCGCTTAAATGCGAAAGAATATAGACTGTTAGGTAAAAAAATGTTAGCAATGCAACCCATCAAAATCCAAAATACGACGTATTTACTGCAACCTAAAATCTAATACCTAGAATGAGAACAGCAATCTGAGTGAAACACGAATCGCTTGTATTGCATGGAGGTCACAGTGATGTATTATCCAAAACCTGCCCACGTGAGCTTTTCTTTAAATGGATTTTTTTCAGTTTTAGGGCAACTGGTGAAGTTATGTATATGTGTCTTTGATTGGAAAATTCTTGCGGTTCTATGGCCAGCTAGCAAGCTCCACCATGAGTGAGCATGATGTTATATAGTCTATATTAATACTAGGATACTAAAATATATAAAAGGAACAGTCTGATGAAAATATGTCCAGTAATTTTTAATGAAACTCACACAACATAAAATACAAATATACTATAACATAATAGCATAAAATACATAATATAACATAACATAATATAATATAATATAATATAATATAATATAATATAATATAATATAATATAATATAATATAATATAATATAATATAATATAATATAATATAATATAATATAATATAATATAATATAATATAATATAATGTTACATAATAAAATAGAATACAATAATACAGTTTAGAGTGATGTAGGGATTAATATTATGCATTGATATTGATATAACAGTTACATATTTACAATTAAGTGACTATTGATATAATCCATTTTATTTTAATGATAAATTTCATCTCACTTTCGACATACTTACAATTCACAAATGAGTAATGTCATGCAGTTAAGGTAATAATGTAATAAATCTATTTATATATTAACATTGATCACAATTTAGTATATTACATTGTAATTAAACAATAGAAAATATTAGTATTATTTCGTATATGCTCTGCTGAACTAGTTTCATTCATACTGATAATCACTATCTTTAGTATTTAACTGTTATAATTATTGTTGCTAATCATGTAGTTATATATAACAATAATAATCTTTTTAATGAAGTGATAAGTGTTTCTTCTATGCAACCAGTTCATATATATCATAACGTAATTTAAAATCTGATTATGTCTTCAAAAAGCTTACTGATCACAGGATTAAAAAACCTACAGTGACATTTATTATACTAATTTGATTTTACTGACAGTTTGTCAGTATTATCTTCTAACACTCTTTAAACATAATTAACGTTCTTGTCCATAAATATAGTGTTAAACATAGAATATAAACATAGACATCAAATAAAAAGTCAAACTATGTATATTAACACATATACACACGAACCCATACATCCTGGAGTGAGAAATTCTTATATTCAACTTATTCCTTAAACTAGAGAAGAATCAGCCTACAGATAGAATCACAACAGTTTTGCCACCTCTTGAGTGTAGTTGAGGCTCAAGACATCATCCAAGACTATGGTGCTAGACTGACTACCGTTCTGCCTATTCTAGGCTAGGTGTTAGTCACCCATCAGTAATCAGCACATCTGCCTGGGATGATGTCTTCACAAATATAGCATTTCCTGGAACCATTCACAGTAATTGTATTTATATACTCCGGACACTAGTAGACTGTCTTTTGTCATCCCGGACTCGTGTAAGGGCTGAAAAGATATTAGTGAATGCTGCACATAATATACAGCACTGGGTGTTATATAGCAACCTTCCAGTATATCTTTTTGACTTTTGACTAAGGGAATGTGGACACACACTAAAAACATATTTTATTTATTTCCTTTTTTTACTTTTCCTTGTTTAATCCACTTGGCTGTAGCGTTCCCAACTTCAATATGAGAATGGTTTCCATGGCCTTCCTTTGGTTTTTATACTTCAATTTTTGTTCTTGTTCATTTTGTCCATCTTGTTCATCTTGTTCAACTTTAAAGGCACCAGCTATGGAAAACTCGGACCCGCATATGCTCTTATGCTGACAAACACTAGACTTAATATTAGTTCTATGACTATTACAGCGTTTCCGGATGGTTCCTCCTGTTTGCCCTACGTATAGCATGTTACATTTATTGCACGTCACAACATAAACCACATTTTTAGAATGACAGCTAAAACCAGTTGACGTCAAGTTTAAACCTCCCCTAGGGCCGCTGATGGAGCAGGCACTGTTAATCTGTTTACAAGACTCACAGGATTTGATGCCGCATGGTAGTGTGGGCGAGTATGTACTGTTCAAAAGAAATAAAGAGTGAGTCAGTGTGTGAGGAAAAAGGTATAAATACTAAACATCAATGTGTTACATTTTAGGTAATATGGTTTCACACGTGCTGTACATGTTGATAATGCTAATAGCAGTAGCTATTCCGGTTGCAATAATGATTATGCCCTCCATACAATTAATCTATATTTTCAATAGTTATGTTTCGGTATAGTCCAGGTATATCTCCAGATAATGAATAATGAGTAATATACTAAATATGTATAATCATATATTTTGTCTTGATTGAAATCTAATATGAAGCCCATAAGTCAATAATTATAATGTACTTTACATAATAATTTGAAACCTACGCTATATGTAGTATGGGTCTAAGTTTACTTTGTTACATGGAAGTCGTGACTAACACTAACCATGCATCTCAATGACACATACAACATAGAAGTGGCGGGATATAAATTATCTAAGCAAATTAAGGATTGCATATCAGCAGCATTAAGTATCGTGTCTGACGTCAGATATGCACCATTGTTACATTTTTGGAAGAAAAAAAACACAGTCAAATGTTACTGAGACTTTTCTTTTAAAGTATGCCTAGTTTATAACGACAAAATGCATATAGGAATATATGGACTACATCTACATCTACATATGTCATTCATTTCCGAACTCCACTGATCCTTTAGTCATAGTCTACTTTCAAGCTCATAGTTTTTATATTGAATATGAATTCTCTTCACTTTGACGTATCGATATGACGGGCAATTATACTTTTAAATGGTTTATATGTGTAAATCAAGTAAATAATGCATGACTATATTAAGCACTTTTATAGTCTTCCTCGAAAATATGTATACACGTTTTAAGAATCCTCATGATATTTAAAAGTATAAAGAGAAACTGTTGTTGTTTATTCAATAGTGTGGCTGATTATAATATTATAATTATAATATATTGTACGATTGCACCTGTAACGAAGGGATTTTATAGAAGTTCAGAAATATTCGCTTTGCAAACGATGGTTTCCTGGCAAGCGTATATTTCTTCAAACCTTTCATCAAATAAACAGTTTTTAATGCGGGACTTCAACTTGAAATATAACTTTATAATTTTTACTTAACAGTCTAAACAGTTATATACTAACACCAAATGTTCGTATATATTAACACCAACAGTTAGTATAATATATTAACAAAGGATAGCATTAGTTAGAGAAGTGCCTTTAAGACACTGAATCAATCAATCTATCTATCTATCTATCTATCTATCTATCTATCTATCTATCTATCTATCTATCTATCTATCTATCTATCTATCTATCTATCTACCTATGTGTATATGCTTATTCATGCAGATATACACTTACCTCACTTTTTTCAGTGGAAGAGCTCGGATCTGAAAATATATAGGACAAAGAGCATTTCAGCCTTTTTCATTGATTGCAATAATTCGGTAAAATCTCAAATCTAATAATAAGTTTTGAAACAAAAAGTGACATTTATTTCGATCAGGAAAATGACGTAAGCGTTTTATTACTTTTAAATGTTAAAGTCAGATAACACACTATCTCAAGGCGTATTTTATTACTATTATCATTATTATTAGAGACAGAGAGATTTCCATCCCTCCATCTGTCATTCTCTGTAGAAAGATAGATAAAGAGACAACCGGATGGCTGGATGAACGGATGAATGGTTGGGTGGATAAAAGGATAGATAGATAGATAGATGGATGGATGCATGGATGGATGGATGGTTGGATAGATAAATTGATGGATAGACGGAGGATAGATAGATAGATAGATAGATAGATAGATAGATAGATAGATAGATAGATAGATAGATAGATAGATAGGCCAAATCATTTCATCTCCCATTCATATAAAGAGACACGTAAATGCGCGCGCGCGCACACACACACACACGCTAATAGAATAACACATTTACCTACCTTCTTAACCTTTCCTCTGACATCAAAGACAGCATGAGGTAGATTGTTATGTTCCTTAGGAAAAATGAATTGCGAAGGACCGCAATCAACCTCATCGATGTACAAGTGTAATTGTACTCTGCAGTCGACAGAGCGCATTGCAATACCTACTACACTCGTTTCTCGTACGTCATTCAATTTCTTGCCATATTCACACGGCGTTCCCACCTGTATGACAAGAGTAAACCTTCTCCAATCATAATGTTTACGTTTGTAGAATGTTAATGTGCTTTGAGGATCATTGACTGACGAATACTGTTACTAAAACCAGCTAATAATGCACAATAATGCTCATTGTATAAATGCCCTATCTAGAGATTAATTTACAATCTTAAAATTATATATTCTTTTGTAAATCATCAAATAACACAGGTTAGCTGTATACTGACGATCTATATAATTATGTGTATTAGATTTCGTAACTCATAAAATATTTTTATAAAAGGGTTCTTTTTTTTCTTGAATAGTTTATCGCATTTCAGAATTTATGTAATGAAGTGCTACCATGATGACGGACTTTTTGATAAAATATTTGAAGGAAAGGAATTGTGTTGACTTCCGATATGTTATCAATTTATTTAATTGATTGTAGAGGTATCGCTACCAAAAGTGGCTTTTAATTACAGATCGCTTTGCTAGTAATGTATATTAAATGTTTAAACATTTTTGAACATGTTCATCACTATATTAACAGAAATGCGTTACTCTCTGAAGTTGTTAAAGGAAAAAGTAAATTCAATCATGATTATGAGAAAGGATGTATTGTTTTTAAAACGCGAATATAAAACAGATAACATTAAAATAGTAATGTTGAGATTTTCATAAAATATAAATAGTATTGTTTTAGAATATTAAGGTCGTGTGTACTTCTTAACAAGATATTAGCTCAATCAGCAACAGATTTTACATTAAAATATAATCGCATACAATGCATAGCATATTTTTTTTTTAAATCTAAATATTTTTACTTCGATGAAATCATTCAGAGACTGAAAATAACGTGGAGTGGAAAGTAAATTAATTAATCTCCTATATATGTAAGTACACCCGGCTGTGAATTACTCTTTTAAATTTAACAAAAAGTAGTTTCGTCACTTTTTATTGGCACCTTAAATCACATGGTTTATACAGGTTTTATACTTCCAGTACACCATTTCTGGGGTTCTTTGTAGAGAACAAGCTATCTAATTTCTTTTCAGCCAATGTCGCCAATTTGAACATTTCCAAACACGTTTTTATGGATGCGTATACCTGACATACTTTTGCATTTCTGGTCTTACCATAAAGCGGGCGTGACATACACTTGCATGCATGCCATAGAGTGGACATGGCATATATTTGCATGGCTGTATGTTCCCATGTTCCCACAAAGTGGACACAACATACGTTTGCATGGCTGTGTGTTACCACAGAACAGACATGACACATTTACATGGTTGTGTTACCACAGAACAGACATGTCGCAGGGGTCTCTGTTAATGTTGTTGTTGTTGTTGCTGTTGCTGACTGTCGCTGGCCTCTCTCTCCTTCTTGGTCAAAGGGTGGGGTGGGGGTCAGGTCAGATACCGTGACTTGCTGAGATCACACCGAATGACTTAAGGTGTTAAAAATAAATCACTCTCACATACAGATACCATGTTGTTCTTGTGGGGGAAATATATTTATTCTGCATGTGGGGTAAAGTGTGAAAGTCATTGTGTAAGTATGAATGCGGGATGAATGTATTGTGAGGGACGAACGTAACGAACAAACAAACAACCGTACCAATGCTCTTGCACAACAGAGAGAGAGAAAACCCAACTCTTGATGAAGAGTAAAATAGAAGATTTTTATTCTAATAAAAAAATGGGCTACTCTCTCATACGGTGTTAGTCATTCATTCAGAAAAACATCCGCTCGGCAACATTCATGGGGTAGGGGAAGAAAAAGAAAGAAAGAGCAATGGATATGATAAAAATAAAGTAAAATGATAAACAAATTCAATAATATTATATCTAATGGTGAAGACCACAATGATCCTACCAAATAATATACAATAAAGAGCGGTGATGACTGCAAATATCAACACTCAAATTATCTCACATTAAATTAAATGTTTGTAAACAGTTTAGGGTAAATACCCAATATCAATAATAAATGTTTATAGGAAAGTTTCTATAGATAAATGTCAATAATGTTTCAAAGTTCCAAATAATTAATAAACTACAACTAAACTACCTACCTAAATGAATGCACCACTAACTAAATCTATCCTACTTACTAATGTGAATGTAGAAAAACACACACGTCTGTGTGAAGAAGAAATGTAGTCACACTTGCCAACACACTAGCGAAGAAAATCATGGGTGATATCTCGGTCCCGCAGATAACAATGTACATAGTACATATAGTTGAACACGAATCGACACTGAAGCGTTGTCGGGCCTCGAAGATTTACCTCCCTTGCTGAACAGCAAGAAAGACCCCCTTCCTGCCCTGAAAAGAGCAGCAAGAAAATATGACGATGAAGACCGGCGTATATGGGGCAAATGTCCTCTCCTTGCGCAGTTTGACATCTACAGCCACACTGGAATATCACAACTGCCAAGGTGTTTCTCCGCTCGCATGACCAGGTAGAAGATGAAGAACTAGCACCTTGGAAGACACAGATAGACGAAGAAAATGATGTTCGAATTTCACTGCTGTCTTGGCCACATGGACGGCGAACATTCACAAATAAATTCCGAGTTATGAGAAACTTGAAAAATAAAGCCTCGTGGTGGATTCAGAGCTGCACTCAACTGCGTCGCTCCTGTAGTCAACCCACAAACTCATACACTGACTGGAAAAAGTCCCTATAATCTTCTTTAATAAAACCCAACTCTTCCACGGCCTTCTAGAAATAAAAGGCACGTGAAATAATGAATGCCTATTGTTTGATGATGCATTCATTCTAGTGGTGCAAAGTCTAAAATAATCCCTAGCTAAATTTCTATTTAATGAACGTTTAACAATTAAATATACTATCTACCTATCACTAATTTAATTGTTATCTCCTAACATAAATAAACAAGTAAACAAATCAAATAAAAATGTTATAAATAAATAATAAGCAATCACAATTGCAAACTGACTGACAATACATGCAACACGCCACTCATCCATCAATCACTGACACACAGTGCGACCGAAAAAAGGGAAATAATTAGGTAAAATAAAAAATAAATTTTTATGATTCACTCCCCTTTTTCCATGACAAGACACGACATTCATTTACATTAAAAACAAATGGCTGACAACTGCTTTGTGTTACAGATATGGTACCAACTACCTTAGCACTCTTTAGTTGGACAGAGAATTTCACTATTTTTCTGGGACAGGCTGGGCTCTCGACATCGACAAACATTATCATAAATTCGGGGCGATAGATTGAACACGTTTATAATCATCATGGCGGGTTACTTGATCATGTGAACACTGCGCTAAAATGTAATGCAAGACAGATATAAACGTTCACCATTTTGGGGGATGGAGTTATTAAAATACAGTTAACTTTTAGTTAGATACTTATAATTCACACTGATTATCGCCACTAACAATGGCGGTAATTGGAGTGATAAGCGAAATGAAAGTGGTACGTGAAGAAACTAAAGACAAAGCCACAAATACAAACCTTTTCGCCAACCTTCCATATATTGCAGGCTCCAATGATTGCAGAGGATTTTAACTTTTTTGGCAGTATCGGTAGTGCTAGTTCAGCGTCTTTCCAGTATACACCGATCCTCATAGTTCTCTTTTGTCCAGCATCATATTCAAGCACCTCTACCTTGCCAAATGATAATCATTCAAGCTTTTTATAAACATGATATTAATAGTTTTGGGATTAAACATAGTGTGAAGATATAAAATTCCACCACAGAATAAATCACAAAAGCAATACTTCATTCATTATTTTATTAATTATTTTATCAATATGTTTCGAATATTCATATTTTCTAACTTGCGTTTGAAGTTTGTTGTGCTATTTTGAAACTGTTTACGTAAATTTTATTAACTTTTTAGTTATTGATTTTAACAACGTATTTCTTTTCATTGTTAACACATAACACATAACCAACTCTACACTTCCCCGCCAAGATCTCCTGCCCCCTCCTGTCCTAATACAAGGGACTCAGCAAGCAATACCTTTCATGTCTCCACCTGGAGAAACGTACTTACTAATAAATCCACACTTCAACAATCTGAAACGAACTATTCCCGATCTTCAGGAGCTCATTTCCTTTCTCATCTACCATGTCATCAACCCCACCATTTTATCTCATCTTCCACAACTCAATGATATCAATAACAATAAGAAAAATAAACATCAATGACAAAAATAACAATAACCTTATCAGAAATAACAATAGTATCAATAACAATAATAGCAACAACATCAACTGAAATGACAACGTCAACAGAAATAATAACACTTTCAATAATTATAATAACAATAACATTAACAGCATTAACAATGCTATCAATAACTATAATAACAATAACAGCAGCAATAACAATGCTACCAATAACTATAATAACAATAACAGCAGCAATAACAATGCTATCAATAACTATAATAACAATAACAGCAGCAATAACAATGCTACCAATAACTATAATAACAATAACAGCAGCAATAACAATGCTATCAATAACTATAATAACAATAACAGCATCAATAACAATGTTATCAATAACTATAATAACAATAACGTTAAGAGCTATACAATGCCATCATAATAATAATAATAACAATAACGTTAAGAGCTATACAATGCCATCATAATAATAATAATAACAATAACGTTAAGAGCTATACAATGCCATCAATAACAATGCTACCAATAACTATAATAACAATAACGTTAAGAGCTATACAATGCCATCATAATAATAATAATAACAATAACGTTAAGAGCTATACAATGTTATCAATAACTATAATAACAATAACGTTAAGAGCTATACAATGCCATCATAATAATAATAATAACAATAACGTTAAGAACTATACAATGTTATCAATAACTATAATAACAATAACGTTAAGAGCTATACAATGCCATCATAATAATAATAATAACAATAACGTTAAGAGCTATACAATGCCATCATAATAATAATAATAACAATAACGTTAAGAGCTATACAATGCCATCATAATAATAATAATAACAATAACGTTAAGAGCTATACAATGCCATCATAATAATAATAATAACAATAACGTTAAGAGCTATACAATGCCATCAATAACAAAATGATGAATAAACATAGAGATGCCACTGCTGCTCTTAATTTCTCATTTGAAATCTTATGTTTAACCCTCCTTTAATGATAAATAAAAATAATCTCATGTTTAACCCTCTTTAATAACAATGGACAATAATCTCATGAAAATAATCTTATGTTTAACACTCCTTTAATATCAACTGAAACAAATCTCAAACTTAAACATCCTTTAATAACAAACGACACAAATTTCATGTTTAACTCTCCTTTAATAACAACTTAAACTAATCTCATGCCTAACCCTCCATTAATAGCAAGTGAAACAAATCTCATGTTTAATTCTCCTTTAATAATAACTGAAACAAAGTTGGATAAGTGTTGATCAGTATATAATAATTATTTCTTCTGTAGGATACTTACTTGGTATAGTTTATCGTACTCCATTGGTCGACTTGATAATACGATTCCATTTTCAGAATCTTGAAGTCTTCGTGCCCGTTTATTGTTTTCCGAAAGTTGAATATTTTGTCCATATTTGTTGTCAAAATACAGAACGTCTTCCTGTAAAATATAGCAATGGAGTTTCAATGCTTTCTTGTCAATAAATACCACTTTAAACGCACTTACACCCTCTGACAATTATACACTCACACACACGTACACTAACTAACACACGCACACACAGAGAGCCCAGTCACTTAAAACTTTAAATTACATTAAAATTCATTTCCAATACATATTCCATCCTCTCACATGCACAAAACATAATTTGCCACAAAAAATATAATTTAACTCTTCCATGGTGCTCATTATATCACATGAAGTGCAAAATTAAGCATATACTCTTCAACACTACACATAATAATCACATAGAGTAAATTTGCCTATCCCGATATCTAAACTTAATTGTTATATAAATTGTCGAAGTGACCCAACCTTGGGTACTCATTATAAAGTTATTTTTGTAATTGTCAGAGTGGGAGTAAACAACTCTAGTTGAGAACATTCTAGAAATTGCTGATGCAATGCAATAGATTTTATTATCCAATGGTTAAAATTTACGAGAACAAGACCAAGAAATGGGCTAAGCTGTAGAGAATTCTATTGTATAATCACTTGAATTTGGTGTGGCAAGAAGTCCAGCCTTGAAAGGCGGCTGTTGGCTTAATGGAGAGTTAACTGACTAATTGAGAGAGAATGGACTTAGAAATATTTCGTGCATTTTTGCCATTGATATGTTTTATTTGTGTTTTATTTTATAGAATTGGTTAATTATTTAAGTAGACTATTAGACTATTATTTCTACAAATTGTGAACTATGATCCTTATATGTAGTATGGTAAACACTGGGCATTGTTTCTAGTTAATCCTTTCATGAAACTATTATGCCATATTTATTATCCTGTGTGTCTGTGTGGTTGTGTGTGTGTGTGTGTGTGTGTGTGTGTGTGTGTGTGTGTGTGTGTGTGTGTGTGTGTGTCACTACAAGTTCCTGATCAATTAATCATCAATCTCTATCTAGGTAATCATATCTTTAATCCATACACAAATAAGATTCTTCCACTTAATCAATCAATCAGTCACCCGACAGGGTCTTGGTCTTGCGGTTGAGAGTGACTAAGTCTGGCCTTGAAAGGTCTACCCACTGGATTACTCTCCTCTCAAGCATTACTTGTCTTAGAATAGCAGTCTACATAACATTATCTTGTCCGTCTATCTGTCTATTCTAGCCCTTCCACATTCTCTCATTCCGATGACAGGAACTACCCTAAAGCATGTGTGCAACCGACTTTCTGTATGTTATTACGTCATTGGCTAAGCCCCCACATGTCATCTACACATGCATCCCTCTACTACAGGAATAAGAGTGGATAGTTTAACAATTCAACAATTGTATTAAAGAAAGAAAATAATAAAATTAACTCATTTACACTTTGATAATATTATAACCACACCAAGACAGTATATAGAGATTTCAGATTTCACAACACATCTCTCATTAATTCAACAATTAGAAGAATAAAAAAATAGTCATTAATTTTATCCCCTAAAACAATTATTAGGAGGATGCATACACGAATCAATATTAATACCTTTCTAGAGCAATTACTAGGCTTCACAAAAATCAGGCATCAATATTTTCTAGGCTATAAATAGTCAGAATAAGAAAAGAATAAGAAAAAATAAGAATTAGAAATTACATAAATCATAGAACAAATACAGGTTACACATGAACATATCTACGATTCACCTGATGGTTTGCATGTGTCGTTCCCTGGCTCGCATGGTTTCTGCATCAGCCACTTGTTATCTGCTTTAGCTTTTTCACACTGATGAAATGTTCAAGTGTTCAGTTCCATAAAGATCACAGTTTAGTTTTCAATTAACACAGACACTGTTATAAATTAACATACAGTCCGGTGTACTTCCAGTTCCACAACATTTATTAGTAAACCACACTTGAAATACAACAATTCAAAGTTCAGTCACTTCACTTCCACTGTTTGGTACATCCATTCGTAGCCTGTCCACTCGATAGTATGCCTAGTCATACGGACATTCCCGTAGCCTGCTAATTCACCTTAGCACGCCCCTTAGGAAACAGCTTTACTGTCACAATTCCGAATTGTGGTCTACATAACCACTCTGGCCCCTTTCCTTTAGTTCAGCTCATAGTACCTAAGTGACCATTGACTTTGGACCAAGGTGACATCAGGGTCAAGATCTCCAAGTTATGATGAATTTGCATTCTGTTGTTATCTTGTCTCCTTGTTTCTTTGTGTCCTTGTCTCTTTGTCCCTCCAAGCTGTGAAAATACATAAGGGATTTTCACACACCAGCCTCGTGTTACAATATAGCTAAAACCTGTAATTTCATTCTTGGTTCTTATATTAAATTCCTTTTATATTAGTTATTTAATTTCTTTTTTATTACAAAGAATAGCATTACAGTTTTCCAAATCATTTTTAAAAAAACAATATTAACAAGAAGAAAAAATACAATTTGCAATAAAATATGTTATAAAAATTAACTAGTTACAAAAATCATGCTTTATCATATCAGACAATTTCTGGTACTGCTCCTTTCACCGTGGAGGGATTTATGGGCCATGACTAAAGTCGAGCAAATTTCATTTTCACTCAGACGGGGTATTTATACAAAATCTCTCTCATGTTTTGCCCTTTGTAAAATAGTCAGTTGGCTAGCTGTACTCAGACTGCTTTGCTAGGGTAAGTCTTGTGCCTTTAGAAGGTGACCAACTCTCATGTTCAAGCACCATTGCATACTCTGATGTGCACATGATTATGTAATCTATGTGTTTTCTAGGTGTCCGTTCTTGAGTGTCTGACCAGGCGACCACTCCTATTCGACTCAACCACTTTGAATCCTTAATCCTTAAGTGGAGATCAACATTGACTGTCTGAAATTTCGAATACGGTTTTCTACATGGCAAAATTCAGAATGGCTTTTGCGGTGGCTTCACAATTAAAGTTATAGCATCAAAGAATTTCGTTCAGTGATTCAATTTTATACTTTGAAAAAAATATTCTGTGTATTAGTTTGCATTTTCTGTCTCACAGTGTGTATCAAGCGAATAAATACTGTTGCAGGAAACTGTAAGTTGAGACTTGAATGCAAGAAAGAATGGAGTTAAAAAGGAATGAACTTGAAACTTAGCAATTGTTCCCTATTTTTATTTTTACAGGGACAAAACAGTCTTTTCTTGTGTTATTTGAATCTGCTGGTTCACTAACTGTAAACCACTATGACCATTGTAAATGTGAGAATCATCTACAGTGTGCGTAAGTGTAAGGGATACAATGTATTCCATTGATATATGGTGACAAAGTATTCTGACTTCATTGAGTAATTTCTGGAGCAGAGAAGTTACTGAAAATTGCTATAATTGTTGTTCTGCATGAGCAGCAAATATGGCGAATGAGCGCCGGGTTATCTCAAAAGAACAAACAGAGAATCGTATTGTTTTTACAATTGAGGAAAAAATTCATAGAAATAATGTTGATTATAACTTGTGACTTTGATACAACATATGCAAAAAGAACTTTATTGTGGCTTCATCTACACAAGGTTATGTAGAATCTATTATCACTTCTATCTATAACTCCATTTGTGTTCTCTGATAAGAACTAGCCTGTGATTTGTATCAACAATAAATTGTATTTAATTGTATTTTAGGATATAAGACTATGTAATATAAATTTTTCGACTGTTGTTTTATTGGAAATATTTATATCAAGTAATCTTTTTTTCAGTGTATTTGTCATGTATTTATTAGATTTTTTATTTAATAAATTTATTTTAACATTTATTGAACTTCTTACATATATTGATAACCTTATGTTGGAGTAGAAAGTGGTTGGAGGGGGGCTCGCTAAATATAGAATAAAGACGGATTTGTCTTCCACCTATGGCATATTGTGTGATGGTAAATATTGTCTTAATATTATGGAAGAGAGAAAACGTTTACAGCACCTGCATATATGCCAATTGATGGAGACGAGTGGTGTCTGCTGGAGAAATATTAATAACATATAAGATTCTCATCACTTAGTTATGAATGATTACTTAATAATAGTCATAACCATTAACTAAGTGCTTTGACGTTACACGTACATAAGCATGCAAATACACATATCCTGGCCTTTAGAAACGTGCTGAATAATGTAACCAAGACAATAATATTCAAGACAAAGTGTGTTTCACTGTAAGTGCATAAAATGTTTGACTTTTAAACTAACAGCAGCTTTCTACTTCAAACTTAATGTAGTTTATAAGCTAGCGAGAATAAAAGGAAGTGACGTAGGAAACCTGATGAGGTTCGATGAGTTTTCCAAGACGTTTAATTGTCTCTATCACATTGCTTATGTCATCTTGGCACAATTCTAACGTCACGTCATCTGGCACGGACGTGTCTGAGACAACATTGTCACAAGTCACCTGGAGTGTAGGTGTCATGTCAAAGAACGCAGGTGTCGGAGCTGACGTCATTGCATGTTTCACGAGCGATTTATGTTCGATAACTCTGCTTAGTTTTCTATCTAGAACTTCTTTCTTTTTAGTGTATTTTTCTTCCAAGCTCTTCTTCAACTCTTTCTGTCGATTGCGTATACTCCTCACGAGCTGCTCAGTCTCATCATTAATTCTTTTATTATCTTCTTGGAGTCGTTTCTCAGCGCTTTGTTGTTCTTTTCTAAGAATGGATTCTGTTGCTTCTAAACTTGAGTATTTTGACAATAATGTTTGCATCCTCTCATCTCGTACTTCTAACATGTCTTTAACAATACACTTCTTGTGAAAATCTTTCTTACACTGGGGACAAATAGGGACACTGTGAGTAGAACAGAAATTAGTGGAGTCGGTACCATGTATACAGCATAGAGTTGAATTTCGTTGGACGAGACACTTTCGTATGCTCTCGCGATATTGCACGAGATGGTAAGTCGAATGACTCTGTGAGCAGATTTCACACAGCATTGCTACACACAAACGACAGAAAGAAACCGATGGTATATTCTCTCGGTGAGGTAAACTATTGCACCATCTATTATTTTCGAGAAAAATAAAAGCATTATAAAATTCTTCATCTTGGAAAAGATCCGTAAAAAGATTTTCTTGTAGAATTTTTCCACCACCGTTGCTCAACAATAGAGGGTCTACCAAAGGGCCTTGGCATTGCGGGCAACAAATCTGATCGGAATTCTCTTCATATTTTTCAGAAAGACACTTCTCGCAAATCCAGATAACATGTCCACAATATAAAATCTTTGGAATGTTGCATTTCTTGCATGTACGGCACATTTTCTCGTCAATAAGGATCCATTTCTCATCGTCTTCCCGGTTTGCTCCATCATCACTCATTCTCGACGGCTTGCTAAGATAAAGCAAATCACAATAATCATAACAATATCATTGGAAAAGAGACACGTTAGTAATAAAAGTTTGACTTGCATCTAGATTTATTTAAAGATTACTGTGCAAATAGCATAATAAAATGTACCCAGTTATTGTATAAATCTCCATGATCATTAATCTAAACGAAACTATCGTTGAAATATTCGAAAATGTTTTTGAAATGGATATTTAAAACTATTGGCAAACATGTTTCATGGATATTTAAAACTATTGGTAAAAATGTTTCATGGATATTTAAAACTATTTGCAAAAATGTTTCATGGATATTTAAAACTATTGGCAAAAATATTTCATGGATATTTAAAACTATTGGCAAAAATGTTTCATGGATGCTTGTCTCATTAGAAAATGTGCTTGATGATTATTTATCTTTACTGCAAAATACGTTTATGGATATTTATCATATTGGGAAATATTTATCTACAATACAAAATGTTTTTCTGGATATTTAACTTTATTGGAAAATGTTTCGTATGGGTACATACCTTTATTGGATGATGTGTTGTATGTGTGTACCTTTATTGGAGGATGTGTTGTATGGGAGTGTACCTTTATTGAGAAATGTGATGTATTGGTATATATCATTATTGGAATATGTGTTGTGTGAGTACGTACCCTTACTGGAAAGTGTTTGATGGCATTTATCTATAAATTAACCACGCGTAACAGATCCCTTGAGTTCTGCAAGTTAAACTAAATGCAGGAGGTGATCTTTGAAATACACCTACTTTACAGAGCGCTGCCTAATACTTTGTCTATGTAAATACTAAAAGAATAGTACAGCTAGCTAGATTTTAGATACAATTTTACGCTAACTTTTTTATCTACTTGAATGTAGATGTCTTCATATGAATGCACACATAAATATATTTATATGTGTGCATATGTAGAAAGACGGATGCGTGTACCTACATGTGTACGACCTTTGTACATATAAAGGTGGGTCGTATAAGCATGTGTATATGATACGGTTGTGAAGATAGTGTGTATAATAAATCACTAAGTGTATATCATATCTTAAGGCTGTGGGGTGGGCATTTTATATCACAGCCTTTTACATTTTAAATCCTTCAATGAGTGTTATTTACTCTTGGTGTTTTCATTAATGTTAGTTTACAAGTTAGTTGCAAGTTTTCTACAAAAAAAAAACTTTTCGAAAATGTATTATTCATTTAAACACAATATAGAACAGAAGAGAAACTCACAGAAGCTACGCATTTATGTAAGTATGAATATATGTATGAACGAACATATAACTTTATTATGTAAGAAAATATTGGCGCCTTAGAGTTGATTGTACAAGACAAAGCAATTATTGTTGTTGACACAAAAGACAAATACTTAGCCTATATGAATAATACTATAGTAAATAACATAGATGGGTGACATTTTCACGGCTTCTTATGTTCACAGGTTGATGAGACCCCCTACAGGAGTTTCACTTTCTAAATATTTCAGACTTAGAATATTTCTATTAGTGGCGGTGACATTTTCACGGCTTCTTATGTTCACAGGTTGATGAGGCCCCCTACAGGAGTTTCACTTTCTAAATATAAATATTTCAGACAGAATATTTCTATTAGTGGCGGCATCTAGTCAAGTGACCAGAGTCCTGCAGTGGATACCTTTCCAGGCTGTTACTGGGTGGCTATGATGACTGACTGACAATTCACTAGAGTACATTGGTAGTCTCTCTGATACCACTGATCTCTATGATTAGTGTTATAGTGTTAGAGCAGAAAGTAGTGGAGACTTCGGTCGAAGTCTTTCAAGACAATAACCTTCTAAGAATGAGTGCCATACAGAAATATGATGGCAGAATGTCACTGGGAGACCGTTTAATGTTTCTCTGTCCATGTTGTTTGTGGTCTAGTGTTTGTCTTTTCGTGTAGTTTGTGTTTAGTTATACTGCTCGTGACTAATTGTGTACTTAGTTGTCTGTGTCTAGTTATGCAGTTTGTTGTGTAATTAAGCTTGTGTCTTGTTATGCAGTTTGTTGTGTATGTTTGTGTCTTGTTATGTAGTATGTCATGTATATGTTCTCTATACATTTCAAAATTAATTCTTTTTAACTTAGCAAAAGTCAGGTCAGTGATGTATTTTAGAGAATAAACAAACTTATTTAATGTCATGTCTGTATGGGGTAAAGTAAGTGCATATTATGAAAACTTCAAAGTTAAAAATAAGATGGACCCATTGACCAAAGCCTTTGACCACTGTCAAACTAATGGTTCTTTATTAAATATTATTTTAAAATAAAAACTATATAAATCTTTGAATTTTAATGAATATTAGGTATTAAATTAATTCAACTTTCAAAAACAAATTTCATAAAAGAAAACGATTGTTCAATCAAATTTTGCACTTTGTTAGCTTAACGATTAGCAATGCTACTTTAATTTCTGCTTTGATTTTCTGTTTTACTAATGCAATTTTAATTTCTTGATTTTCTGTTTTATTAATGCTACTTTAATTGCTGTTTCGATTTTCTGTTTAACTAGTGACTTTTTAATTTCTGTTAAGATTTTGTATGTTACAAATGAAATGGATTTCATTAGACCATCGGACAGTAGGACGCACAAGAGGGGAAATATGAAAAGAAATTGATCGAACTTGAATATGAATATTGATTTTGGCTATGATCAGTTCGTTTAACGCCAGCCTAGTTTTAAATTATGTTTGTAACATTCACATAATAAGTAGACATTATTTCACGTCGTTAAGAATATAAAAATGGCGATAAAACTTATATCCATGTGATTCTTTAGAATGAGTTGAAACATTTCTTTCTTCAAACATGAGAAATTTAAAGCTACAAAATACCCACAGATTAAGGTGAGATTCTGAGTCTGATGACCTGCATATTAGAAAATCGAGTGTACAGTAAATGTGTAACAGATAGATAGATCACTGTCACAACTCCATAGCAATAGCATCAAAATTAAAAGACTATAATTATTGAAATTCTTACATAAACAAACATTGGGAGTCGATTGTCCCAGTTCTTTCATGTATCAATAGACTGGATAAAGCCAGTCTCGTTTGCCTAATTCGCTTCAATAAACACATGAGTCATTTAGAGATTATTGCTTATTACAACGTTTTGACCCTGTAAGACGTTACAAGGACCATTTTACGATACTTATGCACGACAATACATAGTTAGATAGACAGACAGACAGACAGACAGACAAATAGATAGATAGATAGATAGATAGATAGATAGATAGATAGATAGATAGATAGATAGATAGATAGATAGATAGATAGATAGATAGATAGATAGATAGAGAGCATTATGCAATTATTAGATAATGTTTAACAGATGAACAAAACAGTTGGTTTGTTTTTCCCATTAAAACTAGCATTTTATTTGTATACTAACACAAGTAGCCATCTTAAGCAACAAACAAAATAAAGGTGTAAAAAGTCAATGGGCCTCAAATACTGCTTGCCTGCTTTAAACTTAACCTCAAACAATTGTAACCCTAGTACACGATCAAGATGAAAAATAGGTAATGGGATAGGGAGCCCACGTCCTTATCATCATATGCATAGACTCTAAAATATAAATACTATAAAAATCACTTAGACCCATAACTTTTTCCTTTTAAAATATAATAGGAAAATAGCACATTTAAAGAAATATTTTAATATAACTCAAAGTCACGAAGAAAACGGTAGAACACAATATAGCTGTACAGGTAAGCTGGTAAACAAAAAGAAAGACCGTTACTAGCTTGCTGGCATCCAACCATTCACTGAAAAAGAAAAAGAAATTTTGCCACTACATGAAAACATTTCTTCAGAAACCTAAATTATTCTGACTTCAATTAAGTAATTTTGCAGGTGTAAGTATAACAACTAACTGCAAGGAATAAAAAATTAATATAATTTGACATTTGGCCGATGCCGTCGAAAATTTACCCCTAGAAATGAACGAATCTTTCTCCCTAAGGAGCATTCCCGATCAAATTTGGAGCATTCCCAATCAAATTTGGAGCATTCCCGATCAAATTTGGAGCATTCCCGATCAAATTTGGAGCAATAATATCTTCTCCAGACTCAAGTGAGGTTTTCTACTTCAAGTAGGCATCACTACCACCTGAATCCAGTTCAGTATCAGGCTGATAATTAATCAGAATCAGAATTAATTACAACGATTTTCGTGAAACAAGCGTAATACGGTGATTCATGATTCAAGATGGCGGGTAAGGACGGCCGGGTCTCTGTAATTATTTTTAACGTGAGAATATGAGCATGAAATAATAAAATATAATTAAAAAACATAATAGTTGTATAAATTATTATCTAATTTTGAAGCACAAATGGTTTTAAAGTAAAATGATTTTTTAAAATAATATTTTGTATGTAAGTTTAGGACTGATGGATTTTTCTGTCCTCTTTTGAAGAGGGTTAAACGAAATGCAGTTCATCTGATACACTTATTTCAAGCGAAAGAAAACTCAGCAAGAAATGTGTCAACATCACGAATATATCTCTACTTTTGGAGCTCATTATTTAATTATTCCCAACTAATATAAATGTAACAAGAAAGCAAGAAGAATAACTACTTACAGACAGTAAACTACGATTCCTGTTTAATTCTCAGTGAAACGTATGAACACGCTGACGCAAAATAGGTTATGTGTTATTTTAGACTGTGTATGCACAGCGAGCGAGCGGCCCTTTAGCACAGTGCGTTCAGTAGCGGGAGAGCACGCGAGCGTGATGTCGTTCGCCCTCGTAATCACACCATAACTTGTACAGCATCAGGGCGCTACAAGAACGGTCACGGGAAGGCGTAGGCAAAATAGCGTCAAATTTATAAACAAAGGGTGAACATGGCGCTGTTTCAATGCCTTTCAAAGAAAACTAGCTCTGTGGACAATGATTGACACAAGTGATCTAGTTTTATTATCTCTCCATGTGTTCATCAATTGAAACATTCTGACTTGGCTAAAATAGTGGGGTTCTTTTACATTGTATATTAATATTGTATAACATTCGTGTGTGTGTGTTTCGCTTACACTCACCCCAGAAGCCGCAATAGACCTTTTATCTTTACGATATTCTCAGTCTTGGTCTAATAACTGCATGCCTGTCTCAAAATACATATAATATTCTATCACACAGTCCATTATAAAGATATTTTCTTGACCATAGCCTGGTCATTTAGAACTGGAACAAGTCCTCCATGTATCAGTAATTCACAAAATCGATAAAAGATTAGGCCTGATCTATTTTTTTAAATTCTCGTTTGTAGAGTGCTACAAAAACGGTCACGGGAAGGCGTAACCAAAATAGCGTCAAATCTGGAAACTGAGGGAGAACATGGCGCTGTGTTTTATTGCTATTCAAAGAAAACTAGCATTCATAACTTTCTTAGTGACCGATTAAAGTTAGCCCCAAATATAAGGGAGTGAAAATAACGCTTTTAAGTTTTCGCACCAATCAGAGATTAACAGTATGTCCTTAATCAAACTAAGAAACTTAAGCAATGCATCAATTGAATTAATTTATTGATTTTGACTCTATTCTTAAAATTAATAGATTTAACTCTAATCCCCCAACCATGTAACCGAGCACAGTATACAGAAAAACATACAACACATAAATTAGTCGTCAGCAATGACCATACAGCAAACAAGTCAGTTCTACCGCTAGAGACGTCATGGAGTCGGCAAAAACTACACAACACAATTAATTCATAAGAAGCGCTATAAGGGATTTTGACCTTGGCTAACCTAACATCCGTTGCAAGTACAGTGGAGCGCTATACATGCGTTTGACAATCAAGTTTCTTCCTTTGACAACTTGACGTAAATTAGCGTGCCTCTTTCAGAAAGAACCGACGATTAAATATTTACAAATATATTTGTTTTTGTACAAGGATAGATGTTTGTGACGTATTAATCCATTGTGCATCTTTTGTATGTTTGTGACGTGTTAATCCATTGTGCATCTTTTGTATATGTTTCTTGAAAGTAAGTGCTTGCAACCGTTTTAATTTTTCCGGCAAGCAAGGAAAAGATTAATTAGACAACATTGTATTTTCTTCTCGCATTTCCATCTACCTGCATTCAACATGCGTATACGTAACACCTGTTCAATCCTGATTGTTAACCCTTGCCTTGTGCTGATACTGTAAGGCTTCTATATAGATCGATTTCTCTATATATATATATATATGTGTGTGAGTGTGTGTGTATGTGTGTGTGTGTAAATCAATTTAAGGTAAATATGAAATACTATTTTACAGTAAATATAGACCTTTCTAAAAGAAGGTTTGCCTATCACAATATATACATTTGTGTGTGTGTGTGAGTGTGTGTACATAGAGAGAGTGAGAGAGAGAGAGAGAGAGGGAGAGGGAGAGAGAGAGAGAAAGAGAGGTAGATGTAGATTTCGTGTGTAGTTTTTGCGTTATTTTATGTGCAGGCGATTTATCTTTCAAGTTAAAGAAAAAGAGTTTGTTATACACACAAGTTTATTTATTGTAACCAATCATTAATTAATTATCATTATTAATTATTATTAAATGTTACATGTCTGGTTGTAAATATGTGTAAGAACATATTGTGAGTGAGTGAGTGAGTGAGTGAGTGAGTGAGTGAGTGAGTGAGTGAGTGAGGAGTGAGTGAGTGAGTGAGTTGCCTCGTGTCACAAAGCCAAAAAATAATTTTCTTTTTAACTGAAAAAACAGATAGAAGATTTTAGGAACACAGCGCTATAACTGCATATAGGAGCGTTGTCTCCTCTCGAAAAGAGGACAAGCTATTCCACCCACCCCCTCTCTATCTTAAGCACGCGCGAAGTTTGTAAAACTTCGGGACATAGGACAGTCCCAGCTTTCCATCTAAAGGTGGCAGCGGTCCGTCGTCTGCCGGCAGGAAGCGGAATTTCTGTACCATTGTGGCCAGGTACAGGAACATTTCCATGTGGGCCAAGGCCTCTCCAAGACAAACACGTCGACCTTTGTTAGTAAAGATATACCACAATAGAAGTTTCAGAATATATTCGTTAACAATGAGTTTATACAAACGTAACGTAACACAAATTAATAGTCATTAACACATACTGCTAATGACAATGATGATAACTAAATAAAGCACATTATCTTTAATTCGTTCTAAGTTATTTTCAAAACCATAAAAGCATAGTAAAAATATGACAGCCCGACAATTTAATACACGTGAGGATGTTCCACATATAGCTGAAGTGTCAAATGGAAATTCAATTTTACTTATGTGGTTAATATGCAACAACGAATTTGCAAGACAAAGTGTTCACTCAGAATAGAAAATAAAGAAAGAGAAAAGATGTGTCAAAGATATTTTTGCATCTGAAAGCACACAGAAAACTAAAGTGAAAATAATAGTCATATACTTGTTGTTTTTTTTTTAAAATGAAACGTGATAAAAAAAACGTACCAAAATGAGGAAAAGTATACAAACAAATGTTTGATATCAAGTGAAGAACAAAAAAGCCAATATCTGTCTTCTACAATACGTATATAATGAAGGAAAAATCATCTATCACTTTCCGAGAAATAAATACGATATTATAAATATATTTACGCCGGGCGATAATAAACACAGACTCTCCTCTACCTCTCACTAACACTTTTGTAAGTTAAACCATTCTGCTAGCATAAAATGGGTACATGGGTATTCTGTAATATATATATATCACAGAGGAGGAAAATTACTACATTGAAAACAAAAGACAAAAGAAAAAGCAACATTGAATATAGATCCACAACCTACCAACAACAATTAAACAATTGTACTCTTATGGTAGGAAGGTAGAATAAACACATCAAAGCTTTAAAAGAATTCAAGACTAAACTAAACCAAATGATAAAAAATATCAAGTAACAACTAAATAATAGGTAAGAAATTTCCTACAGGACAAAGTAAATAGATATCTTTATAGAACCTAATCACAAATTCTTAGACATACACCCTCATTTCACAAAATCTACATTTACATTAAAAAACAAACAAACGGGTGATTGTTACATGCTTACCACTAAATAAAAGGGCAACACAAACATACCAATGCCAAAGGGAATGTACTCATCTGGATACTTCAGTTTTCCGTCTGTTTGAATGAACCTCTCTGGTCTGAAGAGATGGGGATCATGCCAGATCTTGGGATCGGTAAAAATGGAATCAAGATTTGTCACGATAAAGGAACCTTTGGGAATGTAGTAACCACGAAAGGTGACGTCATAAGCGGTACCATGCCACGCGCTTAAAGGCACGATATTTTTCCAACGCTGTACCTCCATAAAGGTTGCTTCTAAGTACGTCATTTCCGGTTTGTCGCGCATGCTCGGTGCACGTTGAGTGCCGATAATCTGGCTTACTTCTTGAAAACATTTTTCTTGAACATCTGGATAATGAAGAAAGATGAGCAAAGTCCACATTATGAAAGTCGACGTCGTTTCAGAACCAGCAAGGAAAAGGTCCCCTAGAACCGTCCGCAGGTTTGTCTCTGAAAATCAGAAGAAAGGGAAACAAAACAATTATTTAAAATAATAGGTCTTAATTTTACTGAGTAGAGTGGAGCGAATGGTTTCAGTGTGTGTACTAACATTAAGTAATAGTATTATAAATTTATGTTTCCTTACATTGATGTTCTAGAATTTTTCTACATTTAAAATAAAATAATTTCCATATTTTAACGAAATGTTATATTATTTTTTTATTATATTATAAAATGTTCGATAAATATGGATTCTGCCTATAATATTAATTTATCCAGGAAAGGAGGGGTATCATTTATCGTGATCACCCACTCTACCAGAAGTCAAACGTTTTCAAAACCCCACGTTTTGACTTTGCAGACAAACTCTGCCACAATACATAATAACTTTTATGAATAAACATCTAAAACATGGGCTTCCGGTGAATTCAAAGCACGGTTGAATTATAAAAATTTCTTTTGGGGGACCGCCTGGCAACTTGACTAAAATAGAATAGAATTATAGCCACTCGGAATTTATTATATCGGTTGTTTAAATTCTAGGAATTCAAAGAATGATTTCCAGCTCAATTGTTCTTTAATTATTCTCAGTTATCGTTATATTATTTTTAATGCTTATGCATTTGTGGATATATATTATAATTAATGATAAATTTTAAATATGAATAAATGTTGATATGAATGATTTCTCTGTTTGATGCTTTGGTTCCTTACCTATTTGTGTGTCAGTGTGAAGAATGACTTATGATATTAATTGTAGTTGTGAAGTCAAAGACTTATGGTAAGCCTCTCGTTACAATGCCAGGATAGTTTGATGGGTGTACTATTGCAAACACAGTGTTTTACATCTTTTATTTCTTGTGCAATAGTGTAATAGGGTGTCCGTCTACGGATTATATTCATGCTAGATTGTATGTCAGGAGTTTTTGAACGAGGTTCACAGCTTTAAATATGTACATTTCTTCTGAAATTATGTCTTCGAATTCTTATCACTTAATACTTTGAAATTCTATCTAGTTTGCTCCTTCCATCTATCAAGTATTTATAAAATAGTTTAGATTCTTTTAAACATTCTATCACAGTAGACACAAACCTTGAGAAATGCACATATTAACTTTTCTTGGCTGCATTCAAGGATCGAAATATGCTGTAGATTAGTTTTTGTGCTTTGATAGCAGCTAAAAAGTATGTACTAGCAAGAGACAATTGTCACACATGACAAGGTGTCTGACTTTGATCACAATTTACATCTTCCTATCTGTGAGACCCTCGAAATGGCCATCACCTTCACCTATCACAAGGGCTTTTGGGATTGGGTAAATTAAAAACAAATAAAAAGGAACACATGAACAAGTTCTTTGAAGAACGTACAAATAAATGCTTAATAGAGAAAGGAATGAATTCCTAGTTCTATTGATTAAGGCTTCCGTCCACAATTGAACTAGATTTCTCCTGGTTTGGATTTCATTTTAAAATGAAAATTGATTATTTAATTTTTACCATTAATTGTAGTAGGCTTTCCTTTATGTTTTTTTATCCTTTGGAGGTAAGCGTCAATGAAATCGTTGGCAGTTTCTTCGCTGTAGTTCTCAACATGCTTATCTATAAAAGGATCCAAGAAGGCTTTGTCGAGGTGTTCAAAGTCAGCCAGTACACGTTTTGCATGGAATGGATCACCAGGAATGTGCCTCAAAAATGGGAAGATGTTGAGAACACTTGTGACTGTGAAAAAAGCACTGTTAATTTAATTTTAGTGTTTTGGAATAAAGCGATATTATAACACTTTCAAAAGTATACTCTGTATAAATCTTTGACAGACACACATGGCGATTGCAAGACCGATCAACAGAAAGGAATTAATGTTACAAATCTTTGACAGACACACATGGCGATTGCAAGGCCGATCAACAGAATGGAATTAATGTTATAAATCTTTGATAGACACAGGGCGATTGCAAGGCCGATCAACAGAATGGAATTAATGTTATAAATCTTTGATAGACACAGGGCGATTGCAAGGCCGATCAACAGAATGGAATTAATGTTACAAATGTTTTATTAAGCATTGTCAATATGTAAAAGTTAAATGACAGTTTAATCCAGTTGTATACAAGTATCAGTATACTGACTATAGGATTTGCACGTGTGATTTCAAGACTCACCTAGAAATTATAACTTTTGACAATTAAGAAGCATTTCAACAATTCTAGATAATCATTGCAGTGTCTAGCTATGCCATTATGATGAAAAGAAAATAGCGATTCAAGACACAAATGAAAACAAAATGTTCAGACTGGTAAGTAATCTACGATTCATAGGATTTAACTCTGTGGAATGAAAATATATGTTACTAGTTTTTTTAAACTCTCTGACTTAAAATTAACATGTAAGTCAGAAAGCAATCAAATCCATTGAATTATTTAACTACTACGTCACTGATCAAGACAAAGGTCTATGGCTTGAAAACACAGTAAAACAATAAGGTAAAACAAAAATATAGTAAATACATGAATATTTCTTTACTTAAATAAAGCCTTTAGTATCAAGTACATATACATATAAAACAGTCATAGAGTGGAGTAGCAGTCATAGAGTGGAGTAACAGTCATAGAGTGGAGTAACAGTCATAGAGTGAACAGTCATAGAGTGGAGTAACAGTCATAGAGTGGAGTAAAAGTCATAGAGTGGAGTAGCAGTCATAGAGTGGAGTAACAGTCATAGAGTGGAGTAGCCAGCAGAATAGAGAGAATTATAATTATAATAAGTCCGAACACTAACAAGAAAATCAACGGAACTTTTAGAATTTGTGACGCCAATGCAATCTAGTTAATGATTATGATTATTAGTAATTAAATAATCATTCAAAAATAATTACAAGTGATGAGAATTTTAATTTATGTTATTAATAATTCAGAAAACTAACAAGAAAATCAACGGAACTTTTAGATTCTCTGACGCCAACACCACTTAGTTAATATTATTATTATTATTTATTTATTAATCATTCATTTCTAATTAAAGACTGAAGTGAATTTTAATTTATGTTATTAATAATTCTCCAGAAAACACCACTCGTCTCTCTTACTTGGTGGATATGCGGGCGCCGTAAACGTTTTCGCTCTCTTACAACATTAAGGACAAGCATTTGTCATCACACAATATTCTATAGGTGGAAAACTTCTTACTAAAGGAGAAGACAAGTCTTTAATCTATATTTAGCGAGTCCTCATCCATCCATTTCTTCTCCAACATAATGTTATGAATATGTGTAAGAAGGTCAATAAATTTAAGTCAACAAATCAAATATACATATAACAAATACAATTAAAACTATTTGACACCAATATGTCTATGAAACCATGTCCAAATAATTTCTCTATTTTACACAGTTAAATACAATTCAAAACTAGTGTTGACATAAATCACAGGATACTTCTTCTTCTTAAACATAAATGGAGTGATTAGTGATGTGATAATAGTCTTTACATAACCTGAATTAAATGCTGTCTTGAGAGTCTTTCATCAGTTTTGCATGAAATATTAAAAGTTTATTGTCCATGTCAACACGTCTCTCTCTGCACACATCGAAAACACTATGCTCTGCTATTCTCTCAAAGCTAACCTAGGCGCTTTCTCCCACTGTACCAGCCCTGCAATAATATTAACAATTACAGCAATTCTAGTAACTTCCTTATACCAGAAATTGTGCGATGTAGTTTGCATACATTGCACACACATCAATGGAGTGTAGTGTATCCCTTACACTTACACACTGATCCCCACCTTTACCATGGTCAGTCATACAGTTTACAATCCGTAAACCAGGAGATTCAAAGAACACAAAGAAAGAAAGGCTGCTTTACCCTGAAAAATATAATTGATTGTTGCTTTAAAACTCCATTTTTCTTACATTCCAGTCTCAACTTAAAGTTTTCTGTAACAATATTTATTAGCATAATACACGCATACAGCATAATAAATACAGCATTATAGTTTAATGAGCCATTTCACTAGATAAACTGCTACCATGGTAGAAGCAGGGAGCAGTGTGTGTGTAAGTGTAAAATAATACACTCCTTTGATGTATCATGGCAAAATGTATGCTTATAACAATTTCTGTTATATAAAGTTACTAGAAATCACTACAATTGTTATTCTGCTTGAAGAAACTAACACAGAAATGAGGTTGCATTTAAATCAGGTTATGTAAAAAAAACCAAACTATTATCACATATTTCTAATAACTCCATTTCTGTTCTCTTATAGTAACTATCTTGAAATTTGTATTGACATAATTGTTGAAATGTATTTTAAAATATATATTGTGTAGTAAGAAAATTATTCAAATGTTATTTAGTGGAAATATTGATGTAAAGTAATATATTTCATTGTATTTGTGTTATGTATATTTGATTGTTGATTTCTTGTTACATTTATTGACCTTCATACATATATTGATAACATTATGTTGGAAATGAAAGTGGGTTAATGGGGGCTCGATAAATATAGATTAAAGAAGGATTTGTCTTCTCCTTTGGTAAGAAAATTTGCACCTATGGAATATTGTGTGGCAGTAAATATTTATCTTTAATGTTGTGGAAGAGAGAAAACATTTACAGCGCCCCCATATCCTCCAAGCGAGAGAGATGAGTGGTGTCTGCTGGAGGATGATTAATAAAAAAATTAAGATTCTTATCATTTGTAACTAGTTTTGGGTGATTATTAATTAATAATAATAATAAAAATAATATCCATTAACTAAATGGCGTCACACCATCCATCCATCTATCTATATATCTATCTATCCATCTATCTGTCTATATCTATCTATCTATCTATCTATCTATCTATCTCGATCTATCTATATATATATCTAAAGTCTTACAGGGACTTGGTACCATGACCTTTTACCTCCAATCACTTTCTGGGTTTCATCGAGTCCATCCAGGTATCGGAGGAATCTCTGATCATCGTATTCGAACCTCTTACCAAACAAAATAGAGCAGATGTTGTTGGACACACTGACAAATGTCAGATCCTTTAAATCGACAGCTTGACCTTGGTGTGAAGCAATAGCCTTGACATAGTGGCTGACCTCTTCTTGAATTTTTTCAGCTAGGATGTTCTTACCCATACCCAGTTCCCTTAGGATTTCTACAGTTGCTTTGCGTTGTTCTTTCCAGTGAGCTCCTGAAGTGCCGGAAACCCCTTGACCATAGAAATAAAAAATGATCCTTTACATTGGTTTTGATTCAACATCAACATCATACACATCAAAGAAGTATGTATATAAATAATTAAGCAAACAATAGTATAATTTCCTTTGAATAGATTTTCTTATTTCGCTTATACTTTTTCTTTAATAAAATAAAAAGTAAATAATGATAAAAATAATATAGAAAGTACATAGATAATTAGTATTCTTTGTAAGTCTACATAAGGTGTTTTAAAGAATACCTAGCTACATAGTATAATAGTTATTTGAAATAATTAATTGAATGATTTACATGCCAATAGATGAGTATGAATTAGTACACTAATTATGTCGGTGATAAAGTTTCGAACAGTTGATAATGTCATGATCTTTAGCATGTAAATTCTTTTAATAAAATAATGATTTATTAGATCTGAAATAAAACACAGACATCAGATGCTAGCATTGTCTGAACGTACCTAGATTTTTTCTGACATGGTCCACGAAGAATCCATGAGGTCGGTCACTGAAGGCATCAGCATTCTTGACCAGTGCATCTTTGATGACATCATATCCACTAAGAACAACCATTAAAACTCCACCAAAATAGAAACTGAACATGTCGCCATATTGTCGCCTCCACTCCGCGAACTGAGCACGAGGGTCCTCCTTTAAAAGGTGCACGTGTCCTACAATTGGGAGTGCAAAGCCAGGCCCTGGAGGCGAGCCAATGGGCCGTCTGGTAGACATCCACCAGACGAAAGCCAACGCCAGAACACCGCCCACGAGTAACGTAGTAAGCTCAATCATAATTAGCCTATTTCACCTATATCGTCTGGAGAGGAAAACAATCTTAAAGTCAATTATAGGCAAATTGGCAAAATCATTTTAATATCGTTTATAAACAAGCTTTCAAAACCACCTTAATATCATTAATAGACAAGCTGACAAAACCTACTTAATATCATTAATAGACAAGTTGACAAAACCATCTTAATATCATTCAGAGACAAATTGACAAAACCATCTTAATATCATTAATAGACAAGCTGACAAAACCTTCTTAATATCATTCATAGACAAGTTGACAAAACCATCTTAATATCATTAATAGACAAGCTGACAAAACCTTCTTAATATCATTCATAGACAAGTTGACAAAACCACCTTAATATCATTAATAGACAAGTTGACAAAATCATCTTAATATCATTAATAGACAAGCTGACAAAACCTTGTTAATATCATTCATAGACAAGTTGACAAAACCATCTTAATATCATTTCATAGACAAGTTGACAAAACTATCTTAATAGTTTTCATAGACAAGCTGACAAAACCATCTTAATATCATTCATAGACAAGTTTAAAAAAACCATTCTAATATCATTCATAGACAGGTTGACAAAACCATTTTAAGTGTACAGGATTAAATTTGGTTTTATGCACGTGTGATGATTCCGTCTCCATTGAGTCAAGTAGACTGGTGGGCGAAGATTCTGGATAAGTGATGCCAAACCATGGGACAGTTTTCTGAATAGCACATGTATTGTTCAAGGAATCACACATAGACAATATTACAAGTCAATGACACAAACATATACGCACTGGTTACAGTTATATTACTGTTAGTGCAGCTTCTCACAGATGTTGAGTGTAATAAGCGGCCATGCTTATTGCCACACTCCCGCTTCCGCCACAGCTCTCTGAGTCAACTTGGATCTAGTTAACCTGCTCGCCACACACTCTGCGACAGTCTTGGAATATCTCGACAGACTTTAGCATTGTCCTGCAACTCTAACGAGTACCGGTCTTGAGACTTGTGAATTTTCGATCGCCGATGCCAGTCTCCCAGACTAGACACCTTCCTGGCTTTCCGAAAAATGTTTTCAGAAAAAAACACCCCATTTACATCACTCGTATCCGCCACACATGGCGTTGATTACCTCTCCCTAAGAGTTGAAGTCCAGAGTTCTGAAGAGAACACTCTGCTCACTGGCTGCTTCTCGTCGTCTTTCTGATTAGCAACAGCGGCCGTGATTGTAGCAGAATCTTGATGGAATCTAGGTACTGGAATTTAGTTTTCCACCGGAACCTTGAGAGAATCTAGATACTGGAATTTTAGATTGAACCTCGATGGAACCTCGATCATGAATTCTAAAGCTGTAACATATATGATGGTTCATGCGTCCATGCTCGGTTTCACTAAGTGTTAAGTCTGCAACCTTATTCTCGTTCTTATAATTATTATACTTTTACAATTTTGCAAATTAAATTCTTTCAGTCGAGAATAAAATTACAAGTTTACAACAATTCAAAATTTAGCAAGAATTCAATTGCAAATAAAATCAGTTGGGCAAAACTTTATGGAGTATTCACAATCAATAATGTCTTAACCCGAATCAAGTGATATTTTCTCCATGACGTAGGAATCACTACCATCTGAATCTAGCTCAGTATCAGGCTCAGAATCAGAATTAATTACAACGATTTTCGTGAAACAATTTTTTGGGGTAATACAGTAATTCATGATAAATTCAAGATGGCGGGCAAGGACGCGTCCTTTGTTATGATTTTTAACGTGAGAATATGAGCATGAAATAATAAAATAGAACTTTAAAAAATATTAGTTTTATAAGTTAATATCGAATTTTGACGCACAACCTGTTTTGTAAGTAAAATGTTTTTAAAATAATATTTTGTATGTAAGTTTAGGATTGATGGATTTTTTTTGTCCTCGACTGAAGAAAGTTAAACGAAATGCAGTTCATCTGATATACTTATTTCAAGCGAAAGAAACCTCAGCCAGAAATGTGCCAACAACACGTATATCACTAATTTCGGAGCTCATTATTAATTATTCCCAAACTAATATAAATGAAACAAGAAAGCGAAGATTACTTACAGACAGTCAACTACGATTGCTGTTTAATTCTCAATAAAACACGTATGAACCCGCTGGCGCAAAATAGGTTATGGGTTATGTTATATTAGACTTGTTATGCACAGCGGTCGACCGGCAATTTAGCACAGTGCATTCAGTAACGGAGCGCACGCAAGCACGACATCGTTCCCCTTCGTGATCACACCAGAACTTGTACTGCATCGAGCGCTAAAAGTACAGTCACGGGAAGGCGTGACCAAAATGGCGTCTAATTTGGAAACTGAGGGAGAACATGGCGTTGTGTTTTATTGCTATTCAAAGAAAACTAGCATTCATAACTTTCTTAGTCGACCGATTAAAATTTGCCCCAAATATAAGAGAGTGAAAATAACGCTTTTAAGTTTTCGCACCAATCAGAGATTAACAGTAAGTCCTTAATCAAATTATGTAGCTTAAAGCAATGCTTCAATTCAATTTGACTTTAATCTTAAAATTATAGATTTAAGTCTAACACCAAACCATGTAACCGAGCACAATATACAGAAAAACATACAACACATAAATTAGTCGTCAGCAATGACCATACAGCAAACAAATCAGTTCTGCCGCTAGAGACGTCATGGAGTCGGCAAAAACTACACAACACAATTAATTCATCAGAGGCGCTATAAAGGATTTTGACCTTGGCTATCCTAACATCCGTTTAAAGTACAGCGCAGTGCTATACATGTGTTATCAAAATTAGCGTGCCTCTTTCAGAAAGAACCGACGATTTTCTCCCCCAAGTTATGGTAACTATGTACAACACTGTGCTCAATATTCAAGTTCAGTGGGTGTGAAACAAAACTCATTTCTTTCTTATGGACTACAAGAAAAATACACGTGTGATGTTTAAGAGTCTCTCTTGCATAACGTAAAGAAGATTAATGTAGAGGTGTAGATAGCCATTTATTTTTTCACGTTTTTTCGTGAGCTAAGTCTGACGGAAAGGACTATTTCCGACTCGGAAGCATAAAAATGTTGTTGCGAGCACAACTGACTAACGGATGGTGGCGGGAGGGGTGAGATGAGCAACAGCTGACTAAAGATATAGTTTTCCGGCCAGAAGATTAAATAGGTTGTTGCGAACGTGAGTGAGTGACAAACGGTGGCTGTAAGGGGGTGAGATGAGTGGTTCCGGTCAGCTGATACGTGAAGTAGTATTAAATGGCCAGTCAAACACTTTTCCAATTAATTTCAATCAATGTTCGAAGTCCACATCCCATTACTTCAGGGAAAACGAAAATTGTAGAAACAGATGTGTGTGTGTGTGTGTGTGTGTATGTGTGTGTGAGAGAGAGAGAGAGAGAGAGAGAGAGAGAGAGAGAGAGAGAGAGAGAGAAAGAAAGAGATGTAAGACAAGATATTTTGAAAACCAAACGGTACACGTGGCAGGTTACTTATTTTTGCAATAGAATGAATCTAAAATATATAATTCAAGACAAAAGCAAAATCCGCTACGGAATTTCCCATGTGCAAATCTTCCTTTCAATATTTTACTTTTCGATCATGTTGGTCTACATTGAAGAGAGAGGAGAGAGAATAAAAGATGCACATACTGACGAAGTAACAATGTCACGTGACAGATCCGGAGAGCAGGAGATGGTCGCACAAATACATCGTTAGCAATTTGCTGAAAATCCGAAGAGAAATAAAATTTTCTCTCTTTTGGGGAAAACCTCTCTATTCCCAACAATGAATCTGTATTTTCGAAAATGCCTGTGGAAAAGACCTTGACCTTTATCACATATCATGGTTCTCGATTACAAAATTGCATTCGTAAAAATGCCTCCCTTGTGGGAAAAACCAACTTTTAAATGTACGCCTGTTCGATGATGTGTTAAACTGATTAAAAGAATATGAATACAATTTTCAGGAATGAAAAATTTCGTTCTGTTGAAATCACCCATGGCAAACGTAGAGCCAAAGCTACAGAAGCAATCTGGTCATGGTGTAATGGAGAGGCACACTTACACTCAAAGTACTCAAAAAGCGACTGAAAAATACAAATAAGACACGACTACGTAACAAGCACATTAATATTCAACTCCTTGCCTACAACTGAAAAATAGGATTTAAAAAAAAGAAAGTATTCAAATTCCAACATAGATACGCTAAGAGGGGTCTCTCGTCCCACTTCTATTCATGCACGACCAGAAGATAAGATCAATGAGTATTTTTATTTTGATAAAAAGTATTTCGCTTTAATGGACTGCTAACATTAGAATGCATTGTGTGTAGCATTCTTCCCTGTCAGAGGTAAGGATATTAAGACTACTATGCATATGCTCGGAATAATGTAACCGGTGTACATACAAATGAATGGATGGATAAATAGACAGACAGACGGACGGACGGACGGATGGATGGATGGATGGACAGATAGATAGATAGATAGATAGATAGATAGATAGATAGATAGATAGATAGATAGATAGATAGATAGATAGATAGATAGATAGGTTCTTTATTATTTGTGCAATTCAATGATTGCATGCGTGCACGTTTCATTCCACTGCATACAATGACGTCAATTTGACAATTTTTAAAATGCACTTCCATTCCGTTCTTCTCCCACGAATAGATGATCTGCCCCATAACCACAGTCCATGCGTACGTATGTAGTTTGGAATTAGTGGATTCAAAGAATTACATACAGTAATACAGTAAGTAAGTGAATTGTTCCTCTGAGAATGGATCACAAGTAAAGACTTGTTTGCCAAACTTCATAGTTTGAGTTACGATTTTTGCAAATACACGCCCACATCGCTAGCCGGTCTCAATATGACCGCTTACAAAATCAATCTTTCTGTTGTGTGTGTGTGTGTGTGTGTGTGTCGCGCTCATTTTGTCATTTGATTTTCTGTTTTGTTGCTCTTATTTTTTGAATATATTTATTGTCTTTCTCTCTTATAACACACAAATATATATATATACGCGCGCGCACCACACACACACACACACACACACACACACACACACACACACACACATCTAAATACTTAATATTGCTATATCAATATTCTATCTTGCCAAGCTTATTCAATATTCTTTGAAAGTAGATATTTGTTTTATTAATGCAAATTTCAGTTCAAATGATAGGCATGCTCGCTAATTAAAATTTCACCATAAGCATTATGAACCGTGACTTAAAGAATAATACAAACAATATGTCCAATATTCTACAAGGCATTAAAACATTTTATCCATATAACAGCAAAGTGATATATTTTAGCGGATATATTTCTGTTGGTCGCCCGTAAACTAATTAAAATCTAGGACAACACAATATTTGAGATAAATACATCCCAGTTGCTCAACCAGCCCCCAAATGAGCATTCCTCACAAAACATCGAACAAAAAAGAGAGAATGAATTTATGACATGATGGATTTTTCATAAAATGAAGACGATAAGGAATGACAAAGTGGAGAAGAGAATTTATAAAGAATTTATTAAAAGAAAATATAGAACAATCAAATCAAGATTTACGTAAGTTACTATTTTAAATAAATGGTCTATGTATCTCAGAGAGATCTAGTCTGCCCTAAGAGTTTCTCTTTCTATCTATCAGTTTTCCCCAAAGAATGCTTACCATTCTTTCACAGTTCTTCCTTTAATCTCGTAACAAAACAGTCCCGCAAAATATTCGGCACAAATAGAGTACACTCAAGACAAAGCAAACTTTAAAGTTAGAACACACCAAAATTAAGCTCGATTGGACACTCAAACCTCATTCTGATTGCATACAAGACGTCCATATGGTAGCTATGCTTTTAAAAGAACAAACAATCAAACAAACAAACACAACCCACAAAAAGGTCATTAATGATGTAAAAGAAGTTGTTCCATTATGCACTGAACAAGGTAACGTGTCACATTAGGCTGTTTCATTATGGTGTGTGAAACTGTACAATTGAAATTGTGATTGTGAAAGCAAGATAGGATAAATTAGAGCAGCTGATGATTACGTTGTGCCAAAACAATAATGCATATGATGCTATGTTGTTCCAAAATAATTTCTTTAAGCGCTATAACTGGCATGAAGTTATTTCAATGTTAGGTAGGAAAATATTCTTTGCACCATCACCCACCCCACAAGAAAATTAAATCATCTGCTTTTGCTCTAAGCTCAACTTCCGTTCAAAGGTGATAAGAAAATGCAACCAACAGTTACTTAGGACGGAAGTTTTCCATTGTGCAAATTGTTGCCGGACATAAGTGGAGATTTGGTAATGTCGCCGCTATACTCTGGGGTGACTTTGTAATAATGACTTATACCAACTCTGTATAATTAGCTATGATAAAAGACATCTACAAGTGCCGGTGCAGAGCATGGGTCACTGGTTAAATATGTATATCTGCAACTGTTACGCTGATATACTGGTACGTCGCCAATTTGGCTCCGCCCCCAACTCAGAATCAGCTGAGCTTTAATGTTTATGAATAATTATATATATAATGATTACAATTAACGAACAGGACAAGACGTACTCATTACATTATTATTTGAATTACGAAAATAACGATAGAACTAACAAACACGCGTTTTTAAAATAATAACAAGAAATTTAATAAAAGAAAGTTAACAAGATTTATAAAATTCAGTTCATCCTAAGCCAGTTCATTTCTACTGAAGTCACGTTTCGGATGGGAACTTAGCTTATGTATTGAAATGACGTCAGTCTGGTAGACTTGAATTTTGCCAGCCAATAGATCGGCACGTCCCAATTCAGCCGGGACAAGTAGAACGGCCACACAGGCACAGCCACACAGGCAAACAACAGGCAGCTATAAACGAGCAGCCGAGAATACACAATAACAAGAGAAAACCCTGAAACACAAACAATTGCAAAGCCTAAGTGTCCAGTCCAGTGCTCGATTAATAATTACTAAGTTTGCCATAGGCCTCTGAAAGGAAGAATATTAATATATTCATAAATAAAACATAGTATATAACATCCTAATAAAACTTAACCATTCACACAAATACAAAGACGCTTTTACCTATATAGCCAGGGTTTTCTTCTCTCATATACGACCCAGTGTTGTTTTGGGCGGACTACCCTTTCAGTCGTCACCCTCAGACGATTTTTCAGGAAGTAGTGAAGATAACATTTTCACTGTGGTTTTTATTACCCTGCTTAGACCAGTTTCTGACCTGTTCAATTCATTAGCTCTAAGATGATTATGTCCCTCTAACAACTCTAACCACCGGCTAAGCGTACACACTGACCACACGCTGACCGCCGCGCTCGATGACTTCAAACACCGCAGACATCAAACGCCAGTCCCTAAATCTTCCACACATGTCTCTCATTCATTTCAGGGCTTCCCTTCTCTGTAAACAGGACGCAATACGCACTCATTCCACAAATGAAAATTTATATAAAATATATATGTGGGAATATTTTCCCATCATACAACAGGTAACCACTACTAAGGAATGAATTACATTTTATTTCAGTACCAAAAGTTTGACAAATCCATAGTCAATAGCACTCAGTAACAAGGCAGCACTCTATGTTTGAATGTACCCTAGTCAGCACAACGAAAGTACTTTTTCTTAAAAATTACAGTTGACGAGCAAATTATTGCAAAAATTATTATACATAACGAGTATATTTCACAAAAATAAAGTAAGAGCCAAATAGTGTTCAACTTTAATACATTTTTCTAATGCTTTGAAAATCTCATTTAATATGATTTCACAGAGATACATATTTTTTCTTTGAAATTGGATTAATAAACATATGTGTAAAAAATTATATATCTAATCATTGTCCATCTCAAGACAAAACAGTGAGGTATCAAAACCAAATGGAACAAGCATGGCATAGCCAAAACTAATACATCTTACGTCATGATCTATATTTAGCCAAAACTAATACAACTTACGTCATGATCTATATTTAGCCAAAACTAATACAACTCACGTCATGATCTATATTTAGCCACTGTACGGTGTCACCCACAGGAATGTTGAATGAGTCAATACCTTCCAATTCAGTTTGAGTTTAATTTCGTTTTGTTACGATTTTTGGTATACATTATTTTAATAATTTTAAAAAAAAAAAACAAACAGATGTATGCAAATTAGCATTACATTTTTTAAAATAAGCATTATTTTTATTTTGTTCAAACAATCATCCTCCCAACGTCTGAATGGCTCAAAATAAGTAAGAACCTTTTTGATAAAACAAGCACTTAAGACAGTTCAGGGTGGGTTTTTTTGTTAGATACTAATGGAGTTGGGCACAGAATCAGGATCAAGGAATGAGTATGGATGACTGCGTTTCATGTTGCGTTCCTTAATTATCTCCCTTATTCGGGCCAGGTCCTGGCAGAACTCCCTCCAGATTTCCAAAGCTTTCTCCTCAAACAAGAACTGGACTTCAAAGTCGCCCAGACTATTCGTTCCTTTCTGACTGAGAATCTTTGAAGAAATCATGATTTCCAGACTTGTTGCACGATCACTCGAAAATCGGGTGTGACTGGGACAACTGCCTATGACTGGCTATTGCGACGCCTTCCATCAATAAATGTGTGAAACCCAAGTGAGTGAGAGACTGGTGGTATGTGGCATCAGCGTTATTGTACCACATCTTGACCAGCATCCAAAACAGTGGCTCTTCATTTGGTAGAAAGATGGGGTTATTGGGTCCTGGCTGTTGGAACAATTGGATGGCAATGGGTTTCAATTGACTCTTGGAGTTGACAAAGAAGAGTTCGATTGGTACACACACCATATAACCGTCTCGACATGGCACACCTTCCAGAATTTTTAAATCGCAGAGTAAAAGACTGCATGAAACTTATTGGTTGACAAGATATATATTCGAGTTGTTCCTCTAGCCAGTAACACATTTGTTTTACAATGACACACGATAGGGCAATGCCCCAGAAAAAGTATACAGCCAATACACACACGTAACACACAAACATACACACAACCAACAAAAACACACATACGCGTGCGCACAGATAGATAGATAGATAGATAGATAGATAGATGGATGGATGGATTTATGGAAGGATTTATGGATGGATGGATGGATAGATAGATAGCAGTGTACAAAGCCAGTCTCTAATCAGTAGTGTTAGATCAGTTAAATACTCATCGTACATAACAGTGTACAAAGCCAGTGTCTAATCAGTAGTGTTAAATCAGTTAAATACTCATCATACATAACAGTGTACAAAGCCAGTCTCTAATCAGTAGTGTTAAATACTGTCACCACCAATCTCTGCTCACCACATGGAAAGTGAAGAATGGCAGTTTGCCATCCGATGCACTGAGTATCGTGTAGTTGTTTTGATGATCACTCACAGGACATAATGAACCAAGATTTTTATTTGGGATGCTATTTTTATTCTGTGTGTACTTCAGTTTTGTACAAGTAGAAAAATAAAATTTGTATTTATAGTTTAATGACTAATTGAGAAACTTATAACTTTTTCAATTAAGCAGTTATTACAAACAATAATGGATATAAAAATATGGTTCTAATGTGGAATCTTGTCATAATGTGTTACCTTGAAAAGTTTTCATGGTTTCTTCCAGCCCATGTAAGTACCAGACAAAACTTGAGTCATCATATTCAAATTGCCTACCAAACACAATGGAACAGATGTTGTTGGACACACTAATGTTTGGAAGTTGCTTTAATTCGACCCTTTGACCTTGGTACAAGGCAATAGCCTTGACATAATGGCTGACCTCTTCCTGAATCTTTTGAGCCAGGACATTCTTGCCCATACCCATTTTTCTAAGGACTTCAGTAGATGCCTTGCTTGAACTCCTGTTGTGCCCAAAACATAATCCCATTCAATTGCCTCTTCTAGAGGTTACTTGGTCAGCATAAAGATGCCAAACCACACCTACTATTACCTAAACCAAAGAACAATAATATGCAGACACTTGTAAACTGCCAAGGGACAGGTTTCTTTTGGCCATCAGTGAAAAATAAATCATTAACAACTGGACTGAACACTAAAATCCTTATTTAATTCTGATGAGACTGAGTTATATGTGATTCTGATACATGTGGACATTATATCTTATTTTATTTCTGTTTCACTTAATTTTGTTTTCTTTATTAAATTTCCTTTAAGGCTATAAATATTGACTCCTTTTATCGTCCCGTCATGGTCAAATTATGTCATAGGGACTTCATTCTCAAAGTGAGTGTGGGGGCTCGAGCTAAATTAAATATTTATGTTTTGGTACAAGGATAGATGTTTGTGACGTATTAATCCATTGTGCATCTTTTGTATATGTTTCTTTGAAAGTAAGTGCTTGCAACCGTTTTAATTTTTCAGGCAAGCAAGGAAAAGATTAATTAGACAACAGTATATTTTCTTCTCGTATTTCCATCTATCAGCATTCATCATGCATATATGTAACACCTGTTCAATCCTGATTGTTAATCCTTGCTTTGTACTGATACTAACATGTATGGCTTCTGTATAGATCGATTTCTACTTCCACAGTATACACACGTGTGTGTATGTTTGTATATATGTGTGTGTTTGTAAATCAATTTAAGGTAAATAAGAAATACTATTTTATGTCAATAAAGGCATTCTACAGTAAATATAGACCTTTTACAAGAGGGTTTGCCTATCACAATATATACATGTGTATGTGTGTATGTGTATGTGTGTGTGTATGTGTGTATGTGTATGTGTGTGTGTGTATGTGTGTGTATGTGTGTGTGTATGTGTGTGTGTGTGTGTGGTGTGGTGTGTGTGTATATGTGTGTATGTGTGTGTGTGTGTATGTGTGTGTGTATGTGTGTGTGTGTGGTGTGGTGTGTGTGTGAGTGAGTGAGTGAGTGAGTGAGTGAGTGAGTGAGTTGCCTCGTGTCACAAAAACAAAAAATAATTTTCTTTTTAACTGAAAAAACAGATAGAAGATTTTAGGAACACAGCGCTATAACTGCATATAGGAGCGTTGTCTCTCTCTCGAAAAGAGAACAAGCTATTCCTCCCACCCCCTCGTTATCTTAAGCACGCGCGAAGTTTGTTAAACTTCGGGACATAGGACAGTCCCAGCTTTCCATCTAAAGGTGGCAGCGGTCCGTCGTCTGCCGGCAGGAAGCGGAATTTCTGTACCATTGTGGCCAGGTACAGGAACATTTCCATGTGGGCCAAGGCCTCTCCAAGACAAACACGTCGACCTTTGTTAGTAAAGATATACCACAATAGAAGTTTCAGAATATATTCGTTAACAATGAGTTTATACAAACTAACGTGAACACAAATTAATAGTCATTAACACATACTGCTAATGACAATGATGATAACTAAATAAAGCACATTATCTGTAATTCGTTCTAAGTTATTTTCAAAAACCATAAAAGCATAGTAAAAATATGACAGCCCGTGAGGATGTTCCACAAATAGCTGAATTGTCAAATGGAAATTTAATTTTCCATATCTGGTTAATATGCACCAACGAATTTGCAAGACAAAGTGTTCACTCAGAATAGAAAATAAAGAAAGAGAAAAGATGTGTCAAAGATATTTTTGCAACTGAAAGCACAGAAAACTAAAGTGAAAATAATAGTCATATAACTGTTTTTTTAAAAAATGAAACGTGATAAAAAAAACGTACCAAAATGAGGAAAAGTATAGAAACAAATATTTGATACCAAGTGAAGAATAAAGAAATCAATATCTGTCTTCTACAATAAGTATATAATACCCAAATGAAGGAAAAATCATCTATCACTTTCCGAGAAATAAATACATTATAAATATATTTATGCCGGTCGATAACAAACACAGACTCTCCTCTACCTCTCACTAACACTTTTGTAAGTTAAACCATTCTGCTAGCATAAACTGGGTACATGGGTATTCTATAATATATATATATATATATATCACAGAGGAGGAAAATTACTCCATTGAAAACAAAAGACAAAAGAAAAAGCAACTTTGAATATAGATCCACAACCTACCAACAACAATTAAACAATTATACCCCTATGGTAGGAAGGCAGAATAAATACATCAATGCTATAAAAGAATTCAAGACTAAACTAAACCAAATGATAAAAAATATCAAGTAACAACTAAATAATAGGTGAGAAATTTCCTACAGGACAAAGTAAATAGTTATCTTTATAGAGAACCTAATCACAAATTCTTAGACATACACACGCACATTTAACAAAATCTACATTTACATTAAAAAAAACAAAAACGGGTGATTGTTACATACTTACTACTAAATAAAAGGGCAACACAAACATACCAATGCCAAAGGGAATGTACTCATCTGGATACTTCAGTTTTCCGTCTGTTTGAATGAACCTCTCTGGTCTGAAGAGATGGGGATCATGCCAGATCTTGGGATCGGTAAAAATGGAATCAAGATTTGTCACGATAAAGGAACCTTTGGGAATGTAGTAACCACGAAAGGTGACGTCATAAGCCGTACCATGCCACGCGCTTAAAGGCACGATATTTTTCCAACGCTGTACCTCCATAAAGGTTGCTTCTAAGTACGTCATTTCCGGTTTGTCGCGCATGCTCGGTGCACGTTGAGTGCCGATGAGCTGGCTTACTTCTTGAAAACATTTTTCTTGAACATCTGGATAATGAAGAAAGATGAGCAAAGTCCACATTATGAAAGTCGACGTCGTTTCAGAACCAGCAAGGAAAAGGTCACCTAGAACCTTCTGCAGGTTTGTCTCTGAAAATCAGAAGAAAGGGGAAAAAAACAATTATTTAAAATAATAGGTCTTAATTTTACTGACTAGAGTGGGTCGAATGGTTTCAGTGTGTGTACTAACATTAAGTAATAGTATTATAAATGTATGTTTCCTTATAGTGATGTTCTAGAATTTTTCTACATTTAAAATAAAATAATTTCCATATTTTAATGAAATGTTATATTATTTCTTATTATATTAGAAAATGTTCGATAAGTATAATCTAAGCATCCTATTAAAATATAAGTTAAAATTAAAATAATTTTGACGTTTACTTATAAAATTTAAAGCAATTTGCAAAGTAAAGTATTGAACAGGAAACAGTATCTGAAAAGAAAACAAGAAAATCGTTTCGTTGCTATCGTATTAAACGTGTGAATAATAATTCCGTTTCCAGGCATTTCTCATGCAGACTTTTGTTTGAGAGTTTTACTTTACAAACAGCATGCGGAAGAGAGTGAATGTCAAACAGATACCGATAAAAACACCCAGATATGAGAGTCTACGAATATATAGTTTACAAAAACAATGACAAAAGTATATGTCTTTCAGAGAATGCTTACAAACACCTTGACAAAGCATTAGTCTTATAGAGAATGTTTACAAACATCTTGACAAAGCATTAGTCTTACAGAGAATGTTTACAAACATCTTGACAAAGCATTAGTCTTACAGAGAAAGTTTACAAACATCTTGACAAAGCATTAGTCTTACAGAGAAAGTTTACAAACATCTTGAGAAAGCATTAGTCTTACAGAGAAAGTTTACAAACACCTTGACAAAGCATTAGTCTTACAGAGAATGTTTACAAACACCTTGACAAAGCATTAGTCTTACAGAGAATGTTTACAAACATCTTGACAAAGTATTAGTCTTACAGAGAATGTTTACAAACATCTTGACAAAGCATTAGTTTTACAGAGAATGTTTACAAACATCTTGACAAAGCATTAGTTTTACAGAGAATGTTTACAAACATCTTGACAAAGCATTAGTTTTACAGAGAATGTTTACAAACATCTTGACAAAGCATTAGTCGTACAGAGAAAGTTTACAAACACCATGAAACAGTCCAACTCACAAAGACATATTTAAAAACTAAAACACAAGGTATCCATGTTACACAGAAATACACTCCAAGACACAAATTGTTCAAGTCACACAGATATAATTTACAAACACCAAGACCCAACTTATTCAACAACAGATATAGTTTACATACACCCAAGACTCAAAGATTCATACAGGTTTATTTTAAAAGCTCCAAAACAGAGAGAGTTCAAGTGAAACAAATTTAGTTTAAAATGCAGGTGTGACGCATACATATATATTTATCATTCTTAATAGTCTGAAGATTTACCTCTGTAATCTTGAGTGCATTTTAAAATTAAATTATCGCTAATAATTATTTAATTTTTATTTCACTATTTGAAAGTCATTACTGTTTTTACAATATCACCGAGACCTTTAATTTAAATTTGTTAATTTTAAACGGAAAACCTTCTTTTATATATTTACAATAATTGGAGGAAAAAAATGTTTGATTAATACTTTCAGAGTTGCTGTTAATATAGTCATGCAAAGACAGAAGTTCAATGTTTCAGAAAAGTTGAAGTTTGACTGGCATCGATCTGATACAGACACTTTAAAAATAATAAACATCCATTGACAGAAGTCTTGTGGCTCTAAATAAACAACCATTGACAGAAGTCTTGTGGCTCTAAATAAACATCCATTGACAGAAGTCTTGTGGCTCTAAATAAACAACCATTGTACAACATCTAATAAACATCCATTGACAGAAGTCTTGTGGCTCTAAATAAACAACCATTGACAGAAGTCTTGTGGCTCTAAATAAACATCCATTGACAGAAGTGGCTCTAATTAAACAATCATTGTACAACATCTAATAAACATCCATTACAGAAGTCATATGGCTCTAAATAAACAACCTTGTACAACATCCTTAAACAAAGGTCTTATTGGTTTAAATAAACAATCCTTGTACAACATCTAATAAACATCCATTACAGAAGTCATGGGGCTCTAAATAAACAAACCTTGTGCAACATCCTTTAACTAAAGTCTTATTGGTTTAAATAAACAATCCTTGTACAACATCTAATAAATATCCATTAACAGAAGTCTCGTAATTCTAACAAAACAATCATTGTGCAACGAAATACTAACAATTAGTTGACTATCACACAATTATGAGCTCGAGATTCTGGATAAATTAATTAGTAATATTTATAACTTCTGGGACCAAAAATAAGAGAAGCGTTTTGTCATATTCTATTTACCACTTTCTGTATAGTTGAATTTAAATAAAATAAAAGTGAAAGACTCTGCAAGAAAATATCTAGCATCAAACTTATTTCCGCGTATTTCATATAAGGCAGAAACCAAAACTGAAACACGTTTGATCTTAGGTCAGCCTATTTTAGCCTATAAGGTCAGCCTATTTTAGTCTATTCGACACTCAATCTGTCAATCCCAAATAGTGACACTCAGAAACTGGTACCTTGTTTGGACGAATTAAATTAACTTTGGGGGTTGAAGGGATGTAACAGTTTCTTATTTTCGTGTATAGTCAATTGGCTGAAAAATATGGTTTGAAGAATAAAATCCGGTCCATTTCTTCCTGGCACCGTTTAAAAACCGTGTGTACACCAAACCTGGTAGTGTTATTAATTAATAATTCCACGAAGGCAAAGTCCTACTGGATTAATTAACTCTGAATTATCAAAGTGAGAAAATCTATTTTACTAAGCAAATCCAGGAATTATAAATTATATTTTAAACATATTATAATTTCATTCTTAGACATGTACGATATATGAAATACGATATATTGTTTCAGTAATTGTTAGACATTATTTTTTATTGTGTGTTTGACGTAATCAACCATTTGTCCTATTGAAAATTGTAAAGCAATACACAATGATTATACTTTTTAAATTAATAAATTTCAACAATATTGATGACATTGTTGACTGTGTTTGAATACTATACACGTGTTTAAGTACGGTACATTTAATTAACTAGTAAAATAACTGAGAGGAATGTCATATCATGTCATATCAAGTCATGTCAACTAATATTTCATCACATCCTTTCACGTCATACGTGCAAAATAACCTTTAGTGTATTAACCAGTAGTTATCATCTTTATTATTGTCTGAGGGAGAGAGAGAGAGAGAGAGGAGAGCGAGAGAGGACACCTGTACTATTATGTAGCTAGAGTGAATTCGTAGTAAAAGTGACCCATTTTCCTCATATGGCAGCATATGGCATCTATTACGCACTACAGTAAGCACCCCAGGATATTACAACAAACGACTACTCCCTGGGACTAGGTCATTGCCATCGTGTATGCTGCTAAAAAATCCAACCCGCCAACGCGTGCTGAATGGGAGTCCTGACCTCTGCTAAAAATAAGTTAAGTCAACCACATTGCTGCTGTTAATGAAGTCATTGGGCTATTTTAGAATAGACTTTCGAGTTCCATGTCAGGTCATTTCGATAATGAATAGAAAAGTGACATCCTAGTACTTTGAAATTCTATCTAGTTTGCTCCTTCCAGCTATCAAGTATTTATAAAATAGTTTAGATTCTTTTAAACATTCTATCACAGTAGACACAAGCCTTGAGAAATGCACATATTAACTTTTCTTGGCTGCATTCAAGGATCGAAATATGCTGCAGATTAGTCTTTATGCTTTGATAGCAGCTTAAAGTATGCACTAGCAAGAGACAAATGTCACACATGACAAGGTGTCTGACTTTGATCACAATTTAATCTTTGATCACAATTTACATCTTACTATACCCCCGAAATAGCCATCACCTTCACCTATCAAAAGGGCTTTTGGGATTGGGTAAATTAAAAACAAATAAACAAGGAACACATGAGCATGCTCTTTGAAGAACGTACGAATAAATGCTTAATTGGGAAAGGAATGAATTCTTAGTTCTATGGATTAAGGTTTCCGTCCACAATTGAACTAGATTTCTCCTGGTTTGGATTTCAATATAAAATGAAAATTGATTATTAAATTTTTACCATTAATTGTAGTAGGCTTTCCTTTATGTTTTTTTATCCTTTGGAGGTAAGCGTCAATGAAATCGTTGGCAGTTTCTTCGCTGTAGTTCTCAACATGCTTATCTATAAAAGGATCCAAGAAAGTTTTGTCGAGGTGTTCAAAGTCAGCCAGTACACGTTTTGCATGGAATGGATCACCAGGAATATGCCTCAAGAATGGGAAGATGTTGAGAACACATGTGACTGTGAAAAAAAGCACTGTTAATTTAATTTTAGTGTTTGGCAATAAAGCGATATTATAGCACTTTCAAAAGTAAACTGTGTATAAATCTTTGACAGACACACATAGCGATTGCAAGGCCGATCAACAGAATGGAATTAATGTTATAAATCTTTGACAGACACACAGGGCGATTGCAAGGCCGATCAACAGAATGGAATTAATGTTATAAATCTTTGACAGACACACAGGGCGATTGCAAGGCCGATCAACAGAATGGAATTAATGTTATAAATCTTTGACAGACACACAGGGCGATTGCAAGGCCGATCAACAGAATGGAATTAATGTTACAAATGTTTTATTAAGCATTGTCAATATGTAAAAGTTAAATGACAGTTTAATCCAGTTTTATATACTATAGGATTTGCACGTGTGATTTCAAGACTCACCTAGAAATTATAACTTTTGACAATTAAGAAGCATTTCAACAATTCTAGATAATCATTGCAAAGTCTAGCTATGCCATTATGATGGAAAAAAAATAGCGATTCAAGACACAAATGAAAACAAAATGTTCAACTGGTAAGTAATCTACGATTCATAGGATTTAACTCTGTGGAATGAAAATATATGTTACTGGTTTTTTTAAACTCTCTGACTTAAAATTAACATGTAATTCAGATCGCAATCAGAACCATTGAATTATTTAAACTGTTACGTCACTGATCAAGACAAAGGTCTATGGCTTGAAAACACAGTAAACAATATAGTAAAACAAAAATATAGTAATATACATGAATATTTCTTTACTTAAATAAAGTCGTTTGTATCAAATTCATGTACATATAAAACAGTCATAGAGTGGAGTAACCAGCAGAATAGAGAGAATCATAATTATAATAAGTCCGAAAATTAATAAGAAAATCAACCGAACTTTTAGAATTTGTGACTCCAATGCAATCTAGTTAATGATTATGATTATTAGTAATTAATTAATCATTCAAGAATAATTACAAGTGATGAAAATTTTAATTTATGTCATTAATAAGTCAGAAAACTAACAAGAAAATCAACGGAACTTTTAGATTCTCTGACGCCAACGCCACTTAGTTAATATTATTATTATTCAGCCTCTTTCCACGACTTCTGTTTGACTGTCGGTTGTGATCCAAAGTCTCGGAATCTTACCAAGATTCTGGAAGATCCAAGGTTTTACGGAGGATGTGGGCATTTCCGAGGAGCGCTGCTTTGAGTAGTGGACAGATTCTGTGGTTTCCAGGGAGTTTATTCAGGTAGCCTTCCAATTCTGATGTTATGTTCCCCAATGCTCCTATCATTATAGGTATCACTTCTGCTTTTACATTCCACAGTCTCTGGATTTCTAATCTAAAGTCTTGGTATTTTTCTATTTTTTCTCTTTCTTTTGTTTGTATGTTTCTATCACTTAGAACAGCGACATCAATGATTGTTACTGTTCTGTTGGACTTATTGAGAACTACAATGTCTGGTCTTTTTAAATTTTAAGTGGCAAAAAAGTCAGGTCTTGAAAGGCAGCCATAAGCTTGATGGGAAAGCAGCCTTTTCTATTTTTATTTTCTGTGTATGGTTTGAATCTCTGGTTCACTGATTGTAAACTGCTACCATGGTAGAGGCAGGGAGCAGTGTGTGTGTAAGTGTAAAATAATACACTCCTTTGATGTATCATGGCAATGTATGCTTATAACAATTTCTGTTATATAAAGTTACTAGAAATCACTACAATTGTTATTCTGCTTGAAAGAACTAACACAGAAATGAGGTTGCATTTAAATCAGGTTAGGTAAAAAAAAAAAAACCAAACTATTATCACATATTTCTACAAACTCCTTTTCTGTTCTCTTATAGTAACTATCCTGAAATTTGTATTGACATAATTGTTGAAATGTATTTTAAAATATATATTGTGTATTATTCAAATGTTGTTTAGTGGAAATATTGATGTAAAGTAATTTATTTCATTGTATTTGTGTTATGTATATTTGATTGTTGATTTCTTGTTACATTTATTGCCCTTCATACATATATTGATAACCTTATGTTGGAGATGAAAGTGGATGGATGGGTGTCGATAAATATAGATTAAAGAATGATTTGTCTCCTCCTTTAGTAAGAAAATTTGCACCTGTGGAATATTGTGTGGCAGTAAATATTTATCTTTAATGTTGTGGAAGAGAGAAAACATTTACATCGCCCGCATATCCGCTAAGTGATAGAGATGAGTGGTGTCTGCTGGAGGATGATTAATAAAAAACTTAAGATTCTTATCACTTGTAACTAGTTTTGGGTGATTATTAATTAATAATAAAAATAATATCCATTAACTAAATGGCGTCACACCATCCATCCATCTATTTATATATCTATCTATCTATCCATCTATCTATCTCTATCTATATCTAAAGTCTTACAGGGACTTGTTACCATGACCTTTTACCTCCAATCACTTTCTGGATTTCATCGAGTCCATCCATGTATCGAAGGAAGTTCTGATCATTGTATTCGAACCTCTTACCAAACAAAATAGAGCAGATGTTGTTGGACATACTGACAAATGTCAGATCCTTTAAATCGACAGCTTGACCTTGGTATGAAGCAATTGCCTTGACATAGTGGCTGACCTCTTCTTGAATTTTTTCAGCTAGGATGCTCTTACCCATACCCATTTCCCTTAGGATTTCTACAGTTGCTTTGCGTTGTTCTTTCCAGTGAGCTCCTGAAGTGCCGGAAACCCCTTGACCATACAAATTAAAAATGATCCTTTACATTGGTTTTGATTCAACATCATCATCATACACATCAAAGAAGTATGTAAATGAATAATTAAGCAAACAATAGTATAATTTCCTTTGAATAGTTTTTTCTTATTTCGCTTGTACTTTTTCTTTCATAAAATAAAAAGTAAATAATGATAAAAATAATATAGAAAGTACATAGATAATTAATATTCTTTGTAAGTCTACATAAGCAACATAGTATAATAGTTATTTGAAATAATTAATTGAATGATTTACATGTCAATAGAAAAGTATGAATTGATACACTAATTATGTCAGTGATAAAGTTTCGAACAGTTTATAATGTCATGATCTTTAGCATGAAAATTCTCTTTATAAAATAATTATTTAATAGATCTGAAATAAAACACAGACATCAGATGCTAGCATTGTCTGAACGTACCTTGATTTTTTCTGATTTGGTCCACGAAGAATACATGAGCTCGGTCACTGAAGGCATCAGCATTCTTGACCAGTGCATCTTTGATGACATCATATCCATTAAGAACAACCATTAAAACTCCACCAAAATAGAAACTGAACACGTCGCCATATTGTCGCCTCCACTCCGCGAACTGAGCACGAGGGTCCTCCTTTAAAAGGTGCATGTGTCCTACTATTGGGAGTGCAAAGCCAGGTCCAGGAGGCGAACCAACGGGCCGTCTGGTAGACATCCACCAGACGAAAGCCAACGCCAGAACACCGCCCACGAGTAACGTAGTAAGCTCAATCATAATTAGCCTATTTCACCTATATCGTCTGGAGAGAAAAACAATCTTAAAGTCAATTATAGGCAAATTGGCAAAATCATTTTAATATCGTTTATAAACAAGCTTTCAAAACCACCTTAATATCATTAATAGACATATATTAATAGACAAGCTGACAAAACCTACTTAATATCATTAATAGACAACTTGACAAAACCATCTTAATATCATTCATAGACAGGTTGACAAAACCATTTTAAGTGTACGTGATTAAATTTGGTTTTATGCACGTGTGATGATTCCGTCTCCATTGAGTCAAGTAGACTGGTGGGCGAAGATTCTGGATATGTGATGCCAAACCATGGGACATTTTTCTGAATAGCACATGTATTGTTCAAGGAATCACACAAGTCAATGACACAAACATATAAGCACTGGTTACAGTTATATTACAGTTAGTACAGCTTCTCACAGATGTTGAGTGTAATAAGCGGCCATGCTTATTGCCACACTCCCGCTTCCGCCACAGCTCTCAGAGTCAACTTGGGTCTAGTTAACCTGCTCGCCACCCATTCTGTTGGGCAAAAATTTATGGAGTATTCACAATCAATAATGTCTTAACCCGAATCAAGTGATATTTTCTCCATGAAGTAGGAATCACTACCATCTGAATCTAGCTCAGTATCAGGCTCAGAATCAGAATTAATTACAACGATTTTCGTGAAACAATTTTTTTTGCGGTAATACAGTAATTCATGATAAATTCAAGAAGGCGAGCAAAGACAAGTCCTTTGTTATGATTTTTAACGTGAGAATATGAGCATATAATAATAAAATAGAACTTTTAAAAATATTAGTTTTATAAATTAGTATCTAATTTTGACGCACAACCTATTTTGTAAGTAAAATGATTTTAAAATAATATTTTGTATGTAAGTTTAGGACTGATGGATATTTTTTTGACCTCGATTGAAGAGAGTTAAACGAGATGCAGTTCCTCTGATACACTTATTTCACGCGAAAGAAAACTCAGCAAGAAATGTGCCAACAACACGTACATCACTAATTTAGGAGCTCATTATTAATTATTCCTAAACTAATATAAATGAATCAAGAAAGCGAAGATCACTTACAGACAGTCAACTACGATTGCTGTTTAATTCTCAATAAAACACGTATGAACACGCTGCCGCAAAATAGGTTATGGGTTATGTTATTTTAGACTTTTTATGCACAGCGGTCGACCGGCAATTTAGCACAGATCGTTCATTAGCGGGAGCGCACGCAAGCATGACCTAGTTCCCCCTCGTGATCACACCAGAACTTGTACAGCATCGAGCGCTAAAAGTACAGTCACGGGAAGGCGTAACCAAAATGGCGTCAAATTTGGAAACTGAGGGTGAACATGGCTCTGTGTTTTATTGCTATTCAAAGAAAACTAGCATTCATAACTTTCTTAGTGACCGATTAAAATTTGCCCCAAATATAAGAGAGTGAAAATAACGCTTTTAAGTTTTCGCACCAATCAGAGATTAACAGTAAGTCCTTAATCAAATTATGTAGCTTAAGCAATGCTTCAATTCAATTTGACTTTAATCTTAAAATTATAGATTTAAGTCTAACACCAAACCATGTAACCGAGCACAGTATACAGAAAAACATACAACACATAAATTAGTCGTCAGCAATGACCATACAGCAAACAAATCAGTTCTGCCGCTAGAGACGTCATGGAGTCGGCAAAAACTACACAACACAATTAATTCATCAGAGGCGCTATAAAGGATTTTGACCTTGGCTATCCTAACATCCGTTTAAAGTACAGCGCAGTGCTATACATGTGTTGTCAAAGGAAGAAACTTTGCGTAAATTAGCGTGCCTCTTTCAGAAAGAACCGACGATTTTCTCCCCCAAGTTATGGTAACTATGTACAACACTGTGCTCAATATTCAAGTTCAGTGGGTGTGAAACAAAACTCATTTCTTTCTTATGGACTACAAGAAAAATACACGTGTGATGTTTAAGAGTCTCTCTTGCATAACGTAAAGAAGATTAATGTAGAGGTGTAGATAGCCATTTATTTTTTCACGTTTTTTCGTGAGCTAAGTCTGACGGAAGGGACTATTTCCGATTCGGAAGCATAAAAATGTAGTTGCGAGCACAACTGACTAACGGATGGTGGCGGGAGGGGTGAGATGAGCAACAGCTGACTAAAGATATGGTTTTCCGGCCAGAAGATTAAATAGGTTGTTGCGAACGTGAGTGAGTGACAAACGGTGGCTGTAAGGGGGTGAGATGAGTGGTTCCGGTCAGCTGATACGTGAAGTAGTATTAAATGGCCAGTCAAACACTTTTCCAATTAATTTCAATCAATGTTCGAAGTCCACACCCCATTACTTCCAGGAAAACGAAAATTGTAGAAACAGATGTGTGTGTGTGAGAGAGAGAGAGAGTGAGAGAGAGAGAGAGAGAGAGAGAAAGAGATGTAAGACAAGATATTTTGAAAACCAAACGGTACACGTGGCAGGTTACTTATTTTTGCAATAGAATGAATCTAAAATATATAATTCAAGACAGAAGCAAAATCCGTTAGGTAATTTCCCATGTGCAAATCTTCCTTTCAATATTTTACTTTTCGATCATGCAGGTCTACATTGAAGAGAGAGGAGAGAGAATAAAAGATGCACATACTGACGAAGTAACAATGTCACGTGACAGATCCGGGGAGCAGGAGATGGTCGCACAAATACATCGTTAGCAATTTGCTGAAAATCCGAAGAGAAATAAAATTTTCTCTCTTTTGGGGAAAACCTCTCTATTCCCAACAATGAATCTGTATTTTCGAAAATGCCTGTGGAAAAGACCTTGACCTTTATCACATATCATGGTTCTCGATTACAAAATTGCATTCGTAAAAATGCCTCCCTTGTGGGAAAAACCAACTTTTAAATGTACGCCTGTTCGATGATGTGTTAAACTGATTAAAAGAATATGAATAATATTTTCACGAATGAAAAATTTCGTTCTGTTGAAATCACCCATGGCAAACGTAGAGCCAAAGCTACAGAAGCAATCTGGTCATGGTGTAATGGAGAGGCACACTTACACTCAAAGTACTCAAAAAGCGACTGAAAAATACAAATAAGACACGACTACGTAACAAGCACATTAATATTCAACTCCTTGCCTACAACTGAAAAATAGGATTTAAAAATAAGAAAGTATTCAAATTCCAACAAAGATACGCTAAGTGGGGTCTCTCATCCCACTTCTATTCATGCACGACCAGAAGATACTTTCAAAGAGTATTTTTATTTTGATGAAAATTATTTCGCTTTAATAGACTGCTAACATTGGAATGCATTGTGTGTAGCATTCTTCCCTCTGTCAGAGGTAAGGATATTAAGACTACTTTGCATATGCTCGGAATACATGTAACCGGTGTACATACAAATGAATGGATGGATAAATAGACAGACAGACAGACAGACGGACGGACGGACGGATGGATGGATGGATGGACAGATAGATAGATAGATAGATAGATAGATAGATAGATAGATAGATAGATAGATAGATAGATAGATAGATAGATAGATAGGTTCTTTATCATTTGTGCAATTCAATGATTGCATGCGTGCACGTTTCATTCCACTGCATACAATGACGTCAATTTGACAATTTTTAAAATGCACTTCCATTCCGTTCTTCTCCCACGAATAGATGATCTGCCCCATAACGACAGTCCATGCGTACATATGTAGTTTGGAATAAGTGGATTCAAAGAATTACATACAGTAATACAGTAAGTAAGTGAATTGTTCCTCTGAGAATGGATCACAAGTAAAGACTTGTTTGCCAAACTTCATAGTTTGAGTTACGATTTTTGCAAATACACGCCCACATCGCTAGCCGGTCTCAATATGACCGCTTACAAAATCAATCTTTCTGTTGTGTGTGTGTGTGTGTGTGTGTGTGTGTGTGTGTGTGTGTGTGTGTGTGTGTGTGTGTGTGTGTGTGTGTGGCGCTCATTTTGTCATTTGATTTTCTGTTTTGTTGCTCTTATTTTTTGAATATATTTATTTTCTTTCTCTCTTATAACACAGAAACAGACACACACACACACAAATATATATATATATATATATATATATATATATATATATATATATATATACGCGCGAGCACAACACACACACACACACACACACACACATCTAAATACTTAATATTGCTATATCAATATTCTATCTTGCCAAGCTTATTCAATATTCTTTGTAAGTATATTTTTGTTTTATTAATGCAAATTTCAGTTCAAATGATAGGCATGCTCGCTAATTAAAATCTCACCATAAGCTTTATGAACCGTGACTTAAAAAATAATGCTAACAATATGTCCAATATTCTACAAGGCATTAAAACATTTTATCCATATAACAGCAAATCGATATTTTTTAGCGGATATATTTCTGTTGGTCGCCCGTAAACTAATTAAAATCTAGGACAACTCAATATTTGAGATAAATACTTCCCAGTTGCTCATCCAGCCCCCAAATGAGCATTCCTCACAAAACATAGAACAAAAAATTGAGAATACATTCATGACATTTATGATTGATTTTTCAGAAAATGCAGATGATAAGAAATGACAAAGATAAGAAGAGAATTAATAAAGAATTTATTAAAAGAAAATATAAAACAATCAAATCAAGATTTACGTAAGTTACTATTTTAAATAAATGGTCTAGGTATCTCAGAGAGATCTAGTCTGCCCTAAGAGTTTCTCTTTCTATCTATCAGTTTTCCCCAAAGAATGCTTACCATTCTTTCACAGTTCTTCCTTTAATCTCGTGACAAAACAGTCCCGTAAAATATTCGGCACAAATAGAGTACACTCAAGACAAAGCAAACTTTAAAGTTAGAACACACCAAAATTAAGCTCGATTGGACACTCAAACCTCATTCTGATTGCATTCAAGACGTCCATATGGTAGCTATGATTTTAAAAGAGCAAACAGACAAACACAACCCACAAAAAGGTCATTAATGATGGAAAAGAAGTTGTTCCATTATGCACTGAACAAGGTAACGTGTCACATTAGGCTGTTTCATTATGGTGTGTGAAATTGTACAATTGAAATTGTGGTTGTGAAAGCAAGATAGGATAAATTAGAGCAGCTGATGATTACGTTGTGCCAAAACAATAATGCATATGATGCTATGTTGTTCCAAAATAATTTCTTTAAGCTCTATAACTGGCATGAAACTAATTCAATGTTAGGTAGGAAAATATCGCTTTGCAACATCACCCACCCCACAAGAAAACTTCTGTAAATCATCTGCTTTTGCTCTAAGCTCAACTTCCGTTCAAAGGTGATAAGAAAATGCAACCAACTTAGGACGGAAGTTTTCCATTGTGCAAATTGTTGCCGGACATAAGTGGAGAGTTGGTAACCACTACTAAGGAATGATATACATTTTATTTCAGTACCAAAAGTTTGACAAGTCCATAGTCAATAGCACTCAGTAACAAGGCAGCACTCTATGTTTGAATGTACTCTAGTCAGCACAGCGAAAGTAATTTTTCATAAAAATTATAGTTGAAGAGCAAATTATTGCAAAAATTATTATACATAACGAGTATATTTCGCAAAAATAAAGTAAGAGCCAAATAGTGTTCAACTTTAATGCATTTTTCTAATGCTTTGAAAATCTCATTTAATATGATTTCACAGAGATACATGTTTTATCTTTTAAACTGGATTAATAAACATATGTGTAAAAAATTATATATCTAATCATTGTCCATCTCAAGACAAAACAGTGAGGTATCAAAACCAAATGGAACAAGCATGGCATAGCCAAAACTAATACAACTTACGTCATGATCTATATTTAGCCAAAACTAATACAACTCACGTCATGATCTATATTTAGCCACTGTACGGTGTCACCCACAGGAATGTTGAGTGAGTCAATACCTTCCAATTCCGTTTGAGTTTAATTTCGTTTTGTTACGATTTTTGGTATACATTTATTTAATAAATTTTTTAAAAAATCAAAATTTTAAAAAAACAAACAGATGTATGCAAATTAGCATTACATTTTTTAAAATAAGCATTATTTTTATTTTGTTCAAACAAATCCTCCTCCCAAAGTCTGAATGGCTCAAAATAAGCAAGAACTTGTTTGATAAAACAAGCACTTAAGACAGTTCGGGGTGGGTGGGGGTGTTATTAGATACTAATGGCGTTGGGCACAGAATCAGGGTCAAGGAATGAGTACGGATGACTGCGTTTCATGTTGCATTCCTTAATTATCTCCCTTATTCGGGCCAGGTCCTGGCAGAACTCCCTCCAGATTTCCAAAGCTTTCTCCTCAAACAAGAACTGGACTTCAAAGTCGCCCAGACTATTCGTTCCTTTCTGACTGAGAATCTTTGAAAAAATCATGATTTCCAGACTTGTTGCACGATCAGGTAAAGCTTGCAAAATATCTTTCTCCGTGACCTCTGTCTTGGATTGGGGAGGTCGACCACGGAGCAGTAAAGGGAAGTTGGCGGGAAACGCGTACTCGTCGTACTGAGCAAAATTAACTGCAGCATGCGCCACGCTGCACGTGTAGATGACGCTTGTAAGGATGGTAATGAGTTGCTCATTAGATGTCAAGTGTCCATTTCCGGGCACGCCCAACAATCCGCACCCGCCTTTGCTGCCATTCCGTGGTTTGACGAGCTCACCTACCCACGCCTGAATCTCTTGGTCCCCGATGAGTTTTTCAGACAAATCGTAGTAGTGATTGACGTAAGATGACGTATATTTCTTGATGGCATTGTACAGGAGTGTGGCATCATTACGGAAATGGTACTCAGGTAAAATGTTGAAATCATCAAGACCTCTTGCCTTCAAATCCTCCGGCAAGGTACCATGCAAATCCAACCTCCAAAATTTCAACCCCCTCTTGGTCATTTCTAGTGCTCCAATTCGCCCAGTGTTCATCGTCTTGTCTATAATGCCGTTCTCGGACACAAGTTTTCCCAAGGCGAGTGCATTGATTTGGATGAGATACAGGAAGTGTGGTGCCAGCAACTTGAAAATCGGATGTGACTGGGACAACTGCCTGTGACTGGCGATGGCGACTCCTTCCATTAATAGATGTGTCAAACCCAGGTGAGTGAGAGACTGGTGGTATGTGGCATCAGCGTTATTGTACCACATCTTGACCAGCATCCACAACAGTGGTTCTTCATTTGGTAGAAAGATGGGGTTATTTGGTCCTGGCTGTTGGAACAATTGGATAGCAATGGGTTTCAATTGACTCTTGGAGTTGACAAAGAAGAGTCCGATGGGTACACACACCATATAACCGTCTCGACATGGCACACCTTCCAGAATTTTTAAATCGCAGAGAAAAAGACGCTTTTGGTCCAAAGCTTCACGTATGGTCAACCCTTCCAGCATTGGCCTCAGCATGGCGTCTGTCACGGGGAGCTTGTCTGGAATTTCCCGGCACAATTCAATCACTGAGGGATTCAAACCGTTGAGCCGTTGAAGTCCGAAGTACACGTCATCCTGCCATCGATCTGCTCCATCTGGCTTAGGGAACGTGTCAAGGACATAGACGTTGTACAGGTCATCAAGACTTTTCCATTCCCCTGTCATCAGTTTGACAAACCTACTTGCAATCTGAGACACTATGACAGATTTGATAAAGTCAAATGTCAAGTCGGTGGAAAATTCTTCATCGGGTGGAAGAGACTTGACTTGGACTGGCATTCCTGGCAGCTTCTGATCATACACGTAAGTTTTTCTCTTTTCTTCTAACTCCATTTTACGCTGTTCTTCGTTGTCGTCGAACTGCGGCAGTGACGTGTCGAGCAATTTGATGACGTAGTGCCAGTTGTCCTTGATCCAGCGAAACACGGGGAAAACGAACTTCTCGCGCGTGTCTCTTTTCTCCACGACAATCGTATCGACGTACCAGTCGTCGTTAAGACCATTGTCGTCACGCCATACCTCCACTTTAGCAATGGCGCCTTTCAACTGACTCACCGCGTTCTTGGGCACCTGGAACTGGTCGACTGATGCCCGCTCGAAGTCGTTGCGGAGGAAATTGTCCAGGAGGAGTTCTTTCGATGAGTTGCCGAAAGTGTCGTGCAGCACTATGCGCACGTTAGCGTCCGTGCCTGCGTTTCTGTGGTCACCTGTATGCACGTCAATGATGTACTGGATTGACGAAGTCGCGAGCAATGACGTCATTGTTGTGCAATGCCTAGCGTTATTCTGATACAGGCAGAATTGCTCCAATTCGGCTAAGTATATAACTAACAAATATTATTCAAAGTTCAAGAAGTGCCGTTTAGAGCTGAAATGAAAGAAGACAAAAATGTAAAGAAACATGTCATCTTCGAAATAGAAATGGCAAATGATTACTTGTAAATAAATAAGCAAAAGCAATGTCCCAAAGCATTGTAAATCCACGCAGCACAACGGCATGAAGCAATAAGTTCTATGTAATGGAATGTTAAAGTTTAGAATGTGACACTTCTGACTGATTAAAATACATTAATTATTAATTAATTAATTATTAATTTACAGTAATGGATTCATGCCTTTTCAATTTCAATGTTGATTAGGAAGTTCTATCCCATGATCATATTTCCATGGCGCCTCCTTCGGGCACTGACCACATTTGGTCACCATGCCATACATCAAAAAGCGTTGCCACTCAGAAATCAAAACATTATAGAACAAAAGCAATATTAAAAGCATATGTCCTCGGCTGTTCAGAAAACACAGAACTATTTAGTTTTGTATGCGTCCCTCTGTTAAGGTCAATGAAATGCAACAGCTTTGCTGAATGTATGCGGGAAGGGCAAGTAATAATTGGAGTGGTAAGTTAGACACGGCAGAAAATGTGAAAACAAGAGGATATAGGTCTTTTTAGAAACAGGCTTTCTTTTAGTTATTTATATTTTTCAGGTACAAAACTACCAGCAGTCAGGGACGATAATTCTACAATTGCAAGCAGCTAACAAACGAATAATGTTTCGTTATTTGAGTTAATGTTCCTGAAAATATAGGCTTCTTTTCAAAAGCTTCTCCTAACTATACTTCATTGGCTATGTAAATAATGTACATTCAGACACTTTTGTAGAGGATTTGGTTGAATTAGGTCTTGGACATGCGTGCTGACGTGTGGTTGATTCATTGCAACATTTCTATCATTAATATTTGCCTTCATTTTGCCTTCAAATTGGATATCCTTATGGTTTTGCATTTTGCTTTATGCTACTTTCTTTTCGCACAAGTGTTTTCTACCACCACCACCATCACTATCGTTATAACCACCATTATCAACAGGAACATCGCACAATTGTGTAAAAGTTAATTGTTTTATTCTAGAAATAGTAAAGCAAGTTTAAGGGAATTTTTTGTACTGTATTATATTTTAATAGTTCTATTCTAAAGAAAACTATGACTCTCCAAAAAAAATGCAAATAAATATTTAGTGTGGAAAAAGTCCTGTCTTTTCGTGTATAAGTTGGTACTAAATTGAACACGTTTGTTAATATATACATGCGTGCATGTGTGTTGTACATTTGCGCGTCTTAATGAAATGACGTAAATACAACAACAACAACACTCTCGCAAGATCTGCACGTGATGAAATAATTTGCGTTATTTATGCCCTTAAATGTACTATTATTGCACTTCTTTTAAGGTCGTGAGAAGAAATTTCGACTAAACCTAGTACTGTTGTATGCTGTAAAGAATACATCTCAAATGGCACTTTTAACGAAAGGTAACAGTTTGCTTTACTTTATAATTGAAAATGAGGGCCTGAAATAAATTTTAAAAGAAATAAAACACACAGAAAGTGCAAATTATGTCCACCAGCACAAGTAAAAGGATTTTTTAAACATTACCTCTCGAAAATGGCGAACGGTGCTTGGGTAATAGGAAAAATAAAATGTATGCCCGGTCTAGCCTGGTTTAGCCCGGTCTAACCCGGTCTGCTGCAGGGTCGCTCCAGCTTTTATAGAGCCGAGCGCACTGAATGGGGAGGAGGGGGGAACAGGGACCATCAGTAGATGAATGGTATCTCTTGCATGACTCTGCCAAAAGTCGTTCGCCAAGTTACCCGATCATTAAACCGGAAAATAGGGTGGGGCCTAGTCACGGGAAGGCGTGACCAAAATTGCGTCAAATTTGGAAACTGAGGGTGAACATGGCGCTGTGTTTTATTGCTATTCAAAGAAAACTAGCATTCATAACTTTCTTAGTGACCGATTAAAATTTGCCCCAAATATAAGAGAGTGAAAATAACGCTTTTAAGTTTTCGCACCAATCAGAGATTAACAGTAAGTCCTTAATCAAATTATGTAGCTTGAGCAATGCTTCAATTCAATTTTACTTTAATCTTAAAATTATAGATTTAAGTCTAACACCAAACCATGTAACCGAGCACAGTATACAGAAAACATACAGCACATAAATTAGTCGTCAGCAATGACCATACAGAAACAAGTCAGTTCTACCGCTAGAGACGTCATGGAGTCGGCAAAAACTACACAACACAATTAATTCATAAGAAGTGCTATAAGTGATTTTGACCTTGGCTATCCTAACATCCGTTTAAAGTACAGTGCAGTGCTATACATGTGTTATCAAAGGAAGAAACTTTGCGTAAATTAGCGTGCCTCTTTCAGAAAGAAAAGACGATTTTCTCCCCAAAGTTTTGGTAACTATGTTCAACACTGTGCTCAATATTCGAGTTCGGTAGGGGTGAAACAAAACTCATTTCTTTCTTATGGACTACAAGAAAAATACACGTGTGATGCTTAAGAGTCTCTCTTGCATAACGTAAAGAAGATTAATGTAGAGGTGTAGATAGCCATTTATTTTTTCACGTTTTTCGTGGGCTAAGTCTGACGGAAGGGACTATTTCCTACTCGGAAGCATAAAAATGTAGTTGCGTGCACAACTGACTAACGGATGGTGGCGGGAGGGGTGAGATGAGTGATTCCAGTTAGCTGATACTTGAAGTAGTATAAATAGCCAGTCAAACACTTTTCCAATTAATTGCAATCAATGTTCGAAGTCTACACTTCATCAATAGCAGGAGCTCGAGCAAGCCTTGCACCGTACCCTGAAACACGTGTGAAACCTTGCTTTTGCGGTGAAGACACATCTCGCCATCCAGACACGCTTTCGTGTGTAGAGTACCGAAGTATCGTGCATAAAACGCACACATACTTCTAGGAAAACGAAAACTGTAGAAACAGATGTGTGTGTGTGTGTGTGTGTGTGTGTGTGTGTGTGTGTGTGTGTGTGTGTGTGTGTGTGTGTGTGTGTGTGTGTGTGTGAGAGAGAGAGAGAGAGAGAGAGAGAGAGAGAGAGAGAGAGAGAGAGAGAGAGAGAGAGAGAAAGAAAGACAGAGATGTAAGAGGAGATATTTTGAAAACCAAGCGGTAGACGTGGCAGGTTACTTATTTTTGCAATAGAATGAATCAAAAATATATAATTCAAGACAGAAGCAAAATCCGTTACGTAATTTCCCATGTGCAAATCTTCCTTTCAATATTTAATTTTAGATCATGCAGGTCTACATTGAAGAGAGAGAAGAGAGAATAAAAGATGCACATACTGACGAAGTAACAATGTCACGTGACAGATCCGGGGAGCAGGAGATGGTCGCACAAATACCTCGTAAGCAATTTGCTCAAAATCCGAAGAGAAATAAAATTTTCTCTCTTTTGGGGAAAACCTCTCTATTCCCAACAATGAATCTGTATTTTCGAAAATGCCTGTGGAAAAGATCTTGACCTTTATCACATATCATGGTTCTCGATTACAAAATTGCATTCGTAAAAATGCCTCCCTTGTGTAGAAAAAAAAACAACTTTTAAATGTACGCTTGTTCGATGATGTGTTAAACTGATTAAAAGAATATGAATACAATTTTCAGGAATGAAAAATTTTGTTCTGTTGAAATCACCCTTAGCAAACGTAGAGCCAAAGCTACAGAAGCAATCAGGTCATGGTGTAATGCAGAGGCAGACTTACACTCAAAGTACTCAAACAGCGACAGAAGCAATCTGGTCATGGTGTAATGCAGAGGCAGACTTACACTCAAAGTACGCAAACAGCGACAGAAGCAATCTGGTCATGGTGTAATGCAGAGGCAGAATTACACTCAAAGTACTCAAAAAGCGACTGAAAAATACAAATAAGACACGACTACGTAACAAGCACATTACTATTCAACTCCTTGCCTACAACTGGAAAACAGGATTTAAAAATAAGAAAGTATTCAAATTCCAACATAAATACGCTAAGTGGGGTCTCTCATCCCACTTCTATTCATGCACGACCAGAAGATACTTTCAAAGAGTATTTTTATTTTGATGAAAATTATTTCGCTTTAATAGACTGCTAACATTGGAATGCATTGTGTGTAGCATTCTTCCCTCTGTCGGAGGTAAGGATATTAAGACTACTTTGCATATGCTCGGAATACATATAACCGGTGTACATACAAATGAATGGATGGATGGAAAAATAGACAGACAGACGGACGGACGGATAGATAGATAGATAGATAGATAGATAGATAGATAGATAGATAGATAGATAGATAGATAGATAGATAGATAGATAGATAGATAGATAGATAGATAGATAGATAGGTTCTTTATTATTTGTGCAATTCAATGATTGCATGCGTGCACGTTTCATGCCACTGCATACAATGACGTCAATTTGACAATTTTAAAATGCACCTCCATTCCGTTCTTCTCCAACGAATAGATGATCTGCCCCATAACGACAGTCCATGCGTACATATGTAGTTTGGAATAAGTGGATTCAAAGAATTACATATAGTAATATAGTAAGTAAGCGAATTGTTCCTCTGAGAATGGATCACAAGTAAAGACTTGTTTTCCAAACTTCATAGTTCGAGTTACGACTTTTGCAAATACACGCCCACATCGCTAGCCGGTCTCAATATGACCGCTAACACTATCAATCTTTCTTTGTGTGTGTGTGTGTGTGTGTGTGTGTGTGTGTGTGTGTGTGTGTGTGTGTGTGTCGCGCTCATTTTGTCATTTCTTTTTCTGTTTTTGTTGCTCTTATTTTTTGTATATATTTATTTTCTTTCTCTCTTATAACACTAACACACACACACACACACACACACACACACACACACACACACACACACACACACACACACACACACACGCACACGCACACACACTCACACACACATAATATGTGCGCACACCAAACACACACACACACACACACACCTACCTAAATACTTAATACTGCTATATCAATGTTCTATCTTGCCAAGCTTATTGTCACGGGTCGCCTATGTTGTAGTTGTTGTCTGACTGTCGCTGGCCCCTGTCTCCTTCTCGGTCAAAGGGGGTGGGGTCAGGTCAGTTACCGTGACTTGCCGGGATCACATCGAACGATCAGATGTTGATGATCATTCTCACACTCAGACACCACGAATAGTTTTGTGGGGGTTAGGATTAGCTTTATTCTGAGATGTGGGGTAAAATGTGAAAGCCAGCGTGTATGTATGAATGCGGGATGAATGTATTTTGAGGGACCGACAGAATGAACGAACAAACAACCGTAGCACCGCACTTACACCACAGAGGGAGAGAGAAAAACCCAACTCTTGATGAAGAGTTAAAAAAAGAAGAAATTTATTCTAACAACTTGGGGCTAATTCTCTCGTACGGTGTTAGTCATTCATTCAAAAAAATACATCCGCTCGGCAACATTCATGGGATAGGGGGAAAAAGAAAGAAAGAAAGAACAATGGATATGATAAATAGTATAAAATTTTAAAATAAAACCTTAAACAGTGATGAACATTCTCTACTATTGCCAATATTACGTGGCACAATATTTTGGGCGTAGCCCGATACAAAATACACTAGCGGTAATGACCGCAAAAATTTATCTCATCTTTAAAGAATAAATGTCTTAAAAATAGTGGGTGAAAAACCCAACGTCAATGAATGTTAATTTTAAACTCCACAAATATTCATCCAATCTCTAATTACTTGTTAAAATCAAAGTTAAATGTTTATACTCTAACTATCCTACCTAAATGAATGCACCCTGAGAAAAGTTCTTCTACTTACTAATTTCAAAGAAAGAAAACGCACGTCTGCGTGACGAAAAATAAACGTAGTGGTATTGGCCAATAACTAGGAAATCACGATGGTACCGCAGATAATGTACGTAGTACATTCGACGAGTTGAGGTTGTAGAACCGTCAGGCCTCGTTGACTGGCACCAGGCTGATGAACCCGGTGGCCCTTTCGCGTTGATAAACGCCGAAAGTATAACTCTTAACTCCTCGCTGAAGAATAGCGGGCGAAGTTATATTGATGAGTGGTGGTGAATATCTTTCTCCCGACCCAGTCTTGTCCCGTCAGCACTTGGCGCAAAGTCACTGATGGACAACCACTGTCCAGGTTTCGGTCCCAACGTATAATACTGGCATCCGACGCAGGTTACCATAAAAGAGTTGGGTGCGACAAAACACACCTCCAACACTGTATAATACGTGGAAGATATTCTGGTCTTTCTTCCCCGATTGACGAGAATAGAAAAGACGGTTCGGACTCGGTGTAGGCGAACCATATACGACCTCACACCTCTCTGTAGTCCAGAACATACACACACACACTGATTCAAAATGGTCGGGTGAATCCTTTTATTCTTTCCCTCCCAGAAAAAAAATAACTCATCAGTCATGACTGCTTAGGCCATTGTTCTCGGGTTTTGGTGCATTCATTCTAAGGGTGCATTGACTAAGAAAATAGTTCCTAACTAAATTTATATGTAAGGACTAAAATCTGACTAAATGCAACTTCTATCTATTGTTAAAATGACTATCCAACCTTAACATAAAAAGACATACAAGTGATTTTAATTATAAAAGTAAAATTACAAAATAAGTATTCACACTCTCAAACACTCTGACAAAGCATGAACATAGTACCACTCGCTCATTAATACATTGGAAAAGTGTACACAAAATAAGCAAAAGCCCTGACAGCAATTGGGAACGAACTTGCTGTCAGCACCATTTAATTAACCTTTCACCTTAACCCGCAGATGAACCTGAGAGCGTGTCCCGAACGGGCCACGTATGGACAAGGGGGAGACAATTCACAGGGACAAAAATAAATTTTCTGATTACCCCCTCCCATCCCCGTGACACTTATCCAATATTCTTTGTAAGTATATATTTGTTTTATTAATGCAAATTTCAGTTCAAATGATAGTGATGTTCGCTAATTAAAATTTCATCATAAGCTTTATGAACCGTGACTTAAAAAATAATGCTAACAATATGTCCAATATTCTACAAGGCATTAAAACATTTTATCCATATAACAGCAAATTGATATTTTTTAACGGATATATTTCTGTTGGTCGCCCGTAAACTAATTAAAATCTAGGACAACACAATATTTGAGATAAATACTTCCCAGTTGCTCATCCACCCCCCAAATGAGCATTCCTCACAAAACATAGAACTAAAAATTGAGAATACATTCATGACATTTATGATGGATTTTTCAGAAAATGAAGATGATAAGAAATGACAAAGATAAGAAGAGAATTAATAAAGAATTTATTAAAAGGAAATATAAAACAATCAAATCAAGATTTACGTAAGTTACTATTTAAATAAATGGTCTAGGTATCTCAGAGAGATCTAGTCTGCCCTAAGAGTTTCTCTTTCTATCTATCAGTTTTCCCCAAAGAATGCTTACCATTCTTTCACAGTTCTTCCTTTAATCTCGTGACAAAACAGTCCCGTAAAATATTCGGCACAAATAGAGTACACTCAAGACAAAGCAAACTTTAATGTTAGAACACACCAAAATTAAGCTCGATTGGACACTCAAACCTCATTCTGATTGCATTCAAGACGTCCATATGGTAGCTATGATTTTAAAAGAGCAAACAGACAAACACAACCCACAAAAAGGTCATTAATGATGGAAAAGAAGTTGTTCCATTATGCATTGAACAAGGTAAAGTGTCACATTAGGCTGTTTCATTATGGTGTGTGAAATTGTACAATCGAAATTGTGGTTGTGAAAGCAAGATAGGATAAATTACAGCAGCTGATGATTACGTTGTGCCAAAACAATAATGCATAGGATGCTATGCTGTTCCAAAATAATTTCTTTAAGCGCTATAACTGGCATGAAACTATTTCAATGTTAGATAGGAAAATATCGCTTTGCAACATCACCCACCCCACAAGTTCTGAAGAGAACACTCTGCTCACTGGCTGCTTCTCGTCGTCTTTCTCTATAGCAACAGCGGCCGTGATTGTAGCAGAATCTTGATGGAATCTAGGTACTGGAATCTAGTTTTCCACCGGAACCTTGAGAGAATCTAGATACTGGAATTTTAGATTGAACCTCGATGGAACCTCGATCATGAATTCTAAAGCTGTAACATATATGATGGTTCATGCGTCCATGCTCGGTTTCACTAAGTGTTAAGTCTGCAACCTTATTCTCGTTCTTATAATTATTATATTTTTACAATTTTGCAAATTAAATTCTTTCAGTCGAGAGTAAAATTATAAGTTTACAACAATTCAAAATTTAGCAAGAATTCACAATAAAAATGCAAATAAAATCTGTTTGGCAAAAATTTATGGAGTATTCACAATCAATAATGTCTTAACCCGAATCAAGTGATATTTTCTCCATGAAGTAGGAATCACTACCATCTGAATCTAGCTCAGTATCAGGCTCAGAATCAGAATTAATTACAACGATTTTCGTGAAACAATTTTTTTTGCGGTAATACAGTAATTCATGATAAATTCAAGAAGGCGAGCAAAGACAAGTCCTTTGTTATGATTTTTAACGTGAGAATATGAGCATATAATAATAAAATAGAACTTTTAAAAATATTAGTTTTATAAAATAGTATCTAATTTTGACGCACAACCTATTTTGTAAGTAAAATGTTTTTAAAATAATATTTTGTATGTAAGTTTAGGACTGATGGATATTTTTTTGACCTCGATTGAAGAGAGTTAAACGAGATGCAGTTCCTCTGATACACTTATTTCAAGCGAAAGAAAACTCAGCAAGAAATTTCCAAACAACACGTACATCACTAATTTCGGAGCTATCTTTATTTCAGGACATGTTGTAAGCGATGTAGTAAAGAAGAAGACGAAGCAGAAAGAAGACAAAAAGGAAGAAAGAAAAAAGAAAGAAGAACGAAAGAAAGAGGAAAAAAGGAGAAGAGCAATGCAAATAAAAGACGTGTTTGTTTTTTTAAATGATGACTTCAGCTGAAGATTATATACATCCTAATTACAGTCTAGGTACCTCTTGGCTGCGTTCGCTTATGGGGAGTTACTTTTCCTGATCGTAAAATATAATGTTCTTCATCTCACCCCTCCACCCCTCTCCCCCGAGGTGTGTTTGAGAACCTGGCTAAGGCGTGCATGAGTGCTTGCGATTTGCGTCATCATTCCTGCGTGCAAAGTAGCACAGTGCTTAAAGTGAGTGCGATCTATGTCATCATTCCTGCGTGCAAAGTAGCACAGTGTTTACGTGAGTGCGATACACGTCATCAGGCATTTGCGAAATACGTATGCCACCCAGGTCATCGAAGAAGTGTATGGTAGATGATTTCATAGTTTCTCTGTGCAAAGAAGTTCAGAATGAAGTGTGCATGTGAAAATGAAGTTCGTGTTGTGTGCGTGTGTGTGTGTGTGTGTTTGTTTGTTTGTATAAAAATCAGTCTCTCCGTATAATGGAGCTTTTTATGTGGTTAAAATGTTACTACAACAAAACCTTACTTAACATTTCTTCATGATTGTCTTGTTCAGAAGTCAGACACAATTCAACAACCAAGATAGCAAATCTTCATTCCTGTGTTGAATGCGTTTCACAATTACTCTATATAATAAAATACCTTCTGCTGAAGGCGGCTACCGTAATCCTGCAAAAACGAGCTCCACTGGCAGATACTGGATGCCGCAACAGCGGTAATCCTGCAGCAAGCGTTGCTGTACTGATTAACTCGAAGAAAATGACTTAAGGGCAGATCCGTATATATTCATTTCGAAATTATTAATCATAAAACTACAGTAAATATGAATGGCCATTTCCAAAATTAACACATTGAACTCCTAGGACAATGGCGTTCGCAGTAATCAAGTTATACGTGGTCCAGAAAAATACAAATTAAAGAAAAGTAAATAAAATCTGTAACGCTACCCATATTTTGTCTTCTTGATTTCCCTTCACACACTTCCTTTCACACACTTCCTTTCACAAGTCCCAAATCACAAAACCGCCGTCCATTCAGTCGCTTAAAGATATACGCATACAAAGAAATATATTTACATTTTGTTGGTCAGAGGGTGGTCTGATACCACATCAAGTGCAAAAGTGTGCGAAAGTGTCTGATAAAAATCAAAAGCCATCTCTCTTTCGTCAGTGTGTTTAGGTGTCTGACACCGAATAAAAAGCTTTCAGTGCGATTGTCAGTTAGCAAATGTGGAGTGGGAATCATGGACGTCATACACTCTATGCGAGTTAGCAGAGCACTGGTATTATAATAAGAAAGACCAAAGGAACATAAGAATGGAATAATTAAATTAGAGCTTGAGAAATGTCCTTCGCATGCAACGTGATGCAATCCTGAATTACAAAATCCAGTGATCTCACAAACAGATCTACAGACTTATAATTATTTTGTCTGGAAAATTACTATAGGGACAAATTACGCCTATACTGGTTTCGAGTGCACGCTGACAAAGGGACATGGATCCACTTGCCCAGACACTAAGATTTTAGTTACACTCTCATCAGCAAAAGCGGGCAACAAGTGGCGAGTTGTGGAGTTACAATCCAAGTTTAATTAAAGTGTCAGGGCTTTGCGTTGGAAACACTGTTTATGCAGATTTAACATCACAAAGTCACAAGTATTAGTACGATTTGAAATCATTATTATTATATTTGAAATATTATTATGAAGTAAGATAATTTTATCTTTTAATTAATTTAATAACAGCATGCGAAGGTGGGCGGATATGCAAGAGTAGAGGAAAATGCCTGGGTTATACAGTTCCTGATTTCTGGGTATCATCTAATGATCAATGAATTGACTGAACAATAGCAAGCAATTTAATAGTGACTGAAAAGTTATCATAGGGAATGTGGCCTCTAAGACGTGTGGCTGCATGGCCACACAGCTCATTAGAAAATGCCATGCAGCAGGTTCAAAATTCTGCAGGCACAAGTTTTGGTAGCAAACTCTCAAACAACCACCAGTTCCCCCAAACAGGAAAATGTTCCCCACACACACTGGAAAAATATATTAGAGGGAACATTGATCATAGGTTAAGGTTTTTATTTTGTTTGTGGGGGAGGGGCGGCAGAACCCCAGTCATCTATCTGACAAATAAAACGGTCAGATTAAGTGAAAGGTGAGAATAGTGCACTAATGATTTGTCCGCTCGCTCTAATTAAACATCCCTTGTAAGAACTAAAACCAACATACCCCGACTTAAAATCTTGACTGGATTGACAGGATCAAATCTCTTGATCACTTTTGGTGGGCCCAAGTGGTTTAGAATTCCATCGAACAATAAGACACACTGGCACAGATTAACTAAGTTAAACTGTGTTCTTAATTTTGGTTCTCTTCCTTGAAGCCAGTAATGGCCACAAGAAAGTAGCAGCACAAATAAAATAATATTAATACGCAGTCTCCACAAGCAACTGTTCGTAATGGAAAAGGGAGGACAAAAAATAGATGGGGTGGGGGTGGTATACCCAAAAGCTATGAGAAGAAGAATATACGCAGCTGATAACTACATATATAAACCTCTCTCCCTTCCCACTCCTTCCGGGTCAGACAGAGACAATAGCAGGCTTTGTCACCGATGACGTATCTGAGTTCCCGTGTCTATGGGATCACTTTTCACACAAGGGGTTTCTTTGACAACCATATTTCTACTGTCTTATGGCTGTTGGCGTCCAAGTGCGAAGTTTGTATAGGAAGCTTAGCGGTAGCATAATATGGTTGAAAGGGTAAGAGTTAATGGTTCAAGGCATCTGTTGCTGCAGCCGGCAATATACGAATCTGTAGGCTGTAGAGCAACGAATATATTTTATACAGTGTGTGCCCGCTATTGCTTCTCTTGCATGTGATACTGACATAGTATGGCGTTTCATACAGAATTCTCTCCCTTACAAACACTATGTGATACAAGGAAATTAGTACAATATAGAGTACAGTGAATTTGAATTTGAATATAAATTCAAAGATCGTTGTACACAATGTCCGGAACATTGTATCTCATGTCTTGGTCCATTGTGCCTCATGTCATGATCCATTGTACCTCATGCCATAGCCCAATCTGTCTCATGTCATGATCCACTGTGCCTCGAGTATGGTGCACTGTTCAATAAAGGAGCACAGACTGTAGCGACTGTTTAACCTCCTAAAAGCGGATGCTACTATAGTATTAATTTCTCTGTATAGTTGTATCGTAATCGGTATGTGTTATCTGTTACTTATTTCACAGTCTTAGGATGAAGTTGACATATTGGCAATTTTATTCCTCAAAGGGAAACAAGTTGTTGCGTGCTTTTATAATTGAAAACAAACAAAACAAAACACACTGCCACTTCTCTCGGATTCACGTTTTCTTAATAATCATTATTAAAGAAACAAAGTCTACTTGTTTGTTTGTTAGTTGTTTTTCTTTTCTTGATGTGGGATTTTCCCACCCTTTTGAAGTCCTCGCGAACGGACGCAAGCGTCAAATGAGAAATTGATGCGCTGGAAAGGAAAAGGCATAGAGCTTTGGGGAAGGAGGGTACTGGCTGTTTGTGTGAAGTTTGGTGGGTTCTCTGGGTGACGGTGTTGCCTGGGCAGTGATCAAAGGCTTGCTCTGTAGGCAGTCAAGGGATCGTTCATGAAGGCGAGGCCTGAGGTTCACTAGACCAGATTTATCGTCTCACCTTCGGCCAAAGACCGATACAGGACCTCTGAGAGCGAAGAACAAGCCGGTCTCAAACTTAGACTTGAGCTTCATTGAAAGATTAGCAGTGTATATGCCCATAGCGAATGCGAGTAGGTGTTGGACTCCACCTATATTTAAAAAATAATTTGTGAAGTAACATTTATCACCATGCAAGTGTGTGTGCGTGTGTGTGTGTGTGTGTGTGTGTGTGTGTGTGTGTGTGTGTGTGTGAGTGTGTGTGTGTGTGTGTGTGAGTGAGCAAACAAGCGTCAAATTTCTCCCTAAAATGCCTATTTCGTTTTATATTCGCGTCCTTGTCCTCTTTTTGCTCTGTGTGAGGTTGCAAGGCTGCGTAGGCAGCTTACATTGTGGTAAGACAGGAAAAAACGAAATCCAACCCAAGAACAACTGTCTGTTTGATCTAATCTAATCGTTTGAAGATGAAGAGGTTGAAGAAGTAAAAAACAAACAAAAAATATACAGTGCCTGCATAGCGTCCCTGTTTACGAAACACCAAAAGTTTACGCAAGTCGGTAAACATTTCCCTTGTCAGAGTTACCTCCCCGACATGTGACCTAAATTTACCAGATTCTTATCTGCACTCAGCCAGACCCGGGGAGAGTCCGTGTAATATGTAGAGAAATATTTTATTTTGCAAACAAAGACCACACAAACAAACCTTATTTCTATATACCTTGTGAACAAGGCCACTGACACAGGACCTTCCTTATTCCTGGCCTCTGTTCTGTGGAAAATGGGCAATATTCTGTAAGCAGGAAAAAAATATTGAGAAAGGGGGGGGGGGGCGGGGAGTAGCAACACAACTTTATCATCCTTTGTTTTCACCAAACCGTCACAGCGGATACCGTTTGCCCTTGAAAAACAAATGCTCTTTTACCCTAATCAAATGACTGAATTGCTTTGGCGCTTTGCACGCCATCAAACCAAGAAGGTGGCGGTGGGTGTTAGGGGGCCGTTTATTGAGAACGCTCAGTGCACCCGTATTTTGATTTCTCTTGTAATGTATATGCCCTACTTTGTCCATTTTTTATTTGCCAGCGAATCTGAGAGGAAGTGACGCAATCAGAAGAGCACGTCACAGAGAAACATTACAGAAAGAGGGTAGTGACGTCGAAGGCAGGACCCTAGTCCTCTTTTCAGGTAGTATGTTTCTCACTTCACGGCGGAGAGGGCAAATTGACTATCTATTTCCCTAGGTGAGAGATAAATGTAGTGCTGATGAAATAGGCTTCGCACGCTTAAACTGTATTAGCAGAGCACAGAAAAATATAAAAACGAGAAAAGAACTTACTCAAAACTATCACCCTGTGGCATGCGGGGTTAGAAGCAGGGCCATCTTAACAGCATTATAGGCCCACGGGCAAAGCAGTGCACAGGGGCCCTACCTACACAAACACTCAAAGGAATAAAAATTGACAGCAAGTCACAACATACTTAGATTAGGATCGGGCCCCCGGGCAAGTGCCCATCATGCCCGTGAGTTAAGACGTCACTGGTTAGACGTTTTTTTAAAAAATGAATTAAACTAACAATAAAAACGCTCAGTGGACAGACCACACACATCACCATCCTTCAATATTTATGTCAGGTATTACGTAGTGTTTAATAATTAGTCACTAATAAAGAACTACCAATTCCCTTACCCCAAACCTGAGAAGAAAGAGACAATACAAAACGAGTAATGAATGAGCACTAAGCATTTAAGAATATATTTTTCATTTGACAGAAATGCGTAGGGGTCGGCAACGATAATGCGTGTATAATTACGACGACGTCTGTGGCCTGTACCTCCCTCTCTCCCGTCGGCGACAGAATTGAGCATACATCGGAATACAGATGGCTCACAGATCGCTAAGAAAAGAACAATAACTCTTCCCCTATGTATCGAGTTAACGCACCTGGCATAGGTCATCCTAGTTTTAGAAAAAAATGAGACTGCAAGACGAAGACAGTTCATGCCTGTTTAGTCTTTGTCAGAGGTCAGACCGGACGTTCCTTCCACAATTAACTTAAATGAATTGAATAGAACATGGGTGCACAAACCGCGAGCCGAATGCGGCCCGAGACAGGGCTCTATGCGCCCCCCCACCCACCCACCCGGAGGACTTTTGGATGTTACGAATGTAAAGCACATTATTTCATTATTTGTGTTTTTTCTTTTTTCTACTGAGCCATCCATGTGGCGGATCTCCACGCACTATCAATTGGAAATTTGGTCCTCTTGGCCTATAAAGTTTGTGCGCCACTGGAATAGAAGAAACGCACACTAAATTCTCAAACGAAGGACAAAATTTATCTTTTGGACAATGATGAGTAGAGAAAACAGTCTTTACCCCCGTCCTCCACCTTGCTCTCACATCTCTCTGCATCGGCAACTGACAACACGAGAAGATGGATACATCCATGGGTCGACCCACACAATATGGCGAGAGCGTGTCTCTACTGATATCCTTCTCCTCGATAAGCGGCAAAAATAATATAATGCCGAATGCGACACCGACTTCCACCCCCCAACCCCCAACCCGACCACCTTCCCAGTCCAGTTAGGAAAGGCAAGTCCCTCCAAAGCCATCGAGAGCCTGAGAACGTCCCAAGAGAAAAGGCCCCACACCAGCCCGGGGCAAGGGACGGAAGCAAACGTAGTCACTCCCACCCTAGCTCCCTTCTTCACCCACTCAATCTTAAATCCAAACCGAAACACTTTCTATCTAATCCCCTCCCTTGGCAACAAAATCACCAAAGGGAAAAATCCAAACACGAAAGAAAGAAAACTAAACGTCGGTCTGAATTTCTGAAATGGTAAATGCCTTGTTTCTTGTGTGGACCGTTTTATATTGCTATTTTTCTTTTGTCTGTGGTCATTGTAATTGAAAAGGGTAAATAACCTGTCCAAATAAGCATTGAGTACCATACACATGCCATATCATGTATCATGCTTTGAAATGTCATACACATATCAGGGGTGCACAAACTTTTTAAGTATATTATACTGGAACCGAAATTTCTCACATTTCCAATATTCACGTTCTTACACATCACAATTTTACTCATAATTGAGTAAACTATTTGCTTGTTTGCTGTTATGAGTTCCGCCATTAATTGTAATTTAGAGTTTAACATTAATCTGAAACATTTTAAAAGCATGTGACAAATGAGATTTTATCATATGTCTAATCGTACCTTTTTTATCTTTACAATTAAATTTTAAAAACTCCATCATATAATATCTTGTACCTAAATGCCTCACTCTTACATTTAACAGTTATATATAACATTAACTGAATTTATTACTATAACATACTGCTGACGTCAGCCTATCAACATAGCCACCAATCACAGGCATCTCACGGAAGACTCATAGTAGCGACATGGTGTTTTCAATTTAGCAGTACTTTTTGTTTAAAGCGCTGCCTGCCTAGAGTTACGGCCCGTTCGTACGCTGCATCAGCGCCATCACGAAATCGATTCCATAAATTAACTCTCTTTAGCGTCGGAAAACTCAAGAAGTCGTAAGTACTGGGGCCCAAACAAGGATCAATAAGTAGATGAGTGGTTCCGAAAAGTCCCCATTTTAAGATCGTTCGGTCGGATTGTAGTACTTTCGGGAATCGCATGGGGGAGAGAGAGAGTGGTTAATAATTTAATTCGACGTCTGCCATACTGATCTGCGGGATTCCGGAGGTGCCCGTATGTCTTTAGAACTGTCATTAGTTGGACATTTTGATATTGTAGAATTCTTTATGGTCGATTGATAACTTTAGTTGATGAATGAAGACAAAACAATTTATACTCAGACACACACACAAAATACAGACAACAACAACTATTGTATTGGAAAAGCCAAGTGAACTGAATTATTCCTGACACTGTTGGAAAGTTCTGTTTTTGACAGTACCGCGGGTTCCGATGCCAGCATCCATCCGATGGCGGCGGTTTCATCCGGAAGTTCGATCCCATCATAATAGCCCTTCAGGACACTACTTTTTACGATATTCTTCATCAGCCGCCATGGCGAATGAGCGTGGGGTCACGCATTTTATGAACTGAAGAACTGGAAGAGACAACAGTTATTGATTTATTTATAAAATGTCCGAAGATTTCTGAGCACTAAGAACGATCTGAAAGTGGTTCTTTATGGTAGCACGCGCCATTAAACGCCATTTAGCCCCCCAAAATGACAAAGAGGAATCCGCCATTTGTTTGAGTAGAGGAATCTTTCTTTCTGTCTGTCTTTCTTTCTTTCTTTCTTTCTTTCTTTCTTTCTTTCTTTCTTTCTTTCTTTCTTTCTTTCTTTCTTTCTTTCTTTCTTTCTTTCTTTCTTTCTTTCTTTCCTTTTGTGAGTGCTTGGGTATGTGATACGCACTAAATAACGTCTTAACTGCAGTGAAAGGTGGTGTAAGATGTTTTCTAGATTTTCTAAAAGTGGAGAGACAGAAAGTAGGCTCAGGAGGTGACCCTGTCAATGCCTATGTTAACCGTCATTGTGATCGAGTCGGAAATCAATTTCTGTGAACACAGGAACCCGAAACAAGAGACTCCATATCTGCAGTACACGCCACTTAACTGCGATGGTGTACGAGTAACTTCAATGGTGGTCGAGTAACCTGAAAGGTAGAGGAATAACTTCAATGGTGGTCGAGTAACCTGAAAGGTAGAGGAATAACTTCAATGGTGGTCGAGTAACCTGAAAGGTAGAGGAATAACTTCAATGGTGGTCGACTAACCTGAAAGGTAGAGGAATAACTTCAATGGTGGTCGAGTAACCTGAAAGGTAGAGGAATAACTTCAATGGTGGTCGAGTAACCTGAAAGGTAGAGGAATAACTTCAATGGTGGTCGAGTAACTTCAATGGTGGTCGAGTAACTTCAATGGTGGTCGAGTAACTTCAATAGTAGGCAAATAATTGCAATGGTGGACGAATAACTGCAGTGGTGGATGAATAAATGTAGTGGTGGATAACTGCAATGGTGAATGAATAACTGCAGTGGTGAATGAATAACTGCAATGGTGGACGAATAACTGCAATGGTGGATAACTGCAATGGTGGATGAATAACTGCAATGGTGGACTAGTAATTGTAATGGTGTGCGAGCCTAAATTTGCAGATCTTAAACGCAGTAAAACTTAAAGGAAAACTGTTTTAAAAAATAAAGCAATAACGACAACCCAGTACATCTCGGTGAGTTCCGTTGAAACACCAAGGGCACCCCGTTCTGTGTAATAAGACAATACTCACACTTCACACCTCATAGCGTGAATAACAGAATAATCCTCACACCATGACAATTAGCATAGCCTACAGAACACAGCAATCAATCGTCACACTTTGACAATCATCACAACCAGAATAACACAGCGATCCTTGCACCATGACAATCTTCACAGCCAGAGGAACACTTCAGTCACCAGAATATGACAATCACCACAGCTTGAATAACAGCAATCATTAAATTATGACAATCATCACAGAAAGAGGCATATATTAATCATCAGTTTAGTTTATGATAATCACCACTGTTTGAATAATAGCAATCCTTAAACCTTGACAATCATCACAGACAGAGGAACATATCAATCATCAGATTATGACAATCATCACAGCCTGAATTAATAACAATCCTTCAACCATGACAGTCATCACAACTGGAGGAACACATCAATCATCAGACAATGACAATCACCATAGCCCGAAGAACACAAAAGTCTCCACACCATGACAATAAGTAAAAAAAAAGAACCTGAAAAAATTAAGTCAAATTACTTCACGAAAATTCTCTAATCCAATAGAAACTTGAGAGTAATCCATAACTTAACGCAATATTTCCACTGCCGATATTGCAAAATTTTAGCTAAGAAAGAATTTCTTGCTGACCTCAATTTCTAGCTGTCAATAAAAGAGGCATTGTGATTTAAAATAAAATGTTTTATCCCATATTTTATCATCTATCCTCTAGTTGTCCAAACTGTCATTTGGCTTTCATGTAACTGTCTTTCTTGTTTGTTATCTTAACCTTTCTTGCATATGATACACTTAAGCTTTCCAGAATTTGATAAAGTTTTAAAAGAAGCAACTTATAAAATGTATTTAATAATATTCTTAACAGTATTTTTTTTAAATGTATCCAAATCACGACAATATTGATTCACCATATCTTTTTGTATTCGCATGACTATAGCTCCATAAGAACAGACATGAAAACATTGATATGAACAAAAAGGGATTTGCAAGACTCAAACTAAATTCGATTACAAACCACTGACCAGGAACTTAAAAGAAATGCGAATTGTCGTCTAGATCAATGGGATCAGTCATAGAAGTCGAAATCTAGAACTTTAGACGGAGTCGGATTAACGTTGGCGCCACACGTAACGCAGGTGGGTCATGGTCAACGTCTGAAGGAACTAGTGTATGGTAGTCCAAACGGAACACAATTTATTATTAGATATAAAGGCGTACCATAAAATAATTTTTCTTAAATTATTTATTTAATCGCCATGTTTGAAGCAAACAGTGATGAAATAAGGCCTGACTATTATGTCATAGTTTCAATGGGACCACTTACACACCATATGAACGGACCAGAACACGCTATGAGTATCAGTATATATTTTCTTTCAAGGTCTGCTCACAAACGAACCTTAATACTATGGTGAACACGGAGATCGCCCCTCGGCTCCCTTTTCGATGCCCTCCACTAATTGTCATTTAATGCTATGCTGGAGTAAGGGTTGTCGCATTTTCTTCAAGCAGAGGGAACGTGATGGAGGATGATTATCTCCCCCACCCACCTCTCAGGTACCTTCCATTAACTGTCAATTAAGTCCATGATGGAGTGCGCGAGGTCACAGTTTCTTGCGAGTATGTCACAAGGGTTAACACGGGCGACGTGAAGGCAAAGCAGATCAAAATTACAGGACCTCCTAAATCGAAAATTGGTTTTGAAGGGTTCACCACCCACCCAACCACCCCGGCCATTGTATGTGTGTGTGTGTGTGTGTGTGTGTGCGTACACGCAGGCCTTGATTGATTTAGTTACTTCCGTCTAGCATTCGATAATTTAATTAATTTCTGCACCAAAAGGAGGAGTTCGATTGAATAAGATAGCAGAAAAAGAAAACACCTACAGAGACTGATGACAGTGGTCATAATTAAAGGGCAACATGGCTTGTTGGTTCTAAGACCCCATTTTTAAGGTCTGGATGATTTCCTTTTTCCAGTTTAAAAGCTGACCGACTGATTTCGTTTGACAAATTTGTTTGGGATTTTGAATTTTCGCAAACAGAAGCACCTAGGGTAAGTTTTCAGCAGTATATTGGGTAGAGATTGGGTGCGTTTTCAGCAGTATCAAAATTAGGTAGAGATTGGGTGAGTTTTCAGCAGTATGTATATTGGGTAGAGATTGGGTAAGTTTTCAGCAGTATATATATTGGGTAGAGATTGGGTGAGTTTTCAGCAGTATGTATATTGGGTAGAGATTGGGTGAGTTTTCAGCAGTATGTATATTGGATAGAGTTTGGGTGAGTTTTCAGCAGTATGTATATTGGGTAGAGATTGGGTACGTTTACAGCTGTGGAAAAGAAAGAAGCAGTAAATTGGGTAGAGACTGGGTAAGTTTACAGCTGTGGAAAAGAAAGAAGCAGTAAATTGGGTAGAGACTGGGTAAGTTTACAGCTGTGGAAAAGAAAGAAGCAGTAAATTGGGTAGAGACTGGGAAAACGGGAAGAGGTTTACTAAACTGTGCATGGTTTGTCCGATTTCCAATCGCCAACAGACTGTAACGTACTATCAGTATACACACAGAACCGACTTTATCCATCCATCAGACAGGACAGGTCATCACTAAAACTTAGAGAACGGTTAAAGGGCGCGTGCATGCAAGGGTTCGGCTCCAACGTGGATTCGAAGCCGGATTTCTTGAAGTGAGAGGCTCTGTTATTCGATTAGCACCTGAAAGAATTTATATAACGAACTCAATTTCGTTCAGAAAGAGTGTCAACAGTGATTTGAACACTGCTGTCATTCCCATATATGACTTTATCTTGCATTATATAATATATTGATACTTGTACAATTTTATTGTGTCTCGAGTAACATGGAGTCTATGTATTTTGTATTCTATGACACATTGTGAGGTTATCAAGTACACTCGCGTCCCAGGTCTGATTGAACCCGAGCAACACCCTTCACGGTCAGTTAAGACAATGGCCTATGTCATTACACTCTCTCCAGGCCAGTGAGTTAGTCTGATGTCATATCACGAGGCAGCGGTGCCCAGCCAATCAGAAGGAAGAATTAAAATAGTTTGGAATTAAAATGAGAATGTACCAATGACGTCCCTTTGTGTTCAGATTGCAATGGCAGTTCTCTGATTTCACCAAAATCTTATCACCCAGTCAATCAGGTAAGAGTATAAAAGAACGTTAATAAAATTGACATCAGAGGTTAACTAAGTAATTTGTCCTGGCTGTCGGCCCTATCTTTCAGTGTTTGATGTAACCTTGGTTACAGAACGAAAAGGAGAGGCAACGAAACTAGAAAGCATGGACTACAGACGTGGATGACTAGTGTGGGTAGGAGGGATTTTATTTTTGTTTGGCTGAACTGCGTAATCTGAAAATTAGTTGACGAATATACGTGTGAAGAAAGAAATGTTAGAAATAAGAAATGTTTTGCTAGCTTAGTCTAGAACTCTAGACTCTAGATTATTACCACTTTTATGCAGTTTACTACAATCCGTGGTCTGCTTCTCGTTGTTTGGTCTGTAATCAAGATATCAGATGCTCAATGAGTTCTAATAACGTACTCAAACTGGAACCTGTTTGAGTTTGTACTTCTGGCGACGGTCCCCAAACTGGAAACTGTTTGAGTTTGTAGTTCTGGCGACGGTCCCCAAACTAGAACCTGTTTGTGTTTGGAGTTTGAGCGCGCAAGAAAAAAGTGACGAGAAGTAAAATAGGTGATAGTTTGTTTTCGAGACGTGTCAACAGGACAGCAAAAAAGTACAAGACTGAGATAAAAATAGAATTACGAAGCAAAGTCCCTGAACTTGAATCGACCCCTCCCCACCACCAACACCATCGCCAAACGCGTCTACTACATTTGATGTTGCGAGTACAAGGTCTGTGAACATCGGTGTTGCGTAGAGGGGAAATTAAATAGGTAACCATTTAAAAATTGAAAATACAAGGACTAAAAGGGCTATCACTATTCCTAACACTGGACTCAACAGTAAAGATTTGCATGCCATGGCCACTGGACCAGACCAAGATTGACACGTCGGCAGACATTAAAAGTTAGATGTAATTCGCTTTAGCCGCCAGGATGTTTCTTTGAGGGTTGGAATGTATCAATGGAACTTTCACTTAAGGAAGTTTTTGTTGTGAAAATGGATTTAGAAGTCTAGATCTGTTGGATACCTAGGGAAAACATTCAGTAATTAGTTCAGCATAAATTTATAGCCATAGGTGAATAAAAAAAAGCGTAGGCAGAGAGAGAGAGAGAATCATACAGACAAGGACAAAGAGATGGGTGCTGGAGGCAGAGAGAGAGAGTGAGAGAGAGAATCATACAGACAAGGACAAATAGATGGGTGGTGGAAGCAGAGAGAGAGAGGAGAGAGAGGGAGAGAATCATACAGACAAGGACAAAGAGATGGGTGGTAGAGGCAGGGCCGTCTTAACAGCATTATAGGCCCACGGGCAAAGCAGTGCACTGGGGCCCCTACCTACACAATTACTCACAGGAATAAAAAATGTAAATGGTTGATAAAATTCGTGAGGTCCCGGGCAACTGCCAAGTTTGCACTGGGTGGAGAGAGACGAGAGATCAGCAAGAGACAAAGAGTTAAGCAGTGAGGAAAGATGTGAAAGTTGTATTAACAGAGAGAGGCGATGAGATAAGGATATTTCTTGACAGAAAAAGAGGGACAGAGTGAGAAACATATATATATATATATATATAGAGAGAGAGAGACAATGAGGATTAAAGCGAGAGATACAAACAGTGCCAAAGGCAAGAGAGCCAGGAAAGATAGTGCACCAGGTTTCTAAATGTGAAAACGACTCTTAAAAACGAGTAAATTGTATTGTGAAAACGACTCTTAAAAACAAGTAATTTATATTGTGAAAATGACTCTTAAAAACATGAGTAATTTATATTGTGAAATTTTAATAACAGAACTAGTATATACATTCTTTTCAACAATATACTCAGTAGCAGAAAATTGAATTAAGTATACATAAAGAATCCTGCTTGGACATTCACTAGATTGAAAATTCACTAATTTTAAATTCTGTATAACAAATAATATATCTTACAAATGAAAACTTTATGCCGTTGAAAATATTTGTCATTGATAGAGTGAGAGACAGAGCTAAGGAGAGAGAGAAAGATTGAGAAAGAGAGACAGAGAGTGAGACATGGAGAGAAAATTGAGATAGAGTGGCGCATGGAGAGAGGGTTAGAGAGAAAGAGAGAGTGGCAGAGTAAAAGAGAAGATTAGAGCGTAAAAAAGATAGTAAGAGAGAGAGTGCTATAAGTATGGCAGATATTGGGAGAGCGTAAGAACAAAAGAAAGAGAAGCATACAGTGCCAGACTTTACGGTGACAGGAAGACTGAGAAAGAACCGTTAGAGAGAGACAGTATGGGAGTGAGAAAGATAGAAAGTGACAAGTTGATTGAAAGAGAGGGTTAGAGCGAAAGAAAGTAAGAGTTGACAGTGTGAGATAGAGACTGACACAGGTAGAATTAGAGCGACAGAAAGGGAGTTACACTTAAGAGAGTTAAGAGTTAGAGAGAGAACAAGAAATAGAACAAAAAGAAATAAAGACTTAAGGCAGGAGAGAGTACGGTACAAATAAAGCCAGAGAGGGGGAGGGGGGTGTAAAACGAAATAAGGAGAACAGAAAAGGAGAGAAGATGAGGGTGAGAGTAAAAGGGAGATCTAGATAGTCAAACCCAGAGTTAGCAGAGCACACTACTTCGCAACAGGTCTGGTTTACGTAGCTCTCCATGTGAGCGCAATTAAAGTGGAGGTAAACTTCAACACGCATTAACCCGAATTACTCAATACGTAAGCACACGATCGACCACCCTCTCACTCCCCACACTAACTTTCAAGAAAGAAACGAGAAATAGCAAACGACATAATTAGCAAAATTCTTCAAATTCCTAAGTGATCACTACTTGAGGTGTCATGTCGAGATGCAGTTATTAAATCCCTAAGGTTTGTAGTCACATTACTTTCAGCCAGAACTCATTACGCTTAGGGCCTTAATTTTTGCACTTACCTGCAAGGGTGTGCCGCATCTTATTCCATTTAGTCTTCCAGATAGATAATAACTCACCCACCTGCCTACCAATACATTAACCCCCGAAATTGGCCTCACCTCTCTCTCTCTCTCTCTCTCTCTCTCTCTCTCTCTCTCTCTCTCTCTCTCCCACCCCCGCCCTCCACCCCCTTCCCCGCTCGCTGAAAGAAGCAAAGCAGGAGACCTGTGAATGGTTTCTAAGATGCTATGCTGGATAGATTACAACAAGGTTCAGGCTCATTCACCCTAAATGATAACAGGAATAAGCCTCCTCTCACTTCATATGCAACAAAGTGTTGTGGTATTGTGTACAGGAAAGAAAAGCAAAGAAACATGTCTCTACAAAATTAGAGAGAAGAGGACTAGAAACACTTACTCAAAAAAACCCACACAACCCTCATTGAAACAACATAGGAATCAGCTGTCAGACTGTCATTCTGAAATACATCGTTAAAAACGACAACAACATCCACCCACCCGAAACAGATGAAATAGTCATTGCTTGATATTTCCACCATTACCGGAGTGAGTTGCAGCGAACTTGTTCTTTGAAGTGCAGTCAGTTGTTCTGACAAGCAGAAGAGATGAGATACTTCAGTAACCGTGAAGTTTATCACATTGCCATAAATATTTTTCAAGAAGTATTAGGAAATAGAGATGAGTGTTTATACGGTTTGATGAAAATTTAGACAAATCTTAACTGTGCACTCAAAGTTTAATAAATAATATCCAGCTTACATTTAAAACAATGTATGCAATATTCTTTAGAAATTATCCGTCCGAAACGAGCGGCTTTGACAAATTATATTGCAGTGAGGTTGGCGTTTTCAATGATGGTATGTTTGAAACTGCAAAGATCCGTGTTCATATGAAGTCTAAAGAAATACCTTGACCAATATATTTCTAAATAAAACTGCCTAACACTTGGTGTGCTTGACAAAATTTCATCTAAAATAAACAATGGAATGGAGACTAGACAAAAATGTAAACAAATTGTTGTGCTTTGCATAAATCAGTACAATATTGGTTAAGTTCATTTACAAATATTAACATTATTTGTTGTTATATTGCATTTATTTTATATTATTGGTATTTCTATTAAAATGCCAGACTCCACATAAAAACTTCTGGTTTCCATTAAAAAGCTTCTGGTTTTGGACCATTGATCTTCTGGTTTCCTGAGTGGAGGGTAGGCAGGTCTGCCTTATAACCTCACTGTGTTAAGATAACTGTTCCTTTGAGGCCTCTGAAGAGAGACGAATTCAGAACTTTCCCATTAAGAATTTATGAGAGAGCCTTATCAGGCCTGAGACTCTATTAGACAATCAATTATATTATATTCTTGTTAGTACATTCCTTTTCTAAGTTTTCATTGTATACGTCCTTATTTGAATTTGGTCAACGTTCTTGCAATGTGGTATGCGTTTAATTAATTATTTGTTAATAAATTCTATTTCTTCATTAGTAAACACTGCGTTGTAATATAACTGGGTAAAGGCTAGAGTAGTTTGGGAGCGTAATAATTGATAAGACGGGTGTTTAGCCTTTTTGTAGAGGGTATTCACTTCTCTGATTTTTTGGGGGTGTGCCAGGCCAGGGTTATTTTGTAGTTCTCATTAAAATACTAGGAACTGCTCGGGTGTGTGTGTATGTGTGTGTGTGTGTGTGTGTGTGTGTGTGTGTGTGTGTGTGTGTGTGTGTGTGTGTGTGTGTGTGTGTGTTTGGAGAAGTGCTAGAGGCATTTTTCCAGCCCGTCACCTGCCTGCAAACTGAGTAGTGCAAATTATCATAGGTGTAGGAGATGACAATTTTCTCATATTAAAGGGTCCCTCTCGTGATAATGTAAAAATACCTGTTGCACTCTCTATCTATCTCAGATGTAAGAGCACATACAAACAGATAAAGAAAGAATAAGAGAGAGAGAGAGAGAGAGAGAGAGAGAGAGAGAGAGAGAGAGAGAGAGAGAAGGGAGGGGGAGGGAGAGAGAACTCGGTACAGTTCGAAAGAGAAGGTTAAAAAAAATCAGCCATGAACTTATTTAAAGAAATCATTATGTGTGTTACAGTAAGATTAAATGTGAACTCCATACAATATTAAGTTCACAATTCGTCATTTTGCATAGGAAGAGCTTTTACAGATAGTTTTGATGGCAGTTTGGTCAAACATTTCATCCACCAGCACATTACACGAACACTGTTTTAGAGGAGCTTTTATTCAACTGAAATGACGACAGCATATGAATAAATTATCATAAATTTTAAATATTATAGCAATAAAACACAAACAACTTCTACTTTTGTTTCAAAATCGTGACAGAAACATCTTATTTATTTATTTTCTAAGTAAAAGGTTGAATGTGCTGCACTCATTCTTGTTGTTCTTCGAATGATATTGAAATCCGAACTCGGTGCGTGCCAGTGTAGCTTAGAAAAAGAAGCCAGTTGTGGCTAAATCTATGCAACAACAAGAAAAGGATTCATTTCAAGTCACTCGTTCCGCCCGAGTTGATGTTTAATTGTAACAAAGAAGAACTATTGCTAAACTAACAACAGACCTAACTTTTAACTATTGCTAAGCTAATAACAGACCTAACTTTTAACTATTGCTAAATTAATAACAGACCTAACTTTTACCAAGCTTTCAAAGTTTAAAAATAAATTAAAATGCATCTTTTTTAAAAGGAGAATGCTTTCTAATTTTACTCAAAGTGGAATTAGGTCAGAGCGCCGAGGACGGGCTCTTTATCTGTCATCAACCTTTGAAGACGGAGAGATATATTTACGATGCGTCCTAAGAGACTTGAGCAAATAAAAGTAAAATGAATCCGAATTCGCAAGATTCATTTGAGTAACTTTTCCTCAACAAAGGTCAGCTGCAGGCTGCTCATAAATTAGGGAGGGGGCATAAAACAGAAAACAAGAAAGAATGGAGTGAATGCATGCTCAAGAGTCCTGTAAAAGGCCGCCATCTGAACCTGAAGTGTTCGATCCAAGTTCGCGTTTTACCAGCGACAGAAAATTTAGCGAGCCATTCAAACCGTTACTCGCTGCACACGATAATTGACATCAGAAGTGCTCTCCCTTTAGCCCAACTTTTAAAAATGCTACAGCCCTCCCACCGTCTCTCCGGAACTTGATCAGTTTAAAGGAAGTTTGGACAGTCATAGTCGCACTACACGCTTAGAGGATTACCTCCCATTGCAAGTTATAGGGATCTACTAAGCATTGCAGCCGCACAGAAGTGTAGGTGGAGAAAGAATAACTTTAAGAAGACAACAAGAAGAAATAAATATCATATTGGTGTCAGTTAAGTGACAACCAATAACCTTTAGTCGACTAACAAGGGTGAAAATGAGCCTGACACATCTGTAAGACGGATTGTTATATGCACTTAAATATTACTCATATATCAACACACACACACAATCATGTTTATATACACAAACACATTTACTCACATACACCAATACACACACACACACACACACACACACACACACACACACACACACACACACACACACACACACACACACATTGGTATATCACATTCATTTACTCAAACATTTATACGCACACAATCACATTTATTTAACGCACTGAAGCACAGATTCATACACTGGTAAATTAAACAATATTTTAACGAATTCATTGCATGACATAATGGCTTTTTATCACAAATATATGTAACAGTAGGAAGTGCATTATAAATATGTTATAGCTCCTTTAGTTGTAACAAGCAAGACGTTGTCTATTTTTAGAACGGCTTGTTGATGCTTTAAAAGAATGCTTCTGCAGTTTTACGACAGTGCAACTCAGTGAAATTCGATTGAAAGGATCACTTTTAGCGCTTTTCGCTTTTATTTGTATATAAAATTTCACAATGCTGCTGAAGCGGTCTGCGGGAACACTCCACACCATACAAGCAGGACATAAATTGCTCTAAGAACAAAGAAGCAAAGCGCAATGTTGACGGAGAACCTGGTGTCCAATATAGACAAACACAATCTCACTAAGACGTAAAAATGATACTAAAGTACAAACAATCTCAAGCGGTTATAGCAATATAGGGTTAAAAGTACAGACACATAAAACAAATAAAAGGATGTGTTTGAATATAGAACAGGGTGTGTATGCGTGTGTGTGGGTGTGGGTGTGGGTGGGTGGGGGAGTGGCACAAGCACAGTGCATAAATTATGAGCCAGCAAGAAATATTTCAAAGACCTTCCAAGTATCACAGTCCTGGACTCGCATGAAAGAAAGTTGGAGAAGTGTTTATTATTATGATTTTACGCGTGGAAAGATATCCTCAGACTATCATACTTTTAAATGCAGTTATAAGCAAGGTTCAAAAATTAAATTATTTTGAAATTACAAATAAAAGTGCATGCCATGCTTAAAAGCAGACTGAGTTGCTATAGTTACCTTCTTAATTATCTCCTCACTCCCTTTCCCCCACAAAAAAAAAAAAAAAGAAGAGAGAGAGAGAGAGAGAGAGAGAGAGAGAGAGAGAGAGAGAGAGAGAAAGAAAGAAAAAGAAAGAAAAAGAAATAAAGGAAATTCGGTTGAAAGAATACATTATTACTAATATCCTAAAGCACTGTTCACACACTACAGATGCGGCGATCACGTGGTTTCATTTGTGTTCAACATTCTTGTTTATTTATTTACTTATGTTCTCCTAGGACAATGTCAATCTTCTGATGTCATGCAGTCTGACGTATTTAGCTGTTCTGTAGGTTACGTAACATGCCATGACTTGGTGCACACTTAAGATGTGCAGTGAGTGAGTGAGTGTGTGTGTGTGTGTGTGTGTGTGTGTGTGTGTGTGTTTGTGTGTGTGTGTGTGTGTGTGTGTATGTGTGTGTGTGTGTGTGTGTGTGTGTGTGTTTATGTGTGTGTAACAATTTTTAGCTACCACAACTCCCTACCTCCCCCAGTGCAATAATAGGATGATGGGAAAATGTAATGGATGCTCATGGAAATGCTGAAACATCTAGCACATGGTAACCCCACTAACTGGGACCAATATTTATCTGCAGCCCTTTTCGCGTACTGTGAACTTCCGCACAGTTTGCTCGGATACTCACCTTTTTTGGCTTTTTGTGTGTGGCCAAGATGTCTGAGTCCCACTGGAAATATTATGCCAGTTGTGGACCAAGGAACAGACTACCCAAAACTAAAAGTAGTTCTTTAGTGCTTAAACAAACTGAAAGACAATTTACAAAATGATCAGAGATACAATGCAAGCAAACGTGCATAAAGCCAGATCAAAACAGGCCAAGTACTACAATAAAAGGACCCACAAAGAACACTAGAAGTAGGGAATAAAGTCTTGCTACTTCTTCCCACTCATTCTAATAAACTGGAAGTCAACAGGCAAGGGCTGTTTGTAGTGACTGAAAAATTATCGGCCACCAACTATCCCACTAAGGGGTAAAATCAAGTACTATCATATTAATTTGCGCAAGCGTTATTATGAGCACACTCTGACTGATGGGATAGACACTGCCTTACTGCACCTTCTCCTAGTAGTGGTGACAGAAGAATCTGACATGTCCGAAATAAACCCAGATTACCCATTAATTTTGTGTTTAACGGGACATTCTTTGATGTATGCATTGATGCAGAGCTCACAAACACAATGCCAGGAAGATGAAAAAGTGTTATGTGACTTTCAAGATGTATTTATAAACAAACCAGGACACACGGAACTAGAAGTGTTCTACTTAACACTACTGGATTAGAACCTATACGGTGTAAACCCTATACGTTGCTGCACGCCACAGTCACAGTTGTTGAAAGTGAGGTGCAAGAAATGTTGTGCAATGGTATAATCGAACTGGCAGACTCACCATGTGCCAGGCCGATCGTACTAGTTTGAATAAAAAAGATGGAAAAATGGTTGTGTGTTGTGTGTAGGTTGCACGCGATCATGCAGTATCAAGCCAAAACACTACCTACACCCGACTACATCCATTCTCAATTTAACTCATGCACACTATTTCACCCATATCAATCTAATGAGAGGTTATTATCAAATCAGGGTATATAACAATGATTGAGAGAAATTAGCTTTTGACACACCCGATGACCACTATCAATGAAAGGTTTTGCCATTTGGCATACAAAATGCACCCGCTACCTTCACACGTATGATGAGGAAACTTATTGATTCAATCAAGAGTGACTATTTATCCAATGGATGATTTTTTGATTGCTACTCCTACCTGGACTGAGCATATTGAATTGCTCCATGCTTTGCTCCATGATTACGCAAAATAGGTTTGAAAATGTGACGGCAACACCACATAGTTAATGAAAATGATTATTATTATTAATTAATATTTCATAACTATTTACAAGTGATGAGAATCTTAATTTATTTTATTATTGATCCTCCAACAGACATGACTCGTCTCTCTCACTTGGTGGATATAGTGGTGCTGTAAATGTTTTCTCTCTTCCACGACATTAAAGATAAATATTTACTGTCACACAATGTCCATTAGGTAGAAAACTTCTTACAAAAGGAGAAGACAAATCCGAATTTTATTTAGTGAGCCCCCCATCCACCCACTTTCTTGTCCAACATACAATTATCAATATGAGTAAGAAGGTCAATAAATGTAACAATAAATTTATTAAATCAACAATCAACTATACTTATGACAAATACAATGCAATAGATTACTTGACATCAATAATAAGAATTTTAATCTACTAAAATCATATACAAATACGTCATTATAGAAAGGACTTTTTTTTTCAATTTGGACTAGAGTGATTGGTCTCGATTTGGTGATATTTGCCCTCAGGACACTGTAAAATCATTTTAGAATTTTGTATCTTCAGAATATAAGGTTAATTTGTTTGTATCTGAATAAAACTTTACAAAAGTACTTAAGGTACATAACTCTTGATTAATTTTCGTAAATTATTTTAAGAAAATGATTCCGAAATTTACTCACTGAATTTGCAATGTAATGCTTTCAAATTTGTCTAATTATGGCACTGCGCCTGTAAGACCCATAATTTATGGGCAGTCAAGAGCGTTTTAAATCGAGCAAGACCACTTGTTACTGTTGCAGCAACTTTTGTACTTATGTCAGTCCAAGTGCAATGGAGTTTCATTTGATTTCAGGGACTATTTACTTATATTTAGGTGATCTGATTGTAAGGATTTAGTAGCAACGATACGTCAGACAACTGATGTCATCATCTATGACGTAACACTGAAGGGATGTTGATCAAATTTACAAATTTGAAACTATTCTCCCCATAATCGGAGGACAGGAGCATTAAAGAGAATTAGTAACATATTTTATGTGATTCTTTTTTTAAGACTGAATTTTATCTTTCAATAAATTTTCAATTGAGCATATTCTAAAGTGAATATTTGTGGCTTACTTACTATCATCGACTTTTGATTTAGAGGAGTCTTCAATGATCGATTGAAAAAAATTGCAAAGTTATTTTTGTTAATATCTTAATTATCTATTGTTTGTTATCACTGCCATTTCGACATTTAAAAAGAATTTCAAAATATAACAAATTATTTGTATGTCTATATATATATATATATATATATACATTATTACATTTAACTTCTTTATTAATTTGTTTCTATTCATCATCATTATCAGCAGCAGTTTCATTCTTGATATTCAATTTCTTTGTATTAATGTTATTGATTTTCATTGGTGTCATTGTTAATGATATCGTTGATGTTCTTTTCTTGTCATCCTCATCATCACCATTGTTATTTTTTATCTTATTTATAATTATTATCCACAGGAAAGTTGTGACAACAAGGCTATAGACATTGAAAATGTCCGAAACGACGTCTGAAGAAAAAGGCCCGAACAAATCTAATTCGCAAAAAAAGAAAAAAAAACAAGAAAGAAAAGGTATGACTTTCATACATTAAGCTTAAAGAAAATAATCAGCTGTCTACTTTGTCCCCAAAACCTACACTTACCTCAACCATTAAAAAAAAAAAGTCATTACACATAATTTACTGTAGAAATGTATTGGTTTTAACCACACACACACCACACAAAAGAACATAGGGGAAATTTATATAGATAGTTATGTCTGAAAGCAAAATCATAAGAAGTTTTTGATTATGTCAAGTTAAGCTTTGTATCCAAGCATTGAGATTCTCTCCCTTGACTTGGAATTACAGTTCTCGTTTCTCACAACGCTGATGACATCTTACTCTGTCACTTCAAAACAGGCAATTCGCATCAGTTACGACCCGATTTCGTCTGTACTCACATAGTTACGGTTTCAGTGCCCATGGATACTAAGAAAACAAAATATAAAAGGAAGTCATGACGGCTCCTTCTGAGACAAAGATATTTGTTTAAATAAAGGGACTCAATGGGAAGATTACACTTTCAGCATTCTTGACAAAGAGTCATTGGCTGAATTTTACCCAGTCTACATGACATTGTCTTACTTCTAATCGCATAATTAGATAACTGTTTTTGCATTAAAATATTACTTCTTATTTATTTTATTTTTACTAATGCATTAGATGGCTTAGGGCTTTAAGCCCTTGATTTTAAAAGAAACAGCACAGCGACTGCCTGTGGCCGACTTATGTATGCCTCTCTTGTTTAGAAAGCGTTGAGGACGTGTTAGTTTCTTTCGCTGATTGGATTTCAAAGGGATTCAGCAATGGCCCGCGGTTATCCCCATGAGATGTTTATTTCCGTTGACTTAAAGGCATTAGAGCGAAGGACTATGGTTGTCGTAGTTATGTCCCTTGAGAGACCTGATTACCTTTCTTGGTTGTAAAAAAGCGTTTTACCCCCCCCCCCACACACACACACACATCTTTAAACTAAGGAATTTATCTAAGAGAAAAGATACCTTGTATTGCTTTTCATTCGTTAGAAACTTAGGACTACATCAATATTTTTATTGGAAATTTGCTTTTCAGTTAGCTATTGCCATTGTACAACTATCTTACAGATTTGAACCAGTATACAGTATTAATAAATTTACCGTATAATTAATATAATCGTCATCACCGTCGTTGTCATCAACATCATCATCATTAATGATAGTATTATTTATCCACAGAAAGCAAAGGCCGAACCATCAGGTGACACAATGAAACTCCCTGACTCCACCACGACTGACGACGAAAGGGCAGGCTCATCTGATCCAATAAAAAAGAAAAGTAAAAATAAACACAAGGTAGGGCTGTCACATGGAAAGCTTCTAAAAAAAAAAAAAAAGACCATCTTCTACTTTGTTATAGAAGTCTACACTTGCCTTTAAAAAATCTTTACACAGATATTACTGCAGACATATATAAGTATTTACTTGCAAAGATTTTTGCACCAGAAACAAGGCTCGTACGTTTCTGTGACCTCTTTATGCTATGAGTTTATATCAAGACTTAAAAAGAGCTGACTTTTCAACTTTGATTATCAGATAGAGGTTATTAAATATATGTAATTTGCTGTGGCTGTATTGTGAGAGTAACACGTGAGTAACACGTGAACACATACACAAACACACACACACACACACACACACACACACACACACACATACACACACACATTTATACACGCGCATACATATGCAGGCACGCACGCACGCACTCGCGCGCACATACAGGCATATTTGTATTTAAACCTTTATTCGGGCGGGGGTGGGTGGGAGGGAAATACCCCTGTACTTTTTTCATAATTCAGAAACTTACATCCCTTTTCTTTTGGGTCAAACTGTCTATCAGTTAATTACTTTACAGTGGCTAATTGCTTATGTGTGTGTACTCTGACAGCTATGACTACTGTCACCAGTTTTTGTGTAATTATATGAAAGATTTTAAAAATAAAAACTATCTCCTTTCTAAATATATAATCTTCTAATACAACTAAGAAGTATAACAAGCAGAATTTAATAAAAACAATATATATTTTACCATTGAACATTAAGTAACACGAATACTGCTATGTATAGCGTTGATAAAGCAGGGTGGGGGTGATCTGATCTCTGACCCCAACCTGTGAATACATCCCAGACCCATACTCAATCCTGTCAAAGCGATACAGGTGATGACAAAGGCAGAACAAGTAAAGAGAAATATTAAATGCAGAGGTGCTTTAACAAGAAATGTTAGTTAGAAATGGATGGTTATTCCTTTTTTTCTTTTAAGAATATTTTCCACTTAAACTAGAGGAAGCCAAGTTTGGTGCGTGTGTATTGACTGATAGAGAAATTTGAAAATAAAGACTTTTAAATTGACATTTGGTCCTTGGATAAATTTAAGAAATGGTCAAATAAAAGTGCACGATTTACTCTTACAAATACCAATTGACCACCAAATAAAGATATCCCAGTTTGAATGTGTTAAACATAAGTGAAGTTTTGTTTATTGACACAGCCACCTCCCAGCTATATATTGTCAAGCATTGACTATGTAAGATTCTGTCTTAGAGATCTTAAATGGCATAAGCATTAATAGATCATCATTGCGACGTGAGAGGTTAGAAATGCATCGAAAACAATTGAATTAACATTACAGCCCTAACTAACATGGCTGACCATACCGCCTCACCAACCTTCAACATTTGTCAGATGTTACAAAGTATGTAAATATTTACTATTGTAAAAAATTATCAATTAGAAAATGGCTAGGACCCGTCCCCTCCCAGCCTGCAGTAACAGAACAATACCAACATTTAGAAAGAAGAATGCAAATACTTGTAATGTATTAGATTACATTAAAAAAAAATACAACAACAAATTAATGGCAGCAGAAAGATTAGATAATTAATCAAAACAATTCACGTGCATCTAGAATGTTCTGTTTTTTCTTTGTGTCCACACTGCTAAACAGTAGAACCAGGCCATGACCACCCTAGCTGCTTTTATGCATGCAAGCAGCCACGGGTGGTCGTGGCCTGGTTTTTTTCCTATTGATGGCATGGCGCATAGACATATATGGTGCTTGGCACACAGAGCGCTGTTCTAGACAAAGTATAGCTCTTTTCCATGAGTTTCAGTGGGAACTAAAATAATAATTGACACAGAGGACATAAGTTATTTATACGTGAACTAGAATGGGATGCATAATAGCTGAGCAAAAAAAAATATAAAAAGGAATAGATCCATCAATATATATACAACAACAGACACAAGTATAGTTTGATAGTAAGATCGACCTGACTGACCTTTCAACCACTTTGGATCTGGGAGAGTTTCACTGACTAGCATATGGACTGACTGTTCTTTTGGGCCGATTTTGACGCGCACAAAGACTGATTCTGTTGGACAGAGTCTGATTCTGTCTGTAGAGCTAAATATCTGGTGAATTATTAGAACCTGACCTACCTGGTTTATAAGATTGCATAAGATCGCCGGGGGTCGGTAGAGTCTCTACGTGTTGAGGCAAACAAGTGCTCGTGATCATAGGATATAGACTTCAGGCCTAGTAGGGTGAATTTAACAGGGTTTTGCGCTCTGGGACTAAAAGATAAATTAAATGTCGGGAGGCTATCCCCTCGTACCATCACCATCATCGTCATCTTCCTCCTCCTCATTATTAATAATATTGTCATCCTCCACAGCAAACCATAAATGAAGAGCCAAAAGACAAAAAGAAAAAACTTGAAAGGGTAGGTAACGACTTAACGGATTCACAACAAGAATCGGTGAAGCACAAACAAAACGTTTAGAATGGAATTATTTATCAGCTATTTTCCACAGGCTACACACGTTTTAAAACAAGTGATTTTTTTCATTCATTTGTTTTCCATAGGCTACACACATTTTAAAACAAGTGATTTTTTTCATTCATTTGTTTTCCATAGGCTACACACATTTTAAAACAAGTGATTTTTTTCATTCATTTGTTTTCTGTGCGCTCTTTGTAATGACAGAAATAATTTTATACTCAAATTGTATTTCCTTTCTTGGGGAAAAAATCCTAATAAATATAATGCCTGATAATTATCGAATCACCACTAAAGCAAAACAGAGATTCCATTTCTGTAATTTGTATTCAAACTTTGCGATACACCCACTTGATGTGAGGTTACACTCAGCTTTCTTCACAATGATTACTAACGATTTCTGTTGTCATCAAATCGCGTATCGCTTATACTCACTTTGTGTACACTTATAATAATATGCTCAGATATATATACATACTCACTTTGTGTACACTTATAATATGCTCAGATATATATACATACTCTCGGTTCAAGAGTCCACGATTACCAAGGGAATTACATGATCACAAAAGGAATTATTTGAAGGAGTTCACGATTACAAAGGGAATTACATGATCACAAAAGGAATTATTTGAAGGAGTTCACGATTACAAAGGGAATTACATGATCACAAAAGGAATTATTTGAAAGAGTTCACGATTACAAAGGGAATTACATGATCACAAAAGGAATTATTTGAAGGAGTTCATTATTACAAAGGGAATTACATGATCACAAAAGGAATTATTTGAAGGAGTTCATTATTACAAAGGGTATTACTTGAAAGTGGTCATTATTACAAAGGCAATTAGTGGAAAGACTCCTTGATTACTAAGAGAATTTCTTGAAAGAGTCCAACATTACACATGGAATTAATTGAAAGAGCTCACGATTACAAATGTAATTTCTTGAGAGTCCAAGATTACAAATGGAATTAATTTAAAGAGCTTATGATTACAAATGGAATTAATTGAAATTCCAAGATTCCAAATCGAAGTATTTGAGAGTTCCTGATTACTATTAGAATTAACTGAAAGAGTCCAAGATTATAAATGGAATTGCATGAAAGATCTGATGGAATTTCTTGAAAGAGTCCAAGATTACAAATGGAATTAATTGAAAGAGACGAAGTTTTCGCTGCAGACTTATCTAAAGAATCTCATTAAGTTGTTGAACTCTATGAATGACCTCGCAGGATGTCAGAAATGTCGAAAGTTTGGATACAAAATAAATGTGAGTTGTTCCATTTCAGTACTTATAATAAACATAGTACACTTTATTTAAATATGCATTCAGTTCATCTCGGGGGTGGGGTGTGTGGGTGGGAGGTGGGCACTGATTATTAACAAACATTTCTGTTGGTAATACGATGACGGTGTATTCTAAAAGAAAGATTCTTTTACAGACGTTGAATCTCAGAGAGAGAGAGAGAGAGAGAGAGAGAGAGAGAGAGAGAGAGAGAGAGAGAGAGAGAGAGAGAGAGAGAGAGAGAGGTCAAGTTTGCTGGGGTTTTATATTTTTGTTTTGTATACATCTGTCAGTGAATATATTTTACTAGAGAATATGACATCTTCAATTTAGCTATCCAGAACTTTGACTTTGCACACCACATCCGATCCAATCTGAAAAAGGCATGCATGCTCAGGCGCGCACGCACGCACGCACGCACACACATTATGTGGCGGAGTCCATCCCTGTTTCTAGATTTAATTGTTGTATAAATTGTTAAATTGTCGAAGGGACCCAACCTTGGGCACTCCTTATAATGGTTATGATGGTATTTTGTAAGTGTCAGAGTTGAAGTAAACAACTCGAGTTGAGGATATGCTAGAAATTGCTGATTTTTCATGCTGTAGAGAATTCTATTGTCTGATCACTTCAATTTGGTGTGGCAAGAAGTTTGATCATGAAAGGCAGCCATTAGCTTAATGGTGGTGAGTTAACTAATTGAGAGAGAATGGACGTACAAATCTTTCATGCATGTTTGCTATTGATGGTCTATATTTTGGTTTTACGTAGAGATGTATTTTTGCTATTGATGTGTTATATTTGCATTTTACGTAGAGAAATAGTATGTAATTAGTGAAGAGAAAGTTAATTTATATTATTAATAATTCTCCAGAAGACACCATTCGAGTTAAACGAGATGCAGTTCCTCTGATACACTTATTTCAAGCGAAAGAAAACTCAGCAAGAAATGTGCCAACACGTACATCACTAATTTAGGAGCTCATTATTAATTATTCCTAAACTAATATAAATGAATCAAGAAAGCGAAGATCACTTACAGACAGTCAACTACGATTGCTGTTTAATTCTCAATAAAACACGTATGAACACGCTGCCGCAAAATAGGTTATGGGTTATGTTATTTTAGACTTTTTATGCACAGCGGTCGACCGCCCTTTAGCACAGATCGTTCAGTAGCGGGAGCGCACGCAAGCATGACCTCGTTCCCCCTCGTGATCACACCATAACTTGTTCAGCATCGAGCGCTAAAAGTACAGTCACGGGAAGGCATAACCAAAATAGCGTCAAATTTGGAAACAGGGAGAACATGGCGCTGTGTTTTATTGCTATTCAAAGAAAACTAGCATTCATAACTTTCTTAGTCGACCGATTAAAATTTGCCCCAAATATAAGAGAGTGAAAATAACGCTTTTAAGTTTTCGCACCAATCAGAGATTAACAGTAAGTCCTTAATCAAATGATGTAGCTTAAGCAATGCTTCAATTCAATTTTACTTTAATCTTAAAATTATAGATTTAAGTCTAACACCAAACCATGTAACCGAGCACAGTATACAGAAAAACATACAACACATAAATTAGTCGTCAGCAATGACCATACAGCAAACAAATCAGTTCTGCCGCTAGAGACGTCATGGAGTCGGCAAAAACTACACAACACAATTAATTCATCAGAGGCGCTATAAGGGATTTTGACCTTGGCTATCCTAACATCCGTTTAAAGTACAGCGCAGTGCTATAAATGTGTTGTCAAAGGAAGAAACTTGACGTAAATTAGCGTGCCTCTTTCAGAAAGAACCGACGATTTTCTCCCCCAAGTTATGGTAACTATGTACAACACTGTGCTCAATATTCAAGTTCAGTGGGTGTGAAACAAAACTCATTTCTTTCTTATGGACTACAAGAAAAATACACGTGTGATGTTTAAGAGTCTCTCTTGCATAACGTAAAGAAGATTAATGTAGAGGTGTAGATATCCATTTATTTTTTCACGTTTTTTCGTGAGCTAAGTCTGACGGAAGGGACTATTTCCGACTCGGAAGCATAAAAATGTAGTTGCGAGCACAACTGACTAACGGATGGTGGCGGGAGGGGTGAGATGAGCAACAGCTGACTAAAGATATGGTTTTCCGGCCAGAAGATTAAATAGGTTGTTGCGAACGTGAGTGAGTGACAAACGGTGGCTGTAAGGGGGTGAGATGAGTGGTTCCGGTCAGCTGATACGTGAAGTAGTATTAAATGGCCAGTCAAACACTTTTCCAATTAATTTCAATCAATGTTCGAAGTCCACACCCCATTACTTCCAGGAAAACGAAAATTTAAGAAACAGATGTGTGTGTGTGAGAGAGAGAGAGAGTGAGAGAGAGAGAGAGTGAGAGAGAGAGAGAGAGAGAGAGAGAGAGAGAGAGAAAGAAAGAGATGTAAGACAAGATATTTTGAAAACCAAACGGTACACGTGGCAGGTTACTTATTTTTGCAATAGAATGAATCTAAAATATATAATTCAAGACAAAAGCAAAATCCGCTACGGAATTTCCCATGTGCAAATCTTCCTTTCAATATTTTACTTTTCGATCATGCTGGTCTACATTGAAGAGAGAGGAGAGAGAATAAAAGATGCACATACTGACGAAGTAACAATGTCACGTGACAGATCCGGGGAGCAGGAGATGGTCGCACAAATACATCGTTAGCAATTTGCTGAAAATCCGAAGAGAAATAAAATTTTCTCTCTTTTGGGGAAAACCTCTCTATTCCCAACAATGAATCTGTATTTTCGAAAATGCCTGTGGAAAAGACCTTGACCTTTATCACATATCATGGTTCTCGATTACAAAATTGCATTCGTAAAAATGCCTCCCTTGTGGGAAAAACCAACTTTTAAATGTACGCCTGTTCGATGATGTGTTAAACTGATTAAAAGAATATGAATACAATTTTCAGGAATGAAAAATTTCGTTCTGTTGAAATCACCCATGGCAAACGTAGAGCCAAAGCTACAGAAGCAATCTGGTCATAGTGTAATGGAGAGGCACACTTACACTCAAAGTACTCAAAAAGCGACTGAAAAATACAAATAAGACACGACTACGTAACAAGCACATTAATATTCAACTCCTTGCCTACAACTGAAAAATAGGATTTAAAAATAAGAAAGTATTCAAATTCCAACATAGATACGCTAAGAGGGGTCTCTCGTCCCACTTCTATTCATGCACGACCAGAAGATACGATTAATGAGTATTTTTATTTTGATAAAAAGTATTTCGCTTTAATGGACTGCTAACATTAGAATGCATTGTGTGTAGCATTCTTCCCTGTCAGAGGTAAGGATATTAAGACTACTTTGCATATGCTCGGAATACATGTAACCGGTGTACATACAAATGAATGGATGGATAAATAGACAGACAGACAGACAGACGGACGGACGGACGGATGGATGGATGGATGGATAGATAGATAGATAGATAGATAGATAGATAGATAGATAGATAGATAGATAGATAGATAGATAGATAGATAGATAGATAGATAGATAGATAGATAGATAGATAGATAGATAGATAGATAGATAGATAGATAGGTTCTTTATCATTTGTGCAATTCAATGATTGCATGCGTGCACGTTTCATTCCACTGCATACAATGACGTCAATTTGACAATTTTTAAAATGCACTTCCATTCCGTTCTTCTCCCACGAATAGATGATCTGCCCCATAACCACAGTCCATGCGAACGTATGTAGTTTGGAATTAGTGGATTCAAAGAATTACATACAGTAATATAGTAAGTAAGTGAATTGTTCCTCTGAGAATGGATCACAAGTAAAGACTTGTTTGCCAAACTTCATAGTTTGAGTTACGATTTTTGCAAATACACGCCCACATCGCTAGCCGGTCTCAATATGACCGCTTACAAAATCAATCTTTCTGTTGTGTGTGTGTGTGTGTGTGTGTGTGTGTGTGTGTGTGTGTCGCGCTCATTTTGTCATTTCATTTTCTGTTTTTGTTGCTCTTATTTTTTGTATATATTTATTTTCTTTCTCTCTTATAACACTAACACACACACACACACACACACACGCACACGCACACACACTCACACACACATAATATGTGCGCACACCAAACACACACACACACACACACCTACCTAAATACTTAATACTGCTATATCAATGTTCTATCTTGCCAAGCTTATCCAATATTCTTTGTAAGTATATATTTGTTTTATTAATGCAAATTTCAGTTCAAATGATAGTGATGTTCGCTAATTAAAATTTCACCATAAGCTTTATGAACCGTGACTTAAAAAATAATGCTAACAATATGTCCAATATTCTACAAGGCATTAAAACATTTTATCCATATAACAGCAAAGTGATATTTTTTAGCGGATATATTTCTGTTGGTCGCCCGTAAACTAATTAAAATCTAGGACAACACAATATTTGAGATAAATACTTCCCAGTTGCTCATCCACCCCCCAAATGAGCATTCCTCACAAAACATAGAACAAAAAATTGAGAATACATTCATGACATTTATGATGGATTTTTCAGAAAATGAAGATGATAAGAAATGACAAAGATAAGAAGAGAATTAATAAAGAATTTATTAAAAGGAAATATAAAAGAATTAAATCAAGATTTACGTAAGTTACTATTTAAATAAATGGTCTAGGTATCTCAGAGAGATCTAGTCTGCCCTAAGAGTTTCTCTTTCTATCTATCAGTTTTCCCCAAAGAATGCTTACCATTCTTTCACAGTTCTTCCTTTAATCTCGTGACAAAACAGTCCCGTAAAATATTCGGCACAAATAGAGTACACTCAAGACAAAGCAAACTTTAAAGTTAGAACACACCAAAATTAAGCTCGATTGGACACTCAAACCTCATTCTGATTGCATTCAAGACGTCCATATGGTAGCTATGATTTTAAAAGAGCAAACAGACAAACACAACCCACAAAAAGGTCATTAATGATGGAAAAGAAGTTGTTCCATTATGCACTGAACAAGGTAAAGTGTCACATTAGGCTGTTTCATTATGGTGTGTGAAATTGTACAATTGAAATTGTGGTTGTGAAAGCAAGATAGGATAAATTACAGCAGCTGATGATTACGTTGTGCCAAAACAATAATGCATATGATGCTATGTTGTTCCAAAATAATTTCTTTAAGCGCTATAACTGGCATGAAACTATTTCAATGTTAGGTAGGAAAATATCGCTTTGCAACATCACCCACCCCACAAGTTCTGAAGAGAACACTCTGTTTACTGGCTGCTTCTCGTCGTCTTTCTCTATAGCAACACCGGCCGTGATTGTAGCAGAATCTTGATGGAATCTAGGTACTGGAATCTAGTTTTCCACCGGAACCTTGAGAGAATCTAGATACTGGAATTTTATATTGAACCTCGATGGAACCTCGATCATGAATTCTAAAGCTGTAACATATATGATGGTTCATGCGTCCATGCTCGGTTTCACTAAGTGTTAAGTCTGCAACCTTATTCTCGTTCTTATAATTATTATATTTTTACAATTTTGCAAATTAAATTCTTTCAGTCGAGAATAAAATTACAAGTTTACAACAATTCAAAATTTAGCAAGAATTCACAATAAAAATGCAAATAAAATCTGTTTGGCAAAAATTTATGGAGTATTCACAATCAATAATGTCTTAACCCGAATCAAGTGATATTTTCTCCATGAAGTAGGAATCACTACCATCTGAATCTAGCTCAGTATCAGGCTCAGAATCAGAATTAATTACAACGATTTTCGTGAAACAATTTTTTTTGCGGTAATACAGTAATTCATGATAAATTCAAGAAGGCGAGCAAAGACAAGTCCTTTGTTATGATTTTTAACGTGAGAATATGAGCATATAATAATAAAATAGAACTTTTAAAAATATTAGTTTTATAAAATAGTATCTAATTTTGACGCACAACCTATTTTGTAAGTAAAATGTTTTTAAAATAATATTTTGTATGTAAGTTTAGGACTGATGGATATTTTTTTGACCTCGATTGAAGAGAGTTAAACGAGATGCAGTTCCTCTGATACACTTATTTCAAGCGAAAGAAAACTCAGCAAGAAATGTGCCAACAACACGTACATCACTAATTTCGGAGCTCATTATTAATTATTCCTAAACTAATATAAATGAATCAAGAAAGCGAAGATCACTTACAGACAGTCAACTACGATTGCTGTTTAATTCTCAATAAAACACGTATGAACACGCTGCCGCAAAATAGGTTATGGGTTATGTTATTTTAGACTTTTTATGCACAGCGGTCGACCGGCAATTTAGCACAGATCGTTCAGTAACGGGAGCGCACGCAAGCATGACCTAGTTCCCCCTCGTGATCACACCATAACTTGTTCAGCATCGAGCGCTAAAAGTACAGTCACGGGAAGGCGTAACCAAAATGGCGTCAAATTTGGAAACTGAGGGTGAACATGGCGCTGTGTTTTATTGCTATTCATAGAAAACTAGCATTCATAACTTTCTTAGTGACCGATTAAAATTTGCCCCAAATATAAGAGAGTGAAAATAACACTTTTAAGTTTTCGCACCAATCAGAGATTAACAGTAAGTCCTTAATCAAATGATGTAGCTTAAGCAATGCTTCAATTCAATTTGACTTTAATCTTAAAATTATAGATTTAAGTCTAACACCAAACCATGTAACCGAGCACAGTATACAGAAAAACATACAGCACATAAATTAGTCGTCAGCAATGACCATACAGCAAACAAGTCAGTTCTATCGCTAGAGACGTCATGGAGTCGGCAAAAACTACACAACACAATTAATTCATTAGAAGCGCTATAAGGGATTTTGACCTTGGCTATCCTAACATCCGTTTAAAGTACAGTGCAGCGCTATACATGTGTTGTCAAAGGAAGAAACTTGACGTAAATTAGCGTGCCTCTTTCAGAAAGAACAGACGATTTTCTCCCCAAAGTTTTGGTAACTATGTTCAACACTGTGCTCAATATTCGAGTTCGGTAGGGGTGAAACAAAACTCATTTCTTTCTTATGGACTACAAGAAAAATACACGTGTGATGCTTAAGAGTCTCTCTTGCATAACGTAAAGAAGATTAATGTAGAGGTGTAGATAGCCATTTATTTTTTCACGTTTTTTCGTGGGCTAAGTCTGACGGAAGGGACTATTTCCTACTCGGAAGCATAAAAATGTAGTTGCGTGCACAACTGACTAACGGATGGTGGCGGGAGGGGTGAGATGAGTGATTCCAGTTAGCTGATACTTGAAGTAGTATAAATAGCCAGTCAAACACTTTTCCAATTAATTGCAATCAATGTTTGAAGTCTACACTTCATCAATAGCAGGAGCTCGAACAAGCCTTGGACCGTACCCTGAAACACGTGTGAAACCTTGCTTTTGCGGTGAAGACACATCTCGCCATCCAGACAAGCTTTCGTGTGTAGAGTACCGAAGTATCGTGCATAAAACGCACACATACTTCTAGGAAAACGAAAACTGTAGAAACAGGTGTGTGTGTGTGTGTGTGTGTGTGTGCGTGTGTGTGTGTGTGTGTGAGAGAGAGAGAGAGAGAGAGAGAGAGAGAGAGAGAGAAAGAAAGACAGAGATGTAAGAGGAGATATTTTGAAAACCAAGCGGTAGACGTGGCAGGTTACTTATTTTTGCAATAGAATGAATCAAAAATATATAATTCAAGACAGAAGCAAAATCCGTTACGTAATTTCCCATGTGCAAATCTTCCTTTCAATATTTAATTTTAGATCATGCAGGTCTACATTGAAGAGAGAGAAGAGAGAATAAAAGATGCACATACTGACGAAGTAACAATGTCACGTGACAGATCCGGGGAGCAGGAGATGGTCGCACAAATACCTCGTAAGCAATTTGCTCAAAATCCGAAGAGAAATAAAATTTTCTCTCTTTTGGGGAAAACCTCTCTATTCCCAACAATGAATCTGTATTTTCGAAAATGCCTGTGGAAAAGATCTTGACCTTTATCACATATCATGGTTCTCGATTACAAAATTGCATTCGTAAAAATGCCTCCCTTGTGGGAAAAAAAAACTTTTAAATGTACGCCTGTTCGATGATGTGTTAAACTGATTAAAAGAATATGAATACAATTTTCAGGAATGAAAAATGTTGTTCTGTTGAAATCACCCTTGGCAAACGTAGAGCCAAAGCTACAAAAGCAATCTGGTCATGGTGTAAAGCAGAGGCAGACTTATACTCAAAGTACTCAAACAGCGACTGAAGCAATCTGGTCATGGTGTAGTGCAGAGGCAGAATTACACTCAAAGTACTCAAAAAGCGACTGTAAAATACAAATAAGACACGACTACGTAACAAGCACATTACTATTCAACTCCTTGCCTACAACTGAAAAATAGGATTTAAAAATAAGAAAGTATTCAAATTCCAACATAAATACGCTAAGTGGGGTCTCTCATCCCACTTCTATTCATGCACGACCAGAAGATACTTTCAAAGAGTATTTTTATTTTGATGAAAATTATTTCGCTTTAATAGACTGCTAACATTGGAATGCATTGTGTGTAGCATTCTTCCCTCTGTCGGAGGTAAGGATATTAAGACTACTTTGCATATGCTCGGAATACATATAACCGGTGTACATACAAATGAATGGATGGATGGAAAAATAGACAGACAGACGGACGGACGGATAGATAGATAGATAGATAGATAGATAGATAGATAGATAGATAGATAGATAGATAGATAGATAGATAGATAGATAGATAGATAGATAGATAGATAGATAGATATATAGATAGGTTCTTTATTATTTGTGCAATTCAATGATTGCATGCGTGCACGTTTCATTCCACTGCATACAATGACGTCAATTTGACAATTTTAAAATGCACCTCCATTCCGTTCTTCTCCAACGAATAGATGATCTGCTCCATAACGACAGTCCATGCGTACGTATGTAGTTTGGAATAAGTGGATTCAAAGAATTACATATAGTAATATAGTAAGTAAGCGAATTGTTCCTCTGAGAATGGATCACAAGTAAAGACTTGTTTTCCAAACTTCATAGTTCGAGTTACGACTTTTGCAAATACACGCCCACATCGCTAGCCGGTCTCAATATGACCGCTTACACTATCAATCTTTCTGTGTGTGTGTGTGTGTGTGTGTGTGTGTGTGTGTGTGTGTGTGTGTGTCGCGCTCATTTTGTCATTTCTTTTTCTGTTTTTGTTGCTCTTATTTTTTGTATATATTTATTTTCTTTCTCTCTTATAACACTAACACACACACACATATCTAAATACTTAATTTTGCTATATCAATGTTCTATCTTGCCAAGCATATCCAATATTCTTTGTAAGTATATATTTGTTTTATTAATGCAAATTTCAGTTCAAATGATAGTGATGTTCGCTAATTAAAATTTCACCATAAGCTTTATGAACCGTGACTTAAAAAATAATGCTAACAATATGTCCAATATTCTAGAAGGCATTAAAACATTTTATCCATATAACAGCAAAGTGATATTTTTTAGCGGATATATTTCTGTTGGTCGCCCGTAAACTAATTAATATCTAGGACAACACAATATTTGAGATAAATACTTCCCAGTTACTCATCCAGCCCCCAAATGAGCATTCCTCACAAAACATAGAACAAAAAATTGAGAATACATTCATGACATGATGGATTTTTCAGAAAATGAAGATGATAAGAAATGACAAAGATAAGAAGAGAATTAATAAAGAATTTATTAAAAGGAAATATAAAACAATCAAATCAAGATTTACGTAAGTTACTATTTAAATAAATGGTCTAGGTATCTCAGAGAGATCTAGTCTGCCCTAAGAGTTTCTCTTTCTATCTATCAGTTTTCCCCAAAGAATGCTTACCATTCTTTCACAGTTCTTCCTTTAATCTCGTGACAAAACAGTCCCGTAAAATATTCGGCACAAATAGAGTACACTCAAGACAAAGCAAACTTTAAAGTTAGAACACACCAAAATTAAGCTCGATTGGACACTCAAACCTCATTCTGATTGCATTCAAGACGTCCATATGGTAGCTATGATTTTAAAAGAGCAAACAGACAAACACAACCCACAAAATGGTCATTAATGATGGAAAAGAAGTTGTTCCATTATGCACTGAACAAGGTAAAGTGTCACATTAGGCTGTTTCATTATGGTGTGTGAAATTGTACAATTGAAATTGTGGTTGTGAAAGCAAGATAGGATAAATTACAGCAGCTGATGATTACGTTGTGCCAAAACAATAATGCATATGATGCTATGTTGTTCCAAAATAATTTCTTTAAGCGCTATAACTGGCATGAAACTATTTCAATGTTAGGTAGGAAAATATCGCTTTGCAACATCACCCACCCCACAAGTTCTGAAGAGAACACTCTGTTTACTGGCTGCTTCTCGTCGTCTTTCTCTATAGCAACACCGGCCGTGATTGTAGCAGAATCTTGATGGAATCTAGGTACTGGAATCTAGTTTTCCACCGGAACCTTGAGAGAATCTAGATACTGGAATTTTAGATTGAACCTCGATGGAACCTCGATCATGAATTCTAAAGCTGTAACATATATGATGGTTCATGCGTCCATGCTCGGTTTCACTAAGTGTTAAGTCTGCAACCTTATTCTCGTTCTTATAATTATTATATTTTTACAATTTTGCAAATTAAATTCTTTCAGTCGAGAATAAAATTACAAGTTTACAACAATTCAAAATTTAGCAAGAATTCACAATAAAAATGCAAATAAAATCTGTTTGGCAAAAATTTATGGAGTATTCACAATCAATAATGTCTTAACCCGAATCAAGTGATATTTTCTCCATGAAGTAGGAATCACTACCATCTGAATCTAGCTCAGTATCAGGCTCAGAATCAGAATTAATTACAACGATTTTCGTGAAACAATTTTTTTTGCGGTAATACAGTAATTCATGATAAATTCAAGAAGGCGAGCAAAGACAAGTCCTTTGTTATGATTTTTAACGTGAGAATATGAGCATATAATAATAAAATAGAACTTTTAAAAATATTAGTTTTATAAAATAGTATCTAATTTTGACTCACAACCTATTTTGTAAGTAAAATGTTTTTAAAATAATATTTTGTATGTAAGTTTAGGACTGATGGATATTTTTTTGACCTCGATTGAAGAGAGTTAAACGAGATGCAGTTCCTCTGATACACTTATTTCAAGCGAAAGAAAACTCAGCAAGAAATTTCCAAACAACACGTACATCACTAATTTCGGAGCTCATTATTAATTATTCCTAAACTAATATAAATGAATCAAGAAAGCGAAGATCACTTACAGACAGTCAACTACGATTGCTGTTTAATTCTCAATAAAACACGTATGAACACGCTGCCGCAAAATAGGTTATGGGTTATGTTATTTTAGACTTTTTATGCACAGCGGTCGACCGGCAATTTAGCACAGATCGTTCAGTAGCGGGAGCGCACGCAAGCATGACCTAGTTCCCCTTCGTGATCACACCAGAACTTGTACAGCATCGAGCGCTAAAAGTACAGTCACGGGAAGGCGTAACCAAAATGGCGTCTAATTTGGAAACTGAGGGAGAACATGGCGCTGTGTTTTATTGCTATTCAAAGAAAACTAGCATTCATAACTTTCTTAGTGACCGATTAAAATTTGCCCCAAATATAAGAGAGTGAAAATAACACTTTTAAGTTTTCGCACCAATCAGAGATTAACAGTAAGTCCTTAATCAAATGATGTAGCTTAAGCAATGCTTCAATTCAATTTGACTTTAATCTTAAAATTATAGATTTAAGTCTAACACCAAACCATGTAACCGAGCACAGTATACAGAAAAACATACAGCACATAAATTAGTCGTCAGCAATGACCATACAGCAAACAAGTCAGTTCTATCGCTAGAGACGTCATGGAGTCGGCAAAAACTACACAACACAATTAATTCATTAGAAGCGCTATAAGGGATTTTGACCTTGGCTATCCTAACATCCGTTTAAAGTACAGTGCAGCGCTATACATGTGTTGTCAAAGGAAGAAACTTGACGTAAATTAGCGTGCCTCTTTCAGAAAGAACAGACGATTTTCTCCCCAAAGTTTTGGTAACTATGTTCAACACTGTGCTCAATATTCGAGTTAGGTGGGTGTGAAACAAAACTCATTTCTTTCTTATGGACTACAAGAAAAATACACGTGTGATGCTTAAGAGTCTCTCTTGCATAACGTAAAGAAGATTAATGTAGAGGTGTAGATAGCCATTTATTTTTTCACGTTTTTTCGTGGGCTAAGTCTGACGGAAGGGACTATTTCCTACTCGGAAGCATAAAAATGTAGTTGCGTGCACAACTGACTAACGGATGGTGGCGGGAGGGGTGAGATGAGTGATTCCAGTTAGCTGATACTTGAAGTAGTATAAATAGCCAGTCAAACACTTTTCCAATTAATTGCAATCAATGTTCGAAGTCTACACTTCATCAATAGCAGGAGCTCGAACAAGCCTTGGACCGTACCCTGAAACACGTGTGAAACCTTGCTTTTGCGGTGAAGACACATCTCGCCATCCAGACAAGCTTTCGTGTGTAGAGTACCGAAGTATCGTGCATAAAACGCACACATACTTCTAGGAAAACGAAAACTGTAGAAAGGTGTGTGTGTGTGTGTGTGTGTGTGTGTGTGTGTGTGCGTGTGTGTGTGTGTGTGAGAGAGAGAGAGAGAGAGAGAGAGAGAGAGAGAGAGAGAAAGAAAGACAGAGATGTAAGAGGAGATATTTTGAAAACCAAGCGGTAGACGTGGCAGGTTACTTATTTTTGCAATAGAATGAATCAAAAATATATAATTCAAGACAGAAGCAAAATCCGTTACGTAATTTCCCATGTGCAAATCTTCCTTTCAATATTTAATTTTAGATCATGCAGGTCTACATTGAAGAGAGAGAAGAGAGAATAAAAGATGCACATACTGACGAAGTAACAATGTCACGTGACAGATCCGGGGAGCAGGAGATGGTCGCACAAATACCTCGTAAGCAATTTGCTGAAAATCCGAAGAGAAATAAAATTTTCTCTCTTTTGGGGAAAACCTCTCTATTCCCAACAATGAATCTGTATTTTCGAAAATGCCTGTGGAAAAGATCTTGACCTTTATCACATATCATGGTTCTCGATTACAAAATTGCATTCGTAAAAATGCCTCCCTTGTGGGAAAAAAAAACTTTTAAATGTACGCCTGTTCGATGATGTGTTAAACTGATTAAAAGAATATGAATACAATTTTCAGGAATGAAAAATGTTGTTCTGTTGAAATCACCCTTGGCAAACGTAGAGCCAAAGCTACAAAAGCAATCTGGTCATGGTGTAAAGCAGAGGCAGACTTATACTCAAAGTACTCAAACAGCGACTGAAGCAATCTGGTCATGGTGTAGTGCAGAGGCAGAATTACACTCAAAGTACTCAAAAAGCGACTGTAAAATACAAATAAGACACGACTACGTAACAAGCACATTACTATTCAACTCCTTGCCTACAACTGAAAAATAGGATTTAAAAATAAGAAAGTATTCAAATTCCAACATAAATACGCTAAGTGGGGTCTCTCATCCCACTTCTATTCATGCACGACCAGAAGATACTTTCAAAGAGTATTTTTATTTTGATGAAAATTATTTCGCTTTAATAGACTGCTAACATTGGAATGCATTGTGTGTAGCATTCTTCCCTCTGTCGGAGGTAAGGATATTAAGACTACTTTGCATATGCTCGGAATACATATAACCGGTGTACATACAAATGAATGGATGGATGGAAAAATAGACAGACAGACGGACGGACGGATAGATAGATAGATAGATAGATAGATAGATAGATAGATAGATAGATATATAGATAGGTTCTTTATTATTTGTGCAATTCAATGATTGCATGCGTGCACGTTTCATTCCACTGCATACAATGACGTCAATTTGACAATTTTAAAATGCACCTCCATTCCGTTCTTCTCCAACGAATAGATGATCTGCTCCATAACGACAGTCCATGCGTACGTATGTAGTTTGGAATAAGTGGATTCAAAGAATTACATATAGTAATATAGTAAGTAAGCGAATTGTTCCTCTGAGAATGGATCACAAGTAAAGACTTGTTTTCCAAACTTCATAGTTCGAGTTACGACTTTTGCAAATACACGCCCACATCGCTAGCCGGTCTCAATATGACCGCTTACACTATCAATCTTTCTGTGTGTGTGTGTGTGTGTGTGTGTGTGTGTGTGTGTGTGTGTCGCGCTCATTTTGTCATTTCTTTTTCTGTTTTTGTTGCTCTTATTTTTTTGTATATATTTATTTTCTTTCTCTCTTATAACACTAACACACACACACATATCTAAATACTTAATTTTGCTATATCAATGTTCTATCTTGCCAAGCATATCCAATATTCTTTGTAAGTATATATTTGTTTTATTAATGCAAATTTCAGTTCAAATGATAGTGATGTTCGCTAATTAAAATTTCACCATAAGCTTTATGAACCGTGACTTAAAAAATAATGCTAACAATATGTCCAATATTCTAGAAGGCATTAAAACATTTTATCCATATAACAGCAAAGTGATATTTTTTAGCGGATATATTTCTGTTGGTCGCCCGTAAACTAATTAATATCTAGGACAACACAATATTTGAGATAAATACTTCCCAGTTACTCATCCAGCCCCCAAATGAGCATTCCTCACAAAACATAGAACAAAAAATTGAGAATACATTCATGACATGATGGATTTTTCAGAAAATGAAGATGATAAGAAATGACAAAGATAAGAAGAGAATTAATAAAGAATTTATTAAAAGGAAATATAAAACAATCAAATCAAGATTTACGTAAGTTACTATTTAAATAAATGGTCTAGGTATCTCAGAGAGATCTAGTCTGCCCTAAGAGTTTCTCTTTCTATCTATCAGTTTTCCCCAAAGAATGCTTACCATTCTTTCACAGTTCTTCCTTTAATCTCGTGACAAAACAGTCCCGTAAAATATTCGGCACAAATAGAGTACACTCAAGACAAAGCAAACTTTAAAGTTAGAACACACCAAAATTAAGCTCGATTGGACACTCAAACCTCATTCTGATTGCATTCAAGACGTCCATATGGTAGCTATGATTTTAAAAGAGCAAACAGACAAACACAACCCACAAAATGGTCATTAATGATGGAAAAGAAGTTGTTCCATTATGCACTGAACAAGGTAAAGTGTCACATTAGGCTGTTTCATTATGGTGTGTGAAATTGTACAATTGAAATTGTGGTTGTGAAAGCAAGATAGGATAAATTACAGCAGCTGATGATTACGTTGTGCCAAAACAATAATGCATATGATGCTATGTTGTTCCAAAATAATTTCTTTAAGCGCTATAACTGGCATGAAACTATTTCAATGTTAGGTAGGAAAATATCGCTTTGCAACATCACCCACCCCACAAGTTCTGAAGAGAACACTCTGTTTACTGGCTGCTTCTCGTCGTCTTTCTCTATAGCAACACCGGCCGTGATTGTAGCAGAATCTTGATGGAATCTAGGTACTGGAATCTAGTTTTCCACCGGAACCTTGAGAGAATCTAGATACTGGAATTTTAGATTGAACCTCGATGGAACCTCGATCATGAATTCTAAAGCTGTAACATATATGATGGTTCATGCGTCCATGCTCGGTTTCACTAAGTGTTAAGTCTGCAACCTTATTCTCGTTCTTATAATTATTATATTTTTACAATTTTGCAAATTAAATTCTTTCAGTCGAGAATAAAATTACAAGTTTACAACAATTCAAAATTTAGCAAGAATTCACAATAAAAATGCAAATAAAATCTGTTTGGCAAAAATTTATGGAGTATTCACAATCAATAATGTCTTAACCCGAATCAAGTGATATTTTCTCCATGAAGTAGGAATCACTACCATCTGAATCTAGCTCAGTATCAGGCTCAGAATCAGAATTAATTACAACGATTTTCGTGAAACAATTTTTTTTGCGGTAATACAGTAATTCATGATAAATTCAAGAAGGCGAGCAAAGACAAGTCCTTTGTTATGATTTTTAACGTGAGAATATGAGCATATAATAATAAAATAGAACTTTTAAAAATATTAGTTTTATAAAATAGTATCTAATTTTGACGCACAACCTATTTTGTAAGTAAAATGTTTTTAAAATAATATTTTGTATGTAAGTTTAGGACTGATGGATATTTTTTTGACCTCGATTGAAGAGAGTTAAACGAGATGCAGTTCCTCTGATACACTTATTTCAAGCGAAAGAAAACTCAGCAAGAAATGTGCCAACAACACGTACATCACTAATTTCGGAGCTCATTATTAATTATTCCTAAACTAATATAAATGAATCAAGAAAGCGAAGATCACTTACAGACAGTCAACTACGATTGCTGTTTAATTCTCAATAAAACACGTATGAACACGCTGCCGCAAAATAGGTTATGGGTTATGTTATTTTAGACTTTTTATGCACAGCGGTCGACCGGCAATTTAGCACAGATCGTTCAGTAGCGGGAGCGCACGCAAGCATGACCTAGTTCCCCTTCGTGATCACACCAGAACTTGTACAGCATCGAGCGCTAAAAGTACAGTCACGGGAAGGCGTAACCAAAATGGCGTCTAATTTGGAAACTGAGGGAGAACATGGCGCTGTGTTTTATTGCTATTCAAAGAAAACTAGCATTCATAACTTTCTTAGTGACCGATTAAAATTTGCCCCAAATATAAGAGAGTGAAAATAACACTTTTAAGTTTTCGCACCAATCAGAGATTAACAGTAAGTCCTTAATCAAATGATGTAGCTTAAGCAATGCTTCAATTCAATTTGACTTTAATCTTAAAATTATAGATTTAAGTCTAACACCAAACCATGTAACCGAGCACAGTATACAGAAAAACATACAGCACATAAATTAGTCGTCAGCAATGACCATACAGCAAACAAGTCAGTTCTATCGCTAGAGACGTCATGGAGTCGGCAAAAACTACACAACACAATTAATTCATTAGAAGCGCTATAAGGGATTTTGACCTTGGCTATCCTAACATCCGTTTAAAGTACAGTGCAGCGCTATACATGTGTTGTCAAAGGAAGAAACTTGACGTAAATTAGCGTGCCTCTTTCAGAAAGAACAGACGATTTTCTCCCCAAAGTTTTGGTAACTATGTTCAACACTGTGCTCAATATTCGAGTTAGGTGGGTGTGAAACAAAACTCATTTCTTTCTTATGGACTACAAGAAAAATACACGTGTGATGCTTAAGAGTCTCTCTTGCATAACGTAAAGAAGATTAATGTAGAGGTGTAGATAGCCATTTATTTTTTCACGTTTTTTCGTGGGCTAAGTCTGACGGAAGGGACTATTTCCTACTCGGAAGCATAAAAATGTAGTTGCGTGCACAACTGACTAACGGATGGTGGCGGGAGGGGTGAGATGAGTGATTCCAGTTAGCTGATACTTGAAGTAGTATAAATAGCCAGTCAAACACTTTTCCAATTAATTGCAATCAATGTTCGAAGTCTACACTTCATCAATAGCAGGAGCTCGAACAAGCCTTGGACCGTACCCTGAAACACGTGTGAAACCTTGCTTTTGCGGTGAAGACACATCTCGCCATCCAGACAAGCTTTCGTGTGTAGAGTACCGAAGTATCGTGCATAAAACGCACACATACTTCTAGGAAAACGAAAACTGTAGAAACAGGTGTGTGTGTGTGTGTGTGTGTGTGTGTGTGTGTGCGTGTGTGTGTGTGTGTGTGAGAGAGAGAGAGAGAGAGAGAGAGAGAGAGAGAGAGAGAAAGAAAGACAGAGATGTAAGACAAGATATTTTGAAAACCAAGCGGTAGACGTGGCAGGTTACTTATTTTTGCAATAGAATGAATCAAAAATATATAATTCAAGACAGAAGCAAAATCCGTTACGTAATTTCCCATGTGCAAATCTTCCTTTCAATATTTAATTTTAGATCATGCAGGTCTACATTGAAGAGAGAGAAGAGAGAATAAAAGATGCACATACTGACGAAGTAACAATGTCACGTGACAGATCCGGGGAGCAGGAGATGGTCGCACAAATACCTCGTAAGCAATTTGCTCAAAATCCGAAGAGAAATAAAATTTTCTCTCTTTTGGGGAAAACCTCTCTATTCCCAACAATGAATCTGTATTTTCGAAAATGCCTGTGGAAAAGATCTTGACCTTTATCACATATCATGGTTCTCGATTACAAAATTGCATTCGTAAAAATGCCTCCCTTGTGGGAAAAAAAAACTTTTAAATGTACGCCTGTTCGATGATGTGTTAAACTGATTAAAAGAATATGAATACAATTTTCAGGAATGAAAAATGTTGTTCTGTTGAAATCACCCTTGGCAAACGTAGAGCCAAAGCTACAAAAGCAATCTGGTCATGGTGTAAAGCAGAGGCAGACTTATACTCAAAGTACTCAAACAGCGACTGAAGCAATCTGGTCATGGTGTAGTGCAGAGGCAGAATTACACTCAAAGTACTCAAAAAGCGACTGTAAAATACAAATAAGACACGACTACGTAACAAGCACATTACTATTCAACTCCTTGCCTACAACTGAAAAATAGGATTTAAAAATAAGAAAGTATTCAAATTCCAACATAAATACGCTAAGTGGGGTCTCTCATCCCACTTCTATTCATGCACGACCAGAAGATACTTTCAAAGAGTATTTTTATTTTGATGAAAATTATTTCGCTTTAATAGACTGCTAACATTGGAATGCATTGTGTGTAGCATTCTTCCCTCTGTCGGAGGTAAGGATATTAAGACTACTTTGCATATGCTCGGAATACATATAACCGGTGTACATACAAATGAATGGATGGATGGAAAAATAGACAGACAGACGGACGGACGGATAGATAGATAGATAGATAGATAGATAGATAGATAGATAGATAGATAGATATATAGATAGGTTCTTTATTATTTGTGCAATTCAATGATTGCATGCGTGCACGTTTCATTCCACTGCATACAATGACGTCAATTTGACAATTTTAAAATGCACCTCCATTCCGTTCTTCTCCAACGAATAGATGATCTGCTCCATAACGACAGTCCATGCGTACGTATGTAGTTTGGAATAAGTGGATTCAAAGAATTACATATAGTAATATAGTAAGTAAGCGAATTGTTCCTCTGAGAATGGATCACAAGTAAAGACTTGTTTTCCAAACTTCATAGTTCGAGTTACGACTTTTGCAAATACACGCCCACATCGCTAGCCGGTCTCAATATGACCGCTTACACTATCAATCTTTCTGTGTGTGTGTGTGTGTGTGTGTGTGTGTGTGTGTGTGTGTGTGTCGCGCTCATTTTGTCATTTCTTTTTCTGTTTTTGTTGCTCTTATTTTTTTGTATATATTTATTTTCTTTCTCTCTTATAACACTAACACACACACACATATCTAAATACTTAATTTTGCTATATCAATGTTCTATCTTGCCAAGCATATCCAATATTCTTTGTAAGTATATATTTGTTTTATTAATGCAAATTTCAGTTCAAATGATAGTGATGTTCGCTAATTAAAATTTCACCATAAGCTTTATGAACCGTGACTTAAAAAATAATGCTAACAATATGTCCAATATTCTAGAAGGCATTAAAACATTTTATCCATATAACAGCAAAGTGATATTTTTTAGCGGATATATTTCTGTTGGTCGCCCGTAAACTAATTAATATCTAGGACAACACAATATTTGAGATAAATACTTCCCAGTTACTCATCCAGCCCCCAAATGAGCATTCCTCACAAAACATAGAACAAAAAATTGAGAATACATTCATGACATGATGGATTTTTCAGAAAATGAAGATGATAAGAAATGACAAAGATAAGAAGAGAATTAATAAAGAATTTATTAAAAGGAAATATAAAACAATCAAATCAAGATTTACGTAAGTTACTATTTAAATAAATGGTCTAGGTATCTCAGAGAGATCTAGTCTGCCCTAAGAGTTTCTCTTTCTATCTATCAGTTTTCCCCAAAGAATGCTTACCATTCTTTCACAGTTCTTCCTTTAATCTCGTGACAAAACAGTCCCGTAAAATATTCGGCACAAATAGAGTACACTCAAGACAAAGCAAACTTTAAAGTTAGAACACACCAAAATTAAGCTCGATTGGACACTCAAACCTCATTCTGATTGCATTCAAGACGTCCATATGGTAGCTATGATTTTAAAAGAGCAAACAGACAAACACAACCCACAAAATGGTCATTAATGATGGAAAAGAAGTTGTTCCATTATGCACTGAACAAGGTAAAGTGTCACATTAGGCTGTTTCATTATGGTGTGTGAAATTGTACAATTGAAATTGTGGTTGTGAAAGCAAGATAGGATAAATTACAGCAGCTGATGATTACGTTGTGCCAAAACAATAATGCATATGATGCTATGTTGTTCCAAAATAATTTCTTTAAGCGCTATAACTGGCATGAAACTATTTCAATGTTAGGTAGGAAAATATCGCTTTGCAACATCACCCACCCCACAAGTTCTGAAGAGAACACTCTGTTTACTGGCTGCTTCTCGTCGTCTTTCTCTATAGCAACACCGGCCGTGATTGTAGCAGAATCTTGATGGAATCTAGGTACTGGAATCTAGTTTTCCACCGGAACCTTGAGAGAATCTAGATACTGGAATTTTAGATTGAACCTCGATGGAACCTCGATCATGAATTCTAAAGCTGTAACATATATGATGGTTCATGCGTCCATGCTCGGTTTCACTAAGTGTTAAGTCTGCAACCTTATTCTCGTTCTTATAATTATTATATTTTTACAATTTTGCAAATTAAATTCTTTCAGTCGAGAATAAAATTACAAGTTTACAACAATTCAAAATTTAGCAAGAATTCACAATAAAAATGCAAATAAAATCTGTTTGGCAAAAATTTATGGAGTATTCACAATCAATAATGTCTTAACCCGAATCAAGTGATATTTTCTCCATGAAGTAGGAATCACTACCATCTGAATCTAGCTCAGTATCAGGCTCAGAATCAGAATTAATTACAACGATTTTCGTGAAACAATTTTTTTTGCGGTAATACAGTAATTCATGATAAATTCAAGAAGGCGAGCAAAGACAAGTCCTTTGTTATGATTTTTAACGTGAGAATATGAGCATATAATAATAAAATAGAACTTTTAAAAATATTAGTTTTATAAAATAGTATCTAATTTTGACGCACAACCTATTTTGTAAGTAAAATGTTTTTAAAATAATATTTTGTATGTAAGTTTAGGACTGATGGATATTTTTTTGACCTCGATTGAAGAGAGTTAAACGAGATGCAGTTCCTCTGATACACTTATTTCAAGCGAAAGAAAACTCAGCAAGAAATGTGCCAACAACACGTACATCACTAATTTCGGAGCTCATTATTAATTATTCCTAAACTAATATAAATGAATCAAGAAAGCGAAGATCACTTACAGACAGTCAACTACGATTGCTGTTTAATTCTCAATAAAACACGTATGAACACGCTGCCGCAAAATAGGTTATGGGTTATGTTATTTTAGACTTTTTATGCACAGCGGTCGACCGGCAATTTAGCACAGATCGTTCAGTAGCGGGAGCGCACGCAAGCATGACCTAGTTCCCCTTCGTGATCACACCAGAACTTGTACAGCATCGAGCGCTAAAAGTACAGTCACGGGAAGGCGTAACCAAAATGGCGTCAAATTTGGAAACTGAGGGTGATCATGGCGCTGTGTTTTATTGCTATTCAAAGAAAACTAGCATTCATAACTTTCTTAGTGACCGATTAAAATTTGCCCCAAATATAAGAGAGTGAAAATAACACTTTTAAGTTTTCGCACCAATCAGAGATTAACAGTAAGTCCTTAATCAAATGATGTAGCTTAAGCAATGCTTCAATTCAATTTGACTTTAATCTTAAAATTATAGATTTAAGTCTAACACCAAACCATGTAACCGAGCACAGTATACAGAAAAACATACAGCACATAAATTAGTCGTCAGCAATGACCATACAGCAAACAAGTCAGTTCTATCGCTAGAGACGTCATGGAGTCGGCAAAAACTACACAACACAATTAATTCATTAGAAGCGCTATAAGGGATTTTGACCTTGGCTATCCTAACATCCGTTTAAAGTACAGTGCAGCGCTATACATGTGTTGTCAAAGGAAGAAACTTGACGTAAATTAGCGTGCCTCTTTCAGAAAGAACAGACGATTTTCTCCCCAAAGTTTTGGTAACTATGTTCAACACTGTGCTCAATATTCGAGTTAGGTGGGTGTGAAACAAAACTCATTTCTTTCTTATGGACTACAAGAAAAATACACGTGTGATGCTTAAGAGTCTCTCTTGCATAACGTAAAGAAGATTAATGTAGAGGTGTAGATAGCCATTTATTTTTTCACGTTTTTTCGTGGGCTAAGTCTGACGGAAGGGACTATTTCCTACTCGGAAGCATAAAAATGTAGTTGCGTGCACAACTGACTAACGGATGGTGGCGGGAGGGGTGAGATGAGTGATTCCAGTTAGCTGATACTTGAAGTAGTATAAATAGCCAGTCAAACACTTTTCCAATTAATTGCAATCAATGTTCGAAGTCTACACTTCATCAATAGCAGGAGCTCGAACAAGCCTTGGACCGTACCCTGAAACACGTGTGAAACCTTGCTTTTGCGGTGAAGACACATCTCGCCATCCAGACAAGCTTTCGTGTGTAGAGTACCGAAGTATCGTGCATAAAACGCACACATACTTCTAGGAAAACGAAAACTGTAGAAACAGGTGTGTGTGTGTGTGTGTGTGTGTGTGTGTGTGCGTGTGTGTGTGTGTGTGTGAGAGAGAGAGAGAGAGAGAGAGAGAGAGAGAAAGAAAGACAGAGATGTAAGACAAGATATTTTGAAAACCAAGCGGTAGACGTGGCAGGTTACTTATTTTTGCAATAGAATGAATCAAAAATATATAATTCAAGACAGAAGCAAAATCCGTTACGTAATTTCCCATGTGCAAATCTTCCTTTCAATATTTAATTTTAGATCATGCAGATCTACATTGAAGAGAGAGAAGAGAGAATAAAAGATGCACATACTGACGAAGTAACAATGGCACGTGACAGATCCGGGGAGCAGGAGATGGTCGCACAAATACCTCGTAAGCAATTTGCTCAAAATCCGAAGAGAAATAAAATTTTCTCTCTTTTGGGGAAAACCTCTCTATTCCCAACAATGAATCTGTATTTTCGAAAATGCCTGTGGAAAAGATCTTGACCTTTATCACATATCATGGTTCTCGATTACAAAATTGCATTCGTAAAAATGCCTCCCTTGTGGGAAAAAAAACTTTTAAATGTACGCCTGTTCGATGATGTGTTAAACTGATTAAAAGAATATGAATACAATTTTCAGGAATGAAAAATTTTGTTCTGTTGAAATCACCCTTGGCAAACGTAGAGCCAAAGCTACAAAAGCAATCTGGTCATGGTGTAAAGCAGAGGCAGACTTACACTCAAAGTACTCAAACAGCGACTGAAGCAATCTGGTCATGGTGTAATGCAGAGGCAGAATTACACTCAAAGTACTCAAAAAGCGACTGAAAAATACAAATAAGACACGACTACGTAACAAGCACATTACTATTCAACTCCATGCCTACAACTGGAAAACAGGATTTAAAAATAAGAAAGTATTCAAATTCCAACATAAATACGCTAAGTGGGGTCTCTCATCCCACTTCTATTCATGCACGACCAGAAGATACTTTCAAAGAGTATTTTTATTTTGATGAAAATTATTTCGCTTTAATAGACTGCTAACATTGGAATGCATTGTGTGTAGCATTCTTCCCTCTGTCGGAGGTAAGGATATTAAGACTACTTTGCATATGCTCGGAATACATATAACCGGTGTACATACAAATGAATGGATGGATGGAAAAATAGACAGACAGACGGACGGACGGATAGATAGATAGATAGATAGATAGATAGGTTCTTTATTATTTGTGCAATTCAATGATTGCATGCGTGCACGTTTCATTCCACTGCATACAATGACGTCAATTTGACAATTTTAAAATGCACTTCCATTCCGTTCTTCTCCAACGAATAGATGATCTGCTCCATAACGACAGTCCATGCGTACGTATGTAGTTTGGAAAAAGTGGATTCAAAGAATTACATATAGTAATATAGTAAGTAAGCGAATTGTTCCTCTGAGAATGGATCACAAGTAAAGACTTATTTTCCAAACTTCATAGTTCGAGTTACGACTTTTGCAAATACACGCCCACATCGCTAGCCGGTCTCAATATGACCGCTTACACTATCAATCTTTCTGTGTGTGTGTGTGTGTGTGTGTGTGTGTGTGTGTGTGTGTCGCGCTCATTTTGTCATTTCTTTTTCTGTTTTAGTTGCTCTTATTTTTTGTATATATTTATTTTCTTTCTCTCTTATAACACTAACACACACAGACAGACACACACACACACACACAAACACACACACACACACACACGCACACGCACACACACTCACACACACACATATATATGTGCGCGCACCAAACACACACACACACACACACACACACACATACACATATCTAAATACTTAATTTTGCTATATCAATGTTCTATCTTGCCAAGCATATCCAATATTCTTTGTAAGTATATATTTGTTTTATTAATGCAAATTTCAGTTCAAATGATAGTGATGTTCGCTAATTAAAATTTCACCATAAGCTTTATGAACCGTGACTTAAAAAATAATGCTAACAATATGTCCAATATTCTACAAGGCATTAAATCATTTTATCCATATAACAGCAAAGTGATATTTTTTAGCGGATATATTTCTGTTGGTCGCCCGTAAACTAATTAAAATCTAGGACAACACAATATTTGAGATAAATACTTCCCAGTTACTCATCCAGCCCCCAAATGAGCATTCCTCACAAAACATAGAACAAAAAATTTAGAATACATTCATGACATGATGGATTTTTCAGAAAATGAAGATGATAAGAAATGACAAAGATAAGAAGAGAATTAATAAAGAATTTATTAAAAGGAAATATAAAACAATCAAATCAAGATTTACGTAAGTTACTATTTAAATAAATGGTCTAGGTATCTCAGAGAGATCTAGTCTGCCCTAAGAGTTTCTCTTTCTATCTATAAGTTTTCCCCAAAGAATGCTTACCATTCTTTCACAGTTCTTCCTTTAATCTCGTGACAAAACAGTCCCGTAAAATATTCGGCACAAATAGAGTACACTCAAGACAAATCAAACTTTCAAGTTAGAACACACCAAAATTAAGCTCGATTGGACACTCAAACCTCATTCTGATTGCATTCAAGACGTCCATATGGTAGCTATGATTTTAAAAGAGCAAACAGACAAACACAACCCACAAAAAGGTCATTAATGATGGAAAAGAAGTTGTTCCATTATGCACTGAACAAGGTAACGTGTCACATTAGGCTGTTTCATTATGGTGTGTGAAATTGTGGTTGTGAAAGCAAGATAGGATAAATTAGAGCAGCTGATGATTACGTTGTGCCAAAACAATAATGCATATGATGCTATGTTGTTCCAAAATAATTTCTTTAAGCGCTATAACTGGCATGAAACTATTTCAATGTTAGGTAGGAAAATATCGCTTTGCAACATCACCCACCCCACAAGAAAATTTCTGTAAATCATCTGCTTTTGCTCTAAGCTCAACTTCCGTTCAAAGGTGATAAGAAAATGCAACCAACTTAGGACGGAAGTTTTCCATTGTGCAAATTGTTGCCGGACATAAGTGGAGATTTGGTAACCACTACTAAGGAATGATATACATTTTATTTCAGTACCAAAAGTTTGACAAGTCCATAGTCAATAGCACTCAGTATCAAGGCAGCACTCTATGTTTGAATGTACTCTAGTCAGCACAGCGAAAGTAATTTTTCATAAAAATTATAGTTGACGAGCAAATTATTGCAAAAATTATTATACATAACGAGTATATTTCGCAAAAATAAAGTAAGAGCCAAATAGTGTTCAACTTTGATGCATTTTTCTAATGCTTTGAAAATCTCATTTAATATGATTTCACAGAGATACATGTTTTTATCTTTTAAACTGGATTAATAAACATATGTGTAAAAAATTATATATCTAATCATTGTCCATCTCAAGACAAAACAGTGAGGTATCAAAACCAAATGGAACAAGCATGGCATAGCCAAAACTAATACAACTTACGTCATGATCTATATTTAGCCAAAACTAATACAACTTACGTCATGATCTATATTTAGCCAAAACTAATACAACTCACGTCATGATCTATATTTAGCCACTGTACGGTGTCACCCACAGGAATGTTGAGTGAGTCAATACCTTCCAATTCCGTTTGAGTTTAATTTCGTTTTGTTACGATTTTTGGTATACATTTATTTAATAAATTTTTTAAAAAATCAAAATTTTAAAAAAACAAACAGATGTATGCAAATTAGCATTACATTTTTTAAAATAAGCATTATTTTTATTTTGTTCAAACAAATCATCCTCCCAAAGTCTGAATGGCTCAAAATAAGCAAGAACTTGTTTGATAAAACAAGCACTTAAGACAGTTCGGGGTGGGTGGGGGTGTTGTTAGATACTAATGGCGTTGGGCACAGAATCAGGGTCAAGGAATGAGTACGGATGACTGCGTTTCATGTTGCATTCCTTAATTATCTCCCTTATTCGGGCCAGGTCCTGGCAGAACTCCCTCCAGATTTCCAAAGCTTTCTCCTCAAACAAGAACTGGACTTCAAAGTCGCCCAGACTATTCGTTCCTTTCTGACTGAGAATCTTTGAAGAAATCATGATTTCCAGACTTGTTGCACGATCAGGTAAAGCTTGCAAAATATCTTTCTCCGTGACCTCTGTCTTGGATTGGGGAGGTCGACCACGGAGCAGTGAAGGGAAGTTGGCGGGAAACGCGTACTCGTCGTACTGAGGAAAATTAACTGCAGCATGCGCCACGCTGCACGTGTAGATGATGCTTGTCAGGATGGTAATGAGTTGCTCATTAGATGTCAAGTGTCCATTTCCGGGCACGCCCAACAATCCGCACCCGCCTTTGCTGCCATTCCGTGGTTTGACGAGCTCACCTGCCCACGCCTGAATCTCTTGGTCCCCGATGAGTTTTTCAGACAAATCGTAGTAGTGATTGACGTAAGATGACGTATATTTCTTGATGGCATTGTACAGGAGTGTGGCATCATTACGGAAATGGTACTCAGGTAAAATGTTGAAATCATCAAGACCTCTTGCCTTCAAATCCTCCGGCAAGGTACCATGCAAATCCAACCTCCAAAATTTCAACGCCCTCTTGGTCATTTCTAGTGCTCCAATTCGCCCAGTGTTCATCGTCTTGTCTATAATGCCGTTCTCGGAGACAAGTTTTTCCAAGGCGAGTGCATTGATTTGGATGAGATACAGGAAGTGTTGTGCCAGCAACTTGAAAATCGGGTGTGACTGGGACAACTGCCTGTGACTGGCGATGGCGACGCCTTCCATCAATAGATGTGTCAAACCCAGGTGAGTGAGAGACTGGTGGTATGTGGCATCAGCGTTATTGTACCATATCTTGACCAGCATCCACAACAGTGGCTCTTCATTTGGTAGAAAGAAGGGGTTATTGGGTCCTGGCTGTTGGAACAATTGGATAGCAACTGGTTTTAATTGGTTCTTGGAATTGATAAAGAAGAGTCCGATTGGTACACACACCATATAACCGTCTCGACATGGCACACCTTCCAGAATTTTTAAATCGCAGAGAAAAAGACGCTTTTGGTCCAAAGCTTCACGTATGGTCAACCCTTCCAGCATTGGCCTCAGCATGGCGTCTGTCACGGGGAGCTTGTCTGGAATTTCCCGGCACAATTCAATCACTGAGGGATTCAAACCGTTGAGCCGTTGAAGTCCGAAGTACACGTCATCCTGCCATCGATCTGCTCCCGCTGGCTTAGGGAACGTGTCAAGGACATAGACGTTGTACAGGTCATCAAGACTTTTCCATTCCCCTGTCATCAGTTTGACAAACCTACTTGCAATCTGAGACACTATGACAGATTTGATAAAGTCAAATGTGAAGTTGGTGGAAAATTCTTCATCGGGTGGAAGGGACTTGACTTGTACTGGCATTCCAGGCAGCTTCTGATAATACACGTAAGTTTTTCTCTTTTCTTCTAACTCCATTTTACGCTGTTCTTCATTGTCGTCGAACTGCGGCAGTGACGTGTCGAGCAGTTTGATGACGTAGTGCCAGTTGGCCTTGATCCAGCGAAACACAGGGAAAACGAACTTCTCGTGCGTGTCTCTTTTCTCCACGACAATCGTATCGACGTACCAGTCGTCGTTAAGACCATTGTCGTCACGCCATACCTCCACTTTTTCAATGGCGCCTTTCAACTGACTCACCGCGTTCTTGGGCACCTGGAACTGGTCGACTGATGCCCGCTCGAAGTCGTTGCGGAGGAAATTGTCCAGGAGGAGTTCTTTCGATGAGTTGCCGAAAGTGTCGTGCAGCACTATGCGCACGTTAGCGTCCGTGCCTGCGTTTCTGTGGTCACCTGTATGCACGTCAATGATGTACTGGATTGACGAAGTCGCGAGCAATGACGTCATTGTTGTGCAATGCCTAGCGTTATTGTGATACAGGCAGAATTGCTCCAATTCGGCTAAGTATATAACTAACAAATATTATTCAAAGTTCAAGAAGTGCCGTTTAGAGCTGAAATGAAAGAAGACAAAAATGTAAAGAAACGTGTTATCTTCGAATTAGAAATGGCAAATGATTACTTGTAAATAAATAAGCAAAAGCAATGTCCCAAAGCATTGTAAATCCACGCAGCACAACGGCATGAAGCAATAAGTTCTATGTAATGGAATGTTAAAGTTTAGACTGTGACACTTCTGACTGATTAAAAAGACATACAGTAATGGATTCATGCCTTTTCAATTTCAATGTTGATTAGGAAGTTTTATCCCATGATCATATTTCCATTGTGCCTCCTTCGGGCACTGACCACATTTGGTCACCATGCCATACATCAAAAAGCGTTGCCACTCAGAAATCAAAACATTATAGAACAAAAGCAATATTAAAAGCATATGTCCTCGGCTGTTCAGAAAACACAGAACTATTTAGTTTTGTATGCGTCCCTCTGTTAAGGTCAATGAAATGCAACAGCTTGGCTGAATGTATGCGGGATGGGCGAGTAATAATTGGAGTGGTAAGTTAGACACGGCAGAAAATGTGAAAACAAGAGGATATAGGTCTTTTTAGAAACAGGCTTTCTTTTAGTTATTTATACTCATCAGGTACAAAACTATCAGCAGTCAGGGATGATAATTGCAACAATTGCAAGCAGCTAACAAACGAATAATGTTTCGTTATTTGGGTTAATGTTCCTGAAAATACAGGCTTCTTTTCAAAAGCTCCTCCTAACTATACTTCATTGGTTATGTAAATAATGTATATTCAGACGCTTTTGTAGAGGATTTGGTTGAATTAGGTCTTGGACATTGTGACAGACTCTGACCAGATTGTGTCATGAACTTCTGACCCACATCCGAAACTCGAATATCATATTCGAATTGAATTCCTTTGTTTGAACCCTACCGTCATGCATCAGCATGAGGAAAAAACAATAGTGAGTTCATCCCTTGTTATGTAACTTTAGACAACAGTCGAGAAAGTTCTAGTCACGTGATGCATTCATGCACTACAATAAATACTCTTGACGCGGTAATATTCTTTACTCATAACGCAAACCGGTCGACACACACCCAGCTCTCGAGCACCTTAGTTGCCGAATATCTTGCTGAGTCGGAAAGGAACATAGGAACATAGGAACCCGTCTTGTGCAGTAATTCTACTTTAAGAAGGTAACATGTCTACTTCTTACAATGATATTGCATTTTACTATTTGTATTTTTGTATATGAATTTATGTATGTATTTTGTGTGAATTACCATAATTCTCCTCCCAGCATACGTGATTCGATAGAATGACTAAAGCCTAAACATTTCATTGTATATAAATTAATTGTAACCTCTTGACTTTAATTTGTATAAACCTTAATTCTCTTGTGCTGCAGAACGTCTGCGCATGTTGTGATTTTTCATGTAATTCAAATGATTCTCTTGCGTGTAATTTCATTGTTAATTGTAAAGCGCTCATACTTAATTTGAATTATATTTTGTTCTCCTTGTATGAATTCCATTTTTGATGAAGTAATGTTTCGAAATTCATACGTTCATGTAATGTTAAAAATAACACACATGTGAATTATATTGTATCTTTTATGAATATAAATATATTGTAAAAGACACGATAGTCGAAGATTTAAAACTAAGCGCATTGTATCAATCACACATGCTTGGATGATTTGCGAATGTAAATGCAAATCACTCATAGAACCACACTTTATTTTCAGCGCGGGTTCTTATTCTCAGCCTTATAATACGTTCTACGTATTATTGCCACCTTATCATCACGTTGAGTGCATGGCGTGTTTCTTTGTGCAACTCTGATGAACGATGTACAATTCCATGTCGCCATTGTTGTTGGCACTATGCTATGATGGATCGCTAGTGTGACAAGTCGGGAGATGGCAAGGTTACTGGAAACTATGACCGTACAGTGCAAGCATCGCTTGATACGTGGAAGGATCGAACTGTCCTTAGACCACATGTACATCAAGACTACTGAGAAAGATGAGTAACTAAAACCGAACTCTGAATCAATCGAAAGTGCTGGCAAAAATAACTCTTTTAAACAGTAATAGTCAAGCCGATTGTACTCGCCTTAGTTTAGATCTGAAGCTGTGTCTTCGTAATTGATTGTTATTGTTAAATATTAACTATTAAATTCTTTATTTGTTAATACCTCTTTCGTAGTGAATTTTTATGCATATAGACCTAATTCGTGGTTTGGATGGGGGATCGACTGAGCTAAATGAACCTTTTGAATGCATAAAGATTTAAGAGAGTGTTAACGGTTTCCAAACTGGCTATTGTACACAAGTTGTCTGTTCGTGAATCTGTTTGTCTGTACTACTGTGACAGAGTCTGACTAATTCTGTGTCATGAACTCTTAACCCAGTTGCTGATTCAAAAATCAAATTTTGAATCAAATTCTTTGTTAAATCTTTTGCATCAGTATCGAGAAGCTTCTAGCAAAGAGGTCAAGTGTATTATGTAACTTTAGACCATTGTCCAGCAATTTCGAATCAACAACATACCATGTGATCAGTCACATGATGCATTCGGTACAGTTTAATAAATACGATAACGTGCGGTAAAATTGTCACTCGCACTCACAGACCCGGTCGACACACAAGTCAGCTACCTAGCTAGTCACCGCCTATTTGCCGAGTCATGCTAGAAACCCGTTGCTTGAAGCAATAATCTACTTTTGAGAGGTAACACGTCTACTTCTTACAAATATTATTGCATTTGTTAATTGTATATTGTATTTGAATTGATGTATGTATTTTGTACAGGATTATCGCATTCTAGCCAAAGTACATGATTCGATTGTAAATGACAGATCTAAAGGTTTCATTTGTATATAAATTATTGTAACCTTTTCTTATCTTTAATTTGTATAAATCTTAAATTCACTAGTGCCGCAGAAACGTCTGTGCACGTTGCGAATTCCTTGTAACTCAAATTGTTTTCTTGCGTATAATTTCAATGCTAATTTGTAAAGCGCTCATGCTTAATTTGAATTATTCCTTTGTGTGAATTCCAATTTTTAATGCTGTAAATGTTTGGAAATTCATATGCTCATGTAATGTTAAATGTAACACACATGTGAACCGCACTGTATCTTTAAATATGATTATATTTAAATTGTAAATGACACGATAGTCGAAGATTCTAAATTCAGAGCATTTAAATATCAATCACGTGCTTGGGTTTGCGAACACAAACGCAATCGCTCATGGAACCAATTTTGTTTCCAGAGCAGGTTTCTTGTTCTTCATACTTCTTCTTGGTTCTTGTTCTATTCGAACCTACACTTGGACCATATGTCGACTCGCATGTCTTCATAACCCATGCGTACGTCGTGTTAACTTCGGTTAACGATTCTTCGCCTACATTCGCCGCCTAGCGCAGTAACTGAGTGGACGGTTGATTGTGGATGCTACGGGCAGTACCAGCGATGAATCAAAGTGATGTGGACCAGATCTAACCAGTTTGGAGACCACGTGGCATCCATGAGCACAGATAAGTAATGATCTGTTCTCCTGAGACCAAAAGACTATTGGGCAACTACTTTCTATAAACAAGTGACTGTAACTCATTATAAGCACCGATTTATTTGCTACTGTTTAAATCTAGACTTCGTGCTCGTAATTAATTGTTATCGTTACATGTTAAATATTAAATTCATTTTTACATTTGTTAAAAACCTCTTTCGTAGTGATTCTTATGCATAAAGACCTAATCATGTGGTTTGAATGGGGGACGATTGAGCTAAATGAACCTTTTGAATGCATATTAATTTAAGAGAGTTTTAACGATTTCCAAGCCGGCTATTGTACGCAAGTTGTCAGTTCGTAAATCTGTTTGTCTTAACTACAAAGACGCATTTTTAACTTAGTCGAATAATAATTTGAGCAACCAGTCTGTTTAGGGTGAAGAGAGGGAATTAATTTAATCAAGTAAATTAAAGTTTCCATAAAATCCTAAGCAGGGTCTATAAATAAAAACTGGACACGTAACAACTACAAAGGCGCATTTTCATATGAGACGAAAGATAATTTGAGCAACCAGTCTGTTTAGGGAAAGGGGAGAAATTAATTTATCTAATTAAATTAAAATTTCTGTAAAATTCCTAAGCAGGGTCTTTAAATAAATACTGGACATGTAACAGACATGCGTGCTGACGTGTGGTTGATTCATTGCAACATTTCTATCATTAATATTTGCCTTCATTTTGCCTTCAAATTGGATATCCTTATGGTTTTGCATTTTGCTTTATGCTACTTTCTTTTCGCACAAGTGCGTTATGTACATGTGTTTTCTACCACCACCACCATCACAATCGTTATAACCACCATTATCAACAGGAACATCGCACAATTGTGTAAAAGTTAATTGTTTTATTCTAGAAATAGTAAAGCAAGTTTAAGGGAATTTTTTGTACTGTATTATATTTTAATAGTTCTATTCTAAAGAAAACTATGACTCTCCAAAAAAAATGCAAATAAATATTTAGTGTGGAAAAAGTCCTGTCTTTTCGTGTATAAGTTGGTACTAAATTGAACACGTTTGTTAATATATACATGCATGCATGTGTGTTGTACATTTGCGCGTCTTAATGAAATGACGTAAAAAAACAACAACAACACTCTCGCAAGATCTGCACGTGATGAAATAATTTGCGTTATTTATGCCCTTAAATGTACTATTATTGCACTTCTTTTAAGGTCGTGAGAAGAAATTTCGACTAAACCTAGTACTGTTGTATGCTGTAAAGAATACATCTCAAATGGCACTTTTAACGAAAGGTAACAGTTTGCTTTACTTTATAATTGAAAATGAGGGCCTGAAATAAATTTTAAAAGAAATAAAACACACAGAAAGTGCAAATTATGTCCACCAGCACAAGTAAAAGGATTTTTTAAACATTACCTCTCGAAAATGGCGAACGGTGCTTGGGTAACAGGAAAAATAAAATGTATGCCCGGTCTAGCCTGGTTTAGCCCGGTCTAACCCGGTCTGCTGCAGGGTCGCTCCAGCTTTTAGAGCCGAGCGCACTGATTGGGAGGAGGGGGGAACAGGGACCATCAGTAGATGAATGGTATCTCTTGCATGACTCTGCCAAAAGTCGTTCGCCAAGTTACCCGATCATTAAACCGGAAAATAGGGTGGGGCCTGGTGGGATTGGTCTCACACACTAAACAAACAACTTCAAGAAATGGTTGCAAACACCCATTTACATTTATTACTTACAAGCAATGATAACGCATAAACACTTCTCACAAACATAACTGTACAAACCCAATCGCGCCGGCCCTCGTTCTTCCACTCTCTATTAAACTTAAAAACGAAACATGTTATTCTAACACACTTATACCGTGTGTGTGTGTATGTGTGTGTGTGTGTGTGTGTGTGTGTGTGTGTGTGTGTGTGTGAGTGTATGTGTGTGAGTGTGTGTGTGAGTGTGTGTATGTGTGTGTGTGTGTGTGTGTGTGTGTGTGTGTGTGTGTGTGTGTGTGTGTGTGTGTAAAAAGTCCTGTGTTTGCATGTATATGTTGGTTCTAAATTGAACACGTTTGTTGATATATGCATGCGTGCGTGTGTGTGTGTGTGTGTGTGTGTGTGTGTGTGTGGTTCACATAACGTAAAGGAGTTAACTAAGCGTAGATTATATAGTAATGTAAACTGCTAAAACTAATTTGCATTTACTAAAACTTACAAACAACCACATAAATACTCCTCACAAATATAAGTTTACGAACTCAGTCGCACCTGCCCGTCTCTCTTTACCTCTCTATTAAGTTAAAAAGAAAACATGTTATTCCATATGAGTATATGTATGTGTGTGTTTGTGTTCTTGTGCATTTCAGCAAAAGTAATTGAGTTAACTTAGTGTGGATATTTTATAGTTAATATACCCGTATCTAGCGATATAGGTCTATATACTGTTCAACGAATGTAAATGAATTACTTGAAGCGTACATACAAATGTAATATAAATGTTTGTATGTACATTTTTTGTTCAGCAAATGCAAATGCTTGAACTAAAGCGTAGGTAAATAAACTGTTTTCGGCAATGGATTCACATTTTCAAGATTCTTCTAAGAAAGTATTTAGTTACGATGAATAATTATTAATTATGATGAAGAATTGAATTTAAAATTGTTATTATACTTTGATGTGTGTGTATATATATTATTATTATTACTATTATTGAAGAGGGATGGCAACATATCTTTGTAGATCTATTAAGTTAGAGAATGAAAGAAGTGAGAGGATAAATAGAGACGTTATGAGACATTTATGAGTGTATCTCATCTTTGTATTTCATGATGGTACGCTCCCTACATCTTAACTGTTAGGCCCTAAAGTTTCTTGTTATTGCTGGACCTGAGTACCAATCTTTGATGTTGGTGAATTTCACATGGGCGTGAAGTCTATGTAAGATTTGCACAATGATACAGCTTGGCTTTGCAGTGTTGAATGCTAGAGCTGAATAGCGAGAAATGACAACAAACGCTTCGATGTGTCGAGCAGTTTGATGACGTAGTGCCAGTTGGTCTTGATCCAGCGAAACACGGGAAAAACAAACTCTCCGCCTACGCCCTTTCTCCCCACGACAATCGTATTGACGTACCAGTCGTCGTTAAGACCATTGTCGTCACGCCATACCTCCACTTTTTCAATGGCGCCTTTCAACTGACTCACCGCGTTCTTGGGCACCTGGAACTGGTCGACTGATGCCCGCTCGAAGTCGTTGCGGAGGAAATTGTCCAGGAGGAGTTCTTCCGATTTGTTGCCGCATGTGTCGTGCAGCACTATTCGCACGTTAGCGTCTGTGCCTGCGTTTTTGCGGTCGCCTGTATGTACGTCAATGATGTACTGGACTGACGAAGTAGCGAGCAATGACGTCATTGTTGTGCAGTGGTAAGCGTTATTGCGATATTCGGTTGTAGGCTTATAGCTCCTAGTCGGCTACTTATAAATCTAACACGTGATTCAAAGCTTTAAGAAGGACAGTTGATAACTGAAAAAAATGGAGAGAACAAGTGAAGTAAAGAAACTTGATACTGTCAAATTATATGATACAAATGGTCAATTGTAACAAATAAACATAAACGTTATCGCAAAACATTGTAATGCCATACAGCAGTGATATTTTATACAATGTGATGGAATGTTAATGTTTTTAGTTTGACATTTCTGATGAAAATGAAATTCCTGTATAGGCAATATTGTCAGGATATGCCTATCCATTTCAGTGCCGTTTAATATATTCTATCCTATGTTCACAAATTTCCACTTCACCTCAATGAAGACGTTATAAAACGTGAATTGTGAATTGTTTTATTAAAAACATCTTTCAAGAGATGAAGTCATCTAAAAACGTAGCACTTTTTTATTTTGCTTTATGCACACATCCGTTAAGGTTCAACGCCCATGAAACAGCTAAAACCTGCGGAGGGGAAAAACCAGGGAGGCGAGACGTGGCAAAAGGCAAAAGAGTCACGCTACTTGAATAAAAAGAAACAATCTGATTGGCAGTTAACTGCGCGATCTGTTACCTAACGATGCGAACACGTGTGCCGCCTCTTTAGTGATTAGGAGAATTATTAAGTCCAGTGATTGTAAATAAAGTCTAGGGTTAGTATGTAATAGTCTGTAACTAAAATCTACTGGTAGTCTGTGGTTTGTCTGTATATAAAGTTTATTTGTAGTCTATCAGTAAAGTCTGCTGGTAGCATGTGGTGGTAGTCTGTCAGTAAAATATATTAGTGGACTGTAGTACTATGTAAATAAAATCTACTGATAGGCTGTGGCAACCTGAAATACAGTCTACTGTTAGGCGATAAATAGGCTCTACGGGTGGACTGCGGTAATCTAAAATAGTCTACTGGCTGTATACTGGTAGCTTTTAAATATTTTTACTGGTAATGGTATTCTATAAGTAAAGTTTTATGGCAATTTGTAAATTAGTCTGTAAACGGTCTACTGGTAGTCTATAAATGAACTATACTGGTTGCCTGGAAATAAAGTCTAAACAAGTGGATATAGTTGTTTTTTTTATATAAACTGGGAGCTTTTGTTTAAATTTTCCAGATACAAATAGCAAGCGACCAGATTTTATGATGTGTAACAATGTCGAGCGGCTATCAAAATAATAGTTTCGTTACAGTGAATTTGTGTTTCTAGAAAAAAATAAGCTGCTTTTTAAAAATATATATATATTAACTAGATAGTAACTGAGTGTTGAAATGCTCAGTGTTCAGACATTGTGTTATAATTATAGGCTTTAGCTGTGTTAAGTCTTTGTCAAGAGTGCTGAAGTGTGGTTGTTTCATAACACTATTTCTATTAATACTTGTCTTGCCAAACTGAATATGTCGGTCTTTTGTACTCTGCTTTACGTTATTGTCATTTGCACTTTGTTTTACGTTATTGTCATTTGCACTCTGTTTTACGTTATTGTCATTTGCACTCTGTTTTACGTTATTGTCATTTGCACTCTATTTTACGTTATTGTCATTTGCACTCTATTTTACGTTATTGTCATTTGCACTCTGTTTTACGTTATTGTCATTTGCACTCTATTTTACTTTATTGTCATTTGCACTCTGTTTTACGTTATTGTCATTTGCAAATGCTTGTGCACTGTGTGCGCGTTACGTTTCTACCACCGCCACCATTAATCACGACGACCATTGACTACCGCTGCCACTATCATTATCAGCAGGAGCATCGCATAATTGAAGAAAAAGGTGCTTGTTTTATTCTAGAAACAGTAAACACATTTGCTGTTTTCTTATGACAATTCTGGGCAAGCGCATGCAACATGGCCGATGGGTAGGAAGAACGGAATGCATGCCTCTCTTTTATGAGTAGTGTAGTCTCAACCTTTAGGTTCCAAGTTATTTCAAAAGTGAACTGAAGGTGAATGATGCTGCCCGTGTCTCTGCAACAGTATAATCCCTGTCCTTTGAAAATCTAGCTTATTTCAATTTGTCCTAACTTTCATCCATACGTATCACCATCTCATTATTAGTTATATGATTTTAACCATACCAGCTCTCTCAGCCTTGGCTGACTATCATTAAGTCATTATCGTCTGTAGCACTCGCTTATCAAATTAAATTGCACTACAAAATCTTTTTACAAAATTAGAAACTACAGCAAACAAATTAGAAATATTTATGCAAAAGTGTAGTGTTCATTTGTAATATTAAATTACACTACAAAATCTTCAAATCATCGCATGTAAAATATGCAGAATACACGCGATGATTTGAAGATTTTGGGGGAAAATTGGTTGTCTCCCTTTATTACACAAGTCGCCGTTTATTCTTGATGGATGTATCATACAATGTAAGCGGTGATGGTTGTTGGTGCAAAATAGAAATAATGTTTATTAAAATAATTCATATAATCTTCTGCACATTAGAATTATAGTGTTTCTTGTCTTTAACTATAGTGAAAACTATTCTTTAATACATTTTAAATAAATGATTATCATTCGAATGTATAATACGCTCCTTACTAGGGACTTCGATATTCAGTGATCCACCTGTGGTGAGAAGACCAAATCTCTCCCCTCCCCCGGGAAAACCCAGAGCCGAAAGGCTACATGCAAAAAGAAAACCTGGAAAGGAAGGTGTTCCTGCTCTGGACCGAGGTCATTTTTTTTTCGAGGGGTCAGTGCCTCGTTAAACTGATCAAACGAAAAAACAAAACACATTGCTTTTACTAAATTTAAATCTCATCCTTCCGCCTGGAAAAGCATTTGTCCACTAAACATTACTCGGTTAGAACTAGTTCGACTAGCTGAATCACTTTTGGATACACTATACTTGTTGTGTTGATATTTGTGTATTTCTTTGTGTTTGTGTCTTGAGACTAACAACAATTCGACCACGTTCATTAACAAAAATATAAATCTGAGTCGCTACGATAGAAAAACCGTCAAGGTAGAAATCTTTTTTTAATGACCGTCATGGTTCGCGTTTCTTGCGTAAATAATGACCTTGGCGGTAAGATGTTACGGGAATAACTTTAGCAGGACACGCTTGGTTAAACAAGTAGACAAAACTAAGTGTAAGTGTACGTTTAAAGCAACATTTCATCACTGAAAAATAACTAACTACTACTTTAAAAGTTAGTAATAAGGAAACAATCAAACATATTTAATGTGTGGGTGTGTGTGAATCTAATAAAACCATTAGATGATCGAAATACATGGATGGCCTACTGGGCAAGAATATGGCTTGTTAACAATTCCATTTAATGCATATCACATTGCAGATTATCGATTACATTTGACTCGTGAACAATTCGTTATGTTTCTAATCCATCTTTGCTATGGGTGCAGCATTTGCATTCGTGCACAACACGCATCGTTTACATGTGCAGACCATAACCTCAACCTTCCAACCTGGTCAGATCAATAGATCTTACAAATTATACTCATTTCACTTCAGCAGGCTTGTGATATGCTCTACCTCACATAGATCTTACAAATAACGCACCATTTAACTTCAGAAGGCTTACGATATGCTCTGCCTCACAGGCATGTCCTTTACGTTTAATTCGTACTCCTTAATGCCTCAGTGTACCTTTGTTAATTCAGTTGTTTGTTTAACTTTTAAGTCACAGTATGCATAATAAGTCATTGGTTTGTAGTGAATCCGTTAGTGAACCAAGATTGTAATACCTACGCACAGAAAGTGGTTAGGGATTTGAATGTATCTTTTCGTAAAGGGGTTGGATGGGGGCTAAGACCAAGCAGTACGTACAAACACGTCAATTAAAGAAGCTATAAATAATTATGTTAATATGTTGACTGTTCTGTCCACAGCATCAAATGCCTCTTGTACTTCTCTCTTCTCGCGAGATGTTAGACAAACAGGCGCATAGTAATAATCCCCAATACACTTGGTTGGTTACGAATATGTCAAAATGAATGCAAGAAGAGTCACGCTACTTGAATAAAAAGAAACAATCTGATTGGCAGTTAACTGCGCGATCTGTTACCTAACGATGCGAACACGTGTGCCGCCTCTTTAGTGATTGGGAGAATTATTAAGTCCAGTGATTGTAAATAAAGTCTAGGGTTTAGAATGTAATAGTCTGTAACTAAAATCTACTGGTAGTCTGTGGTTTGTCCTTATATAAAGTCTATTTGTAGTCCATCAGTAAAGTCTGCTGGTAGCATGTGGTGGTAGTCTGTCAGTAAAATATATTAGTGGACTGTCAGTAAAATATATTAGTACTATGTATGTCTATTGGTAGTCTGTAAATAAAATCTACAAATAGGCTGTGGCAGTATGAAATACAGTCTACTATTAGGCGATAAATAAAGTCTACTGGTGGATTGCGGTAATCTAAAATAAAATCTACTGACTGTATAATGGTAGCCTTTAAATATTTTTACTGGTAATGGTATTCTATAAGTTAGATGGCAATTTGTAAATGAGGTCTTCATTAGTCTGTAAACGGTCTACTGGTAGTCTATAAATGAACTATACTGATTTTCGGTAAATAAAGTCTAATGATTGTATGTAAAATTTTTTAAAAGTCTCCTGATGTAAACAAATAAAGTTTATTTATTTAAAGTAAGCGAATACTGTTATTAAATGTAGTCAAAGTCTCCTGGTAGTAAACAAATAAAGTGTATTTATTTAAACAAAAGCGAGTACTGTTATTAAATGTAGTCAAAGTCTCCTGGTAGTAAACAAATAAAGTGTATTTATTTAAACAAAAGCGAGTACTGTTATTAAATGTAGTCAAAGAAATGAAGAAGACATATACGACAGAGAGGCAGACAGTTAAAAAGACTAAAACTACAAATGAAATATATTTGTTTGCATATTTTAAAGAAACTGTTAGGATCAAAAAGTGTTAAGATAGAACAAAAGAGATGACGATTTTGTTGTTGATGTTTGCCTTGTGTACGTTACTACGACAATTATATCATAGATCTAAAACCTTTCATTCCCGCCAAACTTAACGCACCAGTATCCTTAGCCCCGCCCCCAAATGAGCTTGATCTCTATAAATGGGGGAACCTTCCTGCAGCACAGTTCATAATTTCCTGTTTCCTAACTACGCTTGACAGTTTCAACAGGTAAGCTATATACATAATGCAGCAATGTGATTTGATGTTGTTGAACTGTTCCCTTTTCCCGTTGATTGGATTTGTTTTGATCTTTCAAATTTCTATTTTAAACTATTAATTTTCATTTATAAATAAGTAATATTAAATTATTAGGTTTTTTTGCATAAATTGCCATTTGAATTGCACAAAATGTAAAGTATTGTGCATTACATATTATATATTGTATATAAGGATAAATGGTAATTAAATGCAATAAGATTAAGGAAAATTGTTTATTTACATTGTCAGTACCATTCTAATTAAAAGAGTTTTCAAAGAGTATAATTTTATTGAATAGTAACCGTCGTTAACAAATCAAAACTTGTTTTTGCAACTCTCTATCGTTAAAGCTATCTTATCACATGGCCCCAGTTAGCTTTTGTATCTGGAAAGAATAAGATACCTGCAAAACAAAATGTACGTCCTCTTGTTTTTAATAACTCTTTTTGCCACTTCTCAGTCCCCCTCCCCCAACACACACTTCATCACATCAATTCACCCACCCATTATTACACACCATCAGCTGAGCGTTTGAAGTCGGTCCCTGGGCGTTCAAGCGAGACCGAAGGCATTGGTTTAAATAAAATACGTGAAATCGAGTTCCTTTGTGAAAAGTGTGCTACTTGTGTTCTAAAGAAATGTTTTAATTGAATAATTTTCGTTATATAATATTTGTATTTTTATGTGGGAGATAAAGATATTTACCATTGCGGATAAAGATCGACACAGGGCCGCAGAGAAATGTTGAATAAAAATGTAGACTACATTATTTTTTCCTAAAACGCAAATGACGTGCAGATACGCTTACCCGGTAAATAACAAAATTGTAAAGTTAAACTTTATTCTAACAGCCCGTCAAATACTAATTACGTAATATTTCTGCGTCAAATAGTGAAGTGCGACATTTCAATGGTTTGCGACATTGCATTTTGTGAATTCACTTTAACACAAGTTATATTGTTCATAATCTATAAAATACAAGTTATTGACATCATGTTCTCTCCTTTCATTTCAGTTCTGAATTAGATGTCTTTTAACTGAATCACGTCACTTATATAAAAAGTAACCGACTAGCAGCTATATTGTCTTATACCACTACACAACAATGACGTCATTGCTCGCGACTTCGTCAGTCCAGTACATCATTGACGTGCATACAGGCGACCGCAAAAACGCAGGCACGGACGCTAACGTGCGCATAGTGCTGCACGACACATGCGGCAACTCATCGAAAGAACTCCTCCTGGACAATTTCCTCCGTAACGACTTCGAGCGGGCATCAGTCGACCAGTTCCAGGTGTCCAAGAACGCCGTGAGTCAGTTGAAAGGCGCCATTGCTAAAGTGGAGGTATGGCGTGACGACAAAGGTCTTAACGACGACTGGTACGTCAATACGATTGTCGTGGAGAAAAGGGACACGCGCGAGAAGTTTGTTTTTCCCGTGTTTCGCTGGATCAAGGCCAACTGGCACTACGTCATCAAACTGCTCGACACGTCACTGCCGCAGTTCGATGACAACGCACAACAGCGTAAAATGGAGTTAGAAGAAAAGAGAAAAACCTACGTGTATGATCAGAAGCTGCCTGGGATGCCAGTCCAGGTCAAATCCCTTCCACCAGATGAAGAATTCTCTAATGATTATGAGTCCGCATTTAAAATATCCGCAGTGACGTCCAAAACTGCGAGTACGTTTGTCAAGCTGATGACAGGGGAATGGGAAAGTCTTGCCGACATGTACAACGTCTACATCCTGGACATCCTCCCTAGACCAGCAGCAGCACATCGGTGGCAAGATGACGTATACTTTGGACTGCAGAGGCTGAACAGTTTGAACCACTCAATGATAGAACTGTGCCACGAAATTCCAGACAAGCTCCCCGTGACAGACGTCATGCTGAGACCAATGTTGGAAGGTTTGACCATACGCGAAGCTTTGGACCAAAAGCGTCTTTTTCTCTGCGATTTAAAAATTCTGGAAGGTGTGCCATGTCGAAACGGTTTTGTGATGTGTGTACCAATTGGACTTTTCTTTGTCAACTCCATGAGTCAATTGAAACCCATTGCTATCCAATTGTTCCAACAGCCAGGACCCAAGAACCCCATCTTTCTACCAAATGAAGAGCCACTGTTGTGGATGCTGGTCAAGATGTGGTACAATAACGCTGATGCCGCATATCACCAGTCTCTCACTCACCTGTGTTTCACACATTTATTGATGGAAGGCGTTGCAATAGCCAGTCATAGGCAGTTGTCTCAGTCACACCCGATTTTCAAGTTGCTGGCTCCACATTTTCTGTATCTCATCCAAATCAACGCATTCGGCTTGGAAAAGCTTCTCAAAAGCAACGGTTACTTTGACAGGGTGATGAATTCTGGGCGAATTGGAGCACTAGAACTGATCAAGAGAGGGGTGAATTTATGGCGATTAGACCTGCATGGTACACTACCGGAGGATTTGAAAGCAAGAGGTCTTGATGAGTTCAACATTTTACCTGAGTACCATTTCCGTGAAGATGCCATACTCCTTTACAATGCCATAAAGAAATACGTGTCATCTTACATCAATCTCTACTACGATTCGGCTGAAAAACTCATCGGGGACCAAGAGATTCAGGCTTGGGCAGGTGAGCTCGTCAAACCGCGGGATGGCGACAAGGGCGGATGCGGATTGCGGGGCGTGCCCGGAAATGGACGCTTGACCTCTAACGAGCAACTCATCACCATCCTGACAAGCGTCATCTACACGTGCAGCGTGGCGCATGCTGCAGTTAATTTTCCTCAATACGATGAGTACGCCTTTCCCGCCAACTTTCCTGCGCTGCTTCACGGTCGACCTCCCCAGTCCAAGACAGAGGTCACGGAGAAAGATATTCTCCAAGTTTTACCTGATCGCGCATCATGTCTGGACATCATGACTGTCACACGAATTCTCAGCCGAAAGGGGACAAAGAGTCTGGGCGACTTTGAAGTCCAGTTCATCTTTGAGGAAAAAGCTCTGGAAATCTGGAGTGAATTCCGTCAAGATCTGGCCCAGATAGGGGAGATAATTAAGGAGCGCAACACCAAGCGCAATTATCCATACTCAGTTCTTGACCCTGATGCTGTGCCCAACTCTATTAGTATCTAAAACAAATATAGTGTCACGTTTTATTGGTTTATTTTCGATCACTATATCATACAGGAGGCGATGGTTGTTGGTTTAGAATAAAGTGAATATTTATTTAAATAATTCAGGCAAACATATGTAAATATTGTCTTGTTTTTGAAAAATATTAAAACGTAATGAAAACCATACCTTTATACAATTAAACTAAAAGATGAACATCATTCAATATATGATACGCTTCTTCGGGAAGGGGGAGGGGTGTCTTCGATATGGAGTGATCTACCTGATGAGGTACGGCCCCTGGAATTCAGTGCGGGGAACCAAATTGCAAACGCAATCCAATGCTGAAAGGCTCCATGAAATCCCGGTATGGAACCTGGCTTCCGGCATTCTGTGGGTGCAGTGACTTGTTAAATTGACCATATCAATCATTGGAACAAATTGCTCATTTTTTGGTATTTTTATACGTTTTAAATCCTACTAGCACTTGGAAAATGTTTGCCCACTAAACATTCCTCGGTGGGAAACAAATCGAGAATTGAGTATTGAGTTTAAATCCTGGCGTTAGCTGTATTGCTTTTTGGCTATACTTTTTGTCTTTGATTTGTCTTGAGACTGACAATAAGTTCTTTACAACGCTAAATCTGTGTCACTTACTATGAACGAGAATCCGTCAAGGTAGAAATCATACTAGTATATACATTAAGTTCTTTGATATCATAACACAAAATAACATGGACTATTTGATGAAAATTGACCTGCTTCCCCTTTTCTCGAAACCTGGAACAGTTATGAACACGACCTTGTCTCCATGCATGGAACAGTTATGAACACGACCTTCTCTCGATACATGGAACAGTTATGAACACGACCTTCTCTCGATACATGGAACAGTTATGAACACGACCTTCTCTCGATACATGGAACAGTTATGAACACGACCTTCTCTCGATACGTGGAACAATTATGAACACGGCCTTGTCCAGCCAAGGAACGCAATATGTGACAGTGATGTTTAGAATAAATAATAAATAATTATTTTCCTATCTGATGACAAACCACGATCCCGAGAAAACTATTTATAATCTTTTGTTCCGTTTTCTTCTTTTGTACTAATTTCAATTGAATGAAAATAAAATTACTACTTTAGTGTTTTAAACACTGTGGATAATGTGATAATGAAACAATAACACAAGAACTTTTGGGGGATTGGGGTTTGATAAGACTTAAATTGACTGGCCTAATGACATAGATTTTGAACTTCGCTATAGTGCGGCCCGCGTTATTCGTGATCGAAATGTTTCGACACTAATTATCGCGTTCTACCCGGGTTGTAGTGTAACTGCTGTGTTTTGATCATTACATGTTTGAAAAAATTCATATTATTAGTAGCGCTGACTTGTTTATCGTATAAATTCTATATCGATATGCATACTACATTCGGAATGTACACCCACATGTCCAGTCAAGCACAGTCGGAATGTGTTTACTTTTGTCCGATAGAGCACAGTCGGAATGTGTTTACTTTTGTCCGGTAGAGCACAGTCGGAAATTGTTTACTTTTGTCCGGTAGAGCACAGTCGGAAATTGTTTACTTTTGTCCGATAGAGCACAGTCGGAATGTGTTTACTTTTGTCCGGTACAGCACAATCGGAATGTGTTTACTTTTGTCCGGTACAGCACAATCGGAATGTGTTTACTTTTGTCCGGTACAGCACAATCGGAATGTGTTTACTTTTGTCCGGTACAGCACAATCGGAATGTGTTTACTTTTGTCCGGTACAGCATAATCGGAATGTGTTTACTTTTGCCCGTAAAACACAATGGGAATGTATTTAACTGTTCTGTCGAACAAATTGTGAGGTGTTTATCCATGACTTCCTTCATATCAGTTTGATCTGTCAACATTTTTTCTGCTTGACGTCATGGTTCACCAGCTTGCGATTTTTTCCTCTACATTCTTACATTGTACGAAATCGCATGTCTTCATCAGGCTGTGAAATGGCTTTTTTTTTCTTCTAAACAGTGACACAGCGACACTTTGCAAACACCGCAATTATCGTTAATGAGTTTGCGGCGCCATTTAATCTTGCAAACGTTTATAGAAATTGCATAGACAAAACTATTGTCTAAAGAGTTGTAATTTTATTTATTCTATTAAACATCATATCTTGGATACTTATAATACACGTCTGGGACTCTTATTATACGTCTGGGATATATTATACACATTTGTCAGTTTCATTATCAGATAATATAAATGTTGATTATTTTAATCAGACATATTTTAAAGATTATAAAGTTTACTTTATTCTGTCAGAATGGTTTGCACCTATCTATAGTGAAATTTTTGCATAACAGTAGTATAGAAAGATTACTATGAAAGAGTACAAAATAACAGTAGTATAGAAAGTTTACTATGAAAGAGTAGAAAATCCTAAAGTCATTTTAATTATAATTAATAAATTTGCATTACAGTGACTTTAAACTATATTAAATTCAAATAATTCCCGTTACGGTCTTCTAGATTCAAATTGTTCATTGCACTTTTGTTCATTTTGAAATCTAATAAAAGTTTTCCTGAATCTCAATTTTTGAATAAAAGCCTCGTTTATTAGTAGAACTGAAAGTGTGAACGCTGATGTAAGAGTGAATGTGTCAGTATATTTGTGTCCTGTTATTAATGAAGAATGTCAAATCTATATGTGACAAAATTGCCACTTTTAGCAAATGTAAACACTTTTCAATGCCTTTTAGATTATTGGATATGCAGTTTAGATTATTTTTAATAAAAGATGTTTCCGTATATTCAGGGAGAAAATTACTTATAATTGCCACGTGGTTTTATTTTATCGATCCTTCCCCAGCATTTGTGACCAAAGCTATTAATTATGAAATTTGGATTATGTAGACTTTAATGCTGACAACAGACAGCCCCATCAGCCTAATGTACTCTTCAGTTTATATACTTCTTCATAACGTTTACGTTGTGGGGCAATCAAATACTTAAGTATAGAGACTAGTAGAGTAGTTTACATGCCCTGGATTGGCAATGTTATCCTTCCCTTTAATTAATTACAACATTGACATTTTCTGTGGCTCATCTCCCCCCCCCCCGCCAATTCCCATTTATGGTCATTCCAAAAACTTAAACAAAAGGTGGGTTTCAGATAACAGGAAAAGATTTAATAATAAAACAATAAAGAAGAAAAAATTGATTCCAAGTACAATGATCAACCAAAATGTCTTTTTCAGTACTGTCCCATTGTTTAGTGTTCTTAGATTATCGATGGTGAGGTTCCAAGGATGATGATTCTATGTCCTGAAGGGTAGGTGAGTGGTTCCATGGTCTTCCTCACTCAATCTTTCATCAGTAGAAGCTGCATCTTCAGGTCACTTAGGGTCCTGTCAACTCACAGCAGATGGCGTGCACCCCAGAAGGAAACTCAAGACAAAAAAGGGCCAACTGCAAGAATATCTTAATTCCTTTGTAGCTGCCAATAATTCCTATACAAGATTAAGGTTTATGTGGCAACAGTAAAGCGATGTCTCTCACAATTTATCACATCATCAAAATGTTAGCCACAAGCTAACTTACAATTCATAGAATTCCCACCATCCAGGGATATTTATAAAACGTGACACAATAATAATTCAAATTCTGCATTCACAAATTATAAACAGAGATCTCAATTTTAACAACCCACAACCAATGGTTTACACTAAATTTACTTTAAACAATTACATCACTCTACAATTTGATTTTACTTTGTTGCAAACGGTTGTAAAATAATAAAGAACAGTGCATAATTTGCCATATTGCCCTTCTATTCCAGTCATTATGTTTGGGATGTTTACTGACATTTGCATAATCAGCATTATAAATATCTACATAAAAAGAATATTTGATGAGATAGATAGATAGAAAGACAGATGGGTGGAAGGACAGGCAGGCAAGTAACAGACAGACAGATGGATGGAAGAGACAGACAAACAGACAGAGAGATAGATAGATAGATGGATGGATGGATGGATGGATGGATTCAAAGGCCATTTATAAAGTACATTCCAACCAAATGTAAACTGAATTTTCATTATTTTTTAATGACCGTCATGTCTCGCGTTCCTTAAGAGTACTGCATAAATAATGACCTTGACGGTTAGATGTTACGTGAATAGCTTTAATAAGATACGCATGGTTAAACACAAAATTGTCTCCATGACATTAGATAAGGACGTGTGACATGGATACGTGTTGTCTTATTTCACAACACATTTTTAGTAGTTATTAAACATAATTAACATAATCAATGGAGTGATTTAATATACATTCGAAGTAGATGACTAATACTTCACCAAAATCTCATCTGTACACAACACAATAATGGTGAACTTCTGTCACGAAACTCCTGCGGATTTATGGCACCTCAGCGGGATTACTAAAGAATGCCGTCGAAATCTGAGCATGGCGACATATTACAACTAAAATAGTTATTACATCTTTAAAAAAAACAAAAAAACATGAGCACTGTTGCTCTAGAACACATCAATTTTTTTTTGCATAATATTACTAATGGAGCACATCGCCAAATTACATCAACATTATTTCAACATCTGTTCTCCAAGCGAGGAGTACCAGATGCTGAAATAAATCTACAACTCTATATTGAATGAATGTGTTCATGTTTTTGACTTCTAAATTAATTTGTTCAAAACATTTAACATTGCTAACAATCATCATCATCATCATCATCATAATCATCATCATCAATCAATCACCATCAACATCATCAATCATTATTATTATTATTTTGTATTTTGCCTTATAAGTCATGAAAATCCTGATATGTCCTTAATCCAAATTCATTCACACAAAGACCAATGACGTAATATGCCGTAACTTTCAAAGATGTGCGAGTCGTTCTCCACATCATGTCTCCACTGGCTACCCGCCCACAGTACAAGCAGGCACAAATTCTCAGCCATGTGTTTGTTACCACTTTCACAATTTTACTATTAGAATAAAGTATATTGCCAGAGTTCATTCTTAATACCCACATACCACTTAATCAGCAATTTATCCATTATAATTCTCTACCACATCACATCATTAAAGAAAAACGGAGGGGAAGATTTAATGTTCATTAGTAGCGAAAATCCGGGTCTTCAACATTTCACCTCCTCCCACTTCACTCCATATTAACAACAGAACACGTAAATATACAACCACCATTAGAATACGAAAACAATACAAATCTCCACCTCAATAAAACTACTCATAATCACATCCTCTCTCTCTCTCTCCCTCTCTCTCTCTCCGTAAAAATCCATTTACCCAAAATAGACTACACACTACCACAAACATTAGAAATACATTACAAACTTTACTTGACAAAAGCACACAGACAAATATTCCTCTGGTCTCCAACCACGCTAACATCCCAGAGAACGAAACAGCAAACATGGAAATAAATTATGCGACCACAAAAATGGTTTAGGAAATAAAACGTCCATGTAGGACAACAGAACTTACTGTAAAAATGCAAAACACTATCCAAACATACCCAGTTCCCCCGCCAACAACCTCAAGACACCACCCCACCTTCTAAACAGATTGAATCACACTGCACTATTACACAAACCAAATTATGACACAAAAATATAGACAACCCAGAAAAGTCAATACCGTTCATCACTTTGTTATTATGTCCAACAACAAAACACACTGAACAACACTCAGAAAAACAACAACACTCACAAAATGTCATACTCAACAAATCACTATTTTACCCATTTTAACAGTAATGAATACAATGTCCAACAACAAACACACTGAACAACACTCAGAACCATAAAAAAAAAACCCACACAAAATGTCTTACTCAACAAATCACTACTCCACCCATTTTAACATTAATGAATACAAATACATAAGGATAAGATTTTTATAACTGACACACACTAGACAGAATATCCCATTAAAACACACACGCATTTTAATGGGAATACGTCGCCAAGAAACCCCAACCCCACAATTTCGAGTCCACTAAAAACTCCACCAAAGAGAAAAATGGAAAAAAATGATAGTGAAACACACACACACACACACACACACACACACACACACACACACACACACACACACACGAACACACTCACAAACACTCACAAACACACACACACACACACACACACACACACACACACACACACACACACACAGGGGAAGATGAGCATATATACTGAAAGGATCTCAAATTACAGAGTAGGTATAATGAAAGAAAATTTAGCGAACTGTATATATATATATATAATGAAAGGCAGCTAGCTAGCTATCTCTATCTGTGACACCTCTGGGCCCCCTCAACTCATTATGATTATTATTTATTAATAACACGTAAATAATTACAAGTGATCGACAATCTTAATTTATAGTTATTAATAATACTCCCACAAGATCAAAACTCTCTCTCACTTGGGCGGATTATAACAGTGTCGTAAAACTCTTTACAAAATAACAAGTTAGACGTTTTACTGTCGCATAATATTTCTGCAGGTGGAAACTTCTTACTAAAGGAGTAATAAAAATCCTTATTTTATTTATATTTAATGAGCCCCCATCCCCCCACTATTACTCCAACATAAGGTTTTAATATATGTGCAAGAAGGTTAATAAATTTAACAATACATTTATTAAATCAACAATCAAATATACAAGATATAAATATAATCAAAAGAACGTTGACATTTACATCATTTCACAACAATGTTTGATTGAACGTTAAACACTCAGTGTATCCTAGCAGAGCCCTCATCAGTCAAATTAACACACACACACACACACACACACACACACACACACACACACACACACACACACACACACACACACAGAGAGTGAGAGAGAGAGAGAGATGTAATCAGGTTCATAGATATGTTATCATCATAGAAATGAGAGAGGGGTTTCAGAAAAATAATTATAGTCAATGTACGTAACTTTTTTAATGATGGCAACTGTTGCTGGCATGTGTTCACAATCATGCAGTTTGCAGCAAGTCACTGTCTTTCTTATTAGGTGATGATCCAATGTAACCCTTCTGGGCACATTGCACAACTGCTCCAGAATCTTTGAAGTGCTCACAAACACACAATTTTCTTTGCATCCTTTAAGACAGTGGTTTCCGGCATGGTGCCTGAGGTGTGAAAAATAGTGCAAATGTAGGTTGTTCCATCCAACCTCACGTCACTCTCAGGTTCTGTAAAAATCACTCAAATCAGAACTAAATATAGATTAAAGACGGATTTGTCTTTTCCTTTAGTAAGAAGTTTTTCACCTACGGAATATTGTGTGATATTAAATGGAAGAGAGGAAATATTTACAACGCCCATATGTCTGCCCAGTGAGAGAGGTGAGTGGTGTCCGCTGAAGGATCATTAATAAAATAAAATTAAGATTCTCATCACTTGTAATTAGTTTTGGATGATTAATCAATTCATAATAATCATATCCATTAAATAAGTGGCGTTGGCGTCACACAAGTAAACAAGGATCACATTTTTTTAATTTAAAAAAAAAGAAGTATAAATTAATACCTGCAGTCACAAACGTCTGTTGACTGGTATACAGAATAGTTTCTCGTCATTTATTTCCTATTGACTATTATAAAGTTTTATTTTATCAGCGATGACTTCAAGTTTGATGATGGGGAAATTTCTGCAGCAGAGGAAGAAAACATATTACTAAAACCATACATGGACAATAAAAAAGTACAACCAAAACTAAAACCATACATGGACAATAAAAAGGACAACCAAAAACTAAAACCATACATGGACAATATAAAAAGGACAACCAAACTAAAACCATACATGGCAAAAAAAAGGACAACCAAAACTAAAACCATACATGGACAATAAAAAAGGACAACCAAAACTAAAACCATTTATGGACAATAAAAAAGGACAAAACAAAAACAAACACGTCAATCAACGGCAACCCTCAGACGAACAGCGGTTAGGAAATGTGCGATGGTAAGTTAAGTTTATCATTATGCATATATTTCAGTCTTTCGTTTTGACTCAGTTTACAATGAATTAATGTGAATTGTGGCAATTGTCTGTTTTGCAGAACTTAGTGCTTTCACACACTGGGGTGGTGGTGGTGGTGTTTTCTTTGAAAGCGTGTGACCACACAGCACTTTGTTAACATGCACGGATGGCTTCGTTGTAGTGACCAAGGGTTAGGGTTTGTGTGGCAGAGGCGTGGCAGATGGCTGTAATTTAAATAATAAAACTTGACTTTGGCAAACAAATATAAAAAATATTTATTCAAAGTAGAAGAACTTATAATTATTTTACAATTTTTTAATAGAATTATATTGATTCCCATGGCATTTGTTTCAGGGAAATACAATACATGCATGTGGGTGGGATCATTTCACCACATCTTGCACGACTTAGAGCAAAACGCAACATGTGCACCACCTTCTATCTACCACATCTGGCCGCATCTTACCGCAAAACGCCACTTGTGCACCCTATTCCACCACATCCTACCACACTTAACCACATGCTACCGCAAATGTAACTTGTGCACCATATTCCACAATATCCTACAACACTTGATCACGTTAACGCAAATGCAACTTGTTTCATACGACAAACAGGTCACATGACATGTTAATTTATAATTAAATGCACTGTGTGACAATAAAATAAAGTACATTTGCTTCTCCCTTAACATCTCGCATTTCATCAGTTACAGCTGTCACGCCGGCACGGTCTATTTAATTGTCGGTCAGGTTATAATTTCATTTGTTACGGTTGGTTGAACACGTTTTTAAACATTATTTCCATGTAATGTACGCACGTACGGTTTTAGCTAAAACTTACCATACGAGTTATGACAGGAGGCGATCTGTACAATTATTTGAGACGACAGCTGTAAATATTAATATATTTAATAAAATCCTGCTTTGACCTCAGGGACAGGTAGATGGGCGGTTTCAAAATATGCAGTTACAACTGAATTTACTAAAGTTGGTAGATGACATTGTTTCGGTTAATAAATGGTTCTAAAGTAATTTACTATTATTTATAACGAATTCACTGCTACCGATAATGCCAGAGCCTGAAAGGAGATTGTGCGTTGTTTTCATCTCAACATAGATTCTTCACTTTCAAGAATCTCTCTCTCACGATTGACATACCTGGTTTTGCCGGTCAGAAATCATACTTTAGGATGTTATTTCTTTAAAAATCAAGTATAAAAAGAGTAAAGTGATTAGAAATGGTTTTGTTATTGAGTGACATCTGGTTTGAATATTTTATATAATACTTACTGTGTCAAAGCACAAACGTGAACTGGCCGTGTCTGTATTCCTAAACACTTGAGTCGCCGCCAGAAAGTGACAACCATGATAATAACCAAGAGTCGCAGTGGCCAAACAATTGTCAAGTCTGGAGAGCTGGCACTGTGTTTTATGTTATTGTGTAAGTCAAGTGTTACTGTGAAGTAGGTCATGCTTTACTTTGTTTTATGATTTGTGTATGTCAAGTGTTACTGTGAAGTAGGTCATGTTTTGTGTTATTGTGTACGTCAAGTGTTACTGAGCAGCAGGGACTTTTGTCAAGCATTACAGTGTAGCTTATTTCAAGTGTTACTTTGCATATATTGTGTCAAGTGTCACTTTGTGTATACTGTGCCCAGTGTTATTATGTGAACTGCCTCAAGTCACTGTGTAGCTTGTGCCAAATGCTACTGCATAGGTTGTGTCACATGTTACTTAAAACAATAGTTTGTGACAAGACTTGCTTTTAGCATGTGTCAAATATAAATTTTTACATTTATAGATGTTTGGGTAAATAATTTTTAATGCTTATATCAAAATTTAAAACAGCTATAAATTAAAAAATGTTGAGACATTTTCATTAAGAAAACTTTAGTAAAGACAGCATTTTAAGGCAATTTTTTTTGTAAAGGCTTTATTTTCGCAAAGACAGCATATACAATATCAGTGGAAACATATACCAATATTTCTAATTACAATGAAAGGAAGTAACATTTAAGTATTATTTTAAGAAGAATTTTAAAAGAGATTAGTATTCCCCCTTTTAACTAAAGTCTGCATAGTTAAGCTTATATTTACAATTTAAATAAACATTTTACCTAAAAGCCACAATAAAATTTTAAAAGTTAAATTCTGTTTTATTTAGAGTATACAAAAATTTTGGCTAACATATTCTGAACATCCAAAAGTATTCTACATTTTATTAACAACGTAAAGATGAACAATAAATCTTTCCTTGCAGTTGGTGTTGAGTTTCAGTTCTTTTTACTGTGGATAGACCAAGTGACAAATCAATAATAAGATACTAATATGTGACAGAGTAAGTATGGATTGCTTAATGTGCGCTAAGGTGGTACTAGAATGTTAGTAAAACAGGCAAGTTTGCAAATTAGGTTTATTTACAGTCGCTGGAGCTATAAAAGCAATATATTTTTTCACTCACAATAGTTTTGCAGTAACAGAAAATATGCTCAATTGCTTCTGTTTGGTGCATTCACAGAGGGCACAGTTCACTGTTTGTTATATGGCAGATGTACAAGAGAAATTTGACTGGTAAAATGTCATGTGCCAGTTTAAAATTTAGGTTGTACCTACTGGCACCGAAAGCAATGTATACACATTTGGAAATACTTAGGTAAAATCTATAGAAGGAAAGGGTCTTTAATATTCCAGGTTTAAAGGCCCCCTTTAAAACAGAATTTGATAAAATATCTTAGTTTTAGTTTAAGTATTTAAAATTTTACTTAATTTTTTTTAAATCATTTAAAATTCAAACATTTTCTTCATAATAATTGTGTTAGATCAGTGATAGAATACAAACACTTATTTTTATGGTACGCAAAACATCTTGATGGTTCACAGTATACATCAAACTCAAATGCATGTAATTCTTTCATCACATATTAAAGAGTATTTTAAAGAAAGGAGAAAGAGTCTCATTTTATTTTCACTACATTCGGAGTTAATTTACTAACAGAAATAAAATTACTCATACTTAATGTTCATAAATATGCAAAGATGCAGTAAACTTTACTCTTGTGGGACAATGAACTGAAGCTGCAAAGAAGGAACAAGAGATATTACAGTTTCTTTAATCCCTCTAAAAGGACGTTTCTGAAATTCATCGTCTTTGTTCGAGCTGCATATTTCTATTAAAGAATCAGACTGCGTTTGTCCTATCAGATTTCTGAATTCCTCTTTGGGAATACTGGTACAAACTGGTTCACAAGGCAATGGTGTAGTTTCGTAACAATTTTCTGAGTCAGAGTAATGACACAAAGAAAATGGAATACATTTAACTGGAATTCTTGTGGGACTAGTATTTGTTGAATATCTGTCTTTAACAAGTGGCAGAGCAGCAAGATCTTTTCTTGAGTCAGGACTGCCAAATGGTGAGGCTTTATTACTAGAATTATTATAGTCTTTACTTAAAGAATCTGGTGCTAATGGTTTTGACTTTGGCATTGATATTATTCCATGAACTTGATCCTGTACAGGTTTAGACAGACTTTGCTCAACATGACATCCATCCTTAATGACTTGATGCTGCTGGGGCCAAGACAAGGGGTGGAGAGGTAATTCTGTGCATTGGAAGCCAACATCTTCAGTCTTCTTGGAAAGCAATTTTGCTTCCAGACCGGCCAGTTCCCGTGATGCAGGAGCTGAACAAGATTGTGGTGCATTCCCCACACAGACAGATGGCAAGCTTGGCTGAGAGGGCAATGGTGGCATACAGTCTTCTTTGCTGAAAGCTCTTGTGGCTGTCTTCATTGATTTTTTAGATGTCTGGGGTGAATCACTAGATGATGAGCATGCAGTATGTTCTCTGACTACCATTGTCTTTGTTTTCGAAAGAGTGTCTGGGTTTTCTGGCAAATGCAAAGGCCTGGGGCAAAGGTCAACATTTTTACCCTTTTTGGCCTGTGCTGCAGATGTACTTCCCTTAGAACGTGTAACAGATGGTAAGAGTGTGCGATTTGTCTCAGTTAACAAGCAGGCAGAGTTAGTAGAGGTAGTTTTCTGCATTGCTTTGGCAGACTTTTGGGCCACATGTCTCTGAAAAGAAGACCAAGATGTTCAAATACCATTGAGTGATTTCTTTAACAGAGCCATACAGAGCCATGTTGGAATGATCTTGACACAATTACAAGAATTTAAAAATAAATAAATAAATGACATCACAATGGACAAGGCTTCTGGGCAGATTCAAGTCAAGTCAAAACAATTTTACATCTCTTACTGAAACAATGTACTAAAGGTGAACTGTTCTATATTTTAAGATCTAGCCTTGAGAACAATTGCCTTATTTTAGAACTTTTAATGCTGCTTTATGTTCATAAATATGTTATTAAGAATACAATTAGCATTATGGTTTTGAAAAGATTTACTCAGTTATAACTTTAAGCATTTACAGAAGTTCAACACATTCTAACTTTCAAAGATAAAGAATATATTAATATACCTGGCCAGTACCACACTTTACACTCTGGATTGGAATGAATGATGATTCTAGAAGAAAGAAAACAATAAGACACATCATTACCCTAATGTGCATCTAAGAAAATGCATGCTCCATTTTCATAGGACAATTTGGCACGACATTTTACCTACACTGTCAGGAGAGAATATGCTTTTGCATACTTCAAGGGTTAAGTAGTTTTCATAAAAAAAACAAATTATTAAATAACAATTACAGAACACAAAAATGCTGCATCTGCTAATCAAGATCCACTGAGTCACTGGAAGACATGTTATAGTCCTGATGTAGTCAACTATTTATTAAACGTATTTATACTTCAGTTGGTTTTGCATATTTAAAGTGGGAAGTTTGAAAAGTTAAAAGCAACAACAAAAGCTTACTCTGTTGTTGAACAATTCTTTTCAAATAAGTACAACTTTCGTGTCTTGCAATCAAAGTGTTAAACCAGGAAATTAGGTGGACAAAGTTAATGATGAAAAATATTTTCCCTTTGCTTGGCTCTTGAAAGTTTAATTTCTGATCAAGTGTTAAATCAAAAAGATGAGTTGGGAATTAGGTGGGCCATGGTACAGTGAAAAGTATTTTCCATTTGCTTGGATGAGTGAAATTAAACTTTCAAGTCTTGTGATCAAGTGTTAAACCAAAAACATGAATTGGAAAATTAGGTGGGCCATGTTATAGTAAAAAGTATTTTCCATTTGCTTGGACAAGTGAAGTTAAACTTGTAGCTCACTCTGCAAAAGATCCTGCTGGAAGCTGGCTGGAAGGATTGACCACTGTGGACACTGCATCACTCTGCGAATGTGGCGATGTAAGTACCATTCACATCTTTCAATTAAAGTATTCAGCAGTCGCCTAACTTCCTTTAAAGATCACAAATAAAGTAAATAAAATTAATTTTCTGAGACCACTCATGATAAACGGATAAATTCAAAAGGTATTTTAAGAAAATCTCCATAGCATAGAAAATACTGTTAGAAAATGCATGGATGTGTTGTGTTTTATACATTTTATTATGCTTACGGTGTTGTGTGCTATACAGTTTGAAATGATTATGTGCCTTGTGTGAGTCATGGAATGTGTGGTGCTGGTTTGATGCTGTATACAGTTTGATTTGTGATGTAGTGGTTGCATACAATGCGTGACAGTCTTAGATACTGTCATATATAAATGAATAGTGACACCATTTTGCCACACCCTTTTTCAGGGATTCTCTCTCAAAGAAATGAACCGAAATTAATATTTACCTCACTTCCACAGGGTTTATGGTCCTCATCCCCTTCGGCAGCCTCGCTCTGAGCAAGTAGCTCTCGAAGGTTGCTGTACACTTCACAAGCACACTCTGGTTGTAGCATATTGACTACTAGAGCATAACTTTCTTCCAAAACATCAACACACCAAGCCCCACTCTGTTCAGCAAACAACAATGAGATGTTATGCTAAGTCAACAACAGAGGATACCTCAATTTACTCAGCAAATAATGTTAATAAAATCTGTCACAAACAAATTATTCCACTCACACGCATGCACATAAGCATGCACGCACACACACACACACACACTGCAATTTAAAAAACAAGCCCTACCATTAGCAGAGCGGTTAATTCTCAAGTGTAATATTTTAACACAATTGTAATAATAAAATAATTTTAAAGAAATAAAAATCTCTCTGTATGATGATGAACAAGTAAGCCTAACTTCTCATATTCTTATGTCAACAGATGTAACCGAACCTTGCTCCAAGAAAGAAAATTCTTGGACTGGACAATACTGGGGAAATGCTGGGCAGAGAAGCGCAGAGTTGCATCAAGGACATGCTTGGCTTCAGTGAACACATGCTCTGCTCTGTGAGACCGTTGTAGGCAGCGTGTCAGGTCGTGTGCATCCAAAATCACTTGTGTGATGGTCTCTATAGTCTGAAATTAATCCAGGTAAAAGAAAGGGCCTTATCTTGCACTTTCTATTGTGTTTTACTTTCTTCGTGGACTTCAAACGTACGTAAATACAAAGCAGTCATTCATTTTCTTTAACTTTGTTAAAAATGCCATCTCCATCTTAAGATGTAAAGATAAAACTTGTTCTGCAACTAAAATATTCAACTAAAACATTGTATTGTTTCTCATTAAACTGCTTAATATTCTGTGTTCAATACTGAGAACAACGTGGGCTGCAGTTCTGAAGGGGGAAAAATAATCATCTGAACTTAAGGCTGGTCAATACTTAATGACCACAAGCAAATTATATTATCTTTCAAATCATAAATAGTTCATATGAATGATCTCCCCTAACAGACAAAACAGAAGAGTTTATATGATCCTTAAACATAAGTGTATGGATCCTTAAAAGGAACTTATTCAAAAATTATGTTTTGTCCTCGTTTGGGGAGATCATGTGTCTGTGATAACTAAAGCAGCAGGTCAAATACTCATGTATTTAAAGTCTATGCTGATAAAACAAAAATATATTGCTGAAAAAAGTACCTTTAATCTAAAAATCTTAGTTGTTTGCATTATTATTCAGGACAAACATGAAATATTAAAGTGCAAATTGTTATTATTTTATGAATCACTAGTATGAATCATCTCTTTTTGAAGGTGTATATGCACATAGTGTGGGAACACAATGTTACACTCTATGTACTTCTGATTCAAACGTCCCACAGGCATTAAAATTACATACTAGCTGATCTATCACAGCTTGTGTACATGCTCCCAAGACAGGTCTGGGCAGATTGACAAATGGCTGTGTTTCCCATATTCGCCGAAAATACTTTGCACTCCAAGCTTTTCCCTTATCAAATATTTCTGTCAAGTTGTACTGGAAAGCAAGAATCAGCACATCTGCTATGGATTTCATGCATCCCTTGCATGGCTGTAATGTGAAATAAACAGCATGGCTATAATTAGCATAAACAAAGAAACTGCTTGTAAAATAAACAACATAGCTATAATTAGTATAAACAAAGAAACTGCTTGTAAAATAAACAGCATGGCTATAATTAGCATAAACAAAGAAACTGCTTGTAAAATAAACAGCATGGCTATAATTAGTATAAACAAAGAAACTGCTTGTAAAATAAACAGCATGGCTGTAGACATACAAAAATTACTTGTAAAATAAACAGCAAGGCTGTAGATTTTTAATAATAACTTGTTAAAAAGAGGCATGAACGTAGACTTAAAAACAACAACAACAACAACAAAAAAACCTACTTAGATAATGTCTGTGGCTGTAGGCTTTAAGGCTTTTATCAAATTAAATAGCTTGTCATATCATATGATGATTAGAAGTCAAAAAGAATAAAAAGAACTTGTAGACTAATTAAATAATATGCATGGCTTGTAGGCTTTAAGACTTTTATCATATTAAATGGTTATCATACAGTCTAGTTTTAAAAAAAAAGAAAAAAACTTGTAAAGATGCTTGTAAGAATAGTTACAAATATCTAATAATAATTTATAAGTCTCTTATAAGACTCACTTTTTTAAAAGTCTGATAAGAACTTAAAATTGCAGTGGTTATAAATCTCACATGAACTCACACGCTGATAAAATCTTGCCAATGTTCTTATAAGTCTAGTTATAACAAGCCTGATAAAATAACCTGTAAATGTTCTTATAAATCTAGTTATAACAAGCCTGATAAAAGAACCCGTAAATGTTCTTATAAATCTAGTTATAACAAGCCTGATAAAAGAACCTGTAAATGTTCTTATAAATCTAGTTATAACAAGCCTGATAAAAGAACCCGTAAATGTTCTTATAAGTCTAGTTATAACAAACCTGATAAAAGAACCTGTAAATGTTCTTATAAGTCTAGTTATAACAAGCCTGATAAAAGAACCTGTAAATGTGCTTATAAGTCTGGTTACAACCAGGACATTCAAAAATAATTGCACTAGGAATTTACTTCTACATTGTATATATATCAATATGGTTTCTTCCAAAAGAATTCAAATACAATTATACAAAAAAAAACAGTCAAACCTTATGGAAAAAATGACAGAGGTTGCAGGTGATATGAAAGCAGATGAGTTCTGTCAACCCCTCCACACCCAGCATGTCTACTGCTTGAATAATGGAGGCTATGCTCCCAATGTCCATCTGTACTATAGCGCCATAAAAGTACAGCAAAATATACTCCATAGCTTTTGCACTGACTCTGGCAAACAGAAGGTTAGGCAACTCATTTTGAAAATGTCCAGCCTTCTTCTGCATGCTTTAATACTTAAGTGGTTTAATATGTGCATGAGTGTGTGTGTGTGTGTGTGTGTGTGTGTATGTGTGAATACATTAGAAAATGGCAAGTAACATTTGGTTTTCCAGTTAAACTGTGAGAACCTTATGGCTACAAAAAACCCAATTTCCAGTCAACATAATCAGTTAAACAATTGCTGTTTGTTTCTGATTTTTAAAAAATTATGCTGCTCATGTTTGGGCACCAAGATTCCACAGAATGTCACAATTATTTATGTACAGCCACTACTAAAAGATTTTGTTATTTTGTTCCACACTGCCCTTTCTTCCACCAATAGTCTTTCACTCCTCTTATTTTCATTTTTTAATATCTATGTTACATATGGATGCAGCTCCAAACCATCTGTATGACATGATCTTGTTTTCTTCTGATATTATCCATCAACACACCTTTGCAATGACCATCAATTGTTAGCACATGAAATCCTCATTCCAAGAAGCAGTGGAAGAGATCAGACTTGTACAACAGATATGTGAATTTTATCTTAAATAATAATTAATATGCATGCTATAGGAGAAAAGGGAGTCTGGAGACTTACTGGAGGCTATTTTCTATTTCTCTTATGGGATAAATCAGTCAATACACATTGTATTTCACAACATCCTGATTGTTAGGAATGTAACTCTAACCTCAACTAATAACTTATGCTGTACTAAAAAAAAAATATTGACATTCTGTCAAGTTATACTGGAAAGCAGGAATCAGCACATCTGTAATGGATTCCATGCATCAAATGTCTTCTGTTACATTATCAACTAGATTTTAAATTTCATTTCTTCTCTGACCACATCTACAAATTTATAACAGGGTGGATTTCACAACATAACACATATATGTGCTGCAAAACTTTAACACCAGATAAATTACAAGTTAATTACTTTATGTTTCAGTGCTATCAAAATTTATATTTAACTGAGGTGTTGAAAATTACACAAAGCATTCCCTACAATTATAAAATTAATCAAGAGATCTGTTCATTTGTATGCAATCCAAAAATTAAATTAAACTTTTTGATTTTCATTTTAATATAATTCTAATCTACACATCTGCAAATCATTACAGCTCCATTTACGCTTTAACAATAACAAAATAACTTCTTACAACTTCTCTTTCTCTGTGGAGACAAAAAGATGATTAGGTTTCTTTTAAAACTAAACCAACATATCCATGGTGAAACACTTAGCTTATTGAAAATTCTTATTTTCATCTTTTGCTTTCCAGACCCGTTTGCTCTTTTTCGTCTTTTTTCTCACTCCCCCATCCACACCCTAAGCAAACCATTCTGTGCAAATGGCAGTATTACCCTTGAAGCTTTATTTCTCTTATTCCAGATTCACTCCACATCCCTGCAAACATGGCATCAAAATACTCACAACGGGCTGCTAAAATGCCCCTGAAAATAATTAAATTTGATACTGTATCAGATATATTTTACCCTAAACAATAATTTAAATTAATGGTGTGTTTTTTTTAAAAGAGTGATAGAAGAAATACATAATACATAAAAGGTATTCAAGATCATTCCAAACTAAAATGGAAATCATGAATTCAATATGTCTAAAATGCGATGATACAGCTAAAATAAATAAATAAATAAATAAATATATATATTTACAAACAGGTTTGTTTTTTTGAATAATAATTTTAAAAAATATATATTTACAAACACATTTTGAATTATGTTTTAAAATGTTTAAATCAAAAGAAAGATTTGTGACTAAATATGTCCTGAATGGTATTTACTTAACAAATTCATCACTATTTAAATACCAGACTGCATAAACATTTTTACTGTAAGCAATTGATTTTGAAACTCTGAACAATTAATTTTTAGCAGATAGGACATTTCAAAAACAATATTAACTAAACATGTGTACACCTATTGTATCCAGCTTGAGAAGCATAATGTATTTTTCAAGGCTCTAAACACTACATTATTATTTTACTAACAAAAAAAAACAACAAATAATAAATAGCCTGCATGCACACACACTCAAAATTAAGCAAATAACAAAAACAGAATCATTACTGATACCTGTGAACTAGGAATTTCTGTCCTTCTACAAGAAGACAACAATCAGCATCTACTCCATCCAGGTATAATCGAAGTAGATCTGAACTCAATCTGCTATACGTCATGTGGGGCAGAGGTTGTTCTTCTGCTTTATCACCTAGTGATGACTGATACATGAACTCTTTCTCCAATTTAGTTCTGGCCAAAAAACATTCTTTAGGATCTGGTTGGATGCTGTGGTCCTTCATTTTAGAACCAGAGAACTTCTGTTCCAGTAATCCCACCCTTGCTGGATCACAACCATTCTTTTCACATTTCATTTTCTGGTCAGGCAAACTTTCAGAATCTACCCCATCTTGTTCTCTTGAAGCCTGAGAATGAAAGCCTTTGCAATAATTATGAGTTGGAACAATATCTGGAGACTTGGCTCCAGTTCTATCAGGAATTTCAGATATTCCAATACTTTCCACAGAAGGCACTGTCTTGCTGACTGTTTCTTCAGTTTCAGTTCGATTATGCTCAGCAAATACACAACTAATGTTGGTATCTTTTTCTTCCTGGAAAACAGAAACACACACATCAGCCTGCGCTGAAGAAAATGGAAATTCTTCACCCACTGGGTATGAACTATCCTGCATGTCTGTTAAAACATTTTTGTCTACAGCTTGTTCAGCTTCTATTTTATTATCATAGATTTCATTCATCTCTGATAAACATGGTGATGATAACTTGGCTTCACAGTTTACCTGATCACTGCCACAAAGACTGCATGGGTGCTGATCAAAATGTCGATCCATTGTATTCTGTGATGTTTCCACTAATTCATATGCTTTCTCACTAATATTCTGACCCTTCTCACTCAACTCTTTATGCCTTAAAAAATCACCTTCACATCCATGAACTAAATTTGATTCTAAGCAGCAAACAGTATCTCCATTTGACTTCACATGATGATCAATAAGTGACAGCCTCTTTAATTCAGATTTCTTGTCATTTTCCTTCAGACCCTCCAATACAAATTCAGCATCAACCTTTTCATAAGAATATAATGCCCTAGAAAATCAAGGTAAATGTCAGGGGTTAAAAATATGCAAACAAACAGTGTGTTTGCTTTCATATGGTTATCTCATATTATTAACAAGAATAGTTCATCCTATATAAACAGTTTTTAAAATATTAAAATAAAATCAATCAATGAAATATGTAACACTAAAATCATCCAAATTCCTATCCATCCAGCATCCATATCATAATAAATCACAACTAATCTTTGCAATTACTTCAATAATAATGTGGATTTTACAAATCTAATCACTTCCTGATAATAGCCATATGTAAAGCTCGACATTTTAAGCTAGAGAGAAAGAGAGAGTCAGCTTGAAAAATTCCATCAACAAAGGAAGGGTTTTGAACCCATGACTATGTAAGCTTTTACACAAGAGTCTTAAGCCTAGACCTCTCATCTCCCATGCTCCTTTATATTTAAGAGAGAAAAAATTGTTGATTTTATACTTAATCACTTCATGATTTACTAAAGTACTAGATGTGAAGAAATTAAAATATTTCAACATGCAAGGTCCTAATAAAAAACAAAAAACAAAAGAGTTAATTTAACTCTTGGAAATATACCTACACAAGAAACTGTTCAATTTCTTCCCATGTCTGGTACTTCAAATGTAGTTCTCTCTCACCAGTAACCCCAACTGTAAAACAGGTTTCTGGTATCCTATACTGGGACCTGCAGACAATACAGACTTCAAGATCAACAAGAGTAAAGAATCAGCTGCTAGTGTCATTAAACAAATAAAATCACTGATGTTGTCATTAAACAAATAAAATCAAATAAAGTTGTTTTCATAAGCCAGTGTAGAACCACAGACAAATATTGAATAACTTACTAAACAAAAATTTATAATGGTTTATGGGCATGTATTAATTAACCCTACTGAATTGACCCTGAGTTAACTCATCAGTATAAATCTTCTGCAACATGTGAACCCAGAGATAATGCACCCTAGGTATATGATAAGCCTATGATATATTAGATAAAGGCTATCATATTCTGAATAACAAATCTTAATTAAAGGGATGCTACTGTACAGACACTGAGAGTGAGACAGTTTACTCACTATCACACAAAACAGAGTTTACTCACTATCACACAAAACAGTTTACTCACTGTCAGTGTCACACAAAACATAGTTTACTCACTATCACACAAAACAGTTTACTCACTATCACACAAAACAGAGTTTACTCACTATCACATTAAACAGTTTACTCACTGTCACACAAAACAGAGCTTACTTACTATCACACAAAACTGAGTTTACTCATTACCACACAATACAAAGAACAGTTTACTCAAAACACAAATAAAATGTGTTCACTGCATACCTGCACTTCACTATGATGCTGTGGCCCAGAATTGAGTGAGTGCCACCAATAAAAGTAAGATCAGCATGTAGTTCTTCATTTTTCATCCTAAAAGAAGGGCAAGAAGTCATTTCTGCCTTTTACATAACTGTGCTTTGAGTAGTGCATATGAAGAAATGCAAAATATGATGCTCTAATTATTTCATTAACACTAATATTTATATCTGTACAGTTTTCACAGGAAACTGTTAATTGATACAATGGTAGTAGCTGAGGAGAATGATGACATGTACTTCACAAGCTGTTCCTGAGAGACATTCAAGAAAGTCCACTTTATTTGTCTCCAAAACTATTAACAAGTGAAAGTGTAAAAGAAAAAAAAGTTTCTTGACTAATTGCAAGCACTTACTTACAAAAATATAGGAGATATGGAAGCAATTTTATTCAAAAGAAATTAAAAGCAATGATGATAAAGGCAATTTAAAATGCTGCACTTGTTGAATGTTGAAAAATTTGATGTGGGATATGTGAAATTATGAGACAGGTCCTGACAAAGAACTACAGAATTACCATCACAACATTATAGCATAAGATATATCAACTGTGCATGCACTAAATAGTTGAATCTATGTTAGCTATGAAAGTGTTAGAGATCAAATACATTGTTCCAATTAAAACACATGAGTACCTGCTCTTGCAAAATAAGTTCCATGGTAGATGTTGTTCTTTTAAACTAAATTGTTGTCAGTTTTTAATTTGTAAATCATTTTATCTACAAATTTGGCATTAGTATTTTAGTTACATGAGAATCAAATTTATAGAGAGAAATAGCTAGACTCAAGTTAAGTCTTAAGTACCAAGAAAGCCATTTTAAGAATATCAGGTTAAAAAAATGGTCACAAATTCTGACAGTTTCTTATAACTGAAATTATCATAATGAAATTTTCATTCTTAAAATATGCCATTTTAGGGCTTTCCAATGATGTAAAATATGAAAAGTTCTCTTTGATTTACTAAAGGTACAGTTTAATTATAATTAAAACATTTTTTGTATAAAAATAACTATACATCATACAATTTTAAGTTCAACTGACATACAGTTATATTAATTTAACTGCAGTATGAAAACTTCTAAGTATACATACAGAAACAATATTCTATATCAGAAGAGATCAATGCTGTGAAGAAAAAGAGGGAACTAAGGAAATGAAGAAAGTAAAAAAGACATTAAAAGACCCTAAATTACTTTTTCAGTTTTTTCCCCAGTTTAACTTTAGTGAGTTAGAACTTATTTCATATTTCTCCTCCTCAATTTGCAATTACTTTTAAAAGGAAAAAAAAATGCTTAGGCTCCAGTTCAACATTCATAAGAAATGACAAAAACAAAATAAAATAAATAAATCAAATGAACAACAAAAACTACCTACTATAAAGATATACCAAATATACTAATGCTAGAATTAGGATATTTAACCACCTTAATCCCTTTACATAACTTTATCAGTGTTTTCAAATCATCATGAGCAATTACTCAAAACTATGAATTGCATGATAAAAGTGGTTCATTGTAACTTTTGTTATTGACCCCACTCTTAAATATAAATGTGCCTAGGCAGTGAGTGAGTTTGCTAAATGAAACTAAATATCAAGTATAGAGAAAATGAAAAGTCCACTAAATAAGAAACCAACATTTTGGCAAGTAGAGTTTAATGTTAGCAACTTCTTGAAGGAAATTATTCCATTCCAAAAGTTTGTTATTATAAATTAAATATAAAAATACAAATTCTATCCATCAGTTCTTGCTATACACATTGTCTTTTCTGAATGAAGGCTGTTTAGCCAGGCATTCAATACTTTTATTTCATTTTTTAAAATTTGTTCATGAATATCTTTAATTAAAAGATTTCTTAAATATAATATATTTATTAAATTTGTAAGTAAAAGAGTCCTGAAATACAATGTAATAAGTTTTAGTTAATGTAAAGTAATCATACTGTATATGAGTATTATATAAGTTGATATAATGAAATATATATACATACAAAGTGAACAAAAAAGTTGCATAAAAGAAAAATCAGCAATAATATCCTTTATATATGAAATAATAATTATACAAAACAAACAGAATTTAACATGACAAACCTAAGCATATCACCCCTTAGCTTCTGTACCAAGAGAACTTCCATTTTGGTCCTTTCCTTTTTTGAACGCAACTCCAAGGCCGAACTTGAAATGACAGCCTTAGCAGTCTCAGTGGTAGCATCTCTTTGACTCTTTACTCTCACCATGATAGATGCTAGAACTATGTCAATGTCAGACTTAACATTCACACAACCTGTTTTATAAAATATCAAATGGTAAAACTAAAAGCCATATCTCTGTGTATTTACTATAATTCAATTATTATATAAATAAACTAAATTAATCAATGCCATTTTATTTCACCAAAATATTTCTGCAATGGATTACTCATTTACTGATTAAGAAGATTTATGAAGATGAGATATAATACTTTTTAATAAAGTGTTTCATTTTATTAAAGATCTAAGATTTGCAATAAAATGAATAATTATAATAAAATGCACAAGTTTTTAATACAAACTACTTAATACCATTCAAAAACTAAAGATAACATAACAAAACAAAATTAAATTACATACAAACTGATATTCTATAACAAACAAAATTCTTTAAATAAATAAATAAAATTAATTTAGTAATTGAAAAAAGTGATAGTTTGAACAAACAATAATAAATGACATGAATCATTAAGATCTAAAATGACTGCTAAAATAATATAATATCAATAAGTCTTTCTCTTGGGCTTTGCCAAAGGAATGTAAAATGATAATAGAAAGTGAGATATGTGTAATAACTAATATCAAATATATACTCCATATGAAACAATTTGGAAATGCTTACTAACTTTCTATAAACACTAATAAGTTTTCATTGAGGTTGATTGAGGACACACAGATAAACATATAACTCTGAAAGTATAAATAAAAAGAAATAGAAATGCAGTCGGAATAATAACACTTGAAAATAACAGTTTTCACTCAGGCATTATATTTTTTTTTTTCTGTAATCGCTTTTTATAACTATTTTTTTAAAATATTTGTTTTGTTTTTATCAAATTTCAAGTTTTAATGCCAGGCAAAATTAAAATATGTGAATCTAAAATTTAAATAAAATCGTACTTTTAAGTTTTATTACTGTGCTAATTAATATATGCATGTACTAACTAGTCTGATATGTAATTGTAAAAGTACAATTTGAATAATAGTTTAATACCAATATATACGTATACTAGTAGGCAAGAAAGTTATAAATATACTTATTTATATAATTATAATAAAGCATATTACACGGCTCTGTATTGCGACCAAATGTATATGTATTTTGAGAATGTCATTCAAAGAACAAATAAACATCGCGAAATGTATTTACGTACAGAAGTCATCATTATAAAGTCAGCGGACTGCGCCAAGAGAACGAATCCCAACACATAATGCCATTTTTAAGCATTATAAATAGTAATTAACAAAATATATTTAAAGACTTAATATATAATTATTTTTATTCATTCCAAATGTTTTACAAACCGTAAATAAAATTAGGTTGTTAAAGTTTCAATTACATAGATTTTAATTTAAAGCAAGTCTCAGTCAATAAAAGTTTCGATTATCCAAATGAGTTATGGTTTGGGAATGAACAAAGGGACACAATTCTTAAAAACCAAACGCGCAATTTTATTTATTTTTTGAAGTATCAAAAGTGTTGCAATAGAAATAAATAAAAACAAATAATTAAAACAATTTTTGCTCAGATTATATTATTAAAAGTGGAAATGATACCCTTACAAAAATATTTATTCAAAATACTTTGATGAACAATAGGAAAAGTATATTTTTTGAAATGGGGATGATATAACGTTTATTTTAAAAAATAAATAAAAACGCATGGTTTAAATATCATCTGCCTGGACCCAAGTGAAAATATCCATCATTCATCTAATTGATCAGTAATTAAACTGGAACCGTTTAAAAACGAAAGCTTTGACAGGTGTCAAGCACAATAACAGAAAATGGAGATGATGTTGACGCTTATGCAAAATGTAAAAATCCACAAAGTCATACTTTTATTTTTTGTTTGCAGAAAATATGTACATATGCAAGTGTGTAATTATTTAGAAATGATAAGTGAAATGGTGGTGGTGGATTAACTGGTGCTGTCAAGTCTCTAGCAATGTTCTTTTGCATATTTGAATTGTAGACAATATTTATTTATGATGTAATCTTAATTTTATTGCTTTTATAATAAAATTGCCAACATTGGTAGATGTAAAGAATTAATGTTTGATATTAATATGAATATATTAAGATTCTTGGATTAAAAAATAAATATACATTTGTGGTGGAGTAAATTTGCCTAACCTATTTTAAAACTTAATCATTATATAAACTGTCAAGGTGACCTGACCTTGGGTACTCCTTGTGATAATACTTTTGAGTTGGACATGCAATCCAAAGGGAATGGACTGGAAGTTTCTTTGTTAAGAAGTACTCTATTCTATCACTTGGGATTTGAACTCAAGTCTGGTCGTAAAGGTGATCGTTAGTTTACAGTAAGTTAACTGACTGATAAAGAAAGAATGGGCTTAGACTATTTCATACATGTTTGCTATTGATCTATGTTTTGAATTGGAGAATGCTTATGTAATTGAACCATTATTTCTATGTTCTATATTTAATTTAACTTTGTTGTACATTATACTTGTGAATTTTGACTTATGCTATGAGTGTATCAGGCTAACGAAATTGTTGCAGGATTTGTAAATTGAGAATGTTTGTTGAGAAAAAGGAGTTTAGTGATGAAATATGCCTGAAATTTATTGCTGCCTAAATTTGACTTTTGCAGAGAAAGCACATCTTTTTATTTAGTCACGTCATGCCACAGTGGCTATTGTACTCTGCCTTATTAGTTTCTTCTAGTTTGGGTATAGATAAAATAAGAGGTTTGAATGAACGTATAGAACAGTTTTATGTATTATATTTTAATCATTTCATGAGTTTATGCATGGGTTTACTCTTGATATCTTAAAAATGTTTGAGTAAAACTACTGACATTTCAAAATGTGTGTTCCAGTCACATATACTTCTACTGTTTATTAAGGGACTGTGAATAATATTTATGATGAGGGTTACACAAATTAATATTAAGAGAAGGCATTAAATGCTTAATTCCTGGATGCGGTGGTTATGGGACAATTTGTTAGTCCCATGAGTAGTTAAAGAGAGGATAATTATATTTATTTAACTAGATAATATATTTGACATGATTGGAGTGTATTTTCATATCTGACAATGGCTAACTTATCTATGCAGGAATTTGAATAGTTAATATAATAATATAGGGGTTATTATGATTTATAGCTTTTGATAAAAACTTAATATTTATATTCATAGTTTTTAATAAAAACTTAATGTTCAGAAACATATTTGCATTCTTTGCACATTCAAAATATTTCCAGCACTTGTTCCCAAAAGTGAAATATGTACATGTGTACAAGTGACATTTGTGTGGTATGACAGTACTAATAGAAGTGAATGCTATGTGTATGTATTTGTGTTTGCTGTGTATATACTAGAAAAATTAATAACAAGAATACATTTTTTTTTTTTACAATTACAAATTTATTGTTTTATTTTTTAAAAATTAAAGTGATAATACTTCAAAAGCATTAATTTTCAATACTATTAACAGTAATTAAACAAATGTAAACAAATCAGACAAAGGAAATGGAGTATTGAGGTTAAAACAGTATCTGTAATTCAACATTCATTTCACAACTGTACATTTTTATCTTGTAATATATAATAATGTTAAGCAATGAACATCTGACTACTGATTTTGTTGTTATAAAGTGACTAGGTTTTAAAATTACACAACTGAATAATGGAGATGTAGGACAAAAAAACACCATAAACACTTATTCTAATCATTAATGCCATACAATTTGCTGTTAACATCAAACATTCTTCAAACCAAAACAAGTTTTACCAACTCCTGTACCAAATTCCCATGACATTACACAAACTTTTATCAGCCCATGCATCAATCTCACAATATAAGCAAAACAATTTTTCAACCCCTTGAACCATCTTCACATAAAGTAACACACACTTTATCAACTCACGAGCCAATCACACAGGCCGGAGACATGCTTTGAAACTTGTGATGCATTAAAAAAACATGTTTTTTTTTAAGCAACACAATATAAATGCTAACACAAAAATGAGTTACAAATATTAACAAAAAATAATTTGATGCAAAAGCAGTTGAGGTAAATGATTACAAACACAAAGTGCAACAAATGTGGCTGTCATCGCTCGTACACGATCCAATGAAGAAGAAAATCATTTTATCAACATTTTTTAACATGACCAATACAGTATGTTGCAATTTGTCTGTTAAGAAGGGAAAAAGAGTCTGTTTTTCTATCCAAAAGAAGGCGAAAAATGGATTTCTTTCTTATTTTTTTTTTCTGGTAGGGGGAGTAATCCAATGGAACCCTACACTTCCGCCAGCTGCAAAAAACTTAATCTTCTGGAGAGGCAATGCCTTAGTCAGACATGTAAATCAGTTCTTTTTTTCAATGGACAGGTAGGTAAAAGTGGGACTTGTTGCGCCTTGCTCACAGATTATACCAGCTTAGGCTGTGTTTTAAAAATTTTTGTATATTTTACCAGTATTAGTGCCATTAATTTAAATCCTAAAAGGCATGCAGGATTATATTAATTAAACTGTTCAAATGGACAGGAATTTATTTAGCTCATAACTTTCTGAAAATTGTTTGTACAAGAGATGTGCTTGTTGGTAATGGGTTAATAACAAAGCAAACGCACATCATATATTTTGTTTCAATATTGCTCAAAAGTTACTTTTCTTGATCTTTTTCTTAGCCCTTCCCAACTTCCCATCCATCATATAATGGATTTACATCCCTTCAATACTGGAACTAGATTAAATAAGTAAAGCTGCAAGTAGAGAAAAGGCTGTGGGCATAATTTCTCAAGAAAAGGAGTATTAATTGCTGCCATTGATATAATATCTAGCATAATATTTGGTATCACAAACGCAATTTTATATTTTTGCAGCAAAATTTGCATCAAGAAAACAAGGTAATTCAAATTCTGAATTAAACACATTCTTTTTTTTAAAATGTAATCTTTAAAATGAGTACTGCATATTACTATTTACCTTCTAGCACTGAACAATGAACTTTCATACGACATCTGGAACAATGTTTAAAAGGTCACTTACATACAAATATTAATTTGACTTTAGCAAAAATATCAGCTATGTCCTTTACTTAATATTTTTATTGTTATTTTTTAAGTATCAACTACTCTGTGAGCAGATGATGAATTTTCTCCACCTCTGACATATAAGACATTGTTTTCACCAGAACCCAAAATATTTGTCAATGCCTTCAGGTTAGCATCAGTTCGGAAAGAATACTTTTCAAAGTGGGTTCGACAGCACCGAAAACCACTGGCACGAAGGCGCTGTATAATCTCTTGCTGCCTGATGAATAAAAAATGATCGATATTAATGAAAATATAAAAATTATTTGGATATAATATTAAGAAAATTCAAACGTTTTTCAGTTGTTGAATAATTTAAGTACAATAATAAAGTTAGTTAATAAGTTACACAGAAAAAATAATCATCCAAATGACAATAATTATTATTCTTAAACAAACCAAAAAATATACATAATATTGTAACCATGTATATGATTTACTTTGGCACATTGCTTTCTAACAATTAACTTAGTATCATAACAAGGTTATTCCCTTTGTTGTTTTTGAGCTCTATAATCTGGTTCTCCTGCAAGAAGCCAGCATGCATGATGTGAGTTAATAATAGAGTAGCATATTAACAGTACAACAAACGGACATATTCTTACTTTGGAATGCGACCCTTGGCCACCCTCTTGCTGTGGACACTGTAGTAAAATGGAGGCATCGGAAGAAGCACACCATCTTCCTTCTTTCCAGTGCAGATACGTTTGGCTGGAGTTGTATCTTCCTCTAGCCCCTCCTCACCTCCACTTGCAGATCTCTTCAGGCTGGGTTCCTGCTTCTCACAATTTCCCTCTTGTACAGTACTTGAAATGTCTTGAACAGAGCAAGTGCTACTATTTGTAGCAGTACATTGCTGAGACATATCCAATTCAAGTGATTCTTGATTCAATATGTGATGGGGAACAGGCTGGTTTTCTTCCTGTTCGCTTTGTTTACTGCTGCTCATATCCAAGACTGATGAGGTGCTGGATGTGCATTCCTGGGTCATTGGCTGAGAGCCATTGTGCTGCAGTGATGTTGTACCTGGCATATTAGCAGACTGAGACTGGACCAGGACTAAAGAGCCATCTAAATCCATTCTGATATTTGGGGATTTCTCAAGTACAACCTCTGCAGCAGCTTGAATATGTTTTGTCTCTGAACATTCTTTATGATCTCCAGAATCAGATTCTGGAAAAGAATATTCCTGAGTCTGAAGGATGTTGTGTTCTACAATGGCATCATGCTTGTCTGAAACAGGCGGATCTTTCTTGCTTTTGCTTAACTGTTCTAAAACAGTAGAAGACTGTGACTCAGCCAGTGGTGAACTAGAAATATACTGCTCAATAATTTCATGCTTGGAATTTGAATCCGTCTCAGCATTTTTCTTTGTTTCAATGACACCTTCTGTGAGTTTTCCAGCTGTTGCAGTTAGGGGAGGTGTATCACACAAACAGTCCTCCATGACTTTTTTCAATAAAGTGGTAAAAGCCTGGCTTAATTTGATCTCTTGTGCTGCTTTTGATAGCTGTTGCAGAAAGGGCCAGTCATACAGGTTACTTTTCCTTTGCATTTTAAAGACAAAAGAACAAAAGGGCAAAATATGTTGTAACTCATTTGGCAAGAATATAAAGAGAGAATTAATTTTTGCTTGTTAATTTATTTTAAAAATGGATTCTAAGGTAACATCACCACCACCCACCCACCACCCAATATGCACACACCCCCTCTCTGTAATAAAACCAGCACTAAAGAAGCAAATCATTTGAAAAGTTTTAAATCATAAAAATGCTGACTGAAGGATTTTTTTTTTACTGGGGCAAATCATTTGAAAAGTTCTAAATCATGAAAATGCCTTTTGATATTAAATTGAAATGTGGAAAAAAAAAAAAGAGGCCCAGTTTTCCACAATCATATTCAATGGAAATTTATTTTATTTTTCATTTCACTTTGGAGAAATGTCAATTTTGTTTTCAAACTATTCAAAATTATGTCACTTATAGCAAACATAGGATAAACATTATAAGCACCCTATAAAAGATATATTTTCTTTATAAAACTAAAATTCACAACATTTTTTATTTCAACTTTTCCTGTTTTATCATACCACTTGTTTATTCAGTGACTAGCTTGAAACCTGTGAAGATTCAAACCACCTCCTTAGAGTCTAAATATCCAAACTTTGCTGATAAATGACACTTACCATATTTACTTTCACACTAAAACCTCTGGAGGGCACCAAGTTTCTGCAAGCAATCTACTAACCTCTGTTTTAAATTATTTTTAAACTCAAATACAGTAATATATTAATTTGTTAAAAGAGGAATTCCAACATTCTTACTTTCTTAGCCCCTATGAACAAGGATGCCAGCCTCTTAGTATCTTTGATATGACAAAATATCTCATTATCCACAAAGTTCATTTATAAGCTAGCTTGTTAATTCAGCAACACAATAAAAAGAAGAAAATGACATAACAGAAGAAGTAAACAAATAAATATGCATTTTAAGATTAACAAATTGTCGAAGACCAAGAAATTGACATTTTATTAAAGTCAAATGTAATAAAAGATATGATGGATTATTAAACAGAATTCTATATGTAACTAAAACCTATATCACACAACTATGTTACAACCCCAGGCAACCCACCAACCCTTCCTCTGAAGAAATACTTATAATGTTGCCATTAACTAAAAGCTTTACACTCTCTCTCTCCTTCTCTTGAGCAATTATGAATAACACATTTGTGAAAAGATCTATGGAGCAAAACATGCATATTGAGTTGCTTGTTTATAATTTTGCAAATCATTCATATGATTAATGTATACTGATTGTCCTCTTGCAAACAGGTCAAGGAACAGTGACAAATTCTCCTTGCAATTTATAATCATTTCATTGAATATCATGTGAAAGTAAATAGTGTCATTACCACATTGGTCCAATAATGACTGCAGTTTTTCCAGGAATGCTTTTGTGGCAATCACAATCAAGAATACTGTATGGATCTTCTGCAAATAAAATTGGCATTGTACATGCCAAAATGTCAAATGTAAGTACTTAACTGTAAAATTAAGAGATGGCTAATACAAAGCTATCTACCTATACAAACTAACAAATAAAATATATTTATCCCAGATTTGCAAGTTTCAACCTTTTCACAATTAATACATTGCAGACTTGAAGAATCTAAAGAACAACAAATAAATCTGGATGAGTACTTAAACTAAATGATGGAAGATCATTTATTGTTAAGAATTAGGTAAGGATCTGATAAAATCAAACTGTGAAAATGTTGAAAGACAGTCATTAAAAAAAAAAATAGTATTATTCAAAAATGCTTTCAGTTAAGATATGGGCATGACAAGGTACATATTAGGTGTAAAAACAAAGTACATGTAAATAAAAAACAAGTTGCTTACATGTAATAAATTAAAAGATGAAATCTACAAATGACTAATTTGAATATACCTACAATATACTAAATTTCATAAAAGATCTTCAATTATATATATATACTTTTCAAGTGGGTTTAAAATTTCATTTTAAAAAATGCAGTATATATATAATACTGATTATAAATTTGTGATGAAATAATTTTTGAAGTATACTACAAATGATCTGGAGAAATTACTCTTATTTCTTCAGGTTTCAAGGTGAAAAATAGTTATTTCATTGAGAACCAATCTTTTCTTAGTGTCATAAATTTTATTTAGCATTTCTGAAAAGTATTTCTCATAAAATCTGGATATAAAATTCATACATCTACAACAGGAAAGCTCTGCTTTACTTTTCAAATATGAATGTCAGAGCTTAGTTGTACTTGTTTCAGGGTATGGTTGCCAGTCAAAACAAAAACTAATTCACTAACCTATAGACCTACCAGGCTGAAGTTTGTGATCTTGTGCTTGTGAAAACTGCAATACAATTTCTGATTTGGCACAACAAAGATTCAACATCTTACCATGAATGCAAACTAACCCAAAGGAGAAATGGAGTCTGGATAAAACACACGTTCCTCACAAATCCTGCAGTGCAGCACATGTCCAATGTTTTGCAAAGCTGTGTCAGCCATCTTGGTCCCCCGTGACACCTTGACACCCAGCAGGAGAAAATCCTCTAGAAAGACTGCATACAGCATTGACAGACCTTTGTTGCATTTTGCTGCTTCACTAAAATGTAAAGTGAAGAATATTACTTGATTGTTGACAATAAATACATGTAAATTCCATTCACTTATGACTTAAAAAGAAATTTCCTGAAGCACTGTTATAGGTCAACCCATTTCACAGGAAAAAATATTCTAAACCTTTATAATATTAACAATAATGCCAGAAATAAACAAAACAAGATGAAAATACTAATAAATGTGTATAAACAAAGATGAATGAATGTTTAATTATAGTCATCAGGTTAATACTAAAATAAATAGCGATTATGTTTGTGCAGAAATTACATACCCTCTATTTAGTAACTCTGGTCCTAGAAATGCTCTAGACAATACTAAAGAATGATAATTCGAATGTTCATCAAATGTTGGAGAGTTAAGGAGATAAATTTGGAGATGAAACAATAATTCTGAATAGTCATTCATTCATAGTATAAAACTTAAAAGTGTCAAGTGGAAATACATGTTTTATAGCCAGTCACACTATGAAGTCAGAGCCACTGGTCAGACTATGAAAATATAAGTGAACTATAATTAAAAACTATGAGATATGCCATAATAAATGCACATTGCATGTATTAATATGGAGTTCTAGAGATATTTGCTTGAAAAGAAATGGCTGTGAATATAGACAATTGTAAGTCAAGGGTCACCTGTGAATATATTAATAAAGTCCCAATTTAAATACACCAAATTATTTCATTCAAGTCATTTTAAAATTTAAAAAAATATTTTAAAAGTTGTCCTAAAATAAAATCTAAAATTTGTGAGAAGTGGTACTTAATTTATATTCTATAACAAAGTAAAAACAAGGGTTGAAAATAAAGTTCTCTCTTTCTATTTTTAAAAAGAGTTATAATAGCTGGGTGATTAAATTATCCCCCCCTGAAAAAAAAAAAGATTATTATAATCATGCTTACGATGCCAGGCTTGCCATTACAATTCTAGCAGCCATTTCCTTCAGGTACTCTGTCTTGAAACAGGTTGCACCATAGAAACGACGTACCACATGAGGTGTGCGTGCAAACTGCATGATATCTGGCACTACAACACAAACAACTCCACTATTGCGCACATTTTGAAATAAAGTGCTAAAATATGATGCTGGTGTTTTGCCAGGGTCCACATACCTGCAAAATTTAATGGAACTTCTGTTTAATAAATCAGCGAATATCTACAGAAACTGTGATTTTATTGCTGCTCTCTTAGTAAAACACACATTTTCTAACATGCCAAAAGTGGGGTGGGGGGAAATATACTAAAACAGTACTGTTGAGACAAACTGCAAAGGTAAAAAAGTACAGGAAATTAAAAATACAACTGAAACAGCAGAACTGCATTCTGGTTTAGCATATAAGCTAAAAATAAGTGAAGCCTGCAAAGTCTTGCATCTGAAAGAGATCACGAAGACCAATAGTGTACACATCTGAACAATCTTAACAATTATTTTTTAATTAAAAATAGTAAATCTGTCAGGTGTGAATACAACAGAGGAGGAAAGTGACTTTCCATGAATTTGTGTGAGGCGTCGAGCTTGTAAAAGTCTTTTAAAAAGAAAAGGAAGCCATCACTAGTACATATCTATTACTAAATAACAAAATTAAATATACAATCTCAATAAGTGAAGCAAAGTTAATTTATCATGATGGCAATATTGTTCACATCTTGCATTGAAAAAGAGGTACTAGTCTGGATAGTGCAATAATGAGGAGGTACTAGTTTGAAGCTAACACTGAAAAAGATGTACAAGTTTGGATCTTGCATTGATAAGGAGGTACTAGTTTGGATCTTGCATTGATAAGGTGGTACTAATTTGGATCTTGGATTGATAAGGTGATACTAGTTTGGATCTTGCATTGATAAGGTGATACTAGTTTGGATCTTGCATTGATAAGGTGATACTAGTTTGGATTATGCATTGATAAAGTGGTGCTAGTTTAGATCTTGCACAAATGAAGTACTAGTTTAGATTTTGTGTTGATAAAGAGATTCTAAACTGGAGCTAACTTAGATTAGGAGGCACTACTTTGTATCTTGCATTGATAAGAAGGTACTAGTTTGTATCTTATATTGATAAGGAGGTATTTTGCACTTTTCATTGATAAGGAAGTATTAGTTTTGAACTTATAATAACATACAAGTTTGGATTTTATTATCTTGCATTAATAAGGAGGCATTAATTTACTTCTTGAAAAGGAGATACTAGTTTGAATACTGAACTAATATTTAGAGCAATTGTTAAGATCTCAAACTGATAATGAATAAATCACACAAAATAGAAAATAAAAAATTCACACAAAACAAAGGATAACTTACACTAAGATAAACAAATTCAAAGAACAATTCACACAAAATCAAAGGATAATTCAGAGAAATTCTAAGGATAACTCCGAACTTCAAAGGATAAATTACATGAAAGCAAAGAATAACTCACCGAAATTTGAAAGATAACACATACAAATTTAAAGGACAGCTCACATTATCCAAGGATAATTCATATTTTCAAAACATAACTCAGAAATTTAAAGTATAACTCACACAAAATCAAAAGCTTTGAGCTTCATTAGTGTACTACCATCACACTCTGCTACATGTATATCTGCAGCAGACTGAAACGGAAACAGTTCTCCTGGCAAGAGTCTTGGATCCAGCAGTATATGATTCACTGAGAAAGCATTCCTCTCAACATTCAACTGCAAACTTTCAAGATTTTTCAATCTTTTCTGCTCAGTCAGTGTCAAATGTATGTCTTCACCTAAGATCTTTTTCCACTGCATTCCTGCCAGACCTGTTGTTTAAAACAACAAATTCCTTAAAGCATCTCCCCATCAAAAAAAAAAAAGAAAAAAGAAAAGAAAAATAGTCCAACACAACATCAAACACACTTTAAGTACTGTAAGTCAGCTACTGTTTCACAGGCAATTATGATAATGATTGTCTTGCCATCATGGTGCACTAGACAGATCATTAGTAAATAGTAAAATTAAGTTAAAATAAGACTTGCCTAAAGAATCCAATACACAATAGAGAGAGAGAGAGAGAGAGTAATACCCCCTTTAATGCTGCCCCCTTTACCACAGTTTCATTTTAGCAGGTAATAGGTATGCTGTTTTGTACTAATAGTAAACAATAATAATACAGATAAAGAATCATATGTAATTTGAATTCTAACACTTGTAACAGTATCCATGCATCAAAATCATGTAAATGCTTGCACCATTTATTTTAATAATAATTAAACAGCTTCACTTCTTGCTAACCTATTTTTTTACAGCAAAGCTCCTGTACATCTAATATTTCAATTAAACATTAGCTTACATTTACATGTTTTGTTCAGCTTTGATTTCAGAGTTCTTTTCTACAACAATAAGCATATGCTTATTATTATTATTATGTAGGCATTTCAAGCTAGATGTTTGTATTGGAGCATTATAGTAATACATTAAAATATGAAAGAATGAATCCAGAAAAAGAAAGAGTGACAAAATCAGATACTGAAAATAAAGTTTTCTCATAAAAGTAGTGTAATACTGTAATTAGAAGTTGCACTCTTTGTGTGCATGTGTATGTAACTATGTGTGTTTGTGTGTGTGAGAGAGAATTTTCATTTGAAAATACAAGATGAATGTGTTTATTAAATCAGAGTTTCATGATTTATAAGATTAGGAGTGTTTAATACAAAAAAAAAAACAAAAAAAACCAGTATAAGAAATTCAAAATGGAAAAAAAGAATGTTGTAAAACTTAAGATAATAAATAAGATTAAGAACAATACAAATAAAATCTGAACATCAGTCATAGCATAAGAACACTTTTACCTGGTGGTTTTAATTAAGTTTGATAAACAAATGTACCTTCCAATCAAAACCATTTCCTTCTGTTATGAACTCAAAAACAGCAGCACAGTGAGTAGTTTTTCAAAAATCTTTCAGGATCTTTGCCTGTCAACTAACATTCCCACTCCCAGAGATGCAGAAGCAAAGACAAAAAGTATGAGGAAATTTTAAAAGCTACTACTACTAGTTTGGTGAGAATGTAAATAATCTTAAGTGTTTCTGTTCATTCAAATATGGTTTGCTGAAGCAAGGGCATTGCAGCCAAGCTCAAATAAAATAAATGCCATTTCAACAGCATATGAGTTAGAAACAGTATTGCTCAAGTGTAAATCAAATGATACACATAGCAAAGTTTGAGGAAAAAATAAAAAATAAAACTGAGTAAGAAAATGTCCTTTCAATACAGTTTATATCTCACAGGCATAAGTAACCTGAACTTTGATTATGAACTGCAATGATAAAAATTAATTTATTTTTAATAAAAATGTACTGCCTCTCCTTAACAGCTTTGCTTTTGTATGCTAAACTTGCACATGAAATTAGTTAATATGTAAAAGAAAGCAACTGCAAAATTTCTTATTAAAATGTGGAATAATATTAATAATATCTTTGGAATGAAGTCATAACCACTTTAAAATAAAATTCAAGAATAAGAATAGCCAAAGTATAGGCAGTATGAGTATACAGTGGCTAATACTAATAATAATACAGCATACCTGACTGTGTCACCAAGTCACAAGTATAGAACTGTCTTTTTGCTTCTTGCTCAGCCCCTGAACTGCAAAACTGCATGTGATGATCTTTTGCAGAGATGTATACAGTCGCCAACACAAACTCTCTGCAGGATAAATAACACTAATATTGATATATATTATATTGCATTTTAAACATCTAGTGATACTGATTGGCCTATCTTAGATCGTTATGTATCAATAAAGAGTAAGTCAATGCAATAAGAACGATCTGTCGCTTTTCATATATTTAGCACACGCGCGCACACACAAACACATGCACGTACATACACACAATGCAAAGTGAACTTTTTAAGGTTTTTAATTTTAAGTTACTCCCCTAATAATTAGCACAGCTGAATAAATAATAATTAAATTGTATTAAACTTGTTGATTTAATATAAATATCAAGCAAAAGCATACAAAATCAATTAATAGTCTAATATGGTTTGTTTTCTAGTAAATTGTGATATGGGAAAAATCAGAAATCACTTGTCACAAGATAAATAAATAAAACTATTAAAAGCAATTTATAAATGTTATGTTACAAGTTTTAACTACATTGTAATTTTATTATTTAACAAGAGTCTACTGAACGTGAAATTTTCTATACACTTATTGACTTAACAACTAACATTGTAACAAACAACAATTTTGTGTCTATTGCCTAAAATACCTTAAGACTGAAAGCCGCGGATTTACATAACCCCAACATTTTTTAAGGTCAGATCGAACAATCGTCACACCACCTTCTGTTAATTCTAAGTTCGTTTGTCTCTCTAGATCTATAGCCATTTTCCATGCGTATAAGCACAACCGTCCATGTGCTTCTAGTAATCAAAAGTTAACTCTGCAGAACGTTGATGTCTCCGAGAGTTACTTCACTTTCTCTCGCCACACATTTTTTCTCCATCATTCTCCCAAATTAATACGCAAGATATTTTTTTTAAGAAAACAAGAAACATACACATCATTTTGTGCATTTAAACACAATAAGAAACTATACGTTTGTTTTTTTCTTGCACTAGTAATATATATTTTATTTTGAAATTATTAATTATTTGGAAGTCATTTATTTACTTTTTATGAGGATGTCGGGACGGAGTAATTATGAGGAAGGAAAAAAATCAAAACAGATATTGCTGCAGCATTTTTTAAAATAAACGTACTATTTAAGGAATAGACATAATAATATTATTATGAATATATGTTCATGTCATATATCAGTATGACGCTGCTTGTTTTAAATGGTTGAACTACCGTATAACCTCTGTCGTAATTTCCTGTCCCGACATTAGCGGTTGCCGACTTCGGGTCAGAGCATTTTGAACCGCACATTTGACACCCATTAATTTTGTTATTCAAAGTACGTTTTATGCGACAGTGATTTTCAACCAGTGAAATAATGGATTCATCGAAAGCTGGTACAATCATTTATTTTGTTTTTGTTTCAACAATGCAGAAACATTTTCTTCCGTATTTTACAAACTTTGGGAGTGTATGCCTAGTAAAGTAGTATATCTTTTGCCTTGCTGACATTGAGACACTGACATTACGATTAAATGAGATTCATAATTTCATTAACGTAATCATACCATTTTATTTTTTTAAAAATTGCTTGGCTCTAAGACTTTAATAAATTCAATTACAAACCAGACTCCTATTTTTTGTTTTATTACTAATACTTAATAGTACTATTTAGGCTAACTTTTAAAGACCCATTATTATTAGTAGATTTTTATTTTAGATAATTATATTTTTAAATAGCATGATACATTTTGATGCTTAAGAATTTTGTACGGACTATTATTATATTAATATATATTATTTTTAATAATGTGAATTTATTTGTACTATTTTAATAAACTTAGTTTTTAGTAAACTTTTAGCTTTCAATCTATAGTTCATTAATATCTCAAACTCAAAGCTATTGGAAGTAGATCATATTTAGAAATTAGAGGAATCCAAAATCTTTGCCAATACAATTTTTTTTTAAAAAGGCACAAATATTAATATCTCAATATAGGCAGATATTTAAAATGTCATATATCCATGAATTTTTGTAAAATGTATTATTTGATATAGGGAGGAGAAATATAAGATTCTTTGTTTATTCACAAGATCATCTGTATTCTGGAAACCAATAATAATAATGAAGCATTAATAGTAATTTTACTTGTAATAATACCCTGATAATTCTATTTAAAATTGATTCCTCTTTCACATAGACATTAGAGTTTTACTATTAGTGGATCTTGAAATAATTTTTCATTTGATATTTTTGAACTTAATAATATTAATAAACAAGCTTTTAATACAAATATCTATTTTTGAAACACTTATAAATATATATGTAGTAAATCTCCAAATAAGTATTTGGCTATTACTATTAGGATTCACAGTGATCAATTCAAATATGGCATGCCTTAAGCTAATTTAATTTAAAATAATTGTTTCATTTATTTCACTTTCAAGTTTCAGTGATACTGATTGGTTTATTTAGAACAAAGTAGTACATCATACACAAAACAGTTTTGATTAAAATTGAAGTATAACTAAACTCATTTTATTTAATATTTTGTGCTCATATGGTGATATTAAATTGAATATAAATAATAATTTCTGTCATTGTTTTAGTTAATACAAAATTACCTAAGTTTGTATTTTAGATAATATTAAAAATATAAATAAATACAATTCAGAGATCACTTTTGTCCCAAAGAAAATGTGTTCATTAACAAAATGCTGCGCTTGAAACTGTGACATAATTAATAATTTTGCTTTTGAAATTATTAGCACTAATGATCACTGGAACCTTGTGAACATATGACAAGCACACTGATATATATATATATATATATATATATATATATATATATATATAGATATATATTAATTTATATTGTTGTTTGTAAAGTAGGAGTCTTTAATATGTTTTACTTATGGCTTATTTATTGCTTATTATTTAAGTATTAGAATTAATGCACATTTTTTGCTTATGGCTTATTTATTGCTTATTACTATAACTTAAGTATTATATTTGTTTAAAGCAACTTTTTATTTATAAATATAAATAAGCATTAAGACTGCTTATATATAATCGTAATGTAATAATATTAATAATAATATTAATAATATATATATTGATGTAATGACTGCATGTGTGCACAGGTCTGCTATTGGGATATCTTTTGTTATAAGTACAAAACATAATTTGTTTTCAAATTAAAAATTATAAAATGTTATTGCTATTTTAATTTTTAAAAGTTAGTTTGTCTTAACAAACATAATTTAATTTGATAACTGTTGGACTTTACAGACAGGTTTATTTTTTTCCCATTATACTTTTGGTGAATTTATTCTGAATCAAAACAGAGTGATTACTGGACAAATTTTGCTCATAAGTTAATAGCTTAACTAAAGAGAGATTTATAATAAATGTGTTCAACATTATTCTTGTTGTCAAGTAAAATTTAATAATGATCCATAATACCTCATAGTGTGAGCAATAATTAATCATTTCAGAAAGACAGAAGTCAAGTAAAAAAAAAAAAAATTGAAAAATTTCACATTTTGTGCTTTAAATTTTTATTAAATTGTTTTTAATTTAATCTTCTGCATGTGACAGTGCACCTACTGACACTAGTGACAGCCTAAGACAGCATGTTAATTTTGTATTAGTGATTGATGACAATTTTCAAATGAAGTAAATTATGTTTGACACAGGACAGTAAACTAAAGAAAATATCTATTCTGCAAGATATAATTGTCCTGAACATTCAAGTAGTCATTGATTTACTTTGTTATTGTTTATTTTCTGTCTATATGTCTGTTATAAATTGCATTACCATTTGATCTATTTCATTGAGAGAATTTGCATTGACAACACAACCACACTTTATATATTAACTGATAATTATTAATGATATCTAATTCTTTTACTGTTTTAGTCATATTTTTGCCCATATGACAAAAAATTGTAATGAAAAATCTTAATTATTGTTAAAATATAGTTTCTTTTTTAGTATTTTGATGTTTACTTTTGTCCTAAGTTACTTTGATTCTGTCTCTATTATTTATATACATATCTGTTCGTGCAGAGCCACACAAACCATCAGTAAAGTCATGGTGTCCACATGTTCGTTCTCTTTCACCGGCTCTTTGTTGGGAAGAGATCCGACGTCATCAGTCCGGACAGGAATGTGAAAGTTGCCAGATTCCAGGAACAAATCTCTGGTTATGTCTGGCTCGAGGGTGTACCTATATTGGTTGTGGTGAACAGACAAAAGACCATAGTACTGAGCATGCTAAAGTAAGTTTGTCCTGCGAGTACCAGTTACCATTAATATTCTAGTTTGCCCAGAGAATGAGCCATGTATTAACTTTCTTTAGCTTATTCCCTTTAAATTATAATAATATATGTAAATGTATAGTCATAAACAAAATACAATTACATGTGTAAATTTGATATGTTTTGGGTCATAAATTGTATGATATTTTATTCACAGCAAACTATATAAATAACTTTAAACTGTTTCCTAAATTGTAGACATATGTGTAATTGTATATAAAATAAACATACATAAAAATATAACAAGTATATAGTTCCAGATTTGTGACATTATATAATTTGTGTCTTAACGTTTTTTTTATCCTTAGTCCGAATGTATGAAATTTGCTTGTTTGATGTTTAAAACCTAATATATCATTGGCTTTTAGATCAGTGTCCCTGTGAAAAATTGGGCTAAAAAATCCTTATTGTATACATTATAGAATACATTTTAAGCCACTTCTATGAATGTTATGATGTCTTGAAATTGCACTTTATATTACTTGTAAAATGTTTACATAATGAAGAGTTATGTTTGCACACAGTTTGTAAAATATAATACATTATCTGAAAAGAAATTATGCATTTTTATCAGTTAGAATATATACTTCTGTTATAATTTTAACTTTGCCATTTCATAACTGAAGATGTTTAATTTTTTACAGTGTTTCATAAATGAACATTTATTCATCTTACAAATTATTTGAGGTTTTAGAATTTTTCATGCAAAAACCTTGTATCATCTAATACTATTATGTAAACACATTTGCTTTAATTTAAATCAAATTTGAAGAATTGGTTGGGACTACCTACACTTAGACAGCAACAGTTTATATTTGAAAGATGGTAATGTTGAAAGGAGTGTGTGTTGGGGTGGTAGAGTATCAGCATAAATATAAAAGTCTTGTTTATGTATGAAGACTAGTATAGTTGTATTTGATTCTCTTATTTTGACAGAAATATTACAGCAGTTTGATTCATAGTAGTGCTTTTAAATATATAAAATCACTTTAGTGTGTATGCTTTACTCTCAGGATGTATTCATATTAATACTACTAGTATTAGATACTAATATTGATTAGTACATATACTTTGCATATGACTTTTATGAGTTTAATTTTTTACTCTCCTTGAATCTTATTTTAAATTGTGCAGGAATGTTTGCATCATTTGACTATCAATTTAACCACACTGCGTATTTGGTGCTTTGGATGCATGTGTGAAGTTTTCCCAGGTCACAACAGCCCACATTTCAAGTAAATACCTCTTAATTTTATTATTTTAATAGTAATCCCTTGACAGCTGCAGAATTTAAGTAAACATGGTTTACCTTCTATAAACCAAAATACCAGTCTTGGCATATTCTTTTATGTATGTTTTCCAGCAGAGTTTGCTTTTATGCTGTAAAATAAGAATGATACACTGAAATATTGTCTGGAATTCATTTATTTATTTAACATTTAGATGTCATATGTACTTTTCATTGGATGATGGTTTTCTCTGTATACACACTGGTGTTTGTGAACAGTGCTATACGATTAGTAAAATCAGCAGGATTCTGCATATAATACTACCTCTGTCCTGCATAATGACGATTTTGTCAAATTTTACTGTGAATTATGAGCCAAAATGTTTGAAAGTTCCAGAAAACATTATCTTTAGCTACTAAAGTTAGTTACAAATGTTTCATACTTGATTCTGTAACTATTGTGAAAATATTTTCTCTCAGCAAATGTAGTGATGTAAATGATTATTAATGTATGCTGTGGGCATTGTTCAGCCATTCATATTTCTTTAATCATCAATGAACACATACTTTATTTAGTTAAATGGATCTTTAAAAATTAAACCAACGGCTGATATTGGAAGTGTTGTCTGACATCATCGAAGGCATTATACTCTTATAGTCATATGTTCTTATTAGATGCATGATCTTCCATAACTCAATAGCAAAAGTTACAATTTTTTTTAATAAAAATAGTTAAAAAGAATCATGAAGAAAAACATAAGCACACTAATTAAAACATTCTTTTAAAAAAATCTTGAGTCTTATACTATAGCACCAGCTTTGGAGAATGACATACATATATATTTACCCACACATATTATAGTCAGATAATGTAGTAAATGTGGTTGGCATAAGAAATTACCATTTTATAATTTAAAGTTTAGAGTTAGACATTTTGTCAGTGATGAATAAGGTAGTCTACAAATGTTTCACAAACCGTTAAGAATAATGCTGATTTAGAGGACATAATTAATTTGCTTCCGACAGATTTTAGGACAGCACAAGATTTATATCCACATTCATAGACACCACTAAAGAGTGTCAGTTAGATCAGCACAATTAACAGCGAATAATACTTTTTGAAAAATAAAGATGCCATGGGAGAAAATTGCCACAATAGTTAAGAATTGAGTCTCCTGGGATGGTAGATTTAATAAAATTTTGAACTGAATTCTTCAGATTTGTTTAGGGTAATAATAATTCATATACTTTTTGTATGTAACATATGGATGAAATTGACTTGATCAGTAAACAACTTAAATTTAACAAATATGGCATGCACTCATTGAATGGATTCATATCATTTATGAAATATGCATTTTGTAGCATTTATTTTAAAGCATATTTTTGAATCTCACTAGCCAAACATTCTATAAAATATGGATCCTTTAACTTTCAGTATTCCTGAAGTCATGCCCTCACATGCTTTAACACCATCTGGTCACACTGATGGTTCTAACAATAGTACCCCACAGCGAAGCACATCTGGGGCTGAAGATTCAGAATCCGATATAGAGGATGAAAACACCAGACCCAGAGGTATCAAATTTATTTCTGTCAACAAATATAGAATATTGTGAAAAATAAATACCTGTTCAGTGTTTTAACTCTTTCAAAGATGCACCACTATGATGAACTTTAATGAACTTTCAGCTAACTGATACATACTTTATAAATACATTTTTTATACCAACAAGATACAATATGCATTCTTTGTGGGGGGTTTTGTGGTGTTTTTGTTTTTTTGTTTTTTTTTTTGAGGGTAATGGTGGTCATGGTAGGTGTTGCAAGAATTTGTCTAGTCATTAATCACCCCTTGTAATATTTTCTTTTTCAAATTAGTCATTAATTATTGACATTATTTGTTACATACAGTACTTAATTTTTTGTTTTGTTTGTGAATTTATCTTTATTTATTATACTTTTCTTTTTGCTTGGTTGCTGAATCTCATATGGTCACTTGTTATAATGCTGTTTAAGTAAATAATATTTAAATAAAAATCTTATTTTTTCCCAAGTAATGGATGGTGTATGTTTGCTTTTGGGTCTGTCTGCTTCTTTCTCTATAATCTAATTCTGATATGAAATTTTTAACACACAGAACCTGATAAAGAAAATGTTATCTTCTTGAAAACCTAGGTTTAACAGGCCTCAAGAATCTCGGAAACACCTGTTACCTAAATGCAGCGGTGCAAGCCCTGTCTAACTGGTGAGAATATTTGTATTTATAACTATGTCTTAGACTGAGCATTCTTGGTGAATAAAAAAAAAGGAATTCATTTGCCTAAAATAATTTATTTCCTAATATTCTTAAAATATCAGATGAACATACAATAGAAATGTTATGGGTTCTTTGCATTTTCTTTGCAAGTCAGAATTGAAAGGCCATACCCCTCCCAAGGGGAGATCAGCAACATAAAGGGCTTAACTGATAGCATGTCCCATAAGTGCTATCCTCTTATTATCCCTGGAAATGAGATATAAAAGGTAAATGCAGTGACCTCTGAGGGATTCTGAATGTGCTTATCTGGTAAATATTCAGGAAAGATTTATTTTACAATTTTTAAAAATCCCTTTTCCATCATACAACCAGGTGAGCACTCTAAAGAAAAGTAAGACAAAAATGCTAGGAAATACAAAACTACTCTTGAGAGACAACAATGGTAGACTTGGCAAATGTTACTGTACCCAGAGAAGGTGCTCTGGTCTCTTTAAAAAACACATTTCTGGTGTTTGGTTATTTTTTTTTTTTTTGTTGATGAAACCTCACCTGGATGATAGCTCTAATTTACTGGGCTCTTGCAGAATTGGTGATTGTGTATTTAAAAAATAATTATATATGTCTTTAGTGATTTGTCAAAGCCATAATATTTTCTGACCACACATCAGTAAATCTTATAGAAACACTTCAAGACTGTGATTTACTCAGTGATTTTCATTTTTGTTTTGTCTTAAAACTATCAAAATCTGTGTATGGGTGAAATATAAATCATTAACAGCAGCTCTTCTTTTTTGAAACACCTCAGTCACTAAATGCTTGAGTTAATTTTAAAGAAGTAATATCTTTTATAGACAGACGGTTGTCTTTATTTTAAACTTCATTAGTACTGTTTGCCCTGACACAGTATATTACCAAGTTTCATTTTAAAAAAGTTTAAAAGCATTGTGCAAGATGAAAAGAACAAAGTAATGCTCCTCTTAGTGTGCAGTTTGTCTTTCTTTAAACTATATTACCTAGTACTCCTGATGTCAGAGACTGTAATTAAACTTTTGCAAATGGTCAAGCTACACACCATTTTGTGCATAAGAATGGGTTCATTAACTAACTTCAGTTTGGAATAAGTGCAGATATTTACAAAACATGATTCCTCAATTGTTTTATTTTTCTTCCTTAGCAGTCTTTATATAAAACAGGTGGACAAAGGTATATAAAGCAAACAAGACTTATTTATTCCTTAATAAGATTTTTAAATATCATTATGAATACCAGTTTTGGAATAAAATATCCTTTCATATCACACTATTCCTCTATAGATGTAAGAGGAGGAGAGAGAAATATTACAGTGCAAAATTACACCATTATTAAAATGAGAAATAGAGGTGTTGCTGGAGGAATAAAATTAAAAACTGGAATTGATTCATGTATTACATTAGGAGTGCAATGATATACAAATTGAGGGGCACTATTTGGTCTTTAGCCCAACACTGTACAGATTTACAAAGTAAGACATTATTTTATAAGATTGATTCTAGATTTTAGAAACAAGATTGCTGGTCTTGCAAGTTAAATTGAATCTTATAGTAAAATTCTGTTGTGTAAATGTTCTGTTCAGAGAACAGCAAAGTTATTACATGCCAGTAGATAAGGCATCATGTTTTATTGATCTATTAGCAATTTTTTTTGTTATATTTTTGTCATATACAAGTATACTTTTAGTGCCTTTTGGGTTTTCTTATCAATGGATGTCTTAAAGGAAAATAAATGGTATATCTGCCTATGTTGCAGTCCTCCATTAACACAGTTTTTTCTTGACTGCCCTGGATATGTGAGGCCAGAGAAATCACCAATGCTATCCAAGAGTTACATGAAACTTGTGTCTGAACTTTGGCATAAGAAAAGGTGTCTTGCACTTTTTATTTATTTGTTTTCCTTGGTGCTTGTTTTATAAAATTATATTTAATTAATTAATAAATTATTTAATTTCTTATAATGAGTGTTTTTATTAATTGTCGTATAAGAACAAATCTTAAAAAGAATGTTGTAGATTATTATTATGTTTACATATGAGTTTGTGTTTGCTGTTGTGTGAGATAAAATACTATTTTTAATTCTTAGTGAGCTGTCTTTCATTGTAAAAATGTATTTTTTGCTAGTTCTTGGTGTGACAACTAATACTACTCAGATTGCATAAAATAAAAGTATTCTTACAAAGTGTTTCTTGTCTGAAGGAAGAGGCAAAATATTACTTTGTCTATAACTGCACCATGTGACAGTATTTTAGCCAATGATTTTATGTTATTTTTTAATGATAAAGATAAAGATACTATTTTTAATATATATTTTTAATGATAAAGATAAAGATACTATCTTTATAGCATTGTAACACTACTGGTATCTGCAAAACTGTCAAACCACTTTGTCAATAACATTTAGTTGTTTGATTTGATACAATGATATAACACTTTTCCAAGTACATCAGGAGTTTTTAAAAAAAAATTTTCAGATTGACTAATAGTTTTGGGGCCTGTGGAACCTCAGTTATACATAAAATCCTAGTCCAGCAAACCTTCATTATTCCTAAATGAAAATTAACTTTGTAATTTTGTTTTATTTGTTTGATATTTTTTTTAATTTGAAGATTTCTGCAAGTAATTTAATTTCTCTTAGAGACATATTTTTGTGCCACTTTCATGTTCCTCATTCTATGAAATTTTCATTTATTAATTGTTACATTTCAAATATCTTACTTTTTGTAAGAGAAGAGAAAGAAAAATCTAGTTTAATTTTTTATGTATTATTATCAAATGTCACAGAATGACTTTTTAATTATTCTAGGCCAAGTTATGTCGTTCCCAGTGGGATTGTCAATGGAATCAAAGTGGCGCACCCTATGTTCAGAGGGTACAATCAACAGGTGAAAACAAATCTTCTCATTTTGCTTCATTAAAAAAATAAATAAATGATTCTTTTACAGCCTTCAGCATTCACAGTGCTATTTGAGTTGTTTGTAGTATATTTTTAAAATTTGACTTTAATGCTGAAGACTGAAAGCTAAGCTTTCCAAAGTATGGTGCACAAACAATACGAGGGACACAAAAAGATTCACTCTTTGGAGTACACTTTTAAAAGTCACTTAGTCATATTAAAATGTAAGCTAATGACCACAAAGCAAAGTTTGTGGCATATGAAATATTTCACAGATTGAAGCTTAGTTCATAGTAAGCTGTCATAATTTATACCTCTCTGCATAGTTTTCTGGAACTCAAAATATGTCATATAGTATTTATTATTTGAATTTGTTATTTTGTTTTAATTAACTGGTGACGGATTTAAATGCAGAGTTTTGAGCCTTTACATACAGTTTCTCTATTTGACTCCTGACATTCGTTCATTTGTCAGCTTCAAAATTTTAACAGTTATGCATTCATATCTTAACTCAACTTTCATCTCTTTTCATCATCAAATAAACTGGAGAACATTAAAACCACAGAAGCTGCAAATCTATTTTTTTTTTAAAAATGCATATGAGAGTTTTAGTTAACTTGTGGGATGGCTATTTTTTTAAAATTATAAATAAATGCATTTTAAACAGTGTGTATAAAGAGATAATAAATTTTGAGTTTCTTTTCTTTTTAGGATGCCCAAGAATTTCTAAGATGTTTTATGGACCAGCTTCATGAGGAGCTCAAGTATCCCTCTGTCATTGTTGATGAGAAGGATGATGAAGAAGAAGGTGATGAAGATGATGTTGAAAGTGGTATTGCATCTCCTACTGATGCTGACTCTTGCAGTCTTGTTAGTGCTGGTGGTGGAATAGGAGGGGAAGGTGGTGGAGGAGATGCACGAAAAACTAATGCCCATGGGCGACAGAACTCGATTGACTCTAGTAGTAGCCAATCTGAATGTGAGTACGAAACTTGTGATTCAGGGCTGAGCAGCGAACGAGCTTCGCAAGCAGACAACAACATCTCTGGTGATGAAAGTTCTGATGTGAATGAGCACACTGTCTGTCTGCCTATGAGCTCAGCTACTATTAGTGGCACTGAAGCAAACTTACTTTCTAAGGACTCAGTATCAAATAACATAAATAGCAGACTCAGTCCCAAACTTACCTATCGGCAGAACAAGAACCGTAAATCTTCTACTGCAACATCCCCCCTCAGATTTTGTGCTGATGACAGTGTTGACACGGTGGCCAACCAGAAAGAAAAGAAAGAAACTGCTAACTTGTTGTCAAAGATTGAAAAGGAGAATGCCCGGCAACTAGGCATAGCCGGCTATGTTTTACAGAAAAGTGAGTCTGGTGAGTATCTGGATGCTTTGATGGATGTGGGGCCTGCAGGGAGCACACGGTCTAAGACTGCTCCTGTTCACAAAGCACCAGCTGCTACAGCAACACTCTCTAACCAGCAGAATCCTCAGCAGGGCAACACAAATCAGTCTCAGTTACAGCACCAGCACCAGGAGCAGTTTTCACTGAACAGCAAGACAACGATCACTACCACAAAATCGCCTAGTGGAAACCCTGGTAAATATACCATGTAGTGTCTTCAGCTTGGATATTGATTCCCCAGCCATTTGTTAGGAATGCATGCCAATTTCAACTACTTCCTTCCTGCTGCAGTCTTCCATATCATGCATGCTTCAGTGACAATAATTTGAATTGCACTGTATTACCCCCATCTCCCCGAAAAAATGTACTGCCGCTTTTAGACTGGAAAAATCTAATTATAACTCTTTCTAAAGGCATTTTTCACTAATCTTTAGTAATTGACAATAAAATTTTAATTATTACCAAGAAGAAGAATCTGCATTGAGAATTGGCACTCAGTGTTAACACCCTAATGAACAGAATTTATTCCATTCAGTTAGATATATCTTTCCCAATGTCATTTTATTTATTGTAACAGGGCCCCTTTAAAGGCTGTCAGATCTAATTCATGTGAAAAAGAAGTCAATGGTGTAAAGTCTTTAAATTATAATGACATTATTAAACCAATAAATTTGACAACAGACTTAGATTTTTTATGTAATGAAGAGTTCTTTGTAATTTGTAGAAATAAACTAATAATTATTTTTTCAGTGTTTGCTAAGTACAATAGGCTTTCTTTGACAAACTATAATTTTATAAAAGTACTGAAATGAATCAAGCTGGCAGCACAAGACCATATGTGTTCTTTATACACTAGTATATTATTATTAACAATGAAATGCTTCAATCTGGACCTCTTTAAAACTAGCATAATTTTCAGTGCCTTTAGCTTGTGAACTGTAATGTTTTTAGCATGAGAAATGAGTATTGCACAGTTGTGAGATGATTGGGATATATATATTTATATTTAATTAAATTAAATTAAATAAATAAACAATATAAAATGAGTAAAATCCCAATTTAATAGTGAAAGTGAACAAGAAACAGATAAATCTTTTTTAAAAATTAAACAATTGAATATAAATTATGTGTGTGCGCGCGTGTGTATTAATTTAAAAATAGAAAAAAACTCAAATAACTAAAAGAAAAGGGCAACCAAGCACAAAACAAACTAAATAAAACTGTCAAGAATAAAACTGTTTAAAAAAGACAGTAAAAATAGAACTAAATTAAAATAAATTAAATAGGGCTATGCAATTAGTGATTACTAAAACCTGTTTAAATGATTGAAAAAGATATTTTGAGTAATAATATTACTCCATACACATGTCATCATTGATGAAAAACTATGTTACCAATTTTGCACAAAGGGTACCTGGATATAAAAGTGGATGTATCTGATGTATGATGTAACAAATATTCTTGGATGTAAAGCCAATTATGTCATGTTATGAATTTGATGCTACACAAGTATTGCAAGATGTAAAACTAGATATGATGTTGCAGGAATTAAAGCCACATATGTACAGTACTAGAAATGTCTCACAAATGATTAAGGCATCATCACTAAGAATGCTGGTCAGAGTTTTACTAATGAACTTATGCCCATTTGATATATACCTTCAGTGATTTCATGGTATTCTAAATTACTCCTTTAGATCTGCCCATGATAATACATTTTTTTTTTACAAATGGTAGCATAAGGCATATAAAATCACTGTTTTGTCCTATATGCACACAGAAATAATAACACATTAACTAAGATTAATTCCACCTTCTTCCCTTTTATAGGCATCTCAGGTGACATAAAAACAATGACTGCAGACATTTAGAATTAAAAATAATAAAAGGCATTAAATTTGTTATGGAATTCGGCAATAAGTCTTGGTTGTCACATTTAGGAAAAAAATGTACTATAATAACATTTTGCTATTTGCAGAGCACAATGTAGGGTATTTCTATTTCAAATTTCAATGTTTTGCCTGATTTTCCTGATCACTGGCAGTCTTTTGATCCATTGCAAGAATGCTGTTCAATGATATACAGTAAAATGTTGATTATCTGAATGTCAATTATCTGAACCCTCATTTATTCGAACCCAGTGCTGCCCCTTGACCTTGATGTATCATTTTCTGTCTTACCACTATTATTTTATGTTAATAAACTTTCCCAAATCATTATAATTTTATTTGTCTGCAGTTACTTGCTATTTCAGTAAAACAAAAAAAAAAGTGATTTATAGTTGAAACCATGTAAACAATTAGGTTAAGTTCATAATAAATATAATATACATTGTTTCTTTAAAACGTTTGGGTTATTATTTATAAGCCATTTCTTAAATCAATTATTTTTTATATATTATTTCATATTTCAAAATACATAAGTAATGACCTTGGATTCAGTAATTTAATTATAGGTCTGATTACACTTGTTTCATATGAACTGGGTATTCTCATTTATGTTTGATTATCCGAACTATTTGATTAACCGAAGCTTCCCTGTTCCCAATTATTGGTTCAGATAATTGACATCCTGCTGTTTTCTGAAATCACTCTTATTGTATCATGAAAATAGGACATGATCTAATGGTTCATACAGCAAAATAAGACTCATTTTAGGAATGATTTTGTAATACATTTGTATCCCTATAGTAAAATGTGTTGTGTATAACAATTATATGACACAAATGTTTTATGTGCAATGTTAGCTTCTAAATTCACTCTAAATGTTACCCACTTTATGATCTGATTACTATTTTGCTTCAGGGGCTCGGAAAAAGAATATCCACTATGAGAGTGTCATTTCGCACATCTTTGATGGCAAGATTCTTAGTTCTGTGCAATGCCTTTATTGTGAGCGAGTAAGTGCAGTTTTCCTATCAAGTGTCATAATGTAAACTATCACTGATAGTGTCTTTTTATCAGTAAACAAATTAAAATTCTTAGCTAAGCAATATTTGTGATTAAAAATATATATATATGTTTTCATTTCATAAACCTTACTGTATGAAATATGCACATGTACTTTGTGTTATGGAAGAATGTAGAATTCAAATAAAAATTGTACATCTGTAAAAAATATATTATTGTAATATAGTAATAATTGCTGGCTTTAAATTTTAATTTGCTAATTACATCACTTTTGTTTTTATCATGTTATTTATAAAACTATAATATGCTTAAGCTATAATAACCTACTGACTGCTTACACAATCCAAGGTTTCAACAACGCGGGAGACTTTTCAAGATCTAAGCCTTCCCATTCCAAGCAAAGATTATTTACAAGTTCTTCACTCAAGTCACCCTAACATCCCTACAGGAGGAGGAACCATTGGTGGTCCTCGAGGTGGTGCCTGTGGGGACCAACTTGGAAGTCAAAGCTGGTTAACTAAAATGTTCTCTTGGATGAAAAGGTTAGGGTAGAGATGGTTGAGTGAACTCTCTTGTACATGTTAATAATTTCTTAGCCGTCATGCAAATATCTCATTTTTTAATACTATTACTATATTTTACTTTAAAAAAATAATGATGTTTGCCATTTGCTGTAATTTATTTTTAACCTCGACATTTCAAATAAATGATTATCTACGAATGACAATGTGTCATTATATGAAAAAAATCATGAATAAATTAAGTTCTGTTTAATGTGCAGCTGGTTTGTGGGTCCCACTATCAATCTTCAGGACTGCCTGTCTGCTTTTTTTTCTGCAGATGAGCTGAAAGGAGATAATATGTACAGCTGTGAACAGTGCAAAAAGTAAGCTGTTAGGGCAGGTTTAGCACCTCAAAAGAGCATATTTGGGTCATTTGCATGTATGGGATTAATGGCATTTTTACTATCTAAAATATGTGTCCTAACGATTTTGTCATGTTTTAAGTGAACAATTTTTTAAATTTATATTAAAAAATATGTAATACACCCCTGCCCATGTCTTGGTCTTATTTCAAAATTTGTCATGCCTTGGAAAATGCACTTTTTCAGTCCATAGCAACCATACTTTACATTATATACTGAAAAATTCAGCATTGTCTCCCCTATCTGAATTATAAATAGTCTTTTCTCTTGAGTAATTAGGCTCATCAAAACTTGTCAGACCAGGACTATACTAAACAACCAGTTTTTGTGAATGTTTCTGTTAATCCAATTCTGATCGTTCTAAAATAAAGCACGCTATGAAACATTTGATTGGTTGAGGCATACACACGCTGGCACTACCAAATACGGTGACCATGTAAAACAATTGACTTGGTGGCTCTGTGTTTTAAAGAAAAATGCCAAATAAAAAGCAGTCAGCATTGCGTATTTGGTGTTCTTCAAAGAAATCTAGAACTGAGCAACTATGAAAAACCTGGTTAAAGCGGAAATATGATGCCGATAGTAAGAGTCAGGATTGTGAACTCATAGTAGGCATCTGTACTAGTTCAAGTATTGCCAATACCAAACCGATGCTATCATCTTCTTGCCATCACAGCACTGAAATCTGCATTTTTTGTGTGAATTTAACACATTCTAAGAGTTCTTGTCTTTCTGCAAAAAAAGTGTGCTGTTCAGTAATTATGGAAAGGACAGTTGAATCAGAAATTTGATGCCAACTTTGCATTTTGGGATGACGCTCATGCGATAGACATCAATGCTATTTCAAGCATTACCCAACACCATCTTGTTCACACATACAAAATACAGAAATTTCATATTTTATGTGGATTGTCCTAGTTCAAAATGTTTAAATCTTTTAATTCTTTGATGAATTTTTCTTATTATGAATATACTGGGAATTCTTCTTACATACCTTCACACGCAGAGTGATAAGAAAGAATGAAAAAGATGAAGATAAAGTGAGTGAGAAAGAGAGAGAAATGGACAGAGAAAGAGAAAAAATGAAAGAGACAGACAGAAAGAGGGAGTGACAGTGAGAGTAAAGGAGAAATATGTAGAAAGAGGCACAGTAAGAGGAGAGAGAAAAGTAGAGAAAAAGAGAGAGAAAGTAAGAGAGAGAAAGCTGAAGACCAAAGAGAATGTAATTTTTAGTGTCTGTACATTTTGGTTTGTGAAAAATGTACCTTTGACAATTTTTTTCAAGAATAGACTACATCCTAGGAGTGGAGTTGGAAATAGCTTTTCGGATTAAATTCTCTGAAAATAAGACATTATATAATTTTTCAACTATTAAAGATATCAAAAATACTCTGTCAGATTGCCATAGATTATTCTAAGTTTTCTTTAACTTTGGAGTTACTGTAGATAATAAAATTCTCAACACAGAAGAAAAATATACTGATTTTGTTTTAAATTCTGTGACTGAACTGATTTAGTTTGAAGACTTCTGTAACTGCTAAATAATGTATGCACTTATTTAAATTCTGTGGCCATGCTGGTTTGGTTTGAAGACTTATAGTAGCTGCTGTATATAGTACAGATGTTTTGTTTCAAATTCTGTGGCCAAGCTTGCTTTTCCTAGCTGCTAAATAGTGTGGTCCCTGATATTCAGCTTAAAATTTTGCTGATTTTTGTTTTTGTCTTATGCAGATTGCGAAATGGATTGAAGTACTCCAAAGTGCTGAAACTCCCTGAAGTAAGATACATTTATTTTTAAAAGTAATCATGTGTTGGGTGTGTGCCAGTTACTTTTTAATTCTTGAGTACTTTAAACAATAGAACTATTTTAAATAGATTAGATGGATGGTGTATATTTATTAAATGTTTGCCCTTGTGTCTTGAGCTGTTATAATTGCCTCTCTTATTCAGAGGGAACCTTAAAAAGTGTACAACACTCCATGAACTTAATGTATTTTATAAGGTTTGTGCTTGTTGACAACCAGCTCTCAGGGCACATAAGGTTTTGTACTATGGCTTGAGCTGTTATAATTGCCTCATATTCAAAGGGCAGGGTTTAAAAGAACTTCATTAAAATGTGTTCAACACTCCATGAACCTAAATATTTTTTTTTTATAAAGTTTTGTGCTTGTGGACAGTCACAAAACTATGTTTGGGCACATAATGTTTGAACTGTCTTGAGCTGTTATAATTGCCTCTTATTCAGAGGGCAGTGTTTAAAAGAGCTTCAATAAAATGTGTACAATACTTCATGAACCTAAATATTTTTTATAAAGTTTTGTTGTGCTTATGGACAATCACCTGTCTGGACACATAATGTTTGTACTGTCTTGAGCAGTTATAATTGATTCTTATTCGAAGGGCAGTGTTTAACAGAGCTTCATTAGAATTTGTGCAATGCTTATAATAATAAGCATTATAATAAGGTTTTATACTTGTGAACAAGCAGTTCTCATGGAACTCGCACTGATAAAATTGAAAACTGTTATAATCTCATTTTAACATTCTGCATCATTTGAAGAAATTTTTAATAAATAAGTTTCATTAATTTTTAATGTTATTTAAATTATTTTAATAGTACTAGGATATTATTAGCTTGATAGCAATTGCTTATGGCATTATGACATATATAAAAATCTCATTCACTTTCACTTGTATCAGCATCACTAACTGATAACATGTTAGGCAGTCTGTATTAAAGAGTGTCTGTTAACTAAAATTGTACCCCCAAAATGCACTAAACACTTAATATTCATTTTAGCATATAAGCATTATGGTGTATTTTGTGGGTAAAAAATAAAGAGAACAAAATATAACTAATAATCCTTCAATGCAATAGAACTTCATTTACATTTTCTTTGTTTACATTTTGCAAAAGAAAATTTAAAAGAAAAGTTTTTAGAAAAAATAAATAGCTAGCTTTTTTTGTTGTTGAGCTCTTATGTGAGCATATAAATCAAGGAAAGTGTTATTTTACCACTTTGAGAAATAATTTGTTATATAAAAACTAGGGGCATTGTAATTAATTTAGTTATGCCCCATGTTATTGCTTGATATAAAATTGTGCATACCCAATTTCTGTTAAACCCACAAAATTATCTGTTTCTTCTAGCTTAGCAATTTACACGTGTCCTTAAAAGAGATTGTTGTGGTGGGATGGAAAATTTTACTTTCTGTAGATTTTTTCTGCAGTACATGACTCTTTTAATGTTTGGCCTATCTTTAGGTACAGTAGCAGTTGCCCAGTCTGATATAAGTTTTTTTTTTAGATTAATTGTCACTTTTGCCATATGTATGCAATCTTTTAGTATTTTTAGGGAATCATTGTCTCTTTGCTTCTCGGCTTGTCTCTGCTTGTATGATAGGAAAGGGATTTATTTATACAAAATAATTTTTGTTGATTATTTACCAGATGATCATTCACACAAATCCTTCCATCCTCCCCATATTTTTAATCCATTTTGGGCCAATTATATTTACTGGTTGTGTGGTTAGGACCATTTAAGATTTTCATAGATATGTTCATGTGTAAGTATTCAGGTAGAAAATTTCCTTACCTTGACATAATTAGTTACTCATTGCCTTTTGTTGTTTATTAGCCTAGAGTACTCACAGTAACTCTTGTTTATGCAGATTTTGTGTATACACTTGAAGAGATTTAGACATGAGTTTTTTTCATCAAAAATCAACACATACATCTCTTTTCCGCTGCATGGCTTGGACATGAAACCATTTTTACATAAAGGTATTTTATGCTGTCATTATTCATCCCTTCTTACGAATTTAACTTTTCCCATCATTCATTTTGACTAGTGGGTGCATTAAGCAAATCCCATCATTAATTTTATTTTTGATATTTTTAATTGGAGTCACAAACAAAATTTGTCAATTTCAATTATGATTTGTGAACTTAAAATTATATACATAATTAGGCAAATGAGCATTAACACATTTACCAAGCAGACACTTATTTGATGAAATAAGGATATAAAATGAAGACCTTAGTATTCTATGGCATCTAAGTGTATGTTGCTTTAATATCTCATCAGGTTTAGAAAAATGCAGTTTTTTTGCTGATGTTTTTAAATCAAATTAATTTTCAGCATGTCTGATTAATGTATTCTTGAAGTTTTCTTTTCTAATACTTGTAAATATTAGTTGAGAAAAGAATTATATTTGTACATCTTTCCAGACTGCAAATCTGAAGTTACAATGTATGATCTTGTGGCAGTTGTGTGTCACCATGGAACAGCTGGAGGTAAGCTTTCTTTTTCTTTGGAGTTTAGTGGCAGCTTTTCTCAAAACAGTCAAATAAATAAGTATTGGTTTTAGTCTTAAATAGATTTGAATCTACTGCCATTGAAGAGAACAAAAGTTAAGTTTCATTGATTGCTTTAATAGTAGGCTCAGTTTGTTGTTTTTCCCAGAGATTGATAGAGTGACTTTCATTTTCCCACTCATCATCTGTATTTTCTGACCTATGTTTCCTTGCTCTAGGTGGCCATTATACTGCCTACTGCCTGAACTTTTACAACGAACAATGGTATGAATTTGATGACCAATATGTCACAGAAGTTGATGTGTCCCAGGTCAAAAACTGTGAAGCTTATGTGCTGTTTTATCGGTATGTGTGCAGTATTTATTCTGTTTAGAGCCTGTTTTAACTGTATGCAAGTCCTTTTTTTTTTTTTTTTAGTTCCTCCATCTTACAATTAGTTTTATATATAATAGGAGTAGACGCATTCTTGTTTTAACTCTAACTCACCAGGGAAGTTCCATGTAGATCAATAGAGTACAATAATAGATGATAAAACCCTTTACCTCTTGACAGAAATTTGCATGCCTCAGTACCTTTTCTTGCTCACTTTACTTTTGGTTACATTGCTCATCCAGGCTGTTTAGTTTGCAGAATTTATAAGGTATAACCTTCTGTCCAGGTTTGTTCTGTTGCTGTTATTTCTAGGTTCATACTGTGGAAAAATTAAAAAAAAAACAAACTAGTTTAGACTAGTTTACTCAGATCATGCTAAAGGAGTTAAGGCAGCAGTTAAAAGTAAGCTACACTCATGTCAGTAAATGATCACTGTGGACAAACAATTCATGAGTCAGTAAATGATTGCTGTAGACAAAAAACTCACGTCACAACATGGTTGCTGTTGATAGAAATCTCATGCTAGTAAGTGCTCATGACTTAATTAAAGGAGTTGCTCAAGCTTATATAAATTTCATGGGTATTGGTGGAAGGGGGATTAAGTGAAATATTATATGCTTACATTCAGTGCTTCCTAGTTTAACTCATTGCTAAATATGGTTGGTAGAGTGTGTTCTTTCTGGTTATGTGTGTGGTTTTAATTTGCAATTTCAAGAATTTAACACATTTCTTCTGTCTCATCCATAATACATTTTGAAATAGAGATCAGTTTTCATATTTTCATTGCCATATCATATGATTTTTCGTTTTTAAAACCTCTGATTCATTGGCTTACTTGATAGTCTTTCATTCAATGTTTATTAAACTAGAGCAGAACACATTTTGCCAAGTGATGGCAATGAGAGTTGATGCCCTATAATTAGATTGTTTAGAACTGGGTAGTATTTTGTGAACCAAAAATTTTATACATTTGCAATACCCAACCTATTCAAGCAGTTGTTATTATTGTTTTTCTAGTGAAAAATAAGCAGTGTATATTTGAATGTTTGATGTCCTATCCCTATTTTGTTAGTGAGAAATACATTAATATATTTATTATATATTTATTGCTTGATCTGTAGTTTTAGTATGTGCTTTGTTGGAGCACCCACAGTTTATAGTTGTGCTGTCAATAAACATTTAATTAAAAACTTGAGAATACTCTTTTTCTCTTACTTCTATAAAAGGCAAGGTTGTAAATTGTTCTCAGTCTCACACCTGTTAAATTTTGAATACATTTTCATATAAAAAGGAAATGTTATAATAGTATGTTCTTGTTCTGACATCTTTCACAGGAAAAGGGATGAGCGGATGCAGAACGTGAGAAATAAAGCAAGTCAGTTACGTGATGCTAATGAGGTGAGACTTAGGAAATAATATAATTTATTGTTGATTAGAAACTGAAATCCAGTCATTCGACAGGATCAATTGCCATATGTGATTTTATTTTAATTTTTTTTGGTTCCATTTAATTAAATCACAGTCATATTAGCTTTCTCATGTGCCAATATGGCAAATATTTCTTTATAAACACATTTTTAGTGAATGTTAAATTGTTACTATTATGCATTTTTTCCATTCATTAATTTTGACATTGCAAGACTGTCAAATCATTTTTTAATATCTGACCTTGGCTAAAAATGGGTTCATGAGATTCATTCCTATCTTAAATGGATTGTGCACTAAACATATTTGGAAATGTCAAAAAAAACTGAGTTATCATGGCCTCCATTAGAAATGTAAACCCATTTGAACGATGGTTTATTCAGAGTGGTGCCCCTTCAGTCACAATTAGAAAAAGGGGTAAACCCAGTTGAACAATGATGTCTGCACATATGTGACCTGTCACCACAAAAAGATACTTAAGTCGGATTTTGGGGGTATTGAGATATATATATCAATAGAAAGAAAATTGAAAGGGCTTTCTGTTGATATAAAAATAAAGAGTGTAGGACAAAATATGGAAAAGTTATGTTTGTTTGAAGTGCACTACTGTCCGGACGGCCATTTTGAGAAAATCGGCCTCAAAGATTGAACACATTTCTGAGAGGTTTTTCCTTAGCAACCATATATTAATCTGCTTCATTTGCAATCAGAGTTGAAGAAGACACAATAGCTAACACTGTAATAACTATAAACAACAAATATATTGTTACATCATTTACAGACAACAGTCTTTTTAAGCCATAACGATTAGAATTTCTGTATGCGAGAATGACTATTGTGGCTCACAGAATATTCTAAAATTAAAGCATAATATTGAATTGATACCTCTTTCTAAATCTGATGCTAGCTCCACTAAATAAATCACAGATTAAAGCTGCATTACTTTCACATTCTTAAAAAAAGTATCGTTTAAATAATCCGGTAATTATAGCACACCTTTCACTTCAGTGTAGTCAGTTATCGTCAGCTGTCGTCTGCTTCGTCTTTTTCGTTGTTCGATCACGCGATTCGCTGTCCGTGTCACTTTCAGATGAAAATACATCAGCTACATCCTCATTAGCAAAATAATCAGATATCAAATCTTTAATCTGAATGCTTTCTTTTTCTAAGATGTTGCTTTCTTTACATGAATTCAACAAATTAGCAATTCGTTTCTCCATGTTTGCATTACGCATTACAGGACGAAACTGTCTCCCTTGTGTGCGTTTCAACCAATCGCGACCGTCTTTTTATGAGAGCATGCTTGGTAACTTATAGTAAGCTTTGATAAACTGTCTGCGGATTGGCTGACGCTTTTCACTTTGTTTACGCCAAGCACAGCCTTATAAAACATTCTGATTAAATGTTATAAATAACCAGTGTCGTCAGCATAAAAATAGGCTTTTTCCTGAGCATTCTGATATACAACATGATGAGGTTCAGCCAGGGATTCTACCGTCTATGATCGTCAGATTATAGCACTTTTGGGCCATATTTTTCCTTCGAAGTTAGACAGTAGGTCACAAAAAAATAATAATAAAGCTATTTCTAGTTCGAATTAAGGAAAAACACGCTAGTAATTTGTTGTTCGATGGTTTGGGAACACGCTAAAATGAAAATCTCAATTTCACCCATGTAGACCCCCACCTTCGTTTTTGCCGTTTTTCTTGGCTTAGCCTTGCGCGACTTAAGTATCTTTTTGTGGTGACAGATCACATATCAGCTTCTGACCCAGTTAGTGTATACTTGACATAGCATAGGACCTAGCACTTTATATTGTAGGATATGCTAGACAATATTTGCTTAGAGAAATTTGTATTATAAGTCGTTTTCAGAAGAGTGTCTTCTGGAATACTCTGTTTTTTCATGCCATATAAGTGCCCACATTTTTGATAGTTATCTTTCATATCAGCATTTTTAGCTTTTTTCATAGATCTTTTGACCATGCAGTACATTTGGTTAAAGATAGAACATATTCATAAATATTGGGCAAAATGTAGTGTTCTGTTGTTTGTTTTAATGGTTAAAGTCTAGAATCTGAGTACCTGGTATTCTCTAATTTTATCCCATTTTCTGTAGAAGTCTTTGGCCAAATGAACTTCAGCACTTATCTCTACTCTAAGGCCATGAATGGCATGAGCAAATGAGAGGGAAAAAATTCTTATTTTTTCTCTTTTGAGACTTATATATTTGCATTGTTCAGTGTTTCCTCTTTCAAGATTTTATATTTTCTGAACACTTAAAATGCATTTTTTATGTTAATCTTAGTTTCTTCTATTCCCCCCAAAATTAAAAAAAAAGGAGCAAAATATTGTAAAATTGTTTACATCTGCAAATAGTTATAGTCTTGCTTGGAATATGTTCACTCTGTTTTGGCTAGTTAACTAGTATATGGGCCATCTTACTACTTACCAGCTTAGTGACAGTCTGTACTATTGGAGAAATTGCTTTAAGAGTTTAGTCAAGTTCAATTCAAATGCTGGTAGTTTCAAACATGATGCCATTTAGTTGCAAGCTTGAGAATCAGTAGATTTTAGTAAGGGTATATTTCAGAATAATGATAGTGTCAATGAGTTGCAATCAATCTATAGAGTTAGAATTGTCTTGGAGAAAAAAAAAAGGACTGATAAGAGGACTGAGTTACATCTTTACCTGTCCTTGTCCCATATTTCACCACACTAGAAGGTATGCCTCAATTTATACAAGACGTAGGAAGTCAGCCTAACAATAATCTTGAATTTTATCATTAACACAGTGACAGTTGAATGAGACAGGTGAATAATTATATTAAGTTTAGGTGTCATGCTTTATTTTCAATATACTATATTAAGTATTCCAGAATTTAAAAGTAAAATGTGGGCATTAATACATGTTGTTAAATGCTTAAGTATTACTTGTGTACTAATTTATCCATTAAAAAGTATGTTTGATAGATTATATTTATTGATTGCAAAATGATAACATTATTTGTTTTTACAATGTTCTCTTTTATAATTTATAAATGAAACATAGTGTTATCTATTATCTATTGAAAATTCAATTATAAGAATTCATGCCACTTATGTGCGCGTGCGCATGCACACTCACTCACTCACTCACTCACACACACACACACACACACACACACACACACACACACAAAAACACACACACACACACACACACACACACACACAAAAACACACACACACACACACACACACAAACACACTTTTCTTTTTGATATATCTACATCATTGCTCTGATTAATTTGTAGATGCAGAATTCCCCTTCTTCCCCCCCCCCTCTTCCACCCACTCCGCCATGCATATTGCTACTCTAATTTCCTTGCCTACAGCCTAGTCTGCTACAGTTTTATGTGTCCAAACAATGGATCAACCGCTTCAACACTTTTGCTGAGCCTGGACCTATTTCTAACACAGATTTTCTCTGCAAACATGGAGGTAAAACATTAAGTGTTAAAAAATACCTACCTAATTTAAAACAGGTTGAAGTTAACTTTTAATTGTAGCAAGTTTATAAGTCATATATTTTTTAAATAGTATTTTTACATAACAGATCTTACAGGATAGAACAAGTTTTTGTTGTTTTTTTAAAAGACAAAATTAATTTGTAATATTTAGTTTTTTATAAGTGACACTTTGATACTAGATGGTATGTCAAGAATTGTGGGTGTATCTCTGTTATATTACCTTCATTAGCAAGAGTAAAAAAAACTAGTATAAATTTAATTATGAAGCTGGCAGCTCACACAAGCAGACTCTTCTGACCTCACAGGAGAAGACAATTAGCCTTATATTCAAGTGATCTCGTGAAAAGATAATTATCATTATGTACATGTGATTTCAGCCTTTTATACACATGATTACATGAGGAGATTTATCTTATATACATACACATGTTATTCATAAGAAGATTATTAGTCTTATATGCACCTAATTTCATGAGGAGATAATTAGCCTTATTTGTACTCATGATTTTGTGAGAAAATAATTATGCCTTATATACACATGATTTTATAAGAAGATGCACTTCATTACTTCATATATTTTTGTGTATTGATTTAGATTATCCTTGCTCCTTCAATTACATACCCTCTTCTATTACTGCAGATAATCAAAAGTCTGTTATATCATTTTGTTCTGGGGTGATATTTTGTTTGCCTCACTTAATCAAATGTGTAAAAAACTGTTAGTTCCACATTGTAGATTTTACTTTGCAGATTTTACTTTCCATTTATATAAAATATTGTAGCCTGATATTAAATTTTTTCTTATTAATTTCAATTGCAAGCATCAGAATTTGATCAAACTAAGACTAAAATCAGTAAAAGACTGCCATTTACACTGATGCCAGTTGATGATGTCTGTCTTTTGAGATGGTATAAACTGTATTTTCACTTGTGTTCCTTTTAACTTTGGTATAGTGTTCCTTTAACTTTGGTACAGTACTTACAGAGTATGTTTTCAGGTGTACCACCAAACAAAGTGGGTCATGTAGAAGAACTTGTAGAACCATTTGAACAGTCTGTTTGGGAATTTCTTTACAGCAAGTGAGTAGAAATTTTGTTTGGTAATGATGATGATGATACTAATCACAGCTAATTTAATTGACTATGGTTTAAGAGGCCTTTAATGTTCGCAACATTAGATAGATATGTATATCTAGTGATATAAGTGTAATGTCTGTTATAATTAAATTGTATTATCATGTTTATTTAGGAGTTTATACTAAATATATAATATGTTTAATGTTGTTGCTTTTAACACTTTAGTTAATACCTGCAATTGATATGAAAGAAACTTCGCCACCATTTCAGTTGTTGATTAAAAAAACTTGCTGCTACATTAAATGCAGGTGGGGGATATATGTGTATGTGTGAGCTTTAAAAATCATGTTATGAGCTTTAAAAGTAAAATTTTTTGAAAGTTTTAAAACAGTAAGTGAAATGTAACAGTACAGTTGAACCTGGTTATGTCGCCAGCCTAGGGGTTTGCCAAAAAGCATTGAGATAACTGATGATCGAGATAACTGAAAACCAGTATGGCGGCAATATATTAACATGTGCTTGAAATTCATTGCCACGATTTGTTTGATGACTCGATTGGCATATTATAAAAATGTATATACATGTTTGCTAACAATAAAAGGCATATGTACACCAACTAACAGCAGAGATTTAACAGTATACAATAAAAACCACTGTCGATTCTCGATACAAACCTTTCATTGTATTCTCCAACATTGCAAACACAAAGATTGCTCACAAAATCACAAAAAAACCTGTGGGGTGTAGTTCGTTTTTACAAAAAGCTAACCAGCATCAAAATTAAATCCTATTTGTTTTGAGTATTTGTCTTATAAACATTGCTGTTTAGATCCTATTTGTTTTGTTGTTTAATCTTGTCACCAAGATTGTTTAAGTCCCATTTGTTATGGGTTTTTTATCTTGCAAACTCAAGTCCAATGAATTAAAAATCTTTTTTGGTTGTCTTGTCAGCACTGCTATTCAGACCCCAATTATTGTGGATATTGTCTGGTCAGCACTGCTGTTCATGCCCGTGCCCTATTTGTTTTGGTTTTTGTCTTGTCGGTACTGCTGTTCATACCCTGCTTGTTTTGATATTTGTCTTGTCAGCATTGCTATTTAGATTATTTAGATCCCATTTTTATATATCTGTATATATCATTTTTTTATATTTGTCTTGTAAGCACTGCTGTTCAGACCCCATTTGTTATTGGTATTTGTCTTATCAGCACTGCTGTTTACATTCCATTTGTTTTGAGTATTTGTCTTGCAAACTCAAATCCAGTAAATTTCATCTTTTTTTGGTTGTCTTGCCAACAAAATTGTTTGAGTCCTATTTGTTGTTTTCCCTCATAGATTTCGTAATTCATTTGCACAAGTATCTCTGGCCTCTGTTAACATCTCTTTTCTTTATGATTTTGTTCTTTGATGAAATATTCGTAGATTCAGCCACTATTTTCAAGTTGTCTTTGTGCTGTTCATGTTTTGAGAGCCTAAATTTTAAGTGGAGTCATTGTTCTTGGGCTGTTTGTCTGTTTTGAATCACACTGTACTTACTGACTGTTCATGGTGATTAGTCTATAGTGACTTTTCAGAATGTTTACACAAGTTTGTACACCTAGTTTAGAATCATTTTGTTGTCAAGTCTTCAGCATCATTAGATAGTTTTCTTATGGATTGCCTAGGTTTGGAGGAGGTCCTGTGTGCAACAGACTCTATGCATGTCAAGTGTGTCAGCAGGATCTGGATAAATTGCGAGCTCGCCAGAAGAAGGAAATGGAGACATTTATTCAGGTATGCCTGCAGTATTTTTTTTTTAATTGAGTCTGGCATACCTCTTATGTGCAGATGTGTCTATTGTGTGGGTTATAAAATCATACATATTTTTTATTTAATCTGATATATCTGTTGTTTCAACAAACACATCTGGTTATTTAATCAGTTGTACCAATTGTGTTTGTATTCTGGAATACCAGTTATGTTATGTGTAATAAGGTGTTTGCAGTTGGTTTATTGAATCACTTAGACCTATATCTATAATGTTATTTAATCAGGATAGTAGTATGGTAATTAATATTATACCCATTGTGTGTTAACTGTTATTAGCTTTTCCATTTAAAAAATTAATTAAAAAATAAATCAAAAATATGTTATGTTTATGCATGTTAATTGATAAGGATTATAGGTTGTTGGGTGTTTAATCAGGTATACTGTTTATGTTATTAATTGAGTATACTATTTATGTTATTTAATCAGGTTGAGCTCTTCTGTTCTTTAGTGATGTATTTTTGGTGTATGCTGTTTAATCAGTTTTATGTATTTGAAAGCAATAAAGTCATGTGTAAGTTTGTGACATTCAAAGTGTGAAGGTAAACAACAACATATATGTTTGTTTTTATTTTATCCCCCAAGGCTGGAATGTTGAAGACAGGAGCATGCAGCTTGTTAGCAAGTTTGAAAAAAACATTTCATTCATAGCAGCCATAATATCTAGCCTTACAGAAACTTCTTCTCCCCCCTCCCCCAAAAATAAACCAGGTCACTAATATTTAGGCCCCCTGCATTTTGGGGTCACATTTTTCAAGCCTGGCCTATCATTCTGTGATATGTCTTCAAGCCCTGTATGTAGCTGGTGCAAACATTGTGGTTGTGTGTGTGTGTGTGTGATATTGATAGGAAGGAAGAATGGTGGCAGCTTTTGATGTCCATTCTGGTTAGGCTTCCCTTTTTCACCCTCCCTCTTTTCTGGAGTGCCTTTTAAAAATGAGTCACATTTGCTTTTATATTTGATTCTTGATTCTAATAAGCAAAAATCATAATTACACTAACATTGTAACAATTTTCTTTACTGTAATGCATTTATTTATTTCCACGTAAGTGCATGTAGATATTATATGGACTTTTAAAAGTAAGAGAATCACATTTGTGTGTGAATGTAAAGACACTTTTAAATTTTAAGAGAATAGCTTATAAAATTATAAATATGAATTATTTAAATTAAATCTGTAATTTTGCATAATATTATTTATCTCATATTTGTTGCAAAATGTGTACTTTGGAATACATATATTTTATAAAAAATACTTTTCTTGTAGCTTTGAATTCAATGTGTACTTTGGAATACATATGTTTTTTTAAAGACTTTTCTTGTAGCTTTGAATTCACACTGCAGAATCTATTTGAGAGTGTTTGATAACTAGTAAGTGAGCTAATATATGAAGAAAGAAAATGAATAGCAATTCTGACGTGCCATTTTATGATAGTGAGGCAGCTAAGCAAGGTGGCTGTTCATGCACATTTTGTAGTAAATGAATTAATAGTTGAAGAATAAAAATGAACAATTCCGTCATGCCATTTTATACACAGTAAATAATAAGTAAGCTAATAGTTGAAGATAGAAATGAACAATTCACTCATGTATTTTATGAGAATGTGGGATGAATAGTAACTGGTAAGTGTGATGACAGCTTCCTGTTTGTTTCCTTTCTGAGTCAAGAACTTCATTTACCAGTTGTTGTGGATGTGTTCTCACTTGTAAAACATTATTTTATATGTTTATTTTTGTATATGTATAATTAATGTATATTAATAATTATGTATATGCATAAATAAAAATTTATTTCAGAAAAATAACAATCCTGTCTTAAATAAAGAATATTAGTTTAATAAAATTGCTTAGTAAATAGCTGTTAAATTGCAGTTAGATTTTGATGTGAATTATTTGAATTTTTGAGAAATTACTGATTTTAGTACGCTTATAACAAGAAAACATTCTAATAAATGAATAAATATTTTATTGATTTGAATTTATTCTCTGAATTTTGGTCCTTTAATGTTGCTGATTTTATTAACCACTGATTGCAGTTAAAGTGTCACCTACTGCTCTACTTGCTTAGGCTTTTACAAATTATTTTGCATTTCATTTGTTTGTTTTTGAAATAGCACACAAAAAAATCAGGAAACATGCTGAAATTGTTTTTATTTTGCATTATACCTAAAGCACCAGTGCCATATCATTTGTATTTTGAATGACAAAGTTTAGATTTTTGTTACATTTTATGCAGAGCTTTTTTATCCTTTCATTTTTCTATTTTTGCAAGTGCTTAGTTATCTGCACAACATGTACTAATGTGTTGCTCTGTTGTAAACAGTTGAATTGTTCTAGATTACGGATTTTTTTTACTAACCAATGCATTTCTAACCTGGTAGCTAAATGAGGAATTCCAGGCCGTGGAACACCCTCCAGTAATCTATGCAATGAGCATGGCATGGTTCAAAGAGTGGGAATCATTTGTACGAGGCAAAACAGACAGTAGGTGTTTTTATTTATTTATTTAATTGTTTGGTTTATTTTTCAATTTATAATAGCACTTGTGTCAATGTAATGCAAACACACTGAATGTTACAGCTATTTGTTTTCTGTTTTTGCATTGATTAGAAAGTATTTTATTATACCCAGCATTTGTTGTCTTGTTTTTTAATATTTAATTGTGCACTTAAAAATAATTGGTGTGGGGTTAGTATTTATTCAGTTAATATAGTCAGTATTATATTGAATCAGTTAATAAATTGTGTCGTCACTGTAATAGTCTACCTCAGTCACTTAGTACTGCTTGCAAAATAATTATATTGGGTATATGTCATTATTTAATATTTAACATAATTCTTCATTTACTCTAGTAATTATTAAGATAGTGGATTATGTCATTATTTAACATAATTCTTCATTTGCTCAAGTAATTATTAAGATAGTAAAGGCAATTGAGTCTGCCATCCCAGCAGAATTAAAATAGTACCTAAATTAATTTAAGAAAACCTCATTTTATTAAATAATAAGTAGTGAAAATTACTCAATTTTATAATAATGTCTTTAGGTTTTACTAATATGTATTATGCTATGCTTATTTAATAATTCTAACAATGATAATATGACAAAACTCATTTAATTAATGAGTTGTCTGTAAAAATATTCTTTTAGCAGACATTTCACTGCAGCATTAAGGAAAGTATACATAAAATCTGACTAAACAAAGAAGTCAATCCTTGAATAAGTTTGTCATTTTTCCATATCTCTGTGTAATGCCAGATAAAAGAAAGAAAACAAAAGTTTACTTTTCATTTTGAGATTAGTAAAGCTTAAAAGTGTTGCACTTTGGGCATATGTCCAGAAGTGTTCTGGAACTAAATTTGATTCAGAGAAAGGTAGCTTGAAAGTCCACACATAATATAATTCAAGAAATAACAGTCAAATTAAGATTCATCCATGTTTAAAAGAAAAAAAAGTTGTCATATTATTCAGTGGTTAAATGCATACTGATTTATTCAACATTAAAAAAAAAAGCAGGCTTACCTTAAAATCACAAGAGTTGGAAATTCAGAGAAAATTGTTCTATTTAGCATAATATCACTGTTATTCTTTTTCTTTCATTTATATATTCCTAATGCAAATCCAAGATATTCCACCAGGCATCTTGCACATTGATGCCTAGGGAAGTTAAAAATGAAAGCAATTTTTAAATACCAGATATTATCTTCTAACATATTCCCTTGTATTTGTGCACACACATGATCACACACACATGCTTCCTTTCTATCTCTTTTCTTTAAGTCTATTATAAGTCATTAAATAATGAATATTTTGTATTCTTTTAGTTCCTCCAGGTCCTATTGACAACAGTCGTATCACAGTATATCGCAGTGGTCAGGGCCAGTTACGAACTACATCAGACTATGGGCAGCTATCACGGGATATGTGGAACTTTTTGTTGAATATCTATGGTGGTGGACCAGAGATTGTGACACATCAGCGCTCTGTCTCATCTACACAGCCTTTGGCATCTTCAGGGAGTTCATCGTCACCAACATTGAAAGGTAGAAATCATTAATATAATTGCAATAATTTTAAAAGCAACACTTTTTTCCTGCAAGTTTGTCTGATTCGTTTCCACTTGAATATGATCTTTATTGGATATCCTTTTATTCAATTGGATGGTCTTAGTTTATTTTGTTCATGGAGATAAAGCGTTTAAGCACTGCAAAAATTGTGCTGTGAAATATTTTAATTTTTCTGAGGAAATGTAAAGGAAAAACTCAATACATGAGACAAATATCTGTCAATAGAAAAAGAATGTTAAATTAATATATAATATTTCGGTCAAATTTCAGTCAATAAACTTGATTATTCTGTTTCACAGGAATATTGTGCTTGTGTGCATTTGCTATAGCCTTTTAATAAAGACTTTTTTTAAAGTTTATACTAAACAGTGTAATCTTATAATCTGGTAGAAAATTTATGTGTTGTGAAGTTTTTGTTTGAATGTTTTTACTGAGCTTCTGTTCTGATTTTGTAAGTTTGAGTACATTTCATGCAGGTTCTGAATGTGTATTTAATTGTAGAATAAGAATCTTCAGTTAGAAAATAATACTATCACTAATAATTTTAAGATTGCAATGAATTTTGGTTTGTTTCAAAGCTGTTGCTTTCTCAAAGTTATGTTAGTTTGCATAGGATGAAATACTCCAAAACAAAATACAGAAATATTGATTATTAGAACATCAGTTCTGGCCTGTTTTATTTTAATATATTGAGATTGAAAATAATACTACTTATTTTTTTTAAAGTGGTAATCTTTTTTATTATTTAAAATATATGTTGTAAAAGAATGAAAATCTTTTTTTATAATAACACTGATAAATGATGTGTGATATTAAAGTTATATTTTATTTTTAAAAAAAGATTATGATAAAAATGTGAAGTGCTTATCAATAAGAAGACTATCAGTTTATCTGAATAATTGTGTGCAAACTACATGTAGTAAACAGTGAAAAGTATGTGGCACAGAATGTCAGCAGCACCTCTGATTGCCAGGCTGGTAGCTTCAAGATAAAAGGTACCAGGGGATGCCACTCATCTTCACTCCAAAGTTCCTTGTTTGAGTCCCAAAAGGGGTCACTGCTGTATTATTAGTTGTTATCATATGTCATATGTCTACCAATCACATGTTATGATTGTTACATTTTATGCTATCACCCATTTCATAACAAGAATCTCTTCAAGCTGTTATTGTTTGTTTGATTTTTCTTTGTTGCTCAAAATCTGTGGCTGGTATGAGCTATAACTCAAGTCTGGCCATCTGCTCACTCCTGAAAGAGTATGATGTTGATTCAGCCATGATTAGCATTAGACTCAGGAGTGAATGAGCAGGCAAAATCCACAAACCCAGCACATGGGCATTTTTTGTAAGTCTTTGGAGCAGACATGAATGGTAGTCTCATATCTTTCAGTACAGTATTGTGGAGATAATCAAATCACAAAATCAGCAGCACCTCCTTCATACTTTGCATTTGTTCTGTTTAGTGCAGGGTTTCTCAGTCAGGGTTCTGTGGAACCCTAAGATTCCATGAGAGGTTTCCCCAAGAGATCATGATTAAAAAAAACAAACATCATAGATATATTAATTTTTAGAACTGAACATTATTTCAAGGGTTTCCCTAGCATGAAAAGGTTGAGAAAAGCTGATTTACCACTGTTGTGTTTTTCTTACATTCAATTAAGTGCTGATAGAAGATACCATTCCTAATACAAGTCCAAGATAATCCAACTGGCATCCTGTACCTTGTTGCCTAGGGAAGATTAAAAAGTGTATACAATTTCCAGATATGTTTATTGCTCTACAAAGTACTGGCTCATAAAAATTTTATGGTATTAGTGAACATGTCTGAACTGATAGGAATGGTTGGAACATTTGATTAAGACATTATTTTAAACTGGTTTCTGCATTTTGTTTTGTTTTGTAATTTGTAGATTTTGGGTTTGTTAGGACCAGAATTTCAGTGTAATCGAAAATTTTATCTTACACTTGAGTGGGTTTTTTTCAATTTTATTTCCAGAAATGGCTGTTGGCTCCACATCAACCCTCCCTCGCATATCCTCTGCTCCAACCACTATCACTGATTCTGCCACCACTAACAGTAGCAGTGGTCATGTAGCTGTAGCCATCTTGACCTCAACTGTTGCATCAAGTACTTCAGGATCATCTCAAACAGATGCTGGATCTTCTGGGCTCACTAGCTCTTCTTCCTCATCCTCAGAAACCATCACACCTTCAATGTCACCCAGTAAACAGTGTAAGCTAGATCCTGCCCTTACTAGCCAAAGGGCTTCCACAGTATCAGATAGGGGTGACAACACAGATGACAATGGACAAACATGCAGAATGTCTGGACTGATGCCACCACCATCTGTCTGCACCATGCAGGAGGTAAATGGAATCCCACAGCCAATGGATGTTACTCGCTTGTGATTGAGTGCAAAGATATAGTTATGTAAACAGAAAACAATTTAGGATTTAAAAAATTATTACCTATTTGAACTTTAAAGAAAATTATTGGATATATTCCCTAAGAAATAAATGACCTTTCCCAGAATGGATGATTTTATGCTTAATTGCTCTCTGTGCATGGGTGTGCTTGCATGTTTGTTTGTGAGTGGATAATACTGTTTTCACAAAGATTTGATTGTCAATGGGAAGCATTATTAATTTTATAATCTAGAAAAAAGAAACGGTTTTGTCTCTTTATTAGAATTCATTTTACTGCAAAACTGAAATGCAGACTTGAAGAACTGCTTTGTGGGCTGTTAACAATGTTGTGGGGTCAAGGTTTGTTTACCTGTGCCTCTTGCACAATATTAACTGAAAACCGGTTATGTTGGATGGCTTGTAATGTAGTTTATACAGTGTACAATTAATAATACATGTATTAAGTTGTTTGTTGACTTTTATAAATATTTATTTATTTATATTCTGAATTGTAAACTAATGGAAGTAAAATAATTTTATGAATTTTTCTGTTGATTTTTTTCTTCTTTTTACAAAACAAAGCTTTAAAACTAATTTGCTCATCTGATTCTCTCTTAGTATTTAGCTGCTTAATTTTAACAGGTTAAAATGTAAGATAGACATAGTACATTAAAAAAATAATAATAATAAACTAAGTAAAAATAGCAATGAAATTGATGTTTTGGCTGATGAAATCTGCAACCTATAGATTTAAATACATTTTCATGTTAATTTAGTACAAGATAGTTTTAATGTTCTTTATAGTAATCAGTCAGTTGAATAACTAAATTAATTCTTATTAAGTGAGAATCACAAAATGGCTTTGTTTCCAGTAAATCTAGGCATGCAGGGTTTAATGCAAAAATTAATAAATAAGTAAATAGATGTTAAACCTGCTCACTGACTCAGTAACTCCTGCAAAATGTACACTGATATTTACAAATACGAAACAGAAATTATGCTTTACCTGTGACAGGAGATTATATATTAATTGTAATATAGCATCTGATTGTTTGAATTGCTGAGTGATACAACAGTAAGAATATATGCAGTTAAAGAGAGTAATGTACTACTGATTGATATACATTTGCTCACAATTTTGACAACTCAGCCATCTTTTCAATGGAGTTCTCAAACAAAGCATAATACAATAGCTGATGGTAAATATTTCGAATATTTATATTTTAGGTTGTATGCAGCAATTGATTAAAAAATAAATAAATTTAATGATAAGTATTGGCTACTGAAGCATAAGAGGATACCCTGTGTTAGAAATCTTCTTCTTTTATGTGTATATGTAACAAGAATTTTGGTAATATGCCAGCAATGATATTTACAATAATATATTTAAAAATAAAATAATTAATTGATTTAAAGGATTTTTGTCATTTGTAAAACGTGTCTAATGTTATGAGTATTTTAATGTGCACTAATTGACTAACACCGGTGTTTATACTAGTATTTATATTTAGTTAGCTTATATGCAGAATGTATTATTGTTATAATTTCCACAGTCCATGTTGAAATTGTAGAGAAAGCACAAACTTATCAGAAAGTGTGTGTGCATTGTGTGGGTGTTTGCATATTCGAGCTAAGCGTGCTTGGGTTTTTTGTTTGCTTGCGTTCATAATTGTAGTGCATGACCACATTAAAATATGTTTGTGAATATGCTGGCGAATGCTATTTAAGTATTGCACATTTATTGGGTTTTTTCCTGTGAGTAATATTATAAGTTTTTGCATTTTATGTAAAATAATTTATGTACCATATTTAATGTGTACATAAAATATATGTTGACTCTTGCATCAAATTTACCTAGCTCAATGAAATACAAAAGCATGTTTTCTTGGATAAATTTCTTAAAATATTCAGAAAAGTGATTTAACATATGACAAGAAAACAACCACATTGAAAATAACAAGTGTGGTAAAATTTGCACGAGCAATTTTAATTGTATTTATTTTTTTTAAACAAACCAAATAAAATAAGATTAAAAAGTACAACCATCCAATGTCAAACATTTTATACCATCTTATATAAAAAAAATTGTAATGTTTTATTTCTACAGTATTAAGCTTCAGTACTTCACTTTGAAGTTTAACAAAAGAAAACAAAAACTTTACGAAATTACAACTGGAGGACATTTGTATAACATAATTAATATTCTCTGTGTATTTTACAATTCATGGAGTGCATTGTAAATTCCTAAACTCATATTTCAAAGAAATCAGTTTCAAACATTTCTGTCACCTTACACTGAAATAAAATTTAGTGCCCAATAATTTTATTGCTTTATTTTTTTCCTGTGACACACGCAACTAGCGACCTTAAATTAATAAATTTTAATTTAATTTTTTTTTCTGTGCCACATGTGACTGAAGACTATAACTCTGAAGTAATCTGGAAATGTTATGTTTGTGACATTTCAGTCCATTTACAGATGTTTACAGCAGTTTGTTGATATACCCTCTGACCTGTGAGATGTTGACAAAGATAGAAATCTTCCATAAATAATACAAGTTGAATGCCTATTTTGTTGTTGTTGATTTTGAAATATGTTGTTTTGTTTATTATACATTTTTTAAGGCTTCATTGATCTAGACAATGTAAAACTTTGCTGTACTGTTGCATGCACTTGTGGCTTTTTCATTGTGTGAATGTAATCACTTGTAGCATTTCACAGCTCACAAATTCATGTGTTTACTTGCTCAAGATGAGAAATTTACAAGATACTTAAACCTGTTTTCAAATCACGTTGTTGTGTTTATTTGTACATTAGTCCCAGAATGATTTGTACCTTTTTTCTATTTGTGCATGTATATTAATTAAGTAATTTATTTCATTGCTTATTCAGTGTTTACCTATTGCCTAAATGAAACTGTCCTACCTTTTTCTGTTTTTTATAAATTTATATCATGGAGAAACAGAAGTCCATAACTGCTCAGCATTATTGTTCAGGTGCAATCTGGAACACCCAGTCATAAATTTGCTCTGGCTATCAAAAGATATTTTTTTCATTTTCAAGAATATGCACTTTTCATACAGATTAAATAAATTTGGAATTTCATATCAAACCTGAATAATTAAACTTTCACATGATTATGATGGACAGGAAACTTTGTTAAGAGTTCTATTCACTTTACAGAGGTAGGGAAATGTTTTGGAATCACCCATGACTTAGAAATATAAATGAAACTAGAAGGGTTTCCCAATAGACATGAAAAGAAATAATAAGTTTAGTTTAAAACACATTTTGAAATGAATCATTGGTTGCATCTTTTCAAGATTGTCCACATGAACAACAGTTGATATGATAAATTTCCAAAGGAATAAAAGATGGTCTTTTGTCTGTATAATGTTTGTGTTGTGTTAGGGAGATAGTACTGGTGGTATCTGATGTTATCATAAGTCCTAGGAAGAGGGGAAGGTGAGTCTCATGCATGAAAGAATTATTTAGTTGTTTTCCTCAAGGTGGTTTTTTTGAGAACATTATTTGTGCAAGGGTAGCTCCAGGTGGATAGTTAAATAGGAGACCAGTCTCTCACTTGCAACCACTTTTCTTTTTTAATCTATTCCTGTACTTAGATTAAGCAATGCAACAAAGGTAGCTCAGGTTGGCATAGAAACCAGAACTCAACAAAATCCTTGTAACAAGATCGCCATAGTTCCTGATATTTCTGCTTGCTATGTAATATTTTATGAGTACCTCTGAGATTCCTAAGTTTGGGTGGTTTCAAAAGCAAGAGTCTATGGTGAAAACAGCTAGTTGGAATCTAGAAGACAAATGTTTTAGTACATGTGCAATATGAATAAATGTCTTATATTAATTTTTTTAATGTTTGTTGTAAATTGATTAGTACATCTGCAGGTACAGTTTCATATTTTTATAATAGCAAGGATCTTGATCTTTTTTAACTGCAGATTACCATCATTCTCTTTCAGAATACATGTACTGATATCGCAAACCACTTTTCATTGGAATATTATTACTATTGACACCAGTTTTATGGTGTTGCTCACATTAGAATAATAGATGGTGGGACACAACACACATTGTTTGACCCCCCATTCCATGCCTGATCACTTTGAAAAGCTTGATTGTTCATATCTGCTTTGTACAATTATGTCACTAATAATATTATCTCAATCTGCTTTATGTTAATAGTTTTAAATAAATTTGGCATTCCTCTAGTAAACTATTTAAAGAAAATAATTTTTTAAAGTGTTATTTTGAATGTTTAAAACTAATCTGAATATTGAAGGACTATTGCAGTGTATTTATACACATTTTGTTGTTGTTGTCCAGTTTAAAATCTCTTTGTTTTCATATTTAAACATAAAAGAAGTTTTATTGTTATTCTCATCTTGAACATCTTTTCAGTGGTCAGTGCCTTGGTAGAATACTCGATTTTGGTTGCTGAGGGCTAACTTACCTGTGCAGATTTATTGTCAAAATTTTGGATTAAACAATTCATTGTTAATAAAATGTGCACCATCAGTAGATGTTAACAGCATCTTCATCTTTTTATAAGTGTGCCTTTTTTAAAAAAAAATCATGTGGATTTTCAATCTGTTGTCTTAATCTTTGTTTCAGTTCATGATTAATGTATGTTTATTTAGTTCACACAAGAGTGATATTTTGAAAATTGTTTTTTGTTTTTAACTAGTGGAGATAATTTGATCTGTATATGCATACCTGCACAAAAGTCTTGGGCTTGCCAGATTCTATTGTTTTTTAATAGTCATTTTTTTACCTCTGATTTACCCAGAAAAGATATAAATTTTTCCCACCTCCTCCAAAGTAGCTTAAAGAACTGACATAATTAATCATTTTGGTTTTTTATTTGTTTGAAATTTATATTACTATTTTTATTGTTTATTTTTAAAGTGTAACAATGCTGTCATGGGGTGGTGCTCTAGTCTACTATGGCAAATGGATTAATAAAACAAAGTTGTAACTATGGCAAATGGATTAATAAACCAAAATTGTAACTTTTGGCAGATGAGTTAATAAAATAAAGTATGTAAAACTTTGGCAAATGGATTAATAAAAATGTTGTAACTTTGTCAAATGGATAAATAAATAAAATTGTAACTTTGGCAGATGGATTAATAAAACAAAGTTGTAACTTTGGCAGATGGATTAATAAAACAAAGTTGTAACTTTGGCAAATGGATTAATAAAACAAAGTTGTAACTATGGCAAATGGATTAATAAAATGAAGTTGTCAACTGCAGAACCTTGTCTGGTGAGGTCAAAGCCTTCATTGTTTGTAAAGCAAAATCTGTCCAAATGAAGTGATGCTGGCTTAAAGGGATAAACAAGCAAGCTATGTCAGTGCAGTTGTTTATTTATTGTACACCCATTTGAAATGTCATCATGCAGTTGTGCATGTTCTGAGATTTACTCTGATGTGCCATTGTTAGGGTTACTTGTACAGTGTTAATTGATAAATAAAATGTGTACAGATTTTTTTAAATTGTGCTTTCCTACTCAAAACTTTGCTATACAATTATTTTTGATCTCTGTTTTTCTGACTGTTTTTGCTGGTTAAAGATTCCTTGCTTGAGAAAATTGTTGTCTTATACCTGCAGTGATTAAAATAGTGTATACTGAAAGTGGTCTAAATTGTTCTGATTTTTATCTTAGAGGATCTTTATATTTTGGTTACTTGTCTCTTTCTAAAGTCACTTGCTTTGCTTTGTAACATAATTATATGGATTTTTTTTCTCGTTTTAGGATTAGAGTTCTTTCAGTTAAACAACCCCAAATACTTTCATATTCTTGGCCAAGTTGCTTTTTTTAGCCATAAACAAAATTAGACAAAAGATGTAACCATATGAAGCAAAATAAGAATTTGTCAGTCATTCTGGCTACAGAATGACAGAAATTGCATAAACCAAAGTTATTATGTGTTTAGTAAAACAGTATACAAGTCAAACATTCCACTGATCTCTTTAATAACTGGATTTTCTATTAAAAAATATATTTTTTTTAAAGTTTAGAAAATAAAATATTCCTACTTTTCACCCACACAGCAGTTTCACCTAACTATTTAAATTGAATTAAATTGATAGTGCAAGGTAATTTCAGTTTGCAATGGAGGAAATAAAACTGGCAGAATTCAGACTCCCTTGTTTGATGATGGTAGACTTTGAATCTTTTTGTTTTATATAGAGATTAGTGTAACAATCCAAAGGATAGATATTATTAAAACACAGTAATAATAGTATTGTTTTAGAAGATGCTTAATATGACACTTTTACGTTTCTGAAAGACTTTTAGAATTTCTTTGGCATCAACAGTAAATCTTCGAGTGATCTCATGATAGCATCACCAGCCTTATCATGTATGGCTTCACTGCATTTACACTTTGGGAAAACAAATACCCATAATTTATGCTTTTTTTTTTTAAAGCTAAGTTTAATTTTAAATGTGGATAATATAGATTTACTATTTCATTTACTAAATTCCATCATTTTAGAGAAAACAACAGATCTGCTGCCACCACATTTGCTTCTGATTAATGTATATATGGAGATATTCTGTTCTCTGCTAATCTTACCATATTGCTCAGTTTAACTTTTTAAGTTTAAGGTAAGATTAGCAGAGAACAGAATGGAATGGAGGAAACTGGTTGTCAGATCATCAGTGGTGCCCCAAAGGTTGACAAGACTATCATTGAAAAAATTCAAAGCAAAATCAATTGATTTAGATTCATTGGTCTTAATATTTTCTTTTTAATACACTGATCTGTTGGCCTCTAATCATCAAAACAGTTTGGGTACATCGACAATTAGTATTTAAATGTTGAAATATTGCCTTGCTTTGCACACAACTTTTATACAAAAGGGGGGGGGGGGGGGGAATCATTGTATGTTAAAAAGAATAGTAAATCCGTCACACCAACCAACTTCTTGTACTTCCCACCTCATATATATATCTGCACATACATTTGTCATTCTTCTCTATTTGTTAATTATGCTGCTAATTTCAAAATATCTTTGATCCTTGGTTTGGCCTGAAGTAATATTAATTTTTAATTATTTCAGTTATTTTACCCAAAAGATACATTTAGAAATAAAAGTTTTGTTACATGAATTTATTTGAATCCATACAAATTTGTATTTTGTACTATTTCTTATTCTTATGTAATGCTGATGTATTGACATGAAAAAAATTTGTTAACCATAGTTCTTTTAAAATCAGTTTAAATTTAAGATAGAGTAAATGTACTTTTAAAAAAATTGCAACAGAAATGATAGATGAATCAAATCCCTTTATTCCCCTATATATTTTTATTTTAGGAACATCCTATCTAAAAATTACATAACAATAAAAACACATGTTATAGTCATAATTTATGCTTAAAGATAAAAGACTTGCTGCATTGCAATTTTTGCTTAACAGATAAAAATAAATGTTTACGCCAAGATTAACAGTTGACTTAAGCTTGTAAAAGTCTTATAGTTTTTAAAAATAACTTTGATCATTTATATTTTGATGTAGATGGTGATTTATCTTTAAGTAAATGTGAAATATTTATATAATTATGACTAAGTTTCAGTTTATAAGCAAACTTGAAATGTTCTTACAGTTATAATCATGTTTCAAATCTGTAAATTGTATAAAGAGAGACAGTTTTGCTGAGAACATAAAAGGCAGTTCTTTATTTTTGCTTTAGATGTCCCTGTTTAGTTTTAATTCTACTTCTTCACTTACTAAATTATTATTATTTCTTTTAATCTGTTATAATAACCACTAAATTACTACATCATTCTTATTTTAAATTATTTTATTGTTTGTATGGCTTTAAAAGAAAAATGTATACAAGCTGAACTTATTACAACACTAAGTTATTGAATATTCATGAATGAAAATAAAATTATATGGATAAATGTTAGGTGACTGTTGTATATCAGCATTTTATATTAACAGTTCATATTTATTCCAAGGGAAAATGCCTTAATTTTCTACCTGATACTCTTTACCAGTATAAAACAGCTTCCATTAGGCACCATAAAATGCCAGTGTATGTTACCAGCAATCATAATTTTTCCAGATTGAAGCACATTTTTGTTGGTGTCACTATTCTCAATTAAATCTATTTCTTAAAAAATATTCTCATGAAGTTAAAATGTTAAATTTTAATGCTACTAAAGTATAAACTTGTTGATTGGTAATTAATGTTATTCTTACCCCCCCCCTTTTTTTTATATGAAGTTTATGATCATGTTTCAATCTATAAATTATATAAGGAGATATGCTTGTATCTGGTCGAAATAAATAGGTTACGAATGGCTATCTAGGCCTAATGGAAGCTATTCTATGTAATAAACATTTTACATTTATAATGGTATATTTAGTTTAGTCTGATAATCATTGAAAATATTGCATAAAATATGTTTACCTTGGAAGAGGAATCTGGTATTTTTTAAAGTGTTCTAGATAATTACAATATTTTGTTCTTATTCATTTCTAGTTTTATTTTTCGATGTTTTAGAAACAACACTCAAAGCATGATGCTACATTGTATTTTTTCCCTCCTAAAAGGCTTTGGAATATTGACAAAATGTTCAATCTTTTATTCAACAAATAAAAATATGTACATTGTTGTATCTCTTCATTGAATGTTTGTTTGAAATATATGTTTCGAATGTAACACTACTTACAATATTGTGGCGTATTGTTACTTGTGATTGCAGTAGGAGAGAAAGATGAGAAAATGTAAGTGTTAGTTAATTACTCCCTTGCCTGCTTCTGGAAACTAACCCCATTTCTCAGTCAAATGCACACACAAATAATAAATCAACACATGGACGCACAACAAAAATGATGCGTCATAAAGTCGTCTTAGGGTAAACGTGATGTAATAATTAATAACTAGCTCTAAGCCCCCAGACCTTGTGGTAAATGCAGTCCCTAAAACTAATAGATGCATGACATAAAGGAACAATACACAAAGACTAGATTATAAATTAAAAGAATTTGATAAAGAAAACAGAAAACTGTGGAGCAATGTCTAAGGAATCAAAACAAAATGAGTCTTAAAAATTATAATTAGGGAGTTTTGTGCAAATAGCATTGCTATTTGTTAAAACAATGTCTTTGAAGAGTTTCTTGTGCTTCAACTTATCTAGATCAGAGAAGAATCAGTCAGCTTAAATACAGCAACGATGATTTATTCTGGATCCTTGAATGAATACATGGTTTGATGCAGACCAACAACAAGTAGATGTGTTGGTTGACAGCCTTTTCTTACAACTGGGTCAACAACACAATTTAAAGGTGACGGTGAGTGAACAGCCTTTTCTTAGCCGTGATCAGTCAACCTGTAACAGTTTGCCAGGCTGGAGATAAAACAATAATGTTCCTCCTAAGTCCTTCTATACATTGTTTATGATTGTGCAACTGAACAGTTTCACTTACTCCCAATCAGAGAGACGAGCTAAAGCAAAACAACATTCTCACACTCACTCTTGTTCAGACCTTAATTAATATATTTATTGATACAAACAATTTATGAACACTAGGTATTTAAATAAACAATGGAATAAAAAGATATTAGTTTTAATAATAACAACAGACTAGAGAAACCACAATACTAACCTGCTGCTGGCAATATCTGTATTATAAAATCCGAGGAAAATCCCACAAACGGGTCTATAGACTTAAAATTATTTTGCCTGGAAAATTACTACAGAGACAAATCATGCCTATAGGAAGATGCTTAGTAGGGTCCAAAGTCAACCTAATTTTGGCTTTCTCTAGTATGCCTATGTATGTGTTCTACCAGCTGTTAGCCCTATTTTGTTTTTTTATTCAGATGATACATCACGCACTAGGTCTCAAGTGTATGCTGACCAAGGTACACTCAACCAGACACTAAGTTTTTAGGTACACTCAGAGTGGATGACAAGCTTGACCAGAGGTTATGTAACTGATTAGTTGTGGAGCTCAAAGAAAAATGTAATTAAAGTGTCAGGGCTTCAAGTTGGAAACACTTTGTAGAAATAATTAGAGGTGACAAAGTCACAACTATTGTTACTATTAAATCATTACTATTATATTTGAATTATTATTACGAGGTAAAATTATTCTGTTTCTTAATTACTTAATAAAGTGAGAAGGTGGACGGACACTTCAAAAATATGTATTTAAATTAAATGTTACACTTACAAAGTGTTCACTAAGGTAATGCATTTAAAGCAAATTTACCCTCCAGAGTATATATTTCTCTGTTTCAACACTCGGGGTATTAGTTTACTGTCCACTAATACAACGCAACACATCCTTGTACACTGAAGAATGCAATGCAAGGTATTTTCCTCCCTTTCAGTTCAGCAGTTACATTCAAAAACATATATTCCAGAGTTAAATGTTAAAGGTACCGCTACACTATAAACTAGTATATCCAATACAGTACAACACACCCATATTCAGTGAGACTGCAAAGCAAGGCTTTTTCTTCCTTTATTTAAACTTCAAATGACTCAAAATACCTGACCTGTTTGTCAGTCTCCAACCATCCATGATGAAGCAGAAAAAAACTGACACAAAATAAATTTTGGGGAGAAAACTATTACAGCAAACTGACAACCATGTGCAATTAAAGTGGTCAAAGAGATTGAAATAAAATGAGTATGACTGGTACAATTTCATTCTCTATTAACATATAGGTTGCTTTTATTAAACAAGATGGAAATGTGCATAAAAAGCAAATACCAACCATTCATACTGTAAAACAGATTAAAATTCAGTATTTTAAGTTTATGTGTGGTTCAATGTGTGGTGAATAATGCTCACTGAAGAAAATATAAGTTAGTCTATGCAAACCATAAACTTATTTACTAAACTTTAGTCAGCAGATACCAAAACAGAGTTGCAGCCCACAAGTGACTTTTCTGACTAGCAATACAATATTAATGGGAGAATGCAAATCTTGGTTCTAACTTGGTGTTTATAATGAGCTGAAAAACCTTGACTTCAATGACTTATGCAAGAACTCCTGGCGTCCAGTTTAAAACAATGAAAGACAATTTATAAATAGAACAAGCTGTTAAAATATGGAAATTGTTAGTCAAATTTTTGGTGAGTCAAAGTTCGAGGATAGAGGGTATCTACCCATCAAGAATTTTATAAATATACTAACCATTTTATTTTAACAGGTAAAAGTAAAAACTGTTACAGATTTTAAAAACACTAAAAAATCCTTTGAAAGTACTTTCACTAGTTTCACCCTTGGACGACACCCTCCAAACATGTCAATGACTAATTTTAACTGAATTAATGAACAACTGCATGCAAAGTAAACCTCTAGATTGTGTTCCTAAAGAGAAAGAGAAAAAAAAGAAGAAAAACTAGTACAGAACTACTATAAAAAGTGCACCCTCTCTGCTGTACTCTTTCAAAGTGAAGCCAATCTTACTGAAAGACTGAAGCTGAGTCACAAAAGAAACATGGGAATGCATTGCACAGCAGAACTGCCAGTTTTTTTTATTGGTCACTGCTGTGATTATCACCACAGTTGTAAGTGTCTCAAGGTGCAAAGTTAATTGTTTAAAAAAGTTAACTACTATTAATGATAAAAAAAAAAAAATCAATTAATTAAAGCAGCACATTCAGCAAAATGTTGGCTAACACAATTTTATTTTGGTGTGTAGGAGCAGAAGAAATTCACCTGACAACCCACCTAACATGAAATCTATGTGCAGTAAACCATAAATATAAAACCCCTATCCCACAATAAACAAAGAAGAAAAAGGAATAGAGAGTATTTAAAAGTATACCATATATCCGATCACATACAGGGAGTGGAATGAAAATTAGGCACATCCCTCAAAAACTTCAAATACTTTTTATTTGGATTTGAAGCTTAAAGTAAAATAGTGAATTTAAACTTATTAGGCTAGGGTAGGGATCCATGGCTGTCATCATTGCATCCATCTGTGATCAAGTGATATCATAACTGCCAGATGAGATGTACAGACAAAATTCACAACAGGATACTAGATATAACTATGTGTGTCTCCAGTCATGAGAGGTGTTCACATTTCTGCCAAGAACATTAATAATTCTTTTTAAGAGTACTGATGTAATGAATAGCACAAAAGGAACATTTTTTTTGTTCTGACTGTTATTATTACATTACAATTAAAGAGAAAAATATATTGTTTATATATCTAAGGAGGAATCAATAGAAAATTCAAACTACACAAGTCATATGAAGTGGGCTAGGAACATTTTTGTAAAGTTATTGAAAAATCTGACTTAACCAAGGCTTATTTTATTTATGCTAATTTTTACAGGGAGATTAGTCAGTATCCAATGAAAATAAGCTGATAATTTCCATAATTTTATTTTTGTTGTAGAAATACCCATTTTTTTATTTCTTCGTTTTCTTTTAAGGGATGGTTAGGCTGCAATGAAAGTGTACAACTTTAAGCATAGTTGATATAATTTGTCTTTTTTATACCTCAGCTGAAATCAGTGCAACATTCAAAATGCTTTTTAATAAGTATACAGGAAAAAACTACAACTTGCATCAATTTAGATACAAGCAAAAGGCTTGGTCCAATACTATTAAAAAAAAAAAAATCAATATCAATATCAGCTAAAAATAAATTTAGTTATTACATCTAGTTCTTATTTTAGCCCTTATTGCCAAAAAAAAAAATAAAAAAAAGCATGCCATTTTAAAATTCATTCAATAGCTTAGACATGCTTGGGTCCAACAATTATCTTCCAAAAAAAGGCACCAGAATTTACAATAATAATATTATTAACATAGTCATCAAAAGTATTTTTAAAAAAAAGAAAATGGAAAGCATAAGAAATGGTTCCCATAATTAAAGCTGCAATGCTATTGCAGTAGTAGGATCAACTGTCATCACTCTTAGACTTAAGAAAGAAACATTTTCCTTGCATCTGATTCTAAGTTATGAAATTAGAAATGTCAGACCTTGAATATACTCCATTAGATGTAGTCACACACATTTTATTTTATCCTCAGGTTCAATCTTTATGAAGGTAACTTGGGGCTAATCACTATCAATCACTCTAATGACAATGAATTCAGCTTTAATTGTCGTAATGCATTTTGGTATGCAGAGAGATCTTTTTTGATATCGGTCATTACTTTGTGCTGGCATGTGTGCAAGCATGTGTTAATTTGAAACCTCAGCTAGGATACACCAGCACTCACTGCTACAGGAGCATTTGAAATAATTCGCTGCCAAGGATAAATACGCTGGCCAGGGGGAACAATTTTATATCTCACTGTCTCTCCCCCACATGCCATTATGTGATCCAAAAGCTGTGGTGCAGAACGTTTACGACGGACAATCAAAAAACGCTCCTTCCCCTGTCCCTTGCTATTGCTCTTCAAACCCAGCCGACGGCACTCATTGTGGATGATGATTCTTTCATCTTTGCGAAAGAGGGGAGAGAAGACAAGATCATCTTGACGTGCTGAGGCTGCATATGCTTCCAAAAGTTCTGTCACGTGCTGCCGGAAATTGGCGGTAATGCCCTTGGCAGCATTCAGTCCCAGGCCTTCACGATTGATTATCTTCTGCATAGACACTGGCTCCTCAATGCCAGTCCCATCTTTGCCAATTCCACCACCTGTCCACCCCATCTTCAGTAAAAGTTTTTTTCCTTTGTTGCTGTCTGGAATTGCTGAGTTCGAGGAAGTACCATGGCTGCCAACAGTGCTAGCAAAGTCAGAAAAAATTTCTTCCTTGGTGATTTCTGGTTCATTGGAATCATGCAACTGTTTAGTTAAGATGGTCCAGCACTTTTGGCGTAGCATATCGACAGCTCGTTGAGAAGCCTCTATTTTAGCAGCAGGCTTGCTAGGTGCAACAATATCTGCTAGAACTTGACCCTCTACTCTGACTATGCACCTGTTAAAATTTAAAGTATTGCACCATCATGTTACAATCTTACGCAAATAGCAACAACAAAATGTAAGTGAATGCATAACATTAACAAGCAAGTAATAAAAAGTAAAAGTAGGCATTCACAATAGCACAAATATTTACAATTTTCATGCAGAAACTTGTTAAAGCAGAATCCTGGCTGCTGGTAAATTACTAGAGTCACTTTCCTTAGTTGTGATCAAGCCAGGGGGGGGATTCTATTTTATCACCAAATTTGAATAAACTTGAACTTGTACAAAGGGTGGGAATGGCCATAGCTTTCAAATTATTTCTGCATTATTACCATTATTATTTGCATACAGAGCAAAACCAAATCATATGCAGTTAAAGAACTGATTGAAAATTCTGCAGATCCAAAGTATAATAAAGGGAAAAGAAAAATGGTAAACAGACTGATTGATGTTAGTTGTGCCAATGAGAAAAAAAGTAGGCTCCAACTGTTGCTAATCTTTATCCATCTTTACGACTTACACTATTTTCTATCAGTGTTCTTATTTCTGACATTGAGAATTTAGAAAATATTTACTGGATTATTAGATTATTTTCAATAACTTTTTTTTTTTTAAATTCAGGGCATCCAATTTATGATTTAGGTCAGTTCTTCTTGAGTTGTTTAATAGCGGAAATCAGTAACCATACTAAAACAAATAATTAATAAATTAAAATGCCCTCACCTGATGGCACCACAGTTGCCATGTGCAGCAAAATCATATTCAAGCAGCATTTTACTAAAATCTGCACTACGACGCAGGATACTGGCTCCATTGATGCTGCTGTTGTGATCTTGTGGCTCCACAAGTACAAAGTCAGTAAGCTCCTATAAATAGATTTGTATGGAGGGAAAAGATTATTGTTTGTATGGTTCTATAACTGTAAACTGTTTTAGTCTTTAAGGTTTTATTTTATAAAAAAAAAGGAATTATAACTAATCCTTTTTTCTCTGACAAAAAAAAAAAGAGACTAGTTTTATTTTTATTTTAATGTATTCTGCATTAACTATTATATCTCTTTGGAAAAAATTAAGATAGATCAAGTGTGCATAGTAATAATTTTTTACCTAAGCTAGTAATGTCACTGAATTACCCAGAAGACACTGGGAAGAGTGATGATGAAAAAACAAAACAGCTCAGACACTTATTGACTTATTGTGTCTAGAGGTTTGTTGTTGTTTTTTAACAGTAGGCTTTTGCAAAGAAGGATAAACATGTTAACACCCTCTGATGCATTTAAAAAATATATGGATTATATTTAAAAGTATAGTGAAAATAGGGAATAAAAGGAAGGCATCACCATTTGCTGCTATTTCAAAATACTAGTAGTATTATTTCATTTTCTACTTTTTAACAAAGCCGAACACTCTACACATTCATGCACAGGTATAAACTGATATATTTAAATCTCATTACAGGACTGACAGTGAGATAGACTAAAATTTTAATCAAATCAACAACAAAGAAGCATCTTTCTAAAGAAAATCTAAAGAAATAAATTTGTATCTGAAGTTTAAATACAAATTAAACTATTATCAAGTCTGAATGTATTACAATATACTCTTAGTTTTAGTTACCTTAGTAGAGTAATTGCGCTTCTTCATGCTGATGATAGCCTCTTTGTTGGACTCCTTTTGAAAGGCAACAACGACTGGGCCTGATGTCTCCAAGGCAGTGCTAGATGCAATAGGTAAAGATGGTTTTACAACGGTCTGGGTTGGTGGTGTATCTGGAAACTCTGCATTTGATGCCTGGAGTTCTTTGGCATTCCCATCAATTTGCACTATACGGAGATGTGGTTTCATGATTTGCTTCAAGGCATGCTCAAATGCTTCCAGTTTAGCAGTGCGTTTGTTCAGCCCTGAATGAACAGAAATGTTAATCCCATCAAATTGGACAAGGCAGAAGAAAATGCCAGTCCCTCGCACAATAGGCCCTGACTCTATCTCACACTGTATATGGACTTGTGCTCTGTTAGCTGCAGAGTACAGCTTGTCCACAGCATTCGGACGCTCAGACTTCAAAGTCTTTACCTCTTGAGCTAAACGTCGCAATTTTCCAATGTATACATTCGGATTTTCTAAAGCAATGCACTTTTGAGAGCATTCTGAGGCTTCTTGTACCCTTGGATCAGAAGATGCACTGCTGCTAATAGCAGTACTATTCTTGTTTTGTTGAGAATAAGTGTCTAGTTTTGACTGCGTGTCAGTAATATTACGATTTGTCTGCACTGAGTTCTGCCCATCACTCTGAGTATAATCACCAGAAGCAGCATATTTTGAGCTTGCAAAGCCCACGGTAGATGATGAAGATTTTTCTGGTCTTCCTTTCTGTGTCTGAAGGAAACTGCACTTGCTGACTTGTGGACCTTTTAGAAATGATGGCCCATTATATGGTCCAGGTCGAAACTGTTGCCCACCAACTTTCTGAAACTGCAATCTGTTGTTGCGAGGCCTGCTATTATTATACATCTCATGAAATTCTGCACCCTTACTGCTTGACCCAGGTTGAACTGACAGCTGCGAGTGTTTGATTTGTGAGTGAAACTGTGACTGTCTGCTGTCTGAGCACTGCTGATAGTTTGGATCATTGTGAAAACCTGGATAAAATTGTGATCCCATGTTTCTAGATTCACCTTGAATATATGACTTGTCTTTAATATCTTCATGAAACTGTGATGCACTGCTAATTTCTGGCCAAAATTGAGGCCTGCCTAGTGGGTCCAGGAGATGAAATTTTCCTTGGAAGTTATCTGAATGATTCCAAGAGTCCATGTAATGGGGCAAATTGTTTCCATAGTTGGCATCCGAGAAGTCTTGCCTTTCATCTAGCAACATCGATTCCTGTAGCTGCCACTTCTCATTTCTAGTAGCTTGCTCATCCAATGTCCAAGGTGGGCTCAACTTTGCTTCAAGACCACTGTGCTGAATTCTAGAGTGAAAACCAAGCTGAGAGTTGCCAAACTCTTCCTGCTGATTTCTGAAAGATTTATTTCCAACACCAGTCTCATGACAACCAAGTTGGTACTTAACAGTTTGTGGGTGTGCCCTAAACTCATCAGGCAAATGAGTAAAACTGGTAAAGCTTAGAGAATTGTTGAGAGAACTTTGCCTCAAGCCGTTAAGTTTCTGGTAGTTAAAATTATGTTGGTTGGAATTGCCCAACATGCTCTGGGAACTATATGATAAGGATGGAGATCTAACAAAACGATGGGTGCTTAAATCCTGCTTTTGTGGGCTGCAAGTTTTTTGCTGAGATTCTGAGAAAGAATTGTGGACATGAAGCTGTTGGTATTGTCTTGGTGTTCCTGATATGTCAGTGCTGTGGTAAACCTCTGAAGACTTCACAAAATTCATTTTGGTGAATCAGGCATTCAAGATTCAGAGAAAAAACTAAAGGTAGTGTCTGCAAAATAATTTTACAACAATTTACTGCAAATTACAATGACATATTAGCTCTTAATTGCTTAGTGTTTAATTTTCAAATATGTAACTCTATCATACAGCATTTCAGATATTTTTCCGTTAATTGTATTAAACAATGGTTCTCAAACATTTTTGCCACATGCACCCTTTTCACTATATGTAAGAATGTCATTCCCCCCCTTTCCAAGACTGACTCAAAAGGAACATTCAAAATAATATGCATAAAAATTAAAATATTGAAAATCTTTTATTTTTTCTATGTTAGAACTTATACATTTACTTGGGATTATTTTTATAGTGGAGTTTTACAAATTTAATAGCAATAGAAAATGATGATGGATTTTAAAATTTGAATAAATGTAGTATTTTATATTCACATCACATAATAATAAATAACAAACTGCCAATACAGTAATCTTTAAAAAAAATAGAGACAAACAATCGCTAACAGGATGATGACTGCTACCTGCCCCTCCAAGTCAAGTGAGGGGAGCAAAGCCCTGCCTGTGTACCCCAGAGACGGAGAACGTCTCAGGATGAAAACCTCAAAGCATTCACAGGCAGGAGATAACTTTTTAAAAAGTACATGCATGCACACACACACACTCAATTTTTGTCACATGCAAACACTAGGCTATCTTACCCAGGAGACAGCCCAATACAACACCCCTCTCCAGCACATAACCCCCTTCCACCTTTGAAGATCTAATTCACAAGTACTTGTATTTTGTTAAAAAAAAAAAAAAGTCACGTAAGCTGATCATGGAGTACATTATTTTGTGCCATATATCCCCCCTCCCATTTAAAAAAAACAAAACAAGTCAAGCCAGTAAGATTATAAAAAATACTTTAAAATTAAACACTCACATCTCATAAGGTGCTCTACACTACTTACTAACACTAAGTGGTAGCAAAGTGTAAATAAAATTAAATAAAATAATATAAAAATCTAGGTCACAGATTTATAACAACTACAGTAATGTCCTGCAAATATATTAATTTGTAATAAGCACATATATGAGGTTATATTAAACCCCACACCACCAGGGATGCCATCTATTTATTTGATTTTCACAAAGGTTATGGTGATCTTGGGGCAATGTGGTAATATTCTATCATTTAAACCACAAGTTATGGCGATCTTGAGACCATGTGATAATGTCCTATAATTTACACAAGTTATGGCAATCTCAAGACAATGTGAAAATGTTCTGTCATTTATACCACAAGCTATGGTGATCTTGAGGCAAAGCAATGATTCTCTATTGTGATTTATACCATATCATAGTGATCTTAATACAATTTAACGTTCTTTAATAATGTATACCATACATGTTGACCCTGACACTATTGATGACTTTGCTTATTTTGTTTCATCATTGACTGCTGTTCACATTGGTTGAATAGACAGATCTGCAAACTGTTAAAGTAATTATTCAGTTCTAGATTGGGGCTAGGTGAAAGACTAACCACTTTCTCCCTCCCTCTAAAATAGTACATATTGTATTTAAGCATTGTCATTATTGACTAATAGTAATATCATTACATAATTAATTGTGAGGAGAAAATAGCAAATGGTAGAGATATTATACTAACTGGATTTTTTTCATTTCTGATATTGATAATTATAGAAATTAGATGGCAGACTAACAAATGAATTAACATATATTTCATTGCCACTGAAATAAATCATAAATAAATAAACAGACAATTAAATTTTTATTAAAAATCTTAAACACCAAAACAACCACTAATTAGAAGACTGACCCACAGTCAAAACAGTTTGCTATGCTTCAAATTCTGAGAAGGCTCTTGACATATTTTAAAACGGATATTCTCCAGCAATCCTCAATAAAGTAATTTTTGTTTACTTTCAGTTTGCTTTATTTTAAAATATGGTAATGTTATTTGTTTTAATAAAAGCAAATGGGGGCATATTTTTTTTTAATCTTTGCGTTTTCATCTTTCATTACAATTGTAAAATCGTTATCTTTATACAAATTTACAGTAAGTTATTTTGTGATCACGATTATATCTTATTCTTAAAAATACTTGAAAGGTTTCATGGCAATATTACAATTGAAAAAAAAAATCAAACAGTAAAAAAAAAATTAAAACAAAACATAACAAATCAGTTTTGTTGGGGAAAAGTTGTCAACAAGGTTTAAGATACTGGACTTGAACAACTTTTTTGTTTTAATCTAATACAATGGTTGACAACAAAATACTTATTCAAAGTTAACTTTGATGTGTTTATGACACCCAACAAGAAATATTATTTCAATACAAAGAAATAAATCAACTATATACGTGTCTTGAAAAGTCCAAGGACAAAAAATGTTTTAAAGGTACACCGTTAACACATTCTGTGTCATGTACTGATGTAGATAAATCAATGTGAGCACTGAGCAGAGGATGAGGAAGGAGACGCTTATAACATTAAACTCGTCCAACTGCACTTGGCCCATTCTTCCACATGGCAAATATTTTTTTTTAATTAAAAAAAAAAAATAACAACAGATCAGCATACTTTTGTGTCATTCTCTCTCTCTGGGCAGCCATGATTTTAGGATTTACAGATGAACTCAATTCCCGCACCTGTGCCATGACCTCAGAGGGGTAGGTACAACCATACACCTCAATGTTGATGAAACAACGAGAGAGACAAATCAGACGATTGAAAGGCAAGTCTTGATAGTTGGCCAACAAAAATTCCCTCCTCATCCGCCACTCAGAATTGCTCTCATGCTCATCCCTCAAACTCTCAACATCAAATGGTGCATCCATGTCGTCTCTGTGAAGGGACAGCTTTCTAAGAAACACATTACAATACATGTTAAACTTAGCAAAAGATCCTGATTATTTAAGGTATCTGACCCAATTCTTACCTAAATAACTGAAAAGACCAAGAATATAAAAGCACAAATGCTAAGCAAGAAGAAATCAATGCAATAAGAAATTCAAAACATTTTCTGGGCACACATATAAAACAATTACAATTATTGTCTGATCAAATGAAAATCATAAATAATAAAAAAAATTCTACAAATATGAACATTTTGCAAAAAGACCCTGATTTCCACCCAGTCAATCAGCTTTTGCAGTTAGCCAAAAAAAGGAATTTGAATAATATGATGCTGTATGACCAAAATCAGCGTACAATTGCAGTCTGTAAATCAACAGTCAAGCATTAAGAAACATTAACATATTCTAAAACTGTAGGTTGCTGTAGACTAGAACCTTTTGCACTTAAATTTCAGGGACAACAAATAAGTATATGCTGTTGACAGGTGCCAATTACATGGATCAGCAGAGAACAAAGGCAATTATAAATATAAATGTTCTACACAGCTTAAGAATTAGACATGTGTCTTTCACTTAAATTAATGTTTTGCCCTTGCATAAGTGTAAGAAAGGACTAAAACTGTAAAAGTATGCAATTTGATGCATACTGACTGAAAAGCAACAATTTCTATCACCATGTGAGTTCTAGTAATAGTATAACTATTTCCCTTGTTTCCTGACGTGGTTTTCTGAATATTATCTACTGCAACTGTAGAGATCTTGATATAAAGTAATGAAGCAACGATAAAAGCAAAACATTATAATTACTAGTAATATTATATTACTTTTATTAGACACAATCTATTTATGGAATGTTTTGTGTATGTGTGTGTGTGTGTGTGTGTGTGTGTGCAGACATGCAAAATCAGCTTTTCTAAACAAAATCTCTAAAATTAGATTATAAATTTAACAAAATAAAATGATGCATTTCACTTTCAGAAAAATATATTTTCTGTCTAAACCAAATCTACAAATACATTTAGCATGAAAAAAATATAATGCCTTGCTGACCATCAACACTTATCCACATGATGGACTAATGTTAAAAACGAATTCGGAAAGTTTTATAATTATACAGTGATTTCTCAAAACCTGTAAGCTGCATCAATCATTAATGACAATGAAGTTTAAGTATCATATGCAGTTTTTGTTCTGTATAGATACCAACTTGCCAAACACAAGTTGCAAATCTGTGTTTATGCACTTTAGTATGAACACACAAATCTATAACCTTCATTAAAGCTTGGCTAAGCATAATTTTAAACTATTTTTCTGTATCCCATTAAGTGCCACCTCAGTATTCTTTTTTCTTTCTACTGTTTCTAGTCCCTTTTGCTGCTAACATGTGAACCTCAAATAATGGCTATGTTCTGTTCTAGAATAATGGTCATTATGTAGACTGATAACTATGCAGATGAACAATAAGTATAGGCATGTGCTCTTCAGTAGTCAGTTGTTATACAGGATTTCAGCTATTAAGTATTATGCAAATAGGAAACTATAGGCACTCTCCATTGTGTAAATTATTATTCTAAATGAGTCAATCCCTATATATCCTATGTTCTAATGATAATTGATACGATGTCTAACATTATATTTATACTGTATACACACTGAAACAAAGTTTTAATATTTTTATGTTGTCAACAAATTCTCTTTTGCTTTTCACATATCTATTAAAAGTAATGAGCACACACAATCCTACTCTGTGCCATATTAACATAATACTAATAGTGATTAATTCTTACATCATCAATAATCATGGCCCAAAGTATATGGATAGAAAGATTACATGTGTTCACAGCAAATTTATGATCTATTAGGGGTGTTGGCACTTGAACTGCCCTAAGGAGGATGCCATTTTACTTCTCCAATATTTTGCCCTATGTAACATTGTTATTCAACTTATTGTACATAATCTGTCAAATACTTTGTGTTTGGTAACTTATCAAAGTAAGTGTGCATAGTGTTTTATAAAAAATGGGGGGGAAAAAAATCAAGCATTATGCTGCCATCAAATATCTTGTAAGGAAGAGTATGGCTCCAAACCAAAACCAAGTGACATGGATATATTATTACTATAGGAGAATGATCACAATCTGTTCCTTCTTTTTTAATGATAAAAAACAAGTGGGCAGCTCTATTTGAACATGGCAGAGATAGGATGGACGAGGATCCCCATAGCAGCAATCCTCCCAAATTTCTGAGGAAATATGTTACTGTGGATGAAACATGGATCAACCACCATGTACCAGTGACAATAGAACAGTCAAAATAATGGAAACACACCAAATCTTCCCCTCCAAAGATGGCAAAATCAGTTGCATCTGCTGGCATGGTTATGGCATCAGTCCCTTTTTGGATTCCAAGGGGATAATAATTTATAATGATTGATTATTTTCCAAAGGCTTTTTATTTTCAATAAACAAAGAGTACTATGTTAACCAATTTTAGCAATTGCAAGGCAAAATATGTGGAAAAGGCTTGGAATGACCAAGAAATGGTGCTATTTCATCATAACAATGTACCTGCTTATACAGTTGCAAATGTGATGGCTAAAATTCACCAACTTCAGTTTATACCGATGCACCAGGCCCTTTATTTACCAAATTTAGCTCAATCAGACTCTTACTGTTCTCAAAGCTGAAAAAGTTCTTGGCCAGATGAAAATTTTTGAAGACTGAATTATGAGGGTACCTGGTGGACAAGTCTGTTAATGTAAAAGGGGGCTGTGTTGAAAAAAAGAAAACATTCCAATGATTACCTTGTTTGTTTCTATAACCACAAACAAACCATGTGCAGACTAAATTTTACTAGGCAGCGGGAAGGATGATGAACTTAATGTGTGATTATTTGGTGCTCTTGCATCATAACTTTAAGTGTAATCATGCAGTAAATATTCTTTAAAGCGTCAATTCTGTATTAATTTATGACTTTTGTTATTTTGCGTTGTTTAAAAAACAAAATATATTCAATGTAGGATTATATAAGATGGTCAAGCTTTGATGAGTGTAACCATGATATGGTGAATAGAATTTCATAATTAAGAATTTCCTTCAGAATCAGAAATTAGTTTCAATTCATATTATAATATTTCCCAAGCGAGTTCTGTTAATTCCAGAAATTTTGAAAAACACAGTCCACACAAATATACAGCTGTAGATATAAATTCAAATAAAATAAATACATGTAGATGTACAAATAAAAGGTCATTAGAAAACAACAATATTATGCAGACTCTACTAAAATTAAAAATAGACATAACCTTTTGTCTTTATTAACTATAATCTGAATCATTAAATATGTAATAAATAGGCAAAGTTAAATTATTTGTCTTATTATTTATAATAAGTTATACGTGACTTACATTAGTTACAAACAGACAGGTTTACGAAAAATAATGGTATCTCCCACATAAAATCATTTCGTTGTTGACTCGTAAAAAAAAAATGTAAACGTTTTTCTAATTCCAGTCTCTTATTCTTATTTTAATACTCTGCGTCTTCTCTTTCTCACTCACACGTTAATACAATGGTCAGCAAGGCATAAACAACATGGGTTTTTTGCTCCATATATATAGTGCTACTTCGTATAACTAAAACAGTAAAAGTAAACTCAATTACTGGTTACCGTGCTGATACTTGATACTTCTGATAGTGATAACAATGTGGTTGTGAAAACGTACGAACTACTTACGATCACCAATAGCATAAGTTATTTTTTCTAAGTATATAAAAACAAGGAACAAAAACAAATAAAAAGGAACAGATATACAGTTTAAAAAGGCAAATCATATATGCATTTCTCTCTATTTGTCGTACTAATTGGTTTTATATACCTGAATCACTGCCCGCATAAAGGTCCTGACTTCTGAAGAGCCTTATTTGCGCAAAATCTAACCGTATGAGAATCTGGGAATAGCTACAAGACAGAGATTGTAGTCTTGTCTTTCAATATTTATATTTTTATATATTGTATATATTATTATCTTAAAGATTGCATTATAATCTCTTAGCCACAATAAAACTATATTCCAAAACTGTTTTTATTCAGTATAATTTGCTCGTAGCCTTTCAAGATGAACTTTTATTGCAGTAGATTTCGTTTGATATTTAATCTTTTTACATTAACTCTCAGTGGGAGGAGGACATGATAAATTAGCATGTCAAAGGGGGCTGTGACAGCTGAGTTGACTATCGTCTGTACATTGAGTAAAAGATTAGCAGGATGGCGTCACCACTTATATCCCTGCAAAAGGATTTGATAACATAATATTTCTATGATATGTCTACTAATAGCTAAAACTGTCAATCATTTCGAGAATTATGTCAACTTGATCGAACTCTGTTATCCATCGAACTGATAAAAACTCAATAGGTTTCAGTGTGATCTTGCTGAAATGTTAACCGTGCTGTCAAATGTGCTTTGTTTACAAGCGTGCCTCTGAAATAGGTAAGCTGAAGATACATTTCTATAATTATATTAATTAATTTATATATTTATGTGTAGAAAATCCGTCAGGCTAAAGTCAAAGTGCAATACTGTGAGCCATTTAGTATTGTACAATGATCTATTAAAAATATCGTCGACCGTGTTGAACCTTATTATCATGCAATATCGTATTACTATAGTATTTACTATTATTATTTTTAGAATGCATCATCCTCTGTAAAGATACTAACCAGACAGGTTCGTATGATGATTTATTTAGGCGCTGCACTGTTTTGATACTTGTGGCACTTCTCTTTATCACACTCGACTGGCAATGTTTTTTGACAGCTTGATAGTACATTAGCAGACGACAGAATTTTATATTTTTACATCTTTCTCAGTGGGTAAAAAAAACCCATTTACTTTGTTCGCGTATTGCTATTTCACAGTTAGTCATGCGTCCAGTTCTTTTTAGACTTACTTCCCGATTATATTAAGGGTATATCAGTTTCTGTTAATTTACAACCTGATTGTACTTCTACTATTCAAGTATTATAATAATGGTAGTACACTGTGCTAATACTGTAATAGTCAAGAGAGCTAACAGTTATTTATCTTTTACATTTATTTCTAATTAAATTCAAATTTGCATTGTGTTTGAACTAGAGTTCGCCACATCGTATCAATAATATTAAAGTTCACAATCTTTTATAAATTTATTTTTTTGAAATCTGTTAGCAACTACTGTTAATGAGTAATGTCAGTATTTAACTCAAACTAATTAGCCTTAATTAGGACAATGTTTGTAATTTAAAATTGATAGTAAAATCTGACACTTAACAAATGGACAGTAAAAGTGTATGTGATTATGAAAAGCTTATCTTTAATGGAAGAACATTTTCTACATTGTTGCTTTGTTTTAAAAAAAAAAAAGTTAAAAAGATATACTAAGAGTAAGAGAGGGAAATATTGCAACCTCAATTGGCAGACAACATTTTGCTCCTAGTCCGACACTTTTTCTGAAAGTTTTTTTTTGTTTTTTTGTTTAAAGATGAAACTCCCTGTGTGCATTTCTAAATTTAGAAACAACTGATTCACAAAACAAACTACATTACAAAGTCAGTCTATATAGTACATAAATGAGAGGCCCATGCTTTGATGGACATCTACATTCATGCTTATCATGTTGTTTTCAAGAAATGTTCTCACATAGCAGGCAAACATATAACTCAAGCAATGATGAAAATGTTGTTCTCCAATATTCCCTTTCACTTTTTATTTTTTACTCTGTCATGATATCATATTGTCATCTTGTTTTTCTCTATCCAGCCTCCCTCTCTCTCTTAGTCTTACTGAATTCTAGCCTTTTATTTTCTACAACTTTTTGACTCCATCATCCACTTGTTCCTCTCTCACTATGTCTCTCTTGGCTGTTTCTCTAGTCTCTCTCTTGATTCTTCTTCACACACATGCACACACAAAGAGACACACATGCATACTGCACATGAGTGCACACACACACACTCTCTCTCTCTCTCTCTTGAAAGGGGCTTTGATGTGGATGTGATCAGAATAAAACAAACTAGAAACTGTCATCAGCGTCATATAACCTTTACAGCTCAGAGGCTTAGATTTCTTGCACTTGACTGCATACACTAGGAAAGTCTGACCCTCCCTGTTTACTGTGTCAATGTCACCAACTTAGGCCCTTCTAACCAGAACCTTTCAACAAATTTGTATGCCTTGCCTTTTCCCTATTAAAACATGATTTATTTATCATTGCTTGCTGTTACTGTTATTTACAATTTTTTAAACTGTTTTTCTTTACTTGAGAAAGTGGCCATATTAGGCTAAGTTGATCTGCGTTGTGAAGTCTGTTCACAGCTAACAAGTGTGGTCCCTGTTTCATACCCCCTATCATGTTTACTTGGAGGGGTTTGGTTGGTTTGGTCCATAGTTTTATTGTTTATTTGGTATGCTCTAAAACTCTGGGTGTTGTGAGCAAAACCTGTGACTATCTGTTGATCAGTCCAGTGTCTCTGCAACTGCAAATGAAGTCAAAAGTCTCTCAACCTTGAACACAATACATTGGACAGTGCAGATTGTATCAAATTATTTCCAATACCCAATTGTTTTCTATACTCCCCTCCCCTTCCTCCATTAATTCATTATCTGATATCTGAAATTAAGTTTGAGAGGGGAAACCTTTCTCATTATACATCAGTTTTAATTTGATTTGTAGTTTGTTCAGGTCAAAAACAGCTTTGTCAAGCACTCACAGCATGTCATGCAACAGTAATATTCTAATAATGTAAAGTGGCACGATACTCTACCAATATTAAAAATAAACTGTCAGAGCGACATCACTATAGTATATATTGTACAGCAATATGACTGGTATAGTGGTAATTATAATTTATCACATTAAGCTTATCCCATAATTAGTAATGTAAAGCAGAATAATGTTCATATCTATGGCAAATAACATACATCTAATAGCTTTTCACAAATCATTTCTACATACATAACTATAATTATTAGTAAACCCACTTCATAATTTATCATCAGTCACCTGATGCACATTTATTAACTGTAACAATACTGATGTAAAGCTGTAGGTGTTTTACCACCTGTTATTAAAATTTTTAGAAAGATGTAAAGGAACTTGGTAATTTTTAAACAGTCATATAAAATAATAATAATGTTAAGCAATATCAGTCAGTATCACATGCATTTATTAATAATGTAACACTTCATAATTTATCATCAGTCACCTGATGCACATTTATTAACTGTAACAATACTGATGTAAAGCTGTAGGTGTTTTACCACCTGTTATTAAAATTTTTAGAAAGATGTAAAGTGACTTGGTCATTTTTAAACAGCCATATAAAATAATAATAATGTTAAGCAATATCACTCAGTCAGTATCACATACATTTATTAATAATGTAAAACTTGATAATTCTCCAATATTAGTAGGTCACATATAAAAAATAAAGGAATACAGTAAAGTCAGGGGCAACCACCACCACCACCCCTCCCCTGGGGCAAAGTGTCACTTCCCCACCCCAACTTTGCATCCCCATGCAGCTTTTATTAACACTGCATGAACTAACAAGCTACCAACTTTTATTTCCTGGAGACATATATAAATGAAAAAAAAAAAATGTGACTTGAACAAAAACAAACCTATCACTTTTCATTGAAGAAGTGCCCTTCTGACCAAAGTTAGATGTTTTCCATAGCTCATCTAAGCATTTTGATTGTTTGCCTTAGATATATGCATGCTCAATAAAAGAGGATATAAAAATTATATTAGCCAAAAATAAATTATCAACCTGCTGCAATGTTCCCAAGCAACTGCAGAATATCACAAACAGCTGTATAAACTACAAGATCACAGAGTAAAACAAGGCTGCACAATATCACAGAGTAAAAACAAGGTTGCACAATATCACATAAGGCTGTATAATCTACAAGATCACAGAGTAAAAACAAGGCTGCACAATATCACATAAGGCTGTACAAACTACAAGATCACAGAGTAAAAACAAGGCTGCACAATATCAAAGAATAAAAACAAGCTGTACAAAACTACAATATCAAAGAGTAAAAACATAAGGCTGCACAATATCACAGAGTAAAAACAAGGTTGCACAATATCAAAGAGTAAAAGCAAGGTTGTACAATATCACAGAATAAAAACAAGGCTGCACAATATCACAGAAGGCTGCACAATAGAGTAGAAACAAGGCTCACTGTCATAAAAATTAAAACATCAGCAACAAAATGTATCATACATTAAGCCAAGCTATATGCTATCAGATTGTAAAACAAGGCTACATAATATAAGAATGTAAAACAAAGCTACATAAATCATAGTGTAATTCAGCCTTTATAATACCATAGAGAGTATAACATGGCTATCAAGAGAGTAGATAAGGTTTCATAGCATTAGAAAGTAAAAGAAGACAACATAATATTAATTATCAGAGAGTAAATAATGGCTACATACTAATTAAAATATAACTAGAGTTAAACAAGGATTCTTAATAATTAACATACAGTTAAACAAGGCTACATAATATCAGAGAGAGAGAGTAAATCAAGGTATCATAAACTACTTTCAGAGAATATTTCAAGGCTGCTTAAAACAAGGCTACTTTTTATAATTATATCACAGAAAGAGAGTAAAATGAGGCTACCTAATCAGTTAATATCACAGAAAGTGAAACAAGGCTATTGAATGACACGGACAGTTGCCTAAAATAAAACCTAAGGCTTGTGGAACACACATAAGTAGTGCATAGCTATAACGTGTACATGATGTTGAATTCTGGTTGCCATCCATCTGCCCATCCTTCTGACACAATATTGGAAAATCATATACAGTGTATTTACTTATTTCATTTAATTATTTTCTGTTTGAAAATAGTAATCTGTTTGAAAAACTGCCCACCAGTTTGAAGTAAAGCAGGTAATTGGTATCAAAGTATTAATTTAAGATGAGCAAAAAGGAAATATTTCTATCTACTTGCAAAACATGAAGGCAATAGAAGACCTAAAACCCCAAAAGATGGACAGTCATAAAGTAGCAAATACAAAATTTGTCATCTTTTTGTCATCCATTCAAGTGCACATGTAAACTGAAAGCCATGACCAAGGAGGACTTCATTTTAAATATTCTGATCTCTCAGTAAAGTGCAAATACCTAATACAAAATGCTTAGTGCAAAATTCATCAGCTTTATAAAAGTCTATAAATTTATAGAGTAGTACAGATACACCTAAAAATATCATTAGACAGTTAGTTAACTCTACTTTTCTCTAACAATTTTTCACTTTGCAGCTGGAGAGTGTTATTTTGTCTCATGCTGAATTAAGTTATAAATACATGTACATACAAAAACTAATGTCATTGATCCAACAAGTATTAATGAAACAGTCATTAAACTACACTTGTATATGTCTGGACACGATCAGCTTCAGGTGATAGTAATGCTGGCCTGAGCAAATTATTCTAGTTTACTGTTATCGATCCTCAAAGTGCTTCTCCTGCTAAGATCGCAATTATGTCAGGTCTGTGCCTAGACTTGGCCTGAAATGAATGCTCCATTGCATGTTTTGATTTCTGTTGCAATTTTTTCCTTAGATTTTTTACTTTCATTACATTAATTTAATGTTGATATTGCTTGGAAAGATCTCATTAAATGCATGGAATGTGCTGGACAGAATTCCTGCTTGGCATTCCTAAAGGATAGTGTTGAGACAGAGAGTGAAAGCAAATGACATTCTAATTACTGTAACAGCTCTGCCAGTATTTAACTTAATGCACAGGCATCTTTTTTATTGTCATGGCGTTGTTATGGTTTCAATTGAGAATGCCCTTATTTTTAATTCACAGATACCGTACTGCTTCAGGGACTTGAGTGCATATTTACAAAATTGAGTTTATCTTCAAATTCAAATTCTTGGACATAACACCATTATCTGTAGTCAACTTCCACTCATCCATCACACCAGGGGATATATGATGTACTTCTAGATCCAGTAGATATGTGACTTAATATATACAAGTTATAGCTGTTGATAATACTATCAGTGCCAGTAACTTGAGGTAACAGTGCGATTGTAGTTGTATGAACAAAAAGACGTGTACTTGTTGCTCGATTATATGTTTAAAATTGTCCTCATTATGCCCTGACAGTGATGTAAGATTTTTTCCCTTAGTTTATAAAATTCTACTTACATATTATCTTTAGAATTTTTGTACTGTCTTGGTAACAGTATTAAATATCAGTTAATGTAACTTGTCTTTAATAACGAATTATATGAAAACATTTCTCCTCTCCCCCACACACACAAGCACAAAATGCAAATGTATACACATGTTATTTATATCTACAAATCATATTTGTTGTAAGCGGATATACTTTAAAAATGTATTTTTCCCCCTTTCAAAACTGAACAGAGGCATTATAGTACAGAGATGGAAGCACTTTCCACTCTGCATATCCTTTTAGTTTTATATTTTTTATTATTTATTAATAATGAGATACTCATATGTGCACACTTATGACTACTTACTTCTTAGTATATTTGTTTAATACTTATAAATTTAGCATCCAAAGGTCTTTTAACATTTTCTTTTCAATGGTTTTATTTTGAATTGGTCAGGCATTTTAAACTATAAAGTGATATACATATATGTACTGATATAAAATAAAAGGCTAATATGTTTTTTTTAAAATATATCCACTTCAAGCTCACAAAATTCTTACAATCATTCATGTTTATTTATTTTTTTTAATTTTTTCGGGTGTGTGTGTTGCTAAATAGCTTCATAGCTATGTTAGCTATGTCATTATCTTCAAAGCTATAGGATATGACTGCAAAGTGCCATCCAGTTATAACATGTTACCACTTAACAGCCTACAGATATTTTGGTTTTTTTTTCATGTTATGCTGTAGTCAGTTCAGTGTATCTTTTTAGTGGGTGCTTTGGAATGTTTAAATTATCTTTTCAAAATACAGAGACAAATTTAATTCAAACTTGATGTGGTGTGGGTGTGTGTGAAGGTATTTTGTGAGAAATAGTAATTGATATATTATTACAAGCAGTAAGTTAAATATTATTTTAACTGCTGTGTTCACATATTCAACTAATAATAATAATAATAATCCATAATATTGACAAATGTAATTTCTACTAAATAGTTTCTGCATTTACACTATTTTTTATGTAATAATTATCTAAAGAAAAACATTTAGAAACAAATATTTGATTAATAATTATTTTCAAGCTGTTTTCTTTTTAAATAAAAATATTTATTTATTTATAAGGGAAGCTGATCTTTTTAAAACAAATCAATATTATTTCTTTGATTTATCTGTTTTTCATTCCACCATGTGATGATTTAAATAGAGAAATATACAGTTTTTTGTTTTTTTTAAATTGTTTACACTAAACAAATTGGAATTTCTTCATTTTTCTTCTAATGCCTCATAATTGTGATGTTTTAGGCTAATATTTGTAATAATAGTGGTATTGCAATTTGTATGCTTGCATTTTTTAAAGCCTTTATAATCTAAATACCACATCAGTATGTGTATATTATTATCAGTATTATTATTCATATTATTATAAGTATGTTTTTCCTCTAATATATTAGATTTTTTCCCCCATAACAAAAAGTGTATTCTTTGTAAATTTAGATTATGTATCTCTTTAATAATTATTATTATTATAATGATAGATTAAAATTGTTATATTGTTATCACTCTACTTCATTGTCAGTATCACTTCTGTGCATCTGTCTAAGGAGAAAAATTATGCACACTTAACAGTTAACTGGTTGTGGTTCTTTGTGTCATAAGAAGTTCAATCAAGAAAGTCCTTAATTCACATTTGCCATAAGAATAAATTGCAAAATAAATTAAACGTCAGCATTTTTACCAATCAAATCACTTTCTGTAATGAAAACTGTGTGAAAAAATGTGCTTGTGTATGTGTTTACATGCCTTGCATGATATACATCGAAATCAGCCTTTCCATATGTCAATCTATGAAGAAGAGAATTATGAGATTATACTATAGAAGAATATAACGGAATATTGAGAGTTTTGTTTTCCAGCACTGAATTAGTGAATAATATTAGTAGTAATACTAATACTATAAACAGTTTTTCTATTTTACCATTTACATGAACCTTATTTTCTCATCTGTGTTGGGAGTGGGGTAGGACTAGGTTCTCCATTTAAGTGTGCATTTAACCTTTTGAGAGTTAAGAGGCATTGCAATATGTATGCACTTATTATCCTTTTCCTTCCTTGCTTTGACTTACAGATTGTCAGGGTCCAAATAAGTTTACCCTGACTCTGGCTAGTATGGTCTGCAAGACAATTCTTTGCATGGGTTGCTTTAGACTTTGAAGTGGACACACTAGCTCTAACCATATGTATGGACAGCCAGTTCATTTAAACAATTTCAACTTGCTTAATACACACATTTGGAAGTTTCAATCTAAAGACATTTGACACAACAAAATAAAACAAAACAAACACAAAAACAAGCAAGGTTCTAGAGATAGAATACTAATACATGTATATGCTTGATGTATGCTTACAGATAGGATTCACTGTTCACATTTCTTGACCAATAAATGTCTCAACAGTTTTTTTTTTTATCAGTACGTGTATTCACAGTTCTTTACCAGTATATCACAATTCTTTACAAGTACTTTATTCACAGTTTGTTACCAATACTTTTATTCATATTTACCAGTTCTTTTATTCACAGTTCTTTACTAGTACATGCATTCACATATCTTTACCAGTTTTTTTTTTTTACAAGTACATACATGTATTCACAGATTTTACCAGCATATGTATTCACAGTTCTTTACAAGTGCAACAAGTATTCACTGATTTTACCAGTTCCAGTATAAGTATTTCACAAGTCTTTACCTAAACATTATTCTCAGTTTGTTACCAGTACTATTATTCATATTTACCAGTTCTTTTATTCACACTTCTTTACTAGTACATATATTCACAGTTCTTTACCAGGTTTGTTTTTTTTTACATTCATTTCGTATTCACAGTTTTTACCAGTTCTTTACATGTATTCACAGATTTTACCAGTTCTTTACCAGCACATGTATTCACAACTCTTTACAATATACAGTGGTACCTCGCATAATGAACACAATTCGTTCCAGCAGTACGTTCGTTATGCGAGGTGTTTATTATGCGAAACACGATATCCCATAGACTTCTACAGGAAATAGTGCAATCCGTTTCACCGTGAAAAATCAAAGAAATTAGGGGAAAATGAATACAGGGCAGTGTTCATGGGGGGAAACACTTGTAATGACACTCACCAAAGCAGGGTATGATGTTAGGTGTTGATGAGGTAAGATGTTAGGCGTTGATAAGGTGAAATGGAGGTGGGATGAGGAGAACACACACACTTATGTACAATTCACACAGATGGCAAAAACACATCAAAGCAAGGGAAAAAAAGGACAATCAACTGGGGACAAACCTGCCCTGCCTTCATCTGAGCCACGCAAGACAAATTCACGGGAAATGCGATGTTTTCACGGCGTACATAAGGTTCATTATGTGAAACAAGTTCGTTCTGCGAGCCACGCGGGCGTTCGTTCTGCGGAGCGTTCGTTAAGCGAGGTACCACTGTATATATAATCACACTTCTTAACCAGTACATGTATTCACAGTTTTATTTTACTAGTACTTAGTACATGCATTCATAGTTTTTCAGACAGAAGTAATTAATATTTCTTTTGTCAAACTTACATTTTGATTGATTTGCTGTGGCATGTGACTTTCACTGTTTTCTCTTCCCCAATTCTATATAATTTCTTAACCATTAAGAAATTAAGTACATGAAAGCATATTTTATGTATCACTGTATGTTCTTTTTCATTTAAATTTCCTTCCCATTGAATCACTTTTGCTTTGAGTATCGCTTTATCAGACAATGAATGAATAATGAAAAGACATTCTGTCAGTCTGTCCACTGTATTTATTAGATTTAGATAACTTTTTAAAAGTTGAAACAATAATTTGTTTTGTAAAATAATAATTTATAAACTTTTTTCTTTTATGTAATGTTTTATGTACATGTAATTTGTAATTTATTCCCATTATGAGTACTAAGTGAACAGTACTACAAAAATTAGTAGTATCCCATGATTTTATTATTTTTCAAGAGAAAGATAGAGACATGGCATCATTGAAAATAGTAATTGTATGTTTTAAATTCTGCATAAAATAAATTATTCTCTGAACATACTCAGTTGACTTAGGTTTTAAATTAAAGTGTTCTCTTTGATGTCTTAAAATTAGAACAAAATTAAATGTCATGTACAGATCAAATACATCAAGGCACCTCAGTGCATTGGTGGCTTTGTTGTTTATATTTACAAAAGAAAAAGAAGAGGAAAATCAAGTCAGAAAACAGTAAGGAATAATGCACTGTGGGGTTAAATAATAAGAAAGGACATTTTTATTCAGGCTTTTCATCCCTGCATTTGTTGGTCTAAATGCAGATGTAATCTGTTGGAATGAAGCATTATTTAATAAAGTAAACATGTGTTGGTCTTGAACTTGAAGTCACAGGTCAACAACTCATACAATGGTAATATTACAAATATTTCATTTTTTTGTTCTGCCTTCTAGCACAAAATGTACACATCATATTTTTGACAGATACTGAGGTGGAAAATAGTTAATTGTTTCTTAATAACCTTCTTTGTTCTTTAATCTAGAGTTTTGACAAGCTCATTATTTGCAGATTTTTTCTGTTGCTGATAGTATGCACAGTCAAGTCTTGTAATTTATAATACTAATAGTAAACAGTTCATCACTGCTACATTAATAGTGTGAAATGATAATCACATTCATTTAACATTACAAATTACATGTTTTAATTAGATTATACAGTGGAAACTGTTGTATTCAACAACTTATAGTTTAAATTTTAATTTATTCAGATTAAAGGAGATATCTATTTTCTAATTATATTTTAAATATTTTATCCAGTTTCCACACCACCACCCTTCACATCCTACTAGGTTGAAATAGTTTGAGTCAGATGTCCTAAATATGAAAATGTCTTACTGATTTACTGCTATTTTACTGATAAAAGTGTTTGTGATGGACAGTGTTCTTGACATTGTAGTACTGGATGTTTACCTGGGTCTAAGGAAAGATATATATTGCTTTACTAATATCATTTAAATTTTTCTAAGAAATAAAAATTATCACTTCAACAGCTACAATACCACCTTTATGGCCTGCACTTTTGAAGTGTGAATGCTCTCTATTATTGTGTGTATTTTTACTGTCTCTGCTATCCTGTGGTATATTAGTGCTGTGTACTTGTTAATCATAGTTATTAAATCACTTATTCAGGAGAGTTAATTTTGTATGTATAAGCATTTGGGTTTTAAAATAAACAAACTTTAAAGTTTTTGAAAAGTCAGCAGATCTAATGCAGTAGACACTTACTTTCTTTATCAATTAAAATCAAATAGTTTTTAAATACATAATTAGCTTGCATGTATGGTATACACACATACTCGTGCACACACACACACACCTTGACATGTGGTGGATAGATGAATGTAACTATAAATGCAGGTATCATTTTCCAAATCCGCAGCTTGGGTATAACCCAAGTCATAAATTGATGGAGTTGGAGTTGGTTGCACACCACATAGGTTAACGGACAGGTAAATGGCTTGCTCCCAGCCACACTGTCATTCCTGAAAGGTGTAGACTGTTGATAGTATCTACATAATATCTGATAAATGAACTGGTGACTTTAACAAGTGACTACTGGGGAGATTGATACCATTGGATACTGTGCTATTCTTTGGCAGTATTTTACTAGAGCAAAGCAGTGGTAAAGTAACAGTTCTCTTTTAAACTCTCATTAATTAAACTCGGTTTGGTGAGAGTCAGTCTACCCAGTCAGTCCATACTTTCCAAAATGCTAGTTTTATTGCATACTTGCATGCCTCCACAATGAAAGAGATGTCTTTCTAAGCAGAGTTGACAGAAACTTCAAACATTCTTTTCTTTTTTTTGGTATTGAAGCCCCTAAGCACAATTTGTAGCAAAATTTGACAGCTGGTTGTGTGCCAAGTCCTCTTCCCCTCGAAAGAGTGCACTAAAGGTCAAAGATCCATACTTTTCCACAAGGGAGAAGGTGGAATAGACTAATGTGGTACTTCTGGCAGTTCTGCTGATGTGATTGACCCCCAAATTCTTGACAATCCATATTCCTTCTCTTTAGCTTCTTGGGTTTTTTAAAGTTTCTTTTTAATTATATAATGTAGTGTTGGCTCTCTCTCACATACACATTTTTTTTTTCCTTTTTCTAGATTGATAATAATTTGCTTTGTGTGTGCGTGAATGGATGGACAGATAGTGTGACACTCCTCTGGGCACCCTTCACTCGTTATGATAATTATTTATTAATTAATAACACATAACTAATTACAAGTAATCAAGAATCTTAATTTATATTTACATGTATTAATAATTCTCCCGCCCCAAAAACAGGTCTCTCATTTGGTGGATTATAAGGGTGTCGTAAAACTCTACTCTTTACACAATAATAAGATAGACATTTTACTGTTGCATAATGTTTTTGCCAGTGGAAACTTATTACTGAAGTAGTAATAAAAATGTGTCTTTTATTTATATTTAACGAGCTCCATACACCCACTATTACTCCAACAGAAGTTTAGTATATGTGCAGGAAGGTTAATAAATTTATTAAATCAACAATCAAATATATTACATATGAATATAATCAAAAGAATGTTAACATTTATATCTCTTCACAACAATGTTTGATTAACACAGTCAAATTATATGTATATATAACCAAGTTCATAGTTTTAATTCATCATAGAAATGAGTGGAGTTTTAGAGAGATGATTATACTATAGTCAATGTACATAACCTTTTTAATGATGGTAACAGTCACTAGAACATGTTCACCATCACGCACTTTGCAACAAGACTCTTTTTTTATTAGATGACAGTCCAGTGTACCCCTTCTGGGCATTACACAATTGTTCCAGAATCTTCAATCACTCACAAAGCACGCTAAGGAAAAGCATCTAGAAGTTCACAAGTGCTATCAAAGCACATCTCGCAGAATGTTCTAAGAAGAATGTTCAAAAAGTCTTGAATTCTTGAGACAAAACTCAAGCCTCAGTTTTTGCCGTATTGATTTTGAGTGAAAATCACAGGAATCAACTTATAGCAACACATTTACTAATAAGTTTATCAACAGCATTGGATACACTACCAATGTGTTCTGGTAGAGTACAGTAGTCACTGCAGTTTGAAGCAGATACAAGATTACAAAACAAAAAAAGTCAAATTTATTATGGCTGTGCTAAATTTCTTTCATATTTCTAAACTCCTTTCTCTCTTATACACATTTTCAACTTACAAATCCTGCAATGATATTTGTTAGCCTGATACACATACAGCATAAGAAATTTAGCATCAATCAAAATCCACAAGTATAATGTACAATATTATCAAATTAGTGAACATAGGAATAATAGTTTCAATTACATAAAGCATTTCCACAAAAATATCATAAGCAGTGCCCAAGGTCAGGTCAGATCATGTTAACAATGGCAACAAATATATAATTAAGTTTAGAAATAGGGATGGGCAAATTTACTCCACCATAGACAGACAGATAGATAGATAGAGAGAGAGAGAGATAGATGTAGGAAGATGAAAAATAACTTGTCTGTTTTTTTATGGGTTAGGAGTTTATACCTGAACATCTAAAGACAATTTGTTTAGAAATAGAGGAATAAACTTGACATTACATCTACTATGTATATTACCAGTTTAATAATGTAAGGTAATTTGCTTCATGAAAAAGTATTTATATTGCTGTAGTAATTTGTTTGACTCAGCCTTGCATCTAACAATAGAAACAGTTCTTATCTTCAAGGCTAGCATTCACAATAGAATCCGGCTAAATTGGCAAACTGCTTCCTCCCAGTGAAATAATACTGATTTAGTGATTAGGCCAAGGTCTGAGAGCTAAAGTAAAGATGTGCTTTTGTTGTTTGTTTGTTTGTTTGTTTGAAATACTTTTAATACTAATAGGTATTGTGAATTGTTCATGTTTCAATCTTTAACTTGATATTAGTCTTAATAGTAATAGGCATTGTGAATTGTTCATGTTTCAGTCTTTAAGATGATAGTAGTCTTAATAGTAATAGGCATTGTGAATTGTTCATATTTCAGTCTTTAAGATGATAGTCGTCTTAATAGTAATAGGTATTGTGGATTGTTCGTGTTTAAGTCTTTAAGATGATAGTAGTCTTAATAGTAATAAAATAATTGTAATATAGTCTCCTTTCTTTCATTGCATTCGTTTAAAATTTAAATTAAATCTTTATAATTTAAATTAAAACAGCATAATAATAATAGTAAAATAGCTTAAAATAAAACTGTAAAAAGACTCCTCAGATTAAACAATATATACAGAGTGTGTATATGTTTGTAAACAGCAAAACTGGGATTGATTAAGTAAAATTTCACATTTATATCAACAAAAAAATGCATTTTTTTTCATGTGAAACAATTTAAATGAAAGTGAGTACACTATTAAATCAATAAATTGCTTTAATTATTAATTAAAGTAATAAAAAGCAACCTACAGTAATAATCAGTATACACCTAGTTATGAACTGCCACCTGAACACAAACTGATGACACTTAAATAGAGAGTTAATTACAGAAAAGCATGCACATGTGTGAGTTAGGATGGATGGAAGGTTAAAGTGAGAGGCCATATAGTATTAGAAATGTCTTTGCTGTATAACTTAGAATATCCTTTAAGCCTCTTGATGCTGCACATGTGGCATGCATTAAAAATAATATTTACATTGGTTGTGTGTCATGGTGCACCAGTTTTTACTTGATATAAATAGTCTTCTTGTAATGATATATGTATTGGAAGTTTGAATTACATTTTCCATGAAATAGAACAGCCAAACATCCTATAGCACTTATTTCAAAAGATAAACTATAAAATAACCAGAAAAAACTTGAAAGTATATCAACAGTAATTGCATAATTTGCATCTGTGTGCTTGTTTTGTACAGTATTCTGAAAGATAGGCAGTTTAGGAACAGAATGTATATTTTATTCCTAATGTCTGATTTTTCTTTTTTTCACTCACTCTCTCTCTCTCACTCTCTCTCTCACTCACACGCACACACACACACGCACACACAAAACCACACACATTGATGTAGTTATACACAGTCCTCTGAAACCTGAGCATATTCTTTTGTTTGTGTATAAATAGTAGTTAGTACTAGTATTACAGATTTAGTGAAGTGTAGTTATGTAGAATACTGCTAATTGTTGGTGTGATATTGAGGTTTCTAAACATATTTACTTCAGATACTTGGCATAGGTGATCTTGTGGATGCCTAACTTAATAGCCATTTTCATCATGCAGTTTTGGTGCTTTACATTCACATTTAATGTTGTAAATCAATAAAATAATTTAAAATGGCATATTAGTGCTTTAAAATATTTCAAAATTTTGAAATAGCATTTTAGATATGAAATAGATTGATTGATTGGTGTGTTGATGTATACTTGTATAGTGATCCTTTATGCATAGTGATTTTAACTTTGCACAGAATGGGAAATATGTTCTACTTTAGTACTTATAGCAGTCTTGCTTCAGGAACCAATATAGTCATAAATATGTGCATTCAGTGTAAAAATCATGAGATCTAAGACATTTTAAATTATGCTATGTGCTCTGTAATCATTTGTTAACAGAAGAAAACAAGTTACTGCATTTGTTGGCCATTGCCCACTTGTACATATTTTCATGTGTTAAATTTTTGAGTGCACATGTATAAATGCCTTTGAAATACCAATGCATTTAGGTTGTTGTACAATGTCAAAAGTGTGGTATGCTTCACAATTCATGATCCTGTTCTGTATGTTCACATTATGTAACATTGGCCAAAAACATATCTTTGAACTTAATTGGTACTATTCACATTTAGTTTATTTACTTTCAGTTGATTTGAAATGCTATATTTCTCCTATTTCTCTATATGACTATAAGTATCTCTGTGTTTGTCCATTAGCATATCTGTTAAATGCTATGTGATCTGTATCTCACTTATGTTCATCGTTATTTTTCAATGTGTCCAGCAATATCTCTATACTTGCTCATCAGTATATCTTTGTGTGTCGTATTGGCTATCAGTATCGCACTATATGTTCATAATTATGTATGTCCGTTAGTGTCTCTTTGTATCTTGCAGTTTTTAGTTTCTTTCAATTTCAGTATCTGTGAAAAAATAATATAATAATAAATAACCCTGTTCCTGTGCCACTTTCAGTCTTAGTGTGTGTGTGTGTGTGTGTGTGTGTGTGTGTGTGTGCATGTGTGTGTGCATGCTTATAAATACATATACGAATTTGCATACCCTTTAGTTAATACTATATTTTTTTAAAATTATTTTATTTTTAAATTACATTTTATTTCCATTTGAAACTGAAACTGTGAAAAACTTTGTGCATTTGTTTGAATTGCACCAGTGCAATACTAATATAACAAGAAATCTTGTATTACACTATTTTTATTATTTCTTTTTCTAAACATATTTAAGACATGTAAAAAAAAAAAAGTAATTTTATAGCATTACTGTCATTAGCGTTATTAAATAATAACCAGACAACCAAAAGTCATCCACATTGGAGTGGTATTTCCTGTTTAACTTTCATTGTGCATGTTCATTCTTGTGAAATATGTGGTTTTATTTTCACTTGTTTTTATTCCTATTAATTTTTTTAATTTAAAAAAAAAAATTCGTAAGTTTTCTTTACTTTTAGGTATTTATTGTACTTGCCTAGACAGCTAATTAAGGGACCATTACTCTGTTTTCCATTAGGAAGTTCCCTGTAGTTTGGACTAAAGCTAAGTGTCTGGACCCACTAATTGCTATATCCCATTTCAAATCTGTGGCAGTACATATTTTATGTTGGTGAATTTGTTCTTTGTTTTTAGTATCCTGTTCTTTTCATAATTTTGTTTTTGGTTTCTTTGCTCTCTTCAGATTGTTGATTCTTAATGGCGAACAGCTGTTTGAATCACTGCTGGTCATACATGGAATTCAGTTCAGGGACACTGTGCCTGAGGTGCCGGTGACCTTAACTACCCAAAACAATGGATATTGCAATCATAGAGAGTGAAAATAGCAGCTTTAGGGGTGGGCAAGTGGAGGATGGGGCCAGAAAGGAGAAGGAACCTCACCCAGATGAAGAGCTTCTTGCCAAACTGGAGGAAGCTAACAGGTGCTCATTCATTCATCAATATGGTTATTCATGCAGTATTTATTTTATTTCATTTAGTTAAGTTAATCATTAATTATTAATTTATATTTTGTTAGTGATTATAGTAATTATTTAGAAAGATATGATATTTCTATAAGATCTGAAAATAATAATGTTCCTACACTGACTTATATGATCATGTAGTTTTATTTTGTTTAGCTGCTTTGGAGGTGTCTTTCACTTGTAGTTCTAACATGATCTGATATAATAGTAATCCTGCTTTAGTTTCTATAAACAGAAAAAAAACATTAAGCATTATATTATTAAATTACTTCATTTCAACTCATATTTATGCTTTTCTATTAATGTAAGTGAATGTATTTATTACGTTTCTTTTACCTATAAGTGGACCAGTGTACAGTGATTATAGCATTCTGTTGTTAAGTCAGCTTGATGTTCTGATCTTGTTCTGTTTAGTCAGCTAGAAATGAACTGTTCTGATCTAGTTCTTTTGTGAAGTCTACCAAAATTGACTGTTCTGATCATGTTCTATTTAGTTAACTCATAATTGACTGTTGTGGTCTTGTTAAGACAACTCAGAATAAACTCTTATTATCTTGTTCTTAAAACAACTCATTGACTGTTCTGATTTTCTTCTGTTTAGTCATCTAGAAATTTACTGTGTTGATCTTGTTCCATTGTTAAGTCTACCAGAATTGACTGTTCTGAATTCGTTGTTAAGACAGTTCCAAATTGACTGCTCTGAATTTGTTCTGATTCAAAATTGACTATTCTGATTTTGTTGTGTTCAGTCAACTCGTGTTTACTGTTCTTGATTTAATTCTTTTGTTAACTCAACTTCAGATTGACTTTTTGATCTTGTTATGTTAAATCAACTTCAAATTGACTGTTCTGTTTTTCAGTCAACTCAGAATGAACTGTTCTTATTGTGTTGTTAAGTCATCTTGATATTGATTGTTCTTATCTTGTTCTGAAATTTAAGCTGTGCGGATTGTACATCAGTGACCTGAATTAGGTCAGTGATTGGGAATATCTCTTTTTTTTGTTTTCTTGTAAGTAGATGTTTAGTTTTTAAAACATCCTTATCTTTTGTGGCTGTATATATGTTTGTGTGCATGTGTTTTGTGTACTTTTGCTTGTGTGTGCATGTGTTGTATGCATGCTGATATATTGATAATCTTATTTATTTTTGCAGAATGTTATTAATGGATGAGAAAGCTTATCCTTCCCTTACACCAGTTACGTCCTTTACACCCAGTCACTCTCGGAAGGGGTCTGGTTCTAGCCTTGTGTCTACCACTTCCTCCAATAGCCAGTTCAGTAATCAGCTCTCAAATGATATGGAGGATGGTAATTCTTTTCACTATTTAAATATTTTTGTAGTTTTCTAATACATTTTAGTTAAATTTTATGTCTCTACCAACTTATTCCATGTTTATTTTCCCTGCTCATTTGAATTTCATTCTGGGGGGCTGCTCTCTAGTTCTCTTCACCTGGAGTTTGCATTTAAATGTGCAGTGTGAATTCTATTCTTTCTTTCTTTCTTTCTTTGACTATTAAAAAACAACACTTTGCTCATTAACTTTATTTAACAAGGTAGATTAGTTTTTTCTCTAAGCATTTGAGTGTGCATGCGTGCGTGCGCGCGTGTGTGTGTGCGCGCGCGTGTGCGTGAGTGCATGTGATCTCTTGTTTGCTGTGTGCTCACTTTTGGGCACTGAGTTTATGTATCTCCCTGCCCCTCCCAAAATTCTTTTCTCCAAATCTCACTTTGTAAAATGGCTTCAAAATGTAAGTGTTCTAAGACTGAACCATTCATTTGTATCAATTGTGCCATGTATACCCACACAACCATTACAACACCCACTCCCTTGCATATTTGTTGCTGTAGTTCAGACATACTGTGCCTAAATTTCCTGTTGCCTTAGGCATTTTTGTGGAATGCATAATACAGTAGCATAGATAAAGGTGGCAATTAAAACAAAACCTGTACTCAAATCGAAATGTGCAAAGTGTTCTACTACTTGGCAGTTTGTCAAAGGATCTGATGGGTTTCCCCAGCAGGTGTACATTAATAATTCTCTACTCAAAGCAGTCAGATACATTGGAATCTGATAATCACAACAAAACATACTTAATTTGTTTGATTTTACTTAGTTCTTGTTTCGTTGTTTTTTTGTTTTTTCTAAAAAAAAAAAAGCAAGCTTTTACCCCCACCCCATCCCAGTTTTGAGTCTGGAAATTACTACTTTATCTTTCAAAAATGATCCATCTTATTAATTGTAGTTTGAATAAGAGCAGCCTCACTGTTTTTTTTTAAATTTTTGTTAGCATTCTGTATAAAACTTTTGTTGTTTTAGTAGGCTGTTGGCCTAAAAATGCATCATGATTTGGAATATATAATTTTTAAAAATAGTTTGTATGTTACTGATTGATCGTTGCATCATTCTTAGTAAAATTTCCATTGATTTGCATAATCACACCTAATTAGTACTTTAGCACTCTTGTTGTATTAAATATATACAAGAGTTTGCAAATGAATTAATCTGTATTTGAATTACTTGATCCCCGCATTTATTTTTCTTTTAAATTTTAACATGCATTCTTTAGGATTCAAGCATTTTAGCCATTATACATACACTTGTTTTCCATTTCATGTAATCTTTATGCCTTTTTATTCACTATATAATAATAAACAACCATAGTTATTGTCACAATTAAACTCAGACTCCATGTCCCTTGGATTCAGTAAGACTTAAAAAGAATGGTTGATCACTTCAGTGGGAGTTATGTACATCTGACATAATGTGAATGTGTGACTTGTTTTTTCCATCATTTTGATTGATTGCTTGCATACCAGATTACTTTTACCAGTGTATCATAATCACTAAGAGAGATAGGTTAGGGTGTTATAAAGATGTCATTTTGGGGAAATAAAATTAATGTGTCCTCCAATGCCGGAATTGGTGGTGAGTTTTCTTCCTGTTTGTCTCCCTTTTCTTTTATGATGGGAACACTTACACCATTATAAATTTGTAGTTCTTTCTAATTTGCTAAGATCTTCATCAAACTGATCTTTTTCTTTCTTTTTAAACATAGACCTATGTAGTAGTGAAGATGATGTTAAAAGAAATTTGCAGAATTTGATATTGCATTGTAATCAATTGCTCCAATATTAATTGCTACACCTGTATTATTCTCTGCATTTTATATATATTAAATCACCCTATCCAGTCTAAATAAACATGCTACATAAATCAAACAATAAAGATGATTTTATTCCAGGAATAAATACAACTACACACACACACACACACACACACACACACACACACAGAGAAAAAAAAAAGACTAATTGTTTTACTTATGACTATATATTGTTGTCATCTTGTTTAGTCACTATTTTTTTTTCCATGTTGTCATCGTGTTTAATTGTTAAATTTCTTTCAGATTGTCTTATTTAGTGTGCTGATTTCTTTTACCAGTGGTAATTGGGTTGGTGGTGTGCTATCTACAGTTGAATTGATAAATGCTAAATAGTAAAATTCTAATATGAGCAAATTGTTGTTTTGTTTTGATCAATTTCTAAGCAGTCCTTTGAAAATAAAGTTATATCACTCTGTATATGCTCACAGTAAATGAACTGATGTTAAGTATTCATTTAGTTGGAAAAATAAATGTTCACTCTGAACATGATATTGAAAAGTTAAACAAGAGAGTGAAGAAAGATAAAGAGAATATATATTGTGCTAAGGGCATGTTATAAAGCACTGAATGTTGTGTTGGCAAGATAGCAAACACATGCACTGAGAAGTGAGATGCTAAGGGCATGTTATAAAGCACTGAATGTTGTGATGACAAGTTAGCAAACACATGCACTGAGAAGTGAGATGCTAAAGGCATGTTATAAAAGTGCTGAATGTCTGCTGTCATGACAAGATAGCAAACACAGGTCTGTAACGATGCGTTAGAAAACACGAATACAGAAATGCTAATGGCACATTATGAATAAAGACTGACTGCTTGCTGTGAAGATGGTTAACAACCATAAGCTGCAACATACATATTTGAATCCTTTCAGTTTGAGTCACTTTATTACCTTTTTTGGTTTGTTAATATGAAAATGTATTCCATCCTTCTGAGTCATTTGACATGTTTGATTTCTTTGAGAGTGCATTTTATTTGAATTATCTTGGTCAGTCTTACTCTTAGATAATAAAAGTGTGAGTCTCAAACATGGAACATTGGTGTACAGGAAAGTTACAAGCACATTTACTTTTAAACAATTGTTTCATATGTAATGGTAATTAATTGGTGTAATTTAGTTTGATTGATAGAAGATTTACTTATTTGTTTGATTTTATTGTGGAGTTTACTGGCTAGACATTTTGGATTATACTATTTATTGATGTAAATATTACTTGCCAGTAGTTTGAGGGTTTGAATTGTTTGGAACTTGTTTACTAGTTTTGTTTTACTGTAATAACTGGTTTTGATTTTTTTTTAAAAAAATAGTAGTTTACTGGTTAAGATAATTTAGATAATTTTGATTGAAAATACAATTGTTGGTTGGTTCAAATTTGCTTTGGGATAATTATTTATTGAGCTGGACTCATGACATTGCGTTTCTGCATTTCTTAGTTTAATACACTGTTATGAAGAATGATAATTGGTTTATTATTTTGAATAATGATAAAAGTGTATTGGTTTAAATTATTCAGATTAATAATAAAAGTTAGTGGTTTATATTAATATTATTAATGGTAATAGTTTATAGATTGGTATTGTTTTGATTAAGGTGAATAATTTGCAGGTTTGTTTTCTCTGGGTGCTGCTTTAATCATTTCATTCCCTTCTTTTTAATTCTTGTTGTTTTCTTATTTGTATTTTTAATTGTTGAAGACAAATAATACAGACTGAAATACTATAGTTTCATTTGAGATTTTTTTAATTGCACAGAGACAGGCGAGCTTATATGCATAAGGAAAATGCATTGCTTTTTTTCATTGAAGCTACAGTTATGTAGTTATGTTCATCATGTTATTATGTTTTGGATCAGGAAAGATTAATACAAATGTTTTTCCACATTATAGTACTATATTAAAATATTTTTTTTAAACAATAAATGAATAATTCCCCTAGGTTTTATAGGATTAAAGTAATCATTTTCATCTAAGAAATACCACCAGCCAAAACATTAAATATTTATGTAGAAAGCTTTTTTAAAAATGTGTCAAACTCCACATAGCTCCCTGTCCAGAACAAACACAGACACACACACACACAGAGAAACACACACTCCCTCTCTCTCTGCTCCACAGAGAATTGGCTTTCCATGTACCCTGTGAAAAAATTTATTATGTGTATATTTTTCAAATTTCAAGTACAACTTTTTTTTTTTTAAGGAACAAATATTGGGCCCCAAGCACTGACAAGGCTGCAGGGACAGTAGTTACATCACTGTCTGTATACAATTACTGTAGTAATTCTGTATTTCCTTATATGTTTTTAATCTCTGTTAATTTAATGTGAGGATGCTAAACACTTGTTTCATTGTTATGAAGATCTGTGCACACTTGTTTGCTGAATTAATTTTAAGAAAAAATTTCTTTTCATGCCTTGATTACTTTCTAGAACAGTTTTATGCATACCAGTATTGTCAGCTGTCATCTGTTGTTTCATGACAGTTGAAGAGACTGATTTAACACAAGTGTTTCTTTATTAGGAATTCAGGAAATAAGTATTTTGTTGTTCTCATTTTCTGTTGTAGCAGACCTACAAGAAAATTAGACTGTAGAGTAATGCTAAATGATGTTCCCTTTCTCTCTCTCTTTCCTTCTTTCCCCATGTCTTTTCTTTTTTCCTTCCCCACTTTTTAGTTTTCTTTCTCTCCTTTCTCTACTATGCTCTTATCCTCTCTCTCTCTTTTTTTTCCCCCTGGTTCTCCCTCCTTCCCTCTCTTGTTCCACTCCTCCATTATGGTCTGTCTAAGTATCTTTTCTCTATAACTTCTCTTGGTCTTCTTCTTCCCTATCTCTATTTACTTCTTTCTACTTCCCTCTCTCTCTAATATGTCTGTCTCTCTGTCTACTAATGGCGGGCACCACTCACCCTTACACCAAACCAGGCAAGCAAAAGATTGAATAATCATTTGCTCTTATCTTTGTTTAATTCTTTTACCTGAAGTGTACACTTTGTTGCTGTTTCACTATGAGTAATTATCCTTTGCTGCAATGCTACTCATTCATTGCAGTTGTTGCATTCACACTGTTTAGTCTTTGTTGCTGTATCAATACAATCTTGCCACACTGCCATTGTTTGCTCATGGCAGCAGAAAGTAATTTGTCTTTTTTTTTTTATTTCAGTCGTGGCTAACAGCACAGAGCCACTTTGGGAAATTTGGGGTCGCATTGTCAATGACTGGGATAGTGTGAAGAAGAAAGTAAATTTTATTAAGGTGAGCAAAACATTTGCACATAGTAGGCCTTATGTACATTACTGGCATAGGGGCTTTTCATTGGCACAAAATCATTGTTCTCTTTAGCATATGCACACATACATGCGAACCAACACACCTGCATATAGACAGTCATGTCTGCACACACTCACACATCCATACACATATATGCCCACAATCATGCAAATGTGCGCACGCGCACGCGCGCGCACGCACACACACACACACACACACACACACACACACACACACACACACACACAGACATTGACTGAGTAATGTATGTATAGTCAGATATCCATGTAATAGTTTCATATACACTTTCAATCTACTTGATATTAGTGTTCCTTCTATATTTAGAGTTCATATACATATTTAAAACCCTGCCTTTCTCCTTATGGTCCCATACAGTTTAACTTAAAGGTTGAATTGTGTACATAATTAACCAGTAGATATTCCATTGGTGCCATGTTGATAACTTGAAATAAAGAGAGTTGAATTGTGTACATAATTAACCAGTAGATATTCCATTGGTGCCATGTTGATAACTTGAAATAAAGAGAGTTGAATTGTGTACATAATTAACTAGTAGATACTCCATTTGTGACATGTTAAACAAAATTATCTATTAAAATTAACTTCCATCACATGTTCAAATCACAAAGATTACTGGCTAGATATGTTTTTACATGGAATTAGTTTCAATTTTTGGCTTTGAAGAAAACCTTTCATTTTTTGTTTCGCATCCAAGCTTTAGTAACCCCTTTTATTTCAAATAGATGACATTGCATGATCCATATTGTCCACTTTGTTCTTCCACTTAATAAATAATGATCATAATATTTTATACACTAGTATGTGATTGGATGTATTCTATACTTACGGGTATTGTATGATTGGCATTGGATATTGTTTGGCTTACAGTTTCATTATAATTGTTTTTGTTATTTTTTTTAAATAAAAGAACTGAATAAATCTCTATTAGATATTTGTTTGAACAATTAAAGTTACTTAATAAACTTTTGAATGGTTTTAATTCTTAGTCACATTTTATTAAATACTCCATAGTTTTACTTCATTCTGTGGGAAAGTTACAGTGCAGCCATTATTGGGTTTTCTGCAGTATAAAATTTTAAAAAGCATATATTTAGAAAAAATAATATTCATTGCTTTGTTGTGTCAGTCTGAAAATTTGATTAATAATGCCTATATGAACAAATGTACAGTACACAAGTCTTGTGCCAGTTAGAGCTGACTAGATCACACTGAGTCATCATAATACAAAATATGTTCCATTTTGTTCCCCACTTAAAATAAATATGTTGATATGATATATATGTGAATTACTGACCAGGCAAATGAGTTGATCAATAAAATCTTGAATGAGCTATTGAGTCCCATCTCACGGTACACAGTAATTGAAGTCAAAATCAATTTGTGTTCATATTCCTTGCTGGCAGGCAAGAATAAAATGAAAGGGAAGGTGCTCAATGATTAAAAATATATTTTTTTATTTTTCTTAAATCATTGATTATTTGTTGTGACAGTACAGAGCTATACCACATAAGTCATGCATTGATTGTAACTGACAGTGTCTTTGTAAAATGTTTTTGCATTGTGTATACTAGACATAATGATTATCTCATCTTTCCCTTGAAAAGCATGAACTAGTATTATTTGTAGTTGCCTACTTTTTACACCAGATTACTGCACTGATCAACTATTCCAATTATACTGCACTAATCAACGATTCCAATTATATTGTACTATTCAATGATTACAATTATACTGTACTATTCAACAACACCAGCATGTATATATAATATTGATTAAACTACCACTAAAAGACAATTGCTTATGACATGCTTCATGTAAGATATGCATTTTAGACAATATTTTTGCACATTATATGCATTGGGTGAGTGGGGGAGCAAATATTATATTGATATAATAAATATATTTCTTGAATATCTTTCTTTCAGGATTTGGTTCGTAAAGGGATCCCTCATGAGTTTCGAGGGATTGCTTGGCAGTTGTTGCTAGGCGTCCATGACTCTATTGCCAAGCAACTATATGCTGATTACATGAAGAAAATCTCCCCTTGTGAGAAACTCATTCGAAGGGATATTGCAAGGACGTTTCCAGATCACGAATTTTTCAAGGAGAAAGATGGTTTTGGGCAAGAGAGCCTATTTAATGTTATGAAGGTGATGCATAAACTCTGTAATTCAGTTTTAACTTTAAAATTAATTTTACTCTGAGATGAGCATTAAATAATTAGGTTTCATTATAATAGTTAAATACAGTTTTCCTAGCAGTTAATAATGAATCTCAAAATATTTTATTTTCATTAAGGAAGCCAAGGTTATCAGCTCTGAGTTAGTGAGAGGATATATTCGGAATATTTTGTACCGATGTCTTCTTGCATGCAAAACTATAGTGCCTGGACCTTGTGGCCTTGAAAGTCCATAGTACTCAGTTAGCAGAAATACTAAAATAAATTCATATAAAAGACAATCGAAGCAAGCTGACAACAAACAAGTTTAAAATAGTTCATCTTTTTGTTTTGGGTTTTGAAGATTGTTTATCATTTGAGGATTGCTTGATTTTCTATTATCACTCACTGTGTAGGCTGAAAACATCAATCCAACTTTATGGATGGATGGATATGTAAATATGTGAATACATTTTTTTTGTTGTTGTTAAATAACAAATGTAGCTTTACATTTTCACAACTTAGGTCAGGGACATTAACTCTTATTGCTCCTGATTTTTTATTATTATTGTTATTATTTTTTGTTTTTATTGGATTTCTTTGTTTAATTAATATTCATCGTAATTTTTTTATTTAATGATTTATTTACGTTATTATTTTTCACTTGTATGTTTAATCATTGTGTTTATTTTTCATTTGATTGTTGTGGTGTCATTACATTTGTTTTGTGCTTTTAAAAAAATGTTGACAGTTTTTATTGGTTCTTACCAGGCCTACTCTTTGCATGATCGGGAGGTTGGGTACTGTCAAGGAAGTGGTTTTATTGTTGGACTTCTTCTCATGCAAGTAAGGAAGCTTGCATTTTATTGCATTAAATTTGTTGCATTCCTGTGTATTCAGCATTTTATTGCATTAAAATTGTTTTGTTACATGCCAGCGTGTTCTGCACTTTATTGCAGAAAAATTGTTCTTTATTTGTTCTTGGATACAAAGTGGAAATTAAAAAAGGTATAGGGTCCATAGAAGTAGCATTGGTTGGGTAACTGTGAACCAACAGCTTTTTTCATTCACCTAAATATATCTTTGTTTGCTAATTACTTCTCATAATTATGACTGCATTCTTCTTCTTCTTCTCGCTCATCCAACTTCTTAGTTTATCTGACCCATGACACCCATGTAGACTGTGGGATAATAAGATTTCTATTTCACGACTAGAAAACATTTAATGTGTGTTTTAACTGTCTGATTAGATGCCAGAAGAAGATGCATTCGCTGTGATGGTGAGACTCATGCAGGACTACCGGCTGAGAGAATTGTTCAAGCCTAGCATGGCAGAGTTAGGGCTGTGTATGTACAAGCTGGAGTTCCTCATACAGGTAAAGTAGGCCATGACAGTAGAGGTAGAGTAGACCAAGGCATTGCAGGTAGAATCCACTAAAGCAGTAGAGGTAGAGTAAGCCAAGATAATGCAAGTGGAGTAGGCCACAATAGTACAGGTAGAGTAGGCCAAGACAGTACAGAGTGAGTAAGCCAAGGTAATACAAATAGAGTGAGTTAAGGAAGTACAGATAAAATGAGCCAAGGCAGTACAGGTAGAGTAGGCCAAAGCAGTACAAGTCAGGTAGAGTAGGTCAAGGCAATACAATGCAGGCAGAGTAGACCAAGGCAATTCAGGTAGTCCATTTCAAGGCACTACAGATAATCAAGGTAGTATAGATAGAGAAGATAAAGGCAATACATGTATATATATAGTTTTCCAGTTCTGTCCATCTGTGCGAAATGCTAAAGCATCCTTGACCTTGAAGCATGTGGGATTTTTTTTGAGTGAATCTAAAGCATCCTTGATCTTTTTTCCAATTCTGTGTATTCATCTGTGTGAAACACTAAAGCATCTTTGATCATGTGGGAGATTTTGGAGCAAGCCAGTATTTTCACATGGCCAGCTTTATGTTGCATTGTTGCGTTCATGAAACAGAGACAGCTTCAGAGTACTTATAAAAGGAAACAATGGTCAAGGCCACTTGCTATATGATGCTTGAATTTTCACTCACAATGTGACTTATAATCAAGCCTTCCAATAAACAAAATCATTTATGTTCCTAACAATGCATTCATTTTAATTTTCCACCTGTCATGGTGGGTGGAAAGTACACTATATATTATAAAATAGGACAAGGCAATAAAATTAGAATAAGCCAATTAAAGTAATGCAGGTCCTGGCAGTAGAAGTAGGAAAGCAGAATCAGTATGGCAGAGTAGGCTAAGTCAATATCTGTACAGTAGGTACAGTGGATCAAGGCACTTCAAATAAGGCAGTGCCAAGTACAATGGTAAACCCAAGGCAATTCAAAGAAAATATGTCAAGGAAATAAAAGTGGAACACAAGGTACAGTGGAACTAGGTTTTAGTACAAAGACCTAGTACAAATTATTAAATCCAGCATTACCTCACAATACACTGATTGGGAAAAGGCACAGTCTCTTACTCTATTTTCTGTATAAAATCATTGTTGAAAGCATTTGTATTTGTACTTAGTGTTATATTTTGTCCCTTGGTGATGTTTATATCAGAACACATTCAAAACTGTTCATGTGTAACAAGAGAGTAGGCATTTTAATTGCTGGCTAATTTTATTCAAATTATTATTTGAAGTGTAGGAAGTTCAGCAAAATGTGTACATCTACCTTGCATCCTATTGATTACACAGTGTTTTCTTCAGAAGTGTAACACTATTTATGTTTTATTTAAAACCAAAATGCAAATATTCCATAATGAGTAAAGTATGAGAGAAGACAGTGGTTTTTTGTTACCCAGATTTGTAATTACTATCATCATATATTTAACACTTTATTTCATATCTGAATAAAATAACACTCCTTTATATTTTAAATAAGACATTAAGAGTTATTAATCATCTTTTAAATATTATGTTTAATTTTTAATGTACTTTTTATTAATTTCATGACCCTGTGCCTGAAATAATTTGTCATAATGAAAAATTTGCTATTAATTTAGGAGCTGTTGCCAACACTACAAGTTCACTTTCAGACACAGAACTTTGATACTTCCATGTATGCATCATCGTGGTTTCTTACTTTGTATGCAACTTCCCTCCCTTTGCCATTAGCTCGAAGGATCATGGATCTCTTCATATCAGAGGTGAGAGGTTAAAGCATAGATAAAATTAAATTCACTTTTAAGTACTCCATTTGTTGTTGATTTGTTTATTCACCTGAAAATCTATTGAAAATTTTTAGTTTGTTCAAATTTTATATAATCTCAATTTCTTTCTTTATTTTTTAGAATCAGTTTCATTTTCTTCCTCACTAACAATATTTACTGCAAAAATTAAATCAAGAATTTTATTTTTAATAATTTTATTGATTTTTATTAACTTTAAAAAACACAACAAAATCATCTACTTTATTTGTGAGCTGTGTGAAGAAAAGGTATTGGTATTTATTATTGAAACAAAACATACCTGTGGTAAAATATTAGTACTTAGAAATAAACTATCGACAGTACTACAACCGTAAAGTAAAAATACTATACAAAATTTCTGTATGGTGTAAAATGTTGTTGTTTGAAGTGCATTTGCTGGTTATATGCATTTCAGGGTATGGAAATTGTGTTCCGGGTAGCCATGGCAATACTTCAGACATGCCAGGAAGATTTGTTGACCTTGGATATGGAAGGATTATTGAAGGTTTGTATGGTGTCTTATTCAACAAAAAAATAATGTTCATATGTTTGCATGTTCATCATGTGGCTGGATCGCCTTACTTCATATATCATTGACCATTGTTACATCTAATAATTGACAGAGTACTCGATGGAAGTCTTACACATAATTTACACTAATTATAATAGGAATATTTCTTTTTTGAACTTTTAATAGGATGATACAAAATTTAACTCTTTATGTTTTAATAATTATTATTATATTAACGCTGACATATATCATTAATCCAGCTTTTCACAGTTCGTTCAATATAGATTGCTGACATTTTTTTGTGTTTTAGTGTATCAAGTTAATGAAAGTATCCAAAACACAACATTTTTTCACGTAGCTCCATTTTGGTTGCATATGCTTATGTTTGTTTAGCAACCATAGTATTTGAACAACAATTTTTTGTTTAATTGGCATATTTTGCAAATTATTGACAGCAGACATTTTCCAGGTTTGCTTAGCATCCAGTGTCTGAGCAGCAAGTTTTATTTTTGAATTTGGCATATTTTTTAGCCACATTGACAGCAAATATCCATCTTGTTGGAGATTATTTATTTGAAAAGTGCTGTGCCCATTGGTGAAACTAAAATCAAATTTAATGGAATGGCTAGCAATTATGCAGTATCCACAAGCAGGGCTACATCTCAGGGACATTAAAGTCTGGCAAAACCTCCCCTTCCAAAAACCTAAATGAGAAAATGCATTAGACTTTGATGTGTGTGAATCAGACCCATGCCACATGAACTTAGTTTTTACATTATTCTTAAAATACCCATACATTTTCTTGACAGATGTCAACAATTTATTTTTCCAACAATTATATTCTGAATTATCATCTGTGTTTCATTGCTCTTTTTAATGTACTTGTGATATTTGATTTTGGGAGTGATTGATTTTATGTGACTGTGTGCTATTGTGAATTCAACATTTTTAATTATTTTAAGATAATATCAGGGATGTCAGAAATGCTGCTTATATATATGTTGTTTGTTTGGTATTTTGTAGTGCTGTTTTTTTATAATATATGTTGTTTGTTTGGTATTTTATAGTGCTGTTTTTAATAATATATGTTGTTTGTTTGGTATTTTATAGTGCTGTTTTTAATAATATATGTTGTTTGTTTGGTATTTTATAGTGCAGTTTTTAATAATATATGTTGTTTGTTTGGTATTTTGTAGTGCTGTTTTTAATAATATATGTTGTTTGTTTGGTATTTTGTAGTGCTGTTTTTAATAATATATGTTGTTTGTTTGGTATTTTGTAATGCTATTTTTAATAATTGCTCTTTCTTTTATCCACAGTACCTGCAGAAAGATCTACGAAGCCGTTTTGAGCTTGATGTGGATCAGGAACTTTTACTGCAAACGGCCTATCAGATCCGCTACAGTTCAAAGAAAATGAAAAAGTATGTTTGAAGATTTATTTATTATAATGCCTTGTGATTTTATGAAGCTGTGATACACCCAGTAAATATATCCTCAGATTCTCTCTCCATCATGGCTTGGCATTTTATGTGCAATGTTTTCTTGCAAATGTGTATTGTAAGTGAAAGGAAAACTGTGATCTCTAAGGGGTACTTTTCTTTTAGAAAAATGGTGGCCCAGCCATTGAGCGAAAGGGAATGGAGTTATTTGTATGCATGTGTTATGTAAGCATATATTGTTTGTATATCTGTGTGTGTTGTAATTGTGTATTGTTTGTGCATAAAGGTATTGTTTCTAGTGTATGCTTCTGAGCAGGATTAGTGTTCCTTTTATGCATTTATTGCTTCTGTACAAGATTTTGCTCCTAGTCACTGTTTTGCTTCTGTGCACATACAGCATATATTGTTTCTTGTAAGTGTGTTGTTATATGTACAAAGATATTGTTTCTTAAAAGTGTGTTCTCATAGGTACAAAGACATTGTTTCTTGTGTCTTGTATTTGTACAAAAATATAGTTTCTTGTCAGTGTGTTGTTATATGTACAAAGACATGGTTTCTTGTCAGTGTGTTGTTATTTGTACAAAGACAATGTTTCTTGTGCCTCTTGTATTTGTACAAAGATATTGTTTCTTGTAAGTGTGTTGCTATATGTACAAAAGATATTGTTTCTTGTGTGTTGTTATATGTACAAAGATATTGTTCCTTGTATGTATATTATGCACACACAAAAATGTTCTTTGCAAAACCTGCATTGTCTGTAAATAATTTACAGCAAACTTTTGTGTCCAGCAATCAGAATTTGACTGTACGTGTGAATGTCCATTGCATAACCCACTCTGTGTGTGAATGATTTACAAACTCAGTTATCAAATGCATATAGAATTTGAGTATACACAAATGTTTCTTCCTTTCTATTGCCTGCACTAATTGTGTGTAAATGCATATGCATGTGTATTTGCTTAGCTCACACTGTGTAAATAATTTACAGCAAACTTGATTATCTGGCATACATGGAAATTGAAGTGTGCCTTTAGTTCAAATGAGCCAAAAGGGAGATAGAAAAAGTGTCCAGAAAGCCGTTTTTTTAATGTATAAAATCTTGGAACTAATGTCAACAAAAATGCCTATAATAAATAATAGTAAATACTAAAACCAAGTATGAAGTTATTTAGAGTGCTCACTAAATGAATCATGCAAACTTGGAAATACCTGATGTTGCCAAGAGATACCTGATGTTGCCAAGAATATGCTACTACCTTAAGGTTTGTTTATGGTGTGATGTTGAGAAATACGCCTTGTGAGGAAAAAGGATCAGTTATGTACACTGACAGTTTTCTCTGAAACATTGCTTTATTCTAAACCTGTTTCTTTTCTGTACAGCATGAGTTGGATTTCTGGCCTAAATAAAATATTTTTGTTGAAAAGTCTTTTGACCTGGTAATGAAAATAATGGAGTATTAAAATGTTATTTTTTCTATTTTATGTCTTTCTGTATGCCTATGTTAAAATGCTTTTCATTTTGTATTAAGTTTATCACACAGATCTTGTTTCCCATTGTTTTTCCTGATTTATTTGGATGTTAGCCTGTTTTAGTGACACCAACAATCAGAACTATTTATATATCGTGCATTTGTAAGTCCAATTCATAGAGTCCAGTCCTTAATTTATTTTTACATATTCATTATTAGTTTCAATTTTTGGTGAATGCTTTAACTTAGCATCATCCTCTTAGTTATAAAAGTTCTTGAAGTCTTTTAGGTGCCAAACATGAAGTATTGCTAGAATCAGGCAGTTAAATATGGGAATAATAATTTTATTGTTTCTTTGCTGATGAAGGAGTTGTATACAAAGCAGAAAACACCATTTGATGTGTACATGAAGACTCTTATTTTTTTTAAAAAGGATAAATATTTGTTGAAATGATACCTCTAATTCTCCTTGCTCTGTCCTTCCCATTGTACCTTATCCCAACATTACCCAACCCCAAACTGATCAGGCCATAAGCATCCTCCACTTCAAATAGCTGAATGATTGATATAAAGATCAGAAACTAGTAAAACCCAATGAAATATTATAACCTATACAGACAAACAACTTGATCTAATAATATTAAAGTAAAGAAGTTTGTGTCTGTGTTTTTGTGTGTGTGTGTGTAAATAGCACTCACTAAAACTTACCAACTGATAAAAAATCCATTAACTATAATAAGTTGTGCAGACAAATAATTAGATCTAACAACACTTATAAGAAAGAAATGTATATATAATTTTACAGTTTACATACTAATAAAACCTGTAATATTTAATAAGTTATGCAAAAAAATAATTAGATCTAATAATCTTTGTTATAGTAAAATATAATAGTCTGTGTATACAAATAATTATATCTAATAATGCTGCTATAGTAAAGAAGAATGTATGTATACTGATATGAAATCATTTGAAGCTTAAAAACTAATAAAACCCCATAAAGCATTAAAAGCTGTGTAGTAAGTAATTAGGCATAATTGCATTCATAAAGCATTAAAATGTACATATCTACAAATTGTCTCCCTTTACATACCAGATCTGTTGAGATCTCTACTTCAGCTTTTAAAAATCCTGTTAAATTGTTCACCTTTGATGTACAGTATGTTGTCAGTTTATAACAGTTTAAAACATGTAGGCCCTACTCTCTCACTTCTTCTATCATTGTGTCTTAACTCTTTCATCTGTCGCATTCTTTTGTCTGTCTTTCTCCCCCTCTGGGTGATTTTTCCTTTTCCTCTTTCTCTCTCTTTGGGCTTTTGATTCAATTAGTTGGTTGCTGGTAAAAAGCACATCAAACCAACGAAATCAAACAACTGACGACATCGCCCACACAACAATGAAAGGAAAATGCAAGAAACCTTAACACAATCCGCAACAACGCAAACCGACACAGAGCAGAAAACTCCCTCCAAAATGGATCAGAGACCAACAGAAACAGCAAGCACAATACATTCGTCAACTACAACCATGCATATCACAACAACCGCCACTCCAGGAGCTGTTGTTTTGGCTCATAAACACCCTGCTACTCTGGTATCAACAGTCCCCTCCCTTTCCCCCCTCAACCCCCTCACCCAGCTCGAAAGCGGCGGAAACCGAAAGCGCCCCCTACATTAGCAAGCAAAGTATCAACAGTACCTGCGCCAATACGGATACCGAAGGCGTTACGACCACCACCCTCCTGCCTTCAACAGAACCAAGAGGTACTAAAGGTTTTTACCTTTTGTCCCCGAGAACAGCAACACGGAGAAAAGTATTGTTATAGTCTGGAACTCGGCGAGAAATTTCCTGTGCTCTGTAGCTGCCCGTACGGTCCAAACCTACCATGGATACCGGAGACTGGGGGGCGGGGGAGTTGATTTGGAGAGGTACCGGACTAGCGTATGGATTCCGCTAGGGTGGCCCCGAAAACAGCCAAACATCGCCTGCACAACACATCAAGACAACTACCTCATGGCTGGGATGGTGGGGGGGAGGGGAGTAGAAACAAAATAAAAACAACAACAGTCGCAACGAGGCAAGCACCAGAAAAAAGAAATCCAACATCTGCAGCACACAACACCAACCGCCCTCTTAGGAATACAGTGAGAAGAGGAAGGCTCCACAGGAATCCACCCAAAACCGAGATCTGAAGAAGATGTAAAGTTTTCACGCAATTCCTGTGGAGCACTAGAACAACAAGAATGGATTATGCAAAATCGAGCAAGGCCAGAAGTGCTTCCCCAAACATTAGTCGAATTAACACCAAAACTAAAGTCCACTCATGCAGAACTAGTGAAAATTGGCAGTGGACAGTAGTGGATCATATAACAGTTGTAGGCCATTTTACACTTTTTATATAATACAACTATTATATTTATAATCCTGACCAAACAACATTTCCACGGGATGATACACATATTCATTTCATAGTAACAAAACACCAGTCAAAAGAGAATAGAAATGACAAAAATGCAGTATTAGAGAATGCAAGGACGTGCTTTTAATTCTTTATGAATATGAACTTTAGTGAGAGAGTTGTTCTTACTAATTTGGAAGCGCGTGTATTTTGTTTTGTTTTCTGACTATCATGATATCCATTGAAACTCTTAGTCTATTGGGGTTTGTTTGTTTTCTTTTCTTTTTTGTTTGAGCTGGTGGTGATAACACTTTTATATATATAGAAACAACAAAAATGTTTATCATCTTTTATTAAGCAGATTTTTGGCCTTTTTCTCTGAAAGCTGAAGTAAGTATATATGCAGTTTAAGACTGTAGAGGCTTAGACTACAGTACTTGTGTGTCGCACTTGTTCATTAAGATTTCTTGCCTCTGCCTATGACGTAACTGATGGTGGTCATCATAAACATTTTAAACATTTTAACATTGTTGGATAGTGCAAGTTGATACTCAGAATTCTGTAATAACTTTATCTCTCACACAAACTATTTCTCACACACGTGCGCGCGCACTATATTTTATTGTATCGACGGTACAATACACAACTGTATTGCTTGTATCGACAACGAAATATTTTTTTCCTGGCTTTTTTCCTCCAGTTGGTGACCCTCGGGGTTCAGTTCTCTGGCCACTTCTGTTTAACTTTTACATTAATGATCTTTCACTATTAAATCTGTCAGATTTTTTTTTTAATTGCTCGTCATCGTGTTTTGACATATTTGACAAAATTATAGGCTTCTGCAGAAGCTGCTCAACACAAAACAATTGAAATTTTAGCTGATCATAATACATGTATAATCTGTGGTGCCTGGAACAGGTTAGACTTTTAATTAAAAGTATTGCAGCGTGCTATTCAACTTTAAACCCAAAACTAACATAATGTTCTTTTGTGTCGATATATTTTGTTATGCACTCTTGCTAAACTATCATTTAATCATTTTTGATTATCATGGTTCCATTATTTGCGGTACGTGTCTTCACCGTGTTCAAAAGTACCTTTGGGAATAATTCTTTCTGGAGTGGTCATGTATATAAAAATATTCGACACACAAGGAACATTCTATTTAACATTTTTTTTAAAATAACAAAATTAAAATGGTATCAAACAAATAAATTTAGAAACGTTCAAATTAAGTCTGAGATTTAGCGGTTCAGATATTATCTGGAATTCTCTCGCGATCCGTGAAAATTGAAGAAATCTGGATTTTACACATCTAGGCATTAAGACAATGAATCTGGTAAACTGAAAAGAAAACCTGATGTGACCCAAACGGCCTTTGTTTCTCACTTGTTTACAATAAAAACACACTTCACTGCATGAAATAAGCATTGCGAATATGTCAGATGTTCCATCAATATTATGTCGACTTACACCGTTGGAAAATAATATCGCTCGTTTATTATTTCCTTCATTCTCCTCTCTCTTTTCACAGTCAAACGCAGCACACACTCCTTCACATACACACGCATACGTCACCCGTTAAAACGGCTGGCGCGTGCGCACGTCCAACATTGTCTCGTTAATGTTGTTCATTTCTTCTCGCTCGCTTTGAGACCTGAAATATGTTAAATACACTGATCTCGATGATGATGATGATAAAAAATATTTGCTATTATTATTTCGTCTCTTTATAGCTTTCCTCAAACATTTAAACTCAAATGTGTAAACAGTTACATAAGCTAGACTATGTGAGGATCATTCTGTTTAGTACATACACTGTCAGTGGCCGTCTAAACGCATGGGCACGCTGGACAGTTGCCCGGAACTCCACGAGCATAGGGGCCCTATGCTGATATACATGTTGTGATTTGCTGTCCGTAGGCCTAATGCTGTTAAGACGGCCCTGCATACACTAGCAGACGCTGAAGGTACATCTAGTGAACAGGTAATATTTGGGGACAGGCTAGCTGTCTGTTAGTGTTATGACCTTTTTCTCAGATGTGATAACAGTACCCACAACGTTCAACATACTCTTCAATTTTCTTTACCCCAGTGCAGTTGTGCGCGTGTCAATGTGTGTGTGATTGAAGAGGGTGAGGTCGGAAGAAAATCTGGGCTGAACAGTATCATATTTTACCCTTGTCTGCCAAGTTGTGAAAGTTTGTTTACAGCGGAGAAAACATAACAGGTGTCAACTGTGTTAAGATTTAGCGCCAGGGTCAAGTGCCGTATCGCGCCAATCTTTGACCTTGTGTCATGTGGTCGCAGTGGGATTTGACGCGCGTAGCGGCATTATAAGGCGCGTGTGCTGCGTTTGTTAGTGAAGTGCTTTATGTTCACTTGCTGCTCTAACCTTTATTGGGGGAGTGAGATGGGAGTCTATTAGCGTGTCACACACACACACAGACTGGTATGACCCAGGTGTCATTTGTGAGTGCTAGTTGAGACTATGCCAGTCTGTGTAAGAGAATATACAAATTAAATGCTAATAGTGTATTGCTTGCCGTTCTCGAGTGAACGCATAATAAGTCGTTGATTGCGCTTGTCGGAATGTTACCACCCAGTGGGGAGGACGTGTGTTAAATAATAGGTTATCTTGTGATAAAGGTATGCGCGACAATTCAAGCTTGTCAGCTTAGCAACATTCTTTGACTGTCGACCACGCTGGGTGGACACTATTTGGGTTGTTGCGGCCGAGTTCAGTGGAATGTGCATTAGTCGAAGTCTGGGCAACCCCTCATTTCACTGTTGAGGTCGAAACCTGGAAAGCCCTTTATTTCATTGTTGAGGTCGAAGCCTGGAAAGTCCCTCATTTCATTGTTGAGGTCGAAGCCTGGAAAGCCCCTCATTTCAGAGTTGAGGTCGAAGCCTTTTAAATTCTCTCATTTCAATGTTGAGGTCGAAGCCCTAAAAGCCCCTCATTTCAGTTTTGAGGATTGATAGAATTTCTTTTCCAGTCAAGGCGCAGAGTGGCTTAATGCCATCGGTATCTCCTTTCCGAATGTTAATTACACACGAACATTTATACCGGTGTCTTAGTCAGCCTAGATCGCTGCGTGACGTATGCCGGAAACCATGGTGTATTGTTTTGCGACGTATCTTCTTCACTCGAGAAACTTGTAGTAATTGCGACTGTTTTGTTAGTACGTTGTCATGGCTTTTTGGACATTTTTTAGTATGTTGTGCCAAGAGATTAATTGATTAGGCTTTGTGCCAACAATTTCGAAAGACATGTTCATATCAGATTGGAGATATTTATTTATATTGATCATACGTCGTTGTTGAAATAGAAAGGTCTGTTAGATTAAAGTAGATCTGATGGATCTAGTCTCGAACAGGGTTAGATGGCAGGTCTTATACCAGGCGAATTATGTTTGCTTATTACAGACAAATCTCTACCGGTAATAGGAGTGAGGTCGTAGGCTGCAAGACCAATAGTAAGGAAAAAAATAGCACAGGAATAGGTATACACTGAGTCAAAAAAACTAGGCCAGTCAGACTGAATGTCTCCCCCCCCCCCAAGTTTGTGATCATTTTGTAGTTCATTGAAACTTTTATACTAAATTATTTTTTTCGGATGGATGGATTCCCAATTAAGTTTGGGTGGCTGTAAAGGTGTCCTTTACGACTTTACGTCATAGGGCAATATCGTACAATATATACCGGAATGTATGTCCGGCATAAAAACTTCACCCGTCAGTCTTTAAAATATGATTTTATGTGATAATTTGAATTTTGAGTTTCATTTATTTATTTTGTGTGTTATCGTCTACTATGTGCTGGAACAGCTTTGTTCGCATTACTTTCATTTCGTGTCATTTCAACTTTAGTTTCACGGGTATCTTTTAGTTGTGTGAGAGAGCCCATGTACACCCGAGGCATCAGGGAACTGATACTGTGAAAGACGATAAGAGATAGTCCATCAATTCTATTAGTTTCACGAGGCCATCCATTTTGGCCTCAATGGAGATATTCGTGTGATCCGGCCGCAGTGCTAAGTAGGACTGAACCGGTATCGACACAATAAGCACCATTCATTAACTAGTTAAGGGACAAGTAACTCTGTGTAACTGGTCGTCAAAGCAGCAGATAAAATTACCGTCTCGGTCTGCGTATCGCTGAAATACTAAAATTTTAATCCATGGGGAGGAGGGTAAGAGGGATAAAGTTTTGGACATCTGTTCAAATTTGAGTGCTGTTAGACTCTTTCAAGGCATATTATTGTATCACTGGATGACTGATCGAAACTTCTTTCACCGATCTTTGTAGATTTGTGGGTCGTCTGCTTCAGACATTCACACACCGAGCGAAGAATGCAATAGTCAAAGCTTCGTGTCTGGAAATAAGAGTGAGATTAATCTGACCATCTGCATGTTAATGAATTAATTAAGTAGGCTAAGTAAGTAATGATATATACTGGACTGTTGTTATTTATATGGATCAAGTATTCGTATATAGATTTTCTCAATGGAACTAAATATTCTTGCAAGATTGGTAGTATTTTATTATCTTTTTAACCTGACTATAGTATTCAGGTCACTACACAGTTTCCTGTTGAATTCCCTCTGTGAGTATGAGCCCATGTGTGACAGATTTTCATACGTGGCGAATGATTCACTATTAAACGCTGTTAGTGCTGGTCACAGTGCGGGATGCATGTAAAATCGTTTGGACAGATTTTCTGTTTCCTTCTCGTAGTTTTGTCCGATTCTCTACGAAGCCCCTGTCTTTTCACTCTTCACTTTGGATGTATTACATGACGTATATTATTTACCCCAAGTTTGATGCATCTCTACTACCAGATGTGATGTTCCGATAATCGTTGGATTACTTGTACTGTGTAGTGCGTGAGTGACTAGAGATGCTGACAGTTGTGGCAGCCTGGGCATTGTCATTGTGTAGTGTTGAAATAGGATCGGAGTGTTTCACCATTAAAGTGGTTAGCGGGTGAGAAGAAGGGGGTTGGCTGGTTATTGGTTGTTTATCTTGGAGTGGGAGTGTTGATATTTATTCCTATTTGGAGCAGCATGACCAATAACGTGCGTCTCCAATCACCATGGATTTCCTTGATTATGGAGACGATGAGCAGTAAGTATAGTAGCACTAGTTTACAGCAGCATATTTTTAATCTTGATCTGTACTTTCACCACAAAGAGGGAAGACATGCCCCCCCCCCCCCACTGTATGCAAACATCAATAACCAATATTTGTTGTAGAAGCTGATTATTTTTAAATGTTCATATATTACTGCAATTAGCCTAAATAAGCAGAGATATGTGCAGTGTTTTCTAAAATGTGTTGTTGAACTTGTTCTTTAAATATTTCTTGTTTAATTATTATGTTGTTTTGCAATTAAAGCATTTATGAGATATTACAATTGATATCTAGTCTTCTATCACACTTTAGTGAAAACAGATTTTCTCCACCACATTTGTCAATGCCATGTCAACTATAAAACAGTTACTACATGTTTTGGAGGAGGAGGGGTGAAGGGGGTGTTTGTGGCAGAGTGAGAGAATTTATCTCATCAGTAGTTATGTGTGCATGCGAATCCGATATATCACTACAAGTATTTAATAATAAGTAGGCAGAGTTGGTGCTATGAATTAGAATGTGGAATAATGGACTTTTAGTTTTAATCAATGAAGGAGAGTACATTACTTCGGTAGCTTTGTTTAGTGATAACTGATTGGTTTTTTTTCTCCACTGCTCACAATAATTAATACATTGTAATAATAATAAAAGAACACTTAATAAAGCAGTTAATCTTTTAAAAGCTTATTTAAGTGTTTTACAATAATTATACATCAAATGCACAAGGTCTTTATACAACGAATTAGACACAAGAAACCTAAAGTTATAAGTAAACAAAATGAATCTGTGTGTAAAATGATCTTGCAATATAAGAATAACAAAAACAACTGTATATTTACATAACACATGTATAAATTAAACATTTTGAATAAACAACAGACAAAACTGTTCTTGTTGCTAACTGGGAGGTTGACTTTTTTTCTTTGCCCAATTCTTAGGCCTATCTGTTATTGTTTGGTTTTTAAAGAGTGTAAAGTATGTTCATCTGTATATGACTGAGTAAAGGCTGTTTTTCATCTGTTTTGTTGAGAGTTATATCTCTGATGAAAGTTATTTTATTTATTAGAACCATTAGAATAAGCCAATGACAGTTATGTTTGCTAAGAAAATAAATAAAGCATTAAATGTCTTTTAAAATATATTAAATTTGTTCATTTGTATATAAAATTTAAGCTATATTTAATGTTTTACTACACTACTCCTGTACTAGTATAATTTTAATTCAAAACATGGACTGCTTACTGGAATGTTCACTTCATTCCATGATACTTCATTCCTTTACCCATTGATCCTAAATTTTGCAGTTCAGTTGATTTGTAAGAGGAACTAGAGACTTTATTGTATTGTATCCTATATTAAAATAATTTGTAATGTGTTGTAGCAGTACTGTTAATATTAGATTTAGAATTATACCATTTATTGTTTAAACTAAAAACATATATATGTATAAAAAATATAGTTTCTTTGTAAAGTGTATGTGTTACATTTATTTTATATCTTTGTGTTGTGTGGCATTTCTAACTCGCTGGTGCTTCTTTAGTACAATTAAAGCATGAACACATAAGTTGTTAGTTGATAGTGATGTTAAATAGCAAAAGAAATTTTTGTTCTAATAAACCACTTCTTCCTTATGCCAACTTGCTGTGTATGATACTTCCGGTTAGATAAGAGTGAATTGTGATACTTTACTGGATCTCATCCATTTCTTTTTTATGTCAAGAGTTGGCCCAGCAGCACAGCTGCTTTGAAGTCAGAGTTATTATATAATATTAACAATAAAGTACATGTATAGAAGAAATAAAATGAACATTTTAAAGAACCATCAACTGGCAGTTAGCAGTATTAGTAGTAACTAACACAGTAGTAAAGAAGTTAGATGGCAGTAGTGATGGTAAACTAGTACTAGTACTATTATTATTAATATTATAGTAATTTACTAAATTATAAATAAGTATTAGATGTCTCTGTATATTTGAATATTAATAGTATAGAAGAACACTGCAATTTAGTAATAATAACTCATAATACTACAAGTCCAATACAATTAATTTTTATACTTTAATAATAGTATTCTTCTACATATATTTTACCACTAGCTTTGTTTTCTTGTTTAATTTTAGACTGGAGAAGGACTACACAGCTTTAAAATCAAAAGAAAATGAAGAACAGATTGAACTAAGGGTGAGTGCCAACAAAAATGAATAAGTGTTTGCATGATGACATTAAATGTTTCTAGATGTTATTTTTTGTTTTAAATTTTATTTTTATTAAGGCTTTTATATTTCTGTGTTAATAATTTGTTTGATTGGGATTTGGTTTTTTTTTAAATTGAAAAAAATTATTAACACTATATAACAGTATTGTTGTCTAAGTCCTTAAACTAAAGTGCTTCATGTTTGTAACACTCCCTTTTAAATGTAAAAATAGAACAGTGATTATAGCATTTGTCTTATGAAAAACAGTGCATATAACTTCTGGATGTACAAATGCAGTTGTAGATTTGGGTGAAGTTTTCTGCAATTCTAAGCTTCTAGGTTTTGGTGTTGTTTAGGGGTCTCACTTCTCTTGCACCCTGCTACTTAGCAACACCTCTACAAATTGACATGATTGGTTACACTCCTGACAGATCTTTAGATAGGTGAATGACCTGTCCCACACTCAGCTCCATCTCCTGGTCACACTTGTCATGCCTATACAATGGGTAATCTGAACAGAAGCTGATAAACAGACATGGCTTTAATAAATAATAAAAAGGTAGATTAAGACCACTGTCTGTGCTGAATAGTTGATTACAAAATAAAACAAAAATGACATTATTTACACTTGTCACATTAGACGTACACTTAATATATGTCCTGGTAAAATGTTACCAGGTCTTAAAATGAGCACAGATTGACAATAGTTGCTATGTACATGCTCATACTCTCATAGTACAAATATTCTTGCAGACTTGTAATATTTCTCCACAAGTGGAGGCCTCTAGAACAAACTGTAGTTTTGCACAGTATGTCTTCCTATATATATATATATATAGGACTGATAGCTAAGAATATGTGACCTACATCTTAATCTAGGGTGGTAGCCAGTCTGATAGTACAATCTGATGGTGACACTGACAGCTTGTTAAAACTTCTCTATAATCTAAGGTAGGAAGTGCTTCTATGAACTTCTCCAGCAGGAATGCTGTAAGTATATTAAGTCCTCTTCTTATTAAATAGTTTATCTTTACTATTTGTGAGCTGACAGACTTTCCTGTTCTGTGGCCAATTTTTGCAGAGGCTTTAATGACATCATCTTTCAGTACAGGTTTATAGGTATCATTTTCCAACATATATTTGAATGAATAAATTAAATTACCTCACACAAGCTAACATGCATGATGTTAGCTGTGATGAACAATATGCAGAATGGTCTCCGGAGTAATGACAAATGTTACTAATCAGAGAAACAAATGGTTGCATGTAACTTATGTCACAAAACTATATAACTGTAAATGTAATGCATATAGACAGTTCACTTATAATATTTCTCTGTTATTGCTAACTGGAGACACATTAAAAGGAAAAACTAAAACTAAAAGTTATAATAATAGCATTATTTAAACAAAAGATAGCAATGATCTGGCACTGATAGAGTTGATAATTTTTAAGAACATTTTACATCAAGAAATACTTTCTTACATCTTAAAAATAGTTTAATAGAATATTTGTGATGAGTCAGAAAATTTACTATTTGAAAGAGTTTATCAGATTTGTCTTCTCTCAGTTTGAGAATTAGCACAAGAGGAGATTTACTGTATTGTTATATCTATATTTCTCAGATACTGCTATAGAGTGCCCTCTCCCCCAGTAAATAAATAAATTAGGTAGTTTATATACAAGAAAATAATACCTATTCTAGAACAACTAGAAGAACTAGTAGTCTACAGTAAGTAGACTACTAGATACCAGAATCTCTTATATAGTTTTCCAGCTCTCTCTCTGTCTATAACACATTCTTTTGAACACATGGGAGTTCTTTTTTTTTTTTTACTTGGCCAGCTTTACCCTCAAGTACTAAAGTGTCCTTTACCTTTGAGCACATGGGAGATTTTTATTGGTTTTTTTTTTTCACTTGGCCAGCTTTATGTTGCATTGTCAGTTCAAAGTACTCATAAAAAAGAAGAAAAATGGCACTCAAGGTCATTTGCATGAATTTTCACTTGCATTGTGACTTTGTCTTTTATTGCCATTCTTAAACTTGTGAAAGAGAACATTATTACCTATTAAATGATGTATCACTTCAAAGAACAGATTATTGAGACATGTAGCTGTATAAACTACAAGACAAACATTCTTCATGTGTGAAACTGAAAGAGAGAACTTAGCATTATTAGAGCTTTAATACAATAAATTAATAATTTTCTTTATTATCTTCTACAGAGGTTGAGAACTGAAAACAGGTTGCTACGACAGCGAATTGAAAATCTAGAGAAGGTATGCCAGACACTTTATAATTTCATTTATAGAATTTACCTAAAAAAAATAATTTGCAACTGTGACAAGCCAAACTATGTGGTGTGTGTGTGTGTGTTACTCTCCAAAATTGTGTACACAAAAATTGTTACATAAATCAGTATTTTTTTTAAGTTTTTCATCATAGCTGAAATTTTAAGCTATCATGTCAAGTAAAAAATTAAAATAATTTTTTTTGTGTGTGGAAAATCTTCCAATTATAAAAATGAATTATGTAATGCCTTCCAGTGCTGTTGGGCAAAACTTATGATGTTAAACAACTTAAAGACCCATTAACTAAATTATATGTTCATTCAAAACTAAGAATTATAGAGAAAGGTCATGTTAAAAGTATATATTAATATATATTAATTATAATTTTCATTACTGTATTCGATCCTAGATTCTATGTTCACATTTAGACTCTGAAACTTACTGTCTTAAATTGAGATGATCCTGTTTTCAGGAAACATTTTAGCTAATAATTCACAGTAACCATTTGATCAGAGACAGTAACCTGTTGCAAGCCACAATGTAAATCAACTCAAAGAAAAGGCAGATAATAGATAAAAATAGCGAAGGTTAATGAGACATGGATCTCTTGTCCTGCATAATGTAGCAAGAAGAAATAGAAGCAATGCATAATGAACAATTTTACAATTTTGTTTTACTAGTAGATTCTCTTTCAAATCTAAACTTCATTTTCTGCCATTCTGCTATATGCCAGAAATCAATCACATATAATTTAACAATTTCATTTTATTAATGCTCTCACTTTAGGAAACAAATAAAAATGTATTCATTTGAATATCACATCAGAAAGAGTAAATGAAAACAATAAAGCAACATATTTTATTAACACGTCATGCATGGGACATAACAAAAGTAGTTCTAATATTTGTAAACATAAATTGATACACGAGGTACAAAATGTTTTATATTAAGAGCAGAAGCAATGCAGACTTTGGAATTTTGTTTAACCTTTTCCCATGTACATTTGAATGATGAAACTTAAACTAAGCAATGAAGAAGAATTTCAGCATGAAAATGTAGAAGTTCTCATTGCTGAATTGATTTTGTTCATCATAGATTAAATCAGTAGAAACAGCATTTTATTATATTACACTTTCACCCACTATTTTCAGATCAGTTTGGTGTTGGGGTGTCAAGTAGCTCAAATACACTTTTTTCTTTTAATTTTGTTTCATTATATAAATTAATTATAGGTATTTTTTCTATTGATAAACAACATGTATTGACACCTTCATGTTATGCAAATTTGGAGATTTTATATATCACCTTCATCCAAGAATTCCAGATACTCTTCACTAGTGGTCCCAACCCTTTTGTGGTCAAGAGCACATTCAAATGTTTAGAATATTGTGGTGGGTACCAACAGTTTTTCAAAGTATATTTTGTATTGGACATTAAATGATATTCAAAACACTATATGTAATAATACATAATATATGATGTTCACTTAGATAAGTGGAATAGAAATAATATTTCATTTTTAATAAAAAATATTCCAAACATTTTCATCTATTATGAAAGATTTTTTAAAATATCATTCTGAAGGCCCAAATTCTCCATTTTCACTTCTTTGCTTCAGAGGTTTTAAATGTGGATAACCAATGACGATCAGAGGTTTAAAAATCACTGTCACATATAATTTTCTTCATCAGTCTTGGGAAGTGTACAAGATACTTCATCTTTATACATGACATCCACAAGTTTTGCTTTGAATGATTTTACAGAATCTGAAATGAATGACCAGAGGTTAGATGAAATAGCCTACATCTGCATTACTTTTTACACCTCGTGAGCAATGTCTCAGTGGGCATCCATGGGCACTGCATTAGGGACTACTGCTCTAAAATATTAAGTATGGGGTGAACTCTTTTATAATGTGCACTCTGACTTTTGTACTTTTTTATCATAATGGCCTGACTTTGCCTGTTAATTATTGTATTAGATAAACCATCGTCACTTATACTTGTATTAGATTGGTATCTGTACCTCGTATGCATTGGACTGAAACCAGCAACTTATACAGTATTGATGATTTAATGATACTAAGTTGTATATTGGTATTTCTTTCCTTCATTAAAATTTTTTTTTATGACATTATTTATCTCTGCCATTGTAGTTGATGATTTTTTGGTTTACTTCTTCTTCTTTACGATCACTTCTTTTCCCCACAGGAATTGCGTGGAAACTTTTCATCTTCTTGATGTTCTCAGTTTCTGTAGATTTCCTGTGGGGCCTTCCTCCTTACTCTGTTCTAGGAGGGTAGTAATGTTTAAAAAAAAAAAAAAATAGAAGATATGTGGAAGTTATGGAATTAGCTTTCCACTTGCCTGTCTTTGTTTACATTTTACTTGCATTTACTTTTGGTTTACTGACTTTTTTAAGCTATTGTCTTCTGGTAGAGAATTGTCAAAAAATATATATTATTTTAATGACCCCTCTTTATAATATGACTTTTATAAACAAGCTTTATTTATGACTCTGAAAGAATGAGTATTATATTTTTATTTGTTGGCACCATGTATTATTTCAATAGATAAAGAAACATGAAGTGAGTAATATAAAGAGTTCATCAGAAATAATGTCATGCTTTTTTCTTTTTCTTTTTTTTCTGATGGTTGAGATTTGTGGATGATTGTTAATACTACAGAATTCTTTTTTTTTTTTTAAATTTTTAAACCTCTTATTCTTAAACACGGCAGCATATTTAATATGTTATTTTTTCTTCTGGAATTTCTTTTTATAACATTGAGACATATCTTAATTAGCCTAATGATTTTTATTCATGGGATTGAAGCAAATCTCATCTGATTGAAAAATACCAGCAACATTAAATTAAGATGAAAAAGACAATATAGCCTTTACAAAAATTAGTAGTTGAAAAAAAGCTTTACTTTGCTTCATTTATCAATTTAATTTTCACAAAATAATTTTGTGTGCCATTGGCTACACTATCGATACATGCATTATAAAAAGCAACAGTCTATTCATTCTTGATCCTTATACAAGTTCCATTATTAGCATGCACAACCGTGCACGCACACACACACACACACACACACACACACACACACACACACACACACACACACACACACACACACACACACACAAACACACACACACACACACTTGATTATTCAGACTAATGTGTGGGAGGGGATGCTTAGAATATTGAAAAATATGGACAATTTGAATTTGTATTTTGCTGAGTTTTATGAATATATATATAGCAATGCATTCAAACTGTAGTGGGGCTCTTATATATTCACATGTATTATTTCATCATATACTCTTTATACTCTAGTGCACAATTTTATAAATACAATACTCAGTAATTTTTAGAAAGAATCATTCATGGTTAATCAAGAATACAATGTGCATGAGTATGTAATTGTCTCTAGACATTTTGCCTTAAACAACTAATATTCCAACAGGTTTCCTCACTTCTAGTGGATTTGTACATTAGGCAAGAGTTCATTTCTACCATTAGTGTGTCAGGCAGAAGTTACACAAAATCAGAATTATTCTTGTAACTATTAAAATCACTCTCAACACAGTGAGATACTCACATTAAGACATGTGAGAACTGGGAAAAGTTGAGGGAACAGCAGATTCATGTCTTCCATATCATGTTCACTCCAGGGCTTATTGAGTAGACTTTGAGGCAAAATCATTTAAATGTTATATTTATCTTCTGTTTGTTTTGTAGAGTACAAAAGTTCAATTTATAACCATATAATGCAACTCAACTATATGTATAAATTCAGTCTTTTTCTATTTTGACCTTTGGTTAAATGCATTTTGATTAGAATGCTTACTGGTATGTGTATTATTGGAAAAATAAATACACAGCATTTATAAGTTAATATTATAGGTTTGTGATGGTAATTAGGATAAGTGAAGGAAGATATTACTCTGCTGCTTGTTTGTTATATATTTTATTTTTCTAGTTTGCATATTCCTAAATATGTCTAAATATGTATGTATGTGGTAATTAATAGTTTTCTTGTTAGATATATATACTTCTAATTATATGTTCTTTTTTAAACTAAAAGAGTGTTTCCAAATCAATAAAAACAATTAATTTCAGAGTTTAGAGTTTGCTCTCTCTCTCTCTCTCTCTCTCTCTCTCTCTCTCTCTCTCTCTCTCTCTCTCTCTCTCTCTCTCTCTCTCTCTCTCACATATCTGTATGTCATTCAGCTCTGCATCTGTCTGTCTATCTATGTCTGAGTATTTTCATTCATTAGGTAAATATATTAGAGGGGATTAAGATTAATTTTAGTTTTGTACATAGATATTTGCATTCCTATAATTATAATTTAAAAAATCCAATTTCAGTGTAAATGTATGTAACAGGATAGCACTTTTGATTAAGGAAATGCTAAGCCATTGAGCACAAGAAACCATATTATACTTGTTAACTTATGAAATTATTTTTAAATAAATATTTTGAGGGTGTTTCAAGATTTCCTTAAAAGTTTTAAAATACCTGTATACATGTAGTTAGTAATTTTTAACTATCATAATGAAATTCAAATGCTGTAGACATCTCTACTTTTTGTAGTTCAATATAGACATTTTAGACACCTACGACTTGCACAGTAATACTTTTAGATTTTTGACAGCAATAAATATAAATTCTGTTGCACAATATTTAAAGACCAACTTTAATAAAACACAAAAGTTTCAGACTTAGAAAATAAACAACAGAAAGAACAGTTATGACTCTACCATAAAATTATTTATTGGTCATATAAGATTAAGATTAAAAATACAACTTTAATAATACTTTTAATAGCCAAAGCAAGAATTTCTTAATGGATTTTATAATTGACTCTACTATTAAAACATGTAATTAAGTGCTGCTCATTTGTCTTTATTTGCTTATCATATTTGTATGACTGCCTTAATATAAGAAAACTCTGATTTTATTTTGTAATAAATCTACCATAAAATTATGTTGTTAAGTTTTTCTTTAGTTTTAGTTTATTCATAACAAAACACCAAATTATACGATCAAGTTTATTAGTACACAGAAAATTCTAGTGACTCTTCCATAAAATTATTATATTCATTAAGGTGAGTCTCTTAAATCAATATTTAATTATGTTTTCTTTAAATAAACAGCAGTATTATGATTCTTAATGCTAGCTGGATCCTGTGAACAGGGCTTATTAAAGTTACAGAATCTTTTTGCATCCCCAACAAGCAGGTTTGTTATTTTACAAAATAGGTGTTCCTACTAGAAATGGGAAAATTGTTTACTTTGTGAAAACTTGCAAGATTTATTACCATATAGAATACAACCACAGGTATATACACTTCACTGACTGTAAAGGACATAATAAAGTAGACTTGTTTGACCATTTTTCTGCTCATTAACAAAGAAATATCCTCATGATAAACAAATTTAAGTCAGGAGAATGAAGTTGAAAATACACTTCAACAATCCAAGCAGGAAGTTCTCTTGTGGCCCATTTTGTTAATAGCATTATTAGCAAAGAGAATGTAATATTACGGGGAGGTAAAAATGACACTACTCAACAACAAGAGAAGATAACCACATTTTCTGAACTAACCTGAACATGTGATGAGATTTGTATTTGCAGTTATATATCATTATTATTGTAAGTAATATGTTTACCAGCCTCCAACAGCACATTCATTTTTTATAAATGATTTGACATAATGATCACAAGTGTAACATGTTGTCTTTTCTTTCTCTCCCACCTATTCTTGTTTGTCTTCATCACATTTGTCACTGTGACGGGGCTTTAGGTTGAAGCAAAGTTGCTTCGACAACATGAAGTGAGTGGACACATGTTTTTTTCTTCTTAATAATCTTTACCTTTCTTTAAAAAAATATTGTTTTGTTTTTAATAATTCCTTGAGTTTTTCCCCCTTTGCTGCATCTTGTCACCATCCTTGTGTTCATTTTTGCTTATAAGATAGCATGTACCATATACATGTATGCTTGTCTGTGTGCATTTGTGTATGCAGATAGATAGATTTTGGATTGAAAAGATATAAATTAATTTGTTTTAAAAAAATTAAAACTAAAGCCACATAATGTCATTTATTGTAACAAAATTTGTTTTGTTCATATTTATATTTTAATTTTATTATTATTATTGTTTATATTTTAATCATTCTATTAATATTGTTTTTATTTTAATCATTGTTTTATTGGTATTATTACATGACTCTTCAAGTTCAGCAATCCACACTAACTAAAATCATAATTTAATTTACTGCATTTGTAAAAATGAATAGTCTAAAATTATTCAGTACATTTTATAAATGACTAATTAGGTAATACTTTTTTATTGCTTAAATTATTAAACATTTATAAATATAAGATTAATTTAAAACTTATCTAATTTTTTACTTATAAATGACAAAAACACATAATTTTATTTAGTTATCTTATTAATAATATTCTTAAACTTTAATCTTCATGTACTTTTGGTTTGTAAAACATATAAAATAAAAAATTAAGCAGCAGATTTTTAACTTGAGTAAAACTAAAAGATCATATACACAAATGTATTACTTAAACAATGTTTTCTATGGCCTTTTTCTTGATCCATATCCATTTATTTAAGATATTTCAGTGAATCTTATATAAGTGCATATTCTTTGCTGAACTACTTGTTTCACAATGCTATTTTTAGAATTGCTTTCAATTTTATGAATATCATTAGAGATATTAAATATGAGTAAATTACAATCTTTTTTAATGTTATTATTTCTTTCTTTAATTATTTGATATATATATTTCATTGATATTTAGAGTTATTAATTAAACATTGATTTATCAGCTATTCTGACTTTAATTATAAATTTTGTGCGAATAGATTTTCATTATTACTGTGCAGAGAATCATGGTTACTGACTATTTGTCCACATTATGAGTTTGACAATCGGAACAAATGATATTAATATGCATTACGACTGTCATCTTGGCCTGTATAATAAATGCATCTCAATTACTGAAGATTATCCATCATCTAATCATCATAACCAAACCATAACTTTTGTGTATTATCACTTCAATAATATATTGTATGTATAGGATATATCTATATCAGCTAGCCTTCAAGGATGAGGTAAAAAACCCATTCAGCATTAACCCTCTTACCTGTAATTGTAACCATATCCATTGTTATAAAATAGAATTTACACCCTGATTAGTAACAGTATTTCTGAATTTACTCTTGCCCAATCACTGATATAATGATTTAGCTGAGTTTACATTGGACCTAAATCAATGATTAATTATCTGACTATAACCAACTAATTGCTCATACTAATCAACACAGAACAAATAATACCTTACCCGTCTCCTAGTGCTGTTAACAGCTCGGTAGTAAATATTTCCATAACTTAAGGCTAGGACTGTTAGAGTAATCTTCTCTAGTGCTTACTGTGAATGCCTGGTGACATTCAGCTTTTCTATTAAGTGTCCAAAAATTTAAATTGCATAGTTTAAGTCTCGGAGGAATAAATGAAATCATTAATTAAAAATTACTTCATATTGTAGTCATTTTGGTAATATTATAAGCTTTTATTCGTCAAAATCATATCTCAGTCAAGTAGTAAAACATTTCATTTCACTAAGAAGAATGATTTTTCATTCTGTATAAATGAATAATCTGCAACTTTAGTTATATCAGAATTTTTTAATCCAATTTCATATGTTACGCAAATAATGCTTAACCAACCACCTTGTACAGTTCATTGGTAAAGTCTGTAAAAAGGTACTCAACCCAATGGATTGTACACCCTTTTTGTTATTAAAAAGAGGAACTGCTCATAGGCCACTGTTGTGTACATTTTATAAGCTTCAGTACATGCAGAATCCTGTTTATAAAGCAATTTAAAATTGCATCGTGTATTTCCATTAATTGTAAAAAGAAATGCAACAGTAATAATTGCATGACCAGTGCAGACCATATAAATTAGAATTGTGTAATCTTTAGGCTGTTGTAAGCTCCATATAAGTACACTATGGTACACTTACTTGGTTGCTTTCATTACACTAGGAAAATTCTAATGGACAAGTACAGTAATTTCACAATATAAAGAAGGTGCTACAATAATAATTGCATGACCATTTCTTTTCTTTTGTTGTTGCATAGTTACTTATCTTTACTTTCTCCTGTCTGTGTACATGTGGAAATTCTTTCTGAACTGGCTTAGATATGTTACATAGTGTGCATGTGCATTATTCTGAATCTGAGCCTAGTAATTTAAGTGGTTTTTACATATCTTGTTGCTTATCTGTAAGACTCAAGGCTTAAAATAATGTATGCATGTGATGATATATAGTAACACTGAGTATTATGTGTAATATGTAAATACAAAATATTTTTGTAATATTTAGTTGTAAATGATCAGTGTTTAGTTCTTTATCCATTAAAAAACCATTTAACATACTGCATTAATTAATTTGCATTTTTATTTTTATTTTTATTTTTTTTGTCAGCACACAAGTAAAATAAAACATTCATAGGTTTGGAACAATACTTTAAATTTTATCAACTAACAACATTTTTTCCTTTTTAATTCAAACACTTGTTTTAACTCTCCTGTATGAAGCTGTGAGAAAGACATTTCTTCATCTTAGTAGGAAGAAATTTATATACTTGTTACTTGTTGGGTTTTCATTTCTTCATTTGACTATATCATATTATCATTTATTGTTTGTGTTTTGCACATAATAATTTAGGTAACTAAGATCAAAGTTACAACAGATCTATTATGTCCATAATTATTTAAACCTGGCTGTTTTTCTCAAGATATTTAAACTAAGTATTTTGTTCACTTTTGTTCAGATATTCTTTTTTTAAATTCATAAACTTAACAGTTAAATTGATTGAACATTGCACATTGAAGTTTCTTGTTATTCTTAAAATCTCTAAAAGCTTTACAGTAAGGGTGTAGTTCAACAAGCAGGTGGGTTGAAAAAAACTTTGAACTACCATAACTGGTGGCATGGGCTTTAACCTATTTACAAGGCTAGTGCCTGAGCCTCACAGCCACCCAGCTTATTGAAGGATTTTGTTTGTTTAATTATTTGTGTTTTTTGATTAATTTATTTTTCCTTGGTGTGTGTGTGTGTCTGAAACAGATTAAGTCAGACCGATTAATGATAGAATAATAATATATATATATACAAAATTAATATTTTAATATTTTTATTCTTATGTAGTTTTATATCATATTATTGCTGTTGTATATGATATTCTTATAACACCTAAACTAAATACTTTTACAGTTGTATTGTTCAGTTTATCTCACTAAATAGCATTAAATATACAGAATTTCAAAATGAATTGTTAAAATTGTTAAAAATGAGTTATTGCAGTGAATGGTCCTGCAAAGTGGCTTGAAACCTATAAATGGTCTCACAATACTTCTTATAGACTTATAATAGACAAATAATTAGAAATGCATGAGTAAACTCACTGAATAGAAGATTCTAGATTTAAATTCCAGATTACAACTGCATATTAGTCACCTTATTTTGCCTATATAAAACAATCTAAAATAGAATCTTGCTTTCCAACAAGGGTATATTACTTTAAACACCTGAATTAACTTTCTAAATGCCTTATAATGCTTAAATAAACACTAAATAGCTTGGAACCTTTAAATAAGCTCACAGAATAGCTTATTAAAATGAATGCATTCATTTAATGAATAGCCTGTAATGCATATATGAACGTACAAAAATATCTAGGAAAAAATGAATCAAGTCACTCAAGATTCAAGAAGAAGCTTGAACTAAAAAAACAGATTTACAAATAAAATTAAACACATGATTAATGAACTTTTAATTGTACAACTTCAAACTTAGAAAATGTTTGAAGTTAAGTGATAAATATATTCAGGGGAAGTGGGAGAGTTGAGACTTGAATGTTGACAGGATGAGTATAAGTCTTACTTAAGATGAAGAGACAATTCATTAAAGGAAGTTGGAGTCTTATATACCCCCCAAAAGACATTGTCTGAGGGATTTGTTTCTTTAACTGAGGGATTTTAAGAATTTTTATCAGGGAAGGGAAAAGTACAGTTAATGGATGCTATATATAATACTTGTACCTTTTCTAAACTGTTGCATCTGAAATAAGTACCATATCATTAACAACATAAATAAAATGTTTACAATATTCATATAGGCTTGGAAACACTTATTCAAACACAGATGTTGTGTTTGCCACTGTGTTTAGAGTTGTATGTATTCATTAACATTCAATCAGACATGACTAAGTCTAAAACTAATTATGTACATTTGTGTGTGCAAATGCACTTATTAATTATTGTACATATTGGTTGCTACCTTTCCATTTGAGGTATTTTTTAAATCAAGTTTTCATTGCCACATTTCTTGCTTGTAACATACCAATCTCTGTTGCCTGTAACTAAAGCCTTCCCAGAAGTAATATGTGAATTTTATCTCATAGCTTATACTTGTTAGAATTCTGACCCAGGTAATGAAGTATATTATCAGAAAAGTGTATTATTGTGACTATAGCAGTATTTATGTATTTAATTATTTTATAGTGCCCCAGTGTCATATCTTAATTAGCTATTTAAAGTATTGAAAAATACATTTTTATAATTTTTAATTCAATATTTAAATTATTCACAGAGAACTTTCATTTTGGAATCAGGTTTCTGTGGTGATGAAGTATATTAATATTATCGAATAATGTGCATAGGTCTTGCATTCTGAACAAATGTTCAAAGTTTTGAATGTGAGTCATGTTGAGTTGTTTTTTGTTTTTTTTTACAATTTTATAATTTAAAATAGTTCTGATGTAAAGTGATTTCTCACTTTATTTAATGACAAGGCCATTTGTGGTCATGACAGCCATATTTAATTTAACCTTGTTAATGCATAATTTGCTACATGTCTTTAGTAAATAGTAAATGATAATGTGCTTTTTTAAATACAGTAAAAGCTTATAATATGTGTGTGTGTGTGTATGGGGGGGGTGTTCCAAAAAACTTGGCACATAACAAATGTTAGGTATAACAAATAAATTTTCTTTGGATATATATATATGAAGATTGATAAACAGTTACTGTTGTTATTTTAAATTACAAATGAGTGTTTATTAAAGCATAAATAAACAGCTTAATTAAATGTAATAGTGTTTGAACTAAGTGAAAATAAACAAGTACAGTTAATTCAAACTGTTGCAGCAACACTGAAGAGACTGAAAAAGTGAGCAAATAAAAGTCTGAGCATTATAGTTAATCTTTTAGTTTGTCACATTGTGGTTTAAATTACTTAATGAGTAAATGTTTCCAGTCATTCATTACACTTTTATTGTTATGACACTCAATAGATTTAGCAAATTGAGTAAACTTTCACTTTTATTTTGCATCTTGGCCTATCATATCCATATTTGAGAGCAAGGAAAGGTTCTGTACATATACTCAGGTGATATTTTTAATGTTCATTATTATTTAATTAAAGTGCTGACATTATAAGATTAAGAAATATGAATATAAATCAGATTAACTGATGAAGTGTATATAGCTGTAAATGTGAATAGTGTTTCAGAGTTAATTGACTTATTGACATAAACATACCTGTAGTGACACTTTTCACTACATTTATTGGTAGAAAATTACTTGAGTTTATTATTATGTTTTGGATAAAAGATCAACTCTGAATTTTGCAAATTGTGAGATGTTACTGCAATATATTTCCAGTAAATTAGTTTTTAACTGACTAATGGTGCTGTCTAGGGCTGTCAATTTTTTCTAAAATGCTGCCCGGGTACGTGTCCAAATTTTGAACGGATACCCAGATACCAGCTTGAAAATTAGCATAATCTCCATTGCAAATGATGATCTCTACACTAAGCTATTTAACCATTAAGCATGTGCTCTATTTCACACAGTAGCCAGTGGTATGCATCTAGTGACTTACTATTAATTATGATCTTTATATGTACAACACAAACTTTAATTTTAATATGATCAATCATTACATAAACTAAAACTAAATAAAATGTCAACAACAATAACGTATTTAAAAATAGGGCATCAAGTTCAATCGCCCTTCACCAACAGAATTTCATTGCACAGATTGCAATTTGCTGTGTCACTGTCCAATCACGTGGGCGTAAAGACAATGTCTTACCCATATTAAAAATATTACAATGTTATTATTTAATTTATTGATGTTAAAATACTGACAAGTTTGTTTACGAAGACTTATTAACATGCTACACATGCTAACGAGCACAGGAAACGGCGCGAGCTATGGTGATCAATATCGTCCATAATTAGATCTAGATACAGTGGCTGCCATGGCCGGCACAATTTAGCAGACCGCCATCTACAAACAGGATGTGAATGTGACTGAATGTGACTGGGGAAGTGTGCTAAATCAAGACAACCAGTGACAATTCTCTCATCTATTGCGTGATTGGCTTGCCTCTGTCGCGTGATTGGCTTGCCTCTGTCAGTTTTCCTTGCACCCCACTCTACATGACTCATTTCTGTGCCAAATGCCACATTATCATGGGTACCCAGTCCACAATTTTACTACCCAGATATTAGCAAAGCAATGAGTACCCAGGTACCTGTTGACACCACTAGTGCTGTCATTATCATTCACATAATATGTAAAACTCAAATAAAGAAATTCATTCACTGGTACTTACAAAAATATTGTCATGCGAAGTACCCGAAGGTCATGTTGCATTGACATTTAACAAATTATATAACAATTAAGTTTAGAAATAGGGACAGGCAATTTTACTCCGCCATAGTAGGTTACAAGTTTAATTAACTATGAGTGATTTGTTGTTGTCAGTGTACTTAGCATTTCTGATCACAATTTTACTTGTAAATAAATTTGAATTGGTGTGAATAATTCATTGATTTAAGTCATGAAAATCAGTCTCCCACAGTATAAGGATATATTATGATAAATTTTTAGCATCCATATAATACTTTACATTTAATATATGTTGTGTCATTTTGTCAGTGTAAATTATTTTCTTTTTCTTTCATATTAATTTACCTGTCTTTCACAAATCATGGTTATTTGCTTCAGTGGAGAATTTTAAACAGTTTGAGTGAAGCATTTGAAGATTTGAACTTGCATTCTCCATGAAATTAAAATGTTTAATTATATTGTAAATATTCCAGTAGAGCAAAGGGTTGCTGTAGTTGTTATTTATTACTAGTCTGTTGATGTTTATTGCATATTTGTTTGTTGCTGTAGATTAATGTTGGATATGACAAATGGCATGCTTTTCTTGTGTGTGTGTGTGTGTGTGTGTGTGTGTGTGTGATGCCATTGATATCCAGTCCGTTTGGCATGTGAGTTGTGCACGCTTGCATCTTATCCAGGCCCACATTTATTTATGCAACCTTAATAGACTGCAACCACATTCTGTATCTTGCATTTGAACCTTATGTGACCTGTACACTCACACACTTAATCAGTCTTATTTGGTCTCATGTTTCCACTCCTGTATTTATATAACCCTTTGTTACTTTACAATAATTTTAATCTAATTTTATTTAATTTATATGTAAGTTATATAAGATGATATACGGACACCATACATAAGTTCATATATTATAATGTGTGTGTGTGTGCATATATATATATAGTGGTTTTTGTTTTTTTAGGATACTGTGGCATATTGATAAAAGAATTGTTATATATACTAGTTTGAGAGGTGTGATATGTACATCCCCCCAAAAAATAAAAGCCATTTATATGCATATAATATATATATCTGATTCAATAATGCTTTGTGTTGACCAGAAACAACATGGTCAGTTAGTTAAATTTTTAAGTTTCAGGAATTGTTCATATATGAAGGTAGAGTACATTTATGAAAAGTAGATATTGTGAATCTGTTATTTATCAAGCATTTAGAATCATTAAATGTTACCCTTTTCAGTTTTTGTTCCTTTCAATATAAGTTGTTCTTTTACATGTAGTTCTTGTGCATTTACAATTACAGCAGTGAAATTTGGTAATGCCCCTTCATATATTATCCAATATAGCAATTGTTAATGAAAGTGTAAGTTACATTTTCTGATAAAAAGATATAATAAAAGTCAAAACTAAAGGTATTTTTAGAAATGTTATTACGAGCTATTATTAATGAAAAAAAAAAAAATTTGAAAAATCATGCTGGGGTTTAACACTGAATCATTTTTATTAATAATAATAACAGTTATTATTACTTTTTATTATAATTGTTGTTGTAAATGTTACACATTCATTTGAAAATTTGTAATTATAATCTTCAAAATCATGTATGTTTTTGCATGTGCGCACATTTTTATCTCTTGATTTAAATATATAACTCAAAGAAAATGAAATTTTTATTTATATATAACATTATTTGACTTATTATTTAAATTATTTTTTTCTTCATGTTTATTTGAAAATATTTAGTTTGTAAATGAAGTTGTTAAGTAAATTAATAATTTTGAGTTCATGTATTTGTTTTCTAATCAAATAGTTTAACTGTCTACTCATATATTTTGGGTTGATTTATAAAAATATGGAATGGAAATATATATGTATATACATGTATTTGTTTTTAAAGTTTAATTTATTGATAATGTATTCCAGGTAAAGATTTTTAAATTTCAAGTTTATAGAAAGGTTGCAGGAAAGATAATAAAAATTGAGGGTGGGGTGGGGGGGGTAGAGGTTAATTAAATGATCCGAATGTTTATTAAAATTAAATAATTATTATAAAATGGTAAATCTTTATTAAGTTTCAAATATGTGACCAATTCATCACTACATTTTTCATTCTTTCATTAAATAATATTTTCAATTGTGCCTTAGCAAAACAATATTCAGAATTTATTTTTAATCTGAATAAGTATTTGTAGGTCTAGTTGTAGGAATGTTGAAATGTCATGCCCCTTTTAAATTGTATATAATTGAAATTCAGTCTTTTGACATTATATTTACTTTTTGGTATGAACATATGTACAAAGTAGTCTTCTAGAACAAAATATTATTATGAATTATTAACTCATTGCTAAACCTTTTTCTTTCCATTATTTTTAACCTTCCCTACCCCCCAGTTAAAAATTTTAAACTTTTTGTTAAAAATTCAGACTATATCATTTATTGTATATTGTCAAGAATTAACTTATTGTGAGAACTTCTACTTTTCTTTTATTTTCTTAACTTTCTTTTTGTTGCAAAAGTTTAAATTTTATTATTAATTTTTAAATCTCTGTCATATATGTTTGAAAATTTATTTCACCATTGGTAGTACTAGTAGTCTAGTATAAAATGTTTCAAGTATTAACATGTATTAAATGATGGCATGTAAGTATTATTATTATTTTTTGGGGGGTGGGGGGGGGGGGTAAGCGAAAGTAAGAAAAATCCCAACATTCTTAAATTTCTAGTTTACTTGTTTATTAGTCTTGTAGTTGTACTCCCCAACTTCCTTTACCCATTGTTTAGATGTTGAGACATTCCTGTCTTCTGATAGGAATCAGCATCACTGGCAGACAAATTGATTCAGGATCAAGTAACTCGAGCCCAAGAGGCAGAAGACTGTTATGCTCTTAAGAATGAACTCTCAGTCACTCGCCAACAGCTAGTGGAAATGCAGAAAAAATTGGAGGAAGCTGAAGATATCATTGGTGACATCAAGCGTCGGGTGAGGCTGCTTAACAAGTTTAGTTGCTTGGAAAACTTAATTGATGTTCTTTTCACTCACCACTGCTGTTATTTGTTTTAAAATTTCTTCCTACTAAGTTCTTTTTCTCCATTTCTTTTCTGACATTATTGTATTGCTTGAGTGTAAATTAATAAATTATTGAAAATGTATTGCCATGCTTTAGGTTGGTTACTCTATAAAATTTTTCTATTTTAATAAAATATTATCAATATATTTTTGTAAATGCATATACTATAGTTTGAAACTTTCATGGTGGCAAGATTGTATTGTTGGTTAGATGCTTGTAAATTTTTATGTTGTTTATTTATATAGCAATATTTACTGCAGTTACTATGCTTTGTGAACATTTACACAATTCATACTCACACCTTACAAATTCCTAATGCTTAACTTTTTCGCTGATGTAATAAAAAGAATTTGCTTGCAGTGGTCTCAGTTTGTTTACTCAGCTAGGACCAGAATTATTGATTTTAGGAGAAGCAGAATTCCTTGACATGTACTGTGCATCATGTTCCAGACAAGCATTATCCAGGGCGCAGCAACATTGGATGAAGCCGAAGGAAAAAATTTGGTGCAGCACCTCCAGGAAGAGTTGATTTCTGTACGTTTGCGTGAGGCTGAGACTGTCACATACACCAAGGGACTTAAAACTAAGATTAAGGAACTAGAAGATGTAAGTATAAAATAAGTATAAATAAGAAATTATGGATGAGATGGTCAATCTACATTTGCTCTCTTGCATTCATTAAAGGGCTTTAGAATTAGTGAAAGAAAGTGAAATAAAAATATGTTGATCATATCAATGTCTTTACTCATCAGGGAGAAAATTTTCATTGCTCCTACTTTTTAAGTTCTTTCAAAATATTGTGTCATTTTTATGAGTGGGGGGAAAAGTTTTTTTATATTTCTCTTCATCGTGCAGCATCTTCTGTATAATTTTTTTTGTTTATGCATATATTTGTGTGTGAATATGTATATGTGTATGTGTGCATCCGGATATGCTTATATGTTATAGAATGTATATATTTTAAAAAAATTAATCCAGGTGTCATGAAAATATGTTTGTTTATTATATTATTATTTTCTCCTATGCCTTTTGTTTAAATAGGCATATAGAATAATTCATGCTTGCTGTAACAATTAAACATCTGTTTATTTTTCTTTTCCTTTTGAATTCCTTTTTTATTTTTATTTTTTAAATAATTTTTAAAACCAGACAGCAGCCATGGTCATTTATACTAATAATAGCATCCTGCTGTGATTATTGATTTTTCTTCTCTCAGACAAATTTTTTTTTTACTGTCTCTGTCAGACTAATTTGCGACTACAGCGTGCTCCAAGCAATGATGTGCAACATTTACAGGAAGAGCTGATTGCAGTAAAGCTGCGTGAGGCAGAAGCCAACTTGTCCCTGAAGGAACTCCGGCAAAAAGTCAAAGAGATTGAAGCTTATTGGGAGGTAATTGTCTGTATAATTACGATGACATCAGCAGCTATGTTTGCACACCATATCATGTGTCATAATAAATGTTAACTGTTAATAATCTGTTCATTCTTTACGTTTCCTATTTGCCTTAGAAAAGTCAACAGATGTTAATCACTAATATTATATACAATCTTTCTAGACATATCTTATATCTAAAAGTGCAAAAGTTATAACAGTAATTGAATAAGATTTAACGTTAATTTTTATATTCATTTGTCTTGAATACCTAACATATAAGTTAGTGTATCTGAGTGTGTGTGTGTGTGTGTGTGTGTGCGTGTGTACATGCAGATAATCTCACATTTGATTCAGAGAGAAAGATATAATTTGTCCAGATATGAGGTTTTTGTGATTAATTATATGTCATTTTTTTTTTTTAATTCTTATTCTAGTTCCTTTCTAAGTACATGCTAGCAATCTGTATATTTTGGCAAGTCACAGAGACATGAAAATTGCAAACTAACTTTCATTGCACTTCATTTAACTGAGCTGTAATTTTTTTTTTTTTAATAAAAATGAATGGAAAATGTTTAATACTCTGTTTTATGCATATTTAGTAGCATTTCATTTATTATTTTAGTAAAGAATTTGTATACACTTAATTTTAATTTTCATTGGACCAAGATATTTTTTTTTAAAGACCAAGTGAAATGGAATCTAGGTCAGCCACAGATAAGAATAAATCTGTATGAAATAGTATGAAATTCCTATTCTTAGAATCAGGACTGCAAAATTTAAACTGTCTTCATCAGTCATTGTTTCCTCAGTATCTCCAACATCATTAGAAATGGTATGCAGTCTTCTAACAATTGAACTTTCACTGTCATCAGTACAAATTGGATCAAAGATACATGAAGTGCCAGAGAAAATTACATTGGGAGCCATTGACCCCCTGCCTGGTGCCACTTCTGCTTGCTTTTACCCCAAGGGCTTGGGGATTGTGTATCTTAGTAATGGGGCAAATCTCATTCACAATGTTTGATTTAGATTCCATTTCATTTGGTCTTTAAGCAAGGACTAGGATTTAAACATTTTAAAATTTAATCTCAGGCACACATGGAGCGTATGGCAAGTACTCACTCACCCAAAGAAAAAGCCTCAAAAGCTGAGATACGTCATTTACAAGAAGATGTTATGACAGTGAAGTTGCGAGAAGCCAAAGCAGTTGCAGACCTAAAAGAGACTAAGCAAAAGGTCATGGAACTAGAAACACAGGTTGGTAATTTGTGATGTATATACTTCTTTCAGAAATGCAAAATTGCAGCATACATTTTGTAATAAATTATATAAATAATAAAAGGAAATGTATCACTCATAGCTTTAGGCTTAGGTTTTATTATTGTCAGGCAATGAGTATCCCATGATCGAGTTTTTGGAAATATATTTACAATTTATGTGGAGCATAGGAAGATAGTTATGCAAATGATAAGTTAAAAGAGAATTTTATTAAGGAGAAATTCTATGACTTTTAGAAATGACTGTATGAGTCATGCCACTACAGAATGATTGCTTAGCAGTATACCTGCCAGATTATAATACCTTGCAAAATGTTTCCCTTATGTATCGATAGACCCAAATTTGCCAGAATCAGATTCGGCGAATGGATGAAGAAAATAAAATGCTGAAACAGCACCTGGCTGAAGCAGCAGAAAGAGAACGGGAACTGCAATCAAGAATCAAGGACATGGGTCGAAAACTGGATGATGAAGAGACCAAGGTTAGCTGAAGTATAGTTAGCTTTCTGTTTTCAGGAAAATCATCTATAGGTGTTTTAGCCCTTTTCAATCTATAATTTCTTTAATCTTCTTACTTTGTGAGTGTAATCAAATGAGAAAATAAATCAGAGTTAGATGTGAAAGTTAATAGAACAAGTGCATTAAATTATTATTTACATTCTTGATACAAAGCTGCACAGTTTGTGAATACCTTTAAGTCAATGTAGCCTTATTTTTTATTTGTTCTGTTTTGTTGTTTGTAGTTCACTATATTTTAATGGTATTTATGAATTCAGCATGTGTTTTGGATTCTTTTTTTGCTATGGTGATTGTGTTAATAGAAAGTCTTTTTGTCATGTTTTATGTATTTTAAAGACATTTGTGAATTGAGTAGTTTGGGGTCTTTTTCTTGGCTGTGTTAATAGATCAGTCTAATGTTGTTTGCAGTTCATTATATTTTAAAGACATCTGAATTTAGTGTGTTCTAGATGCTTTTCATGGCTCTGTATTTATGTTTGTAGGACAAAACCTGGCATCAAAATGATATATCTGTATTTATTCATTCATTAAATATAGGAATGTTTTTGTAACTACTTTTTGTGATCTTAGTTATATTAACTAAAAACAGTTTATATCTTAAATATTTGTTTAATTATATTTTTTAATTATAAACAGTTATTTGTCTGTGCATGCTCATGTGTGTGAAAATGTATTTGTGCATATCCTACGTATGTGCTGTTTTCCCTTTGTAAGCTCATTTATGTGTATTTGTTTACGTGCATATGGCTTGGCTGTGCATACTCCTGCATATGTTTTTAATTGTATAGGCAACTCCCAAATTATATATACTAACTTTCACTAATTTTTATATTGTTCAGATGAAATGCTACTAAACCTTCTGATTTACATTCAATTTTTTCCATTTTTGATGTAATACATCACAAGTTTCAAGTATATATATTCTTTAAATTGTCATTTTGAATGTTTGTTTCTTTTTATTAAATGTTTCTAAATACTTAATTGCTGTTATGGCAGTACTCCATTACAGAAACACATATATGTGCATAAATATGCATGCACATAGTGTGTGTATATGTGTGTATGATGAGTAAACTTTCTGTATTCATGTAAATGTGTTTTTTATATGTATACACCCAAACACATGTCTGTGTATGTTGTATGTGTACTCTCAAGCATGCGTGTATGTATGTATGTGTGTATAGAGGAAAGAAGAAGCTATGATGGCCAGAATCAAAGAAGCAGAGAATGTTCAGCTAATTGCAGAACTACGACAGCAAATTGCTGAAGTTGAAATTGAGGTGAGCTTTTGAGATATGTGCAAGCAATACTGGCACATTCTAAATTCCACATTTATTATTTTCTCTGCTCTTCTTACTTCTTAATTTTATGTTTTTAAATCATGACCTTAATATTATCATACATTTGTTTGCAAAAGTTATAAATGGAAGAAAATATCTTTTTTTTAAAAATAGTAATTTATATAAATTGAAGATATGTATGTATGAAAATATATTGGTATTAATTGTTTGTTGGAATTACATAAGTATGTATCATCAACCATTACCAGCTTTGCTTCAGGATATTTATCTTGTTTGGTCCAATATTGATTGCAGATGTCACTTCCCTGTTAAAGTAGAAGATAAAGTATTTGAGTGCAGCTCTGTGTTCAGTTTTTGTTGTTGTTTTTTTCTTACCCTGGTGTTGTTACAACATCCATCTTTTGGGAAAATAATAAGAATTTAGACTGTTGTTGCTTGAATTGGCTTCAGGTTGTTTTTTGTTTGTTTGTTTTTTTTTGTTTTTTTTGTGCTCTAATTCTGAGCTGTCATCTGCGATGTTTGCTTAAGCAGCAATGGAAATATTTCAGAATATATACTTTTCACCTTTTTCAGATTTGAGATTGACTGATTATTCTCATGAGTTATATGTATTAAATGTTAATTGTCTATTGAACAGAATATAATTTTTAATTTTTAAAAAGAAATTTTAAGTTGAAATTGTAATGCTGTTAGCATTTTCCAGAATTGGATTTTGGAGTTTGTCAAATAAAGGGTTGGTTTCAAGGGAGAGTAGTCACATTTAATTAACATTTTGCAGAGAGGTAAACCCAGTGTTACAAAATGCTTAGGCATATAAGGGATAAAACTTTCATTAGAATGGGTTCTTGTTACTAACATGAAAACTAACATGTAATCGTTGAAATTAAAATTGTAACAAAAACCCAAGTCTCCTTACTTCTCTGAATGAGACTCGTAACAGTAAACATGTATAGGATGTGTAACACCATGGGTATTCTTTTATTGGCCATGTAATATGACAAGATAAATTCTTACTTTTTGCACCATTGTGTTTAGAAAGTGTCAAACCCTATTTACTCTTGTATCATGCGGCCTCTAATTGGCTGGACCAGCTCTCTGGAACCACCATTGATTACTGGATATCTTTATTTAAGTCTATGAATTTGACATTCACAGCATAAGCTGTTGCTGGTATCTCACAATGCTTTGTAGTTATATGAGATATATAAGGGCCCAGGTCATGCACAGAAACAGATGTGATACGGGACTGAAGGGGACTTAATCTATTATCAGACATTGGGCATTTACATCAGGTTTCCTCATTGCAAATAAGCATTAGACTTTACTATTCTCTCCTTAACCAAGCCTATTACATGACATTCACAAATGATTATTGACACTGAGTTGCAAGAGCCTCTACCATCTGTTCTCTCTTGTACAGTATTTCCTTATTTATTAGTTCCTATCTATGATGTAATAGAATTTGACACTTGTGATTTAAATTGTTGAACATAAAATGAAGAAATATTGCACCATGTAATAAATTGTTGTTTTTATACTTTATTTACAGAAAAGAATGATATAGCTTGATAAAGAATGAGATAGCTTGATAAATCATAATTTTAAAATAATTATAATGATAAAAATAAAGTTTTATAATGGATTGACTACCTAGATAAGAAGTCTGAGATGAAAGTGAAGTTTCATTTAAAATATATTGAATATAATAAAATATTAAAATCATAATTAAAATAATCCTACTTGAAGACTTGTAATATATCAAGAATATCAAGATAAAGGGGTTGAACTAACTCACTTTGAAACCTTAGATATTTATGTAAACATCTTTTAGTAATTTTTTTAAACAGAAAAGCAGGAATTGAAAATAACTTGATGCCTCAATAAATAAATCACAGTCATGTTGTACAGAGAGAGGAGCTTCTTACAGTGGGACAGTTACAAGAAACGCATGAAAAAGATGACCTGGAAAACCAACTTTTTGACCTTCAGGATGAGGTAGGTTTATTACCTTCTAAACCAGCATTTTGACTTCCAGAATGATGTGTGTTTTTTATTCTGTAAACTAGCTTTTTTACCTTCAGGATGAGGTATTTTTATCATCTTTAAACAGCATTTTGACCTTGAAGATGATGTATGCTTATCACCCTCTCCAACTTTCCTCTCTATTAGAGTTACTTCTTAAAGCTATTCACGCTTTCAGCGATGTATGATTGTCTCTCTCAAAAGTCCTATTTCCTTTATAGTCACGTGCATCCCTGTCCTTTCATGGTCTTAAAATTATCTATTCTTAGTATTCTTTGTAATTTAGATAGATATACAAACAGATGGACAGAATACACACATAAATATATCAATAATCTTTAGCTTGCAGCAAGAAATTATTATACCTTTTAGTTTTACAATGCCCTGTCAGTATGTCCATAACATAAATTATGTTGAGGTGGAATAGGAAGTTAAAAGAAATATTTTTTTATTTTTAATTTGATGCACTGTTGTATGAATAAAATAATATATAATATAGTTAATATAAACATAGCAATAAAATAAATATAGTTTATGGCTTTTAAATGTAGTAATAATTTTTATTGTAGCTAGAATCTTAAACAATTTATTTTCAAATTCTAAACTACACAAGGTCTTCGTTATGAACCTATTAAGTTTGTGGCTTTCATAATTGCATTTGATGATAGATTAAGTTTAATAGGTTCTATGATCTGAAGAAGTTTATTATTATTTATATTGCTGTTGTTTTGCAAATCTCCTTTGATGCTGAAATATAGTTTTCAATTAACATTTAGTTCATTGCACTTTTGGCTGCTATATAAAACTGTAAATGTCTGGCACATTCTTTGGATTTCAAATTATTATTATTTTTTTGTTGTTTGTTTGTGGGGGGATGTAAAATAAATTGGAATATGATAAATTGAATAATCAGCGTTGTTGATATGAAAATTTAGAACCCTTAATCTTAATCTGACTGCACATCAGAAAAAATATTGGAAAAATATTGAAATACTTACTGAGTTAAGCAGTTTTCCATTAACACAATTATTTTTATTGATCAACATAATTTATATGTTGAGTTTATCATACAGGTGTGTGATGTTTTGATTTTAAATCAAAGTACTAGGCAATTACATTCTCTCCAAATGTTAAGTTTTCAAAATGAGTTGCCTGGCACCAAAGTTGCATCAAGAGTGAAATAAAATACTGTTGCAACTGCTTTTTTTTAAAATTATGTTCTTTTTTTATAAGTATTAGAACCATAATGTTCAATCTTGAAAACTGGGATACTAGAAACATCTTAAAATGTCTTTGGCAATCCAAGCATTGCCATCTTTGAACACACACATTTATAATAAAACCACAATATTGACCATTTGACCATCTTATTTTTAGGCAGTCGCCTTGTACTATTGCAAAACTCTTTCCATCCATTTTATTTTACTGTCTGAAAATAAATAAAAATTCTTATAATTACAACATAAATGAAAATCTTGCAAGATATGAAATTATCATTGAAAAATAAAATGGTGGCCTCCTTGTGCACAGAACATCAAAAAAATATTTCGGGTCAGCATAGAGGATGCTGAGAGAGTTATGGAGAAAGTTTAATGAAGAATATCAATGATGAAGGGCTTGAAAGTTTGACAGTGATATCAATGTTTGGCTTGTTGAGAGCAAGCCTAACGTACATGTCTCAGTCACTTTAAAGTGCAAGGAACTGTTTGAATGAAGAAAAGAAGTTAGTTACACATTAAGATTTTATTTTTTCATTTGTGTTAACAATATGACTAACTCATTTAATTTTGTTTGTTGAATTTGTTTCATTTTGCTGAAAAAATTGGAATCTTTGTCATTTGATCAATAAGCTTCCCTGATAAACTTCCAGAGGAAAGAAAAGTTGTTTTTTTAAATGATAATTTGGTGAATATTCAGAGTATAAAAAGGTTAAAAAAATAGGGTTATAACAGTACTATTGACAAAACATTAGTCTTTGACGTTGGTTTTTGTTTTTGTATCTTATCCATCTTGGCAGATGATGCAGTTAAAAATGTCGACATCTCCACGCAATTCAAATGCAAGAAATGTTATGACTTCCAGCTTTCTGACTACACATGACTCGGATGAAGAATGGGACACTGAGGTTCGTGATTCTGAAAACTTGGACCGCACACTTTCTGACATCATAGAGGGGCGCTCACCCATGAGTACACCCAGCAAACCAATACCAAGATTTGATTCTCTGGATGGTAGTGGGGACCATGGATGTCTGTCTCTCAAAGACATGGGAAATAATCTAACCACTATTGCAGATGCTTCACTGAACAATGGTGCTAGTTCAGAACACAGTGAAACCCCAATTAGGAAAGAGTTTAACAAAGCTGTGGAAGATGAATACAGTTTGAATTCAATTCACAGCAATGAGTCTAGTCACATGGATGCCAAAAGTGATAGTGCAGATAATGTATCTAAGCAAAATTGTGATAGCAACACTCATTTAGTATCCCAGCAAAGACTCGAACACACCATGCCATCATTGACTGCTCATTTACAAGGAAATAGTCACGATGAAAGTATCAAGAGTATCTGTGATGAAAATTCCAATAACTCTCTACCAGTCATGCAGGCATCTGGTAATGAATGTTTTTCAAATGGACACTTTTCTTCCTCACCTTCTATATCCAAGGAGACTTCAGACTCAGGTAAGTTTAGAAAAGACGTGTTTAGAAGTGATGGGGAAGCTGAAAGTCTTGTAAAACTGCCATTTGAAGATTGTGTTTTGAAAGAAACTACAGTGTAATCAATCATTGAATAGTTAGTTATATGCTGCTGTATTCAAAGTACATTGTGGGTATGCATCTCTGTGTAACTAATTTTTTAAATGTTGGTGAACATGTGGTTGGTAGGTGTATGTAAACATTTTATTTTTAAATAAAAATTGGCTTTAAAATTAAGCTTCTCACAGTCATGTTGCTTTTTGTGTGTGTATTTCTCAATAGTTCAGTTTGCAGTTAAGTTTAATGAAATTGACTTTAAATGAAATATCTTATAAAGTCCTGTTGCTTTTTGCATATGTATTTCTCATCAAAAGGGGCTCACTTTTCGCTGTATTTGATTGGAGGTGTGGATATAGTCGATTTCCAGACCTTTAGACATTTTCCTGATTTGTAACAAATATTTATCATCAGAAAGTAAAGAAATAATTTCTAGTCCTACAAACAAATATATATGCACACTTGTGTGCACTTGCATGTATGCAAGCACAAACACACAAATGCTCAAGACTTTTTCTAACAGTACACACCAGTACTGCAAGCAAGCCCCTTTTATTGTAATGATGGTCAACAAGACTATCAGTATGTCATCACTTTTTAAAGAAAAGTAATATCTGTATATATATGTTTAATGATGTTTGTGTGTATGTGTGTGTTCATGAAATGAAATTAGTTTATATGCCCCTTTTACATTTACAGCTTTTGCTTATATTGTCTGTATCATATCATATAACATCAGCCTACCACAGTATTTTTTTTTATTATTTTTTTTAAAATTCTATTTCACTGTAAACACATTCATTGTTCTTTAAAATATGTGTAGATCACATGTAATTGAAATAAATATGTCTAGTCAATAAAATCAAATTTGAGTCATATTTTTTACCATACATTTCACCGTCCAATAAGTCATTTTAGACAATTTCCTTTCTATATGTATTTGCTTGAAATGTAACAAGTTGACTGGAAGTACTTGCAGAAGAATGGTTTTAATTAATGAAATCCTATGAAAACAAACAGTTTATAAGATGTAGAGCACATATAATTGCATATTTGTGGCGATTCTACATGTTTGTAGAGTAGGAAGGATTTGGATTTTTAGTGACTTCTGTCTGAGATTTTGCAAATCAAAGTTAATGTAACTGTTTTATATTAACAGTTGAATTTTAAACTGACTGCCATTATGACCTCAGATAGTTTTGTCCAGTTGTTGTTTAAATGTGCAAAGTATTTGTTTCAAAATGTAGTTGATTTTTTTGTTCATTTGTTTCTGTTTTCATTATTCTTAAAGCATGTAAGTTTTATTCTCACTGCTTAAGGTTTGCACTATTTCATCGCTATTTTGCTTTTACCAACAGTGAGATGATTCCAAACTTATCCTTGTATTCTTGTAATACTACAAAGTTCTTGTGCATTAATCTTTGTAGCTGCTGCAAGATGATATTCTTTCAAAAGGACTGTTGTGATATTTCCTGCTGCTTTTGGCATCACATGCAATATCTATAAATAAATTATTTTTAATATTTTTTTTAAAATATGGATGGGATAATTCATTAAAAGAGAAAAAACACTTTCTATATTAGAAATGATGCTAATCAGTCTGTTTTATAATCTGAATCCACAAATGTTAGGGACTCTAAAATATATTTCTGAAATATTTATAATCTCACTATTTTTTTTAAAAGCTAATACTTTTGTTTTGGCACCCTTTGCTTATAAAGTGCTGAATATTATTAGCTACTTATAGTTATCTAACTATGATAGTCACATAAATCTGCTTCCCAGGCTATTCCAATTATCATGTATCTAATAGCATATCGAGCTGTCTTCAGTGACCAAATTAATTATAGCATAACGTAATTTTGTTCTGTATTAAGGCTTTCATATTCAAATGTAACTGGCACCATGAGCTTAGAAATAAATTTAACTTTAACTATCATTTAATTTCTGTCAAGGTTTCACTTTAATGGAAAGAATTATTTTTTAAAGCAATCATTATTTAGATTCCTACAAAACCTTTGTGATTTTAACTTGGCACTAATAAAGTAATATTAATGTAATCACTCAAAATCTTGGATTTTTAACTGAAGAATGTCTTCAGAGTATGAGATTTATTGTGACAACTATTAATATATTTATTTATAAATCAGTCTGTAAGATATTGTTACCAAAAGTGTATATTTTCCTCTTTTTTATTTATTTTTTTTTTTTATTGACTATGCTGCATTAGTGCAGACCTATGATAAATTACTTTTGTTCTAGTGGCCTGTTGTTAGCTAAACCACACCTCTATCATCAATTTAACAGCCATTATTTTGGCAGTCATTGCATGCATATTTTTTGAGGGAACTGTGTATGCTGTATCCAGAATGTTAAATATAGTATACCGTCTTGATTTGGATTTTTGCTTTTACTGTACCATATCATGTTAGCAATAAATATGTTACTGTTCACTCCAGTGTGTTTATTTTTCAGTTGTGATGCTCTTCATGAGTCAGTGACTTATATTTCATTTGTGCTCATATTTTTTATGATTAAAAGTCAGCCTTAGGAAAATTAGATCAAAGTGTGGACAAAGTATAATTTTTTCAATGTTAAATCTTGAAGTTCATTTTTCATTCTCTTGTTCCCTTAACTATGACAAGTGGCCAAAATGCCAAAGTATTTTATACCTTATTTAGTGTTTCTCCTTTACTTGAACATGTGTATCAGTAGCCATAGCAAAGAACAATGATTAAAAGTGTTTGCTGATCAAGATATGGCAACATTTATGATGACTTCATTTGTTACGGTTGACCTTTAAATTTCATTTCATTTGCTACCAGGGCTGTAACTGTAAAGTACACTTTTCCCAAAAACAATTATTACTGTCACAGCCTTTGAATAAAATTGCACTTGTTTAGTTTTTGTTTTAATTTCAGCAATGTTTACAACAAACACTATTATAAGTCATTGTCAGTTATTTGTGTAATTAATTAATACATGTTTATGTTTTAGAACTTTTATTCGTATGTAATTTTTTTTTAACTTATGATGAAAGCATACTTTCCCTAATTATAAAACTATTTTTTTTGATAAAACTTGATTTGTGATAAAGTTTTTAGTTTCATGCACACTTCTCTAAGAAATTGTGAAGTATTACTGTAGATATTGATATTTTTTTGTTATTTTAGGGATTTAACATTGATGTTATAAGTTTGTAATGTCATTTGACTAAATGTATATGTTCAAATATGTCCACCTTTTTATTTGCTAAACTACAATATTTTTTTTAATAATAATAATTTTAAAATAATTTAATTAATGTCATATCCACCAATTGTTATTTTCCTTTTAATGTGTTTTTAAATTTTTTATTAGAGGGGAACATCTCAATTTCTAAACACAATAATTAATAATAACATAATGTTAAAAGTATCCAATAAGAAGAAAAAGATGTATAATGGAGAGAATTAAAAATTGTGTAGGTTTTCTTTTGTATGTTTATTTTGAAATCATTCTACAGGTTTTACTAGTAAGTACATTATTTCTTTCTTCAAACTCAATATATAGAAGGTTTTTAATAATATACAGTGAAACCTCACTATAACGCGATAATTGGGGTCCATAAAAAACATATCACTTTAATAGCGGGGTCTTTTCGGGGTTTAACAATATTTTACTTTTTCTGAGAGCATGTATGTGTACTTTCAACTTATTGTGTCTAGCAACACCGCCAATCTTAGCCAGCATGTTGGCGGCTTTAGTTCTTTGATGCTTATTAAATTGTGAGAATCTTTTTTTAACTAGTGTTTTGTCTGCTGCTTGGCTGTATATACAGTTAAAGAAGAAGCACATGTCGGTTATTGTTTGTGCAACGTTTGTATATAATCACAAAGACAATTTACTGGTTTTACTCATGGATCAATAATAAGTAACATTTCTGATAATGTTTATTTTTGCATGACACTTCAAGAACCTGGTGAAATTGTTAAATTTCAGATCATTCATATTAAAAGTCATAAGTGAACTCTTCCCCAAAATGATATGTTTCACACACTATTTCTCATACTTAAAAAAAAATATTTTTTCCCGGTTCGAGAAAAATACATGTGCATGAATTTCAAATTTCAGGAACCATGCCATGATCAATTACATGTATGTATATTCAAATTCATTTGCGATCTCATCCCCAAAATGAAGTTAAATATTTTTTATACTCTTTTTCACGTACTTTGAAAAAATTTCATGTGTGAATGAATATATGAAATTTTGAGAGCCATGCCATGACCACATTATATCCAAATTTGCGTTATCATGTGGCGCATTATCACTGGGTTCCACTGTATTTTAAACAATGATCTTCAGTTTTCCCTGTTCCATTTAAATCATGAGTAATTTATTCATGGATTACACTATCTCTGTGTTTTAAAAACTCTGATCCTAATAGTAATACTTTATCATACTCGGTTTTTTTATAAAATTTATAAATTTTGATGAATTCAGATGCTATTGCTATTTAGTCCTGTTACTAGTATTAACACTGGCTTCAGGAAAGTTAAACTGTTTGCTAATTAATCTATGGAATATCAGATTTACAAGTTTACCTTAGGTATAAATATCCAACTCAGTTTAATCTTTTTCTTAAAAACCCACTTTAAACCTGACTTAAAACTAACAGATAAAGAGTTTTAGAATATGTGAAATACTTTTAAAAATTAATTAATTTATTATTCTTAAACTCTTGAAGCTGTCTTCAACAAGATTTAGGTTCATTGTATTTGAGTATGGTCATTCTTTGCAAGTATTTGGAATTTTATATATACAAATGTTGTCATAGAGGTACATATGCTTTATTTCAATTTTGAGAACAATATTAATTGACTTCCAGTATTTTCTACATTATTGGTTCCACATTTTCATAGATTGTTTTATTTTTAAATCATTTGTTTTATTTATTTTTCTCTTCCCTCTCTTATACAAGCTTTTATGCATGCTTATCAAGTTATTTCAAGAAGGTTCCAAATCATGGTAGATACAGTGTCTTTGTCATATACCTAGTCTTTTGTAATTACCTTCATCAGAGTTCATGAACTATGCTTGCTTGCTAACATTTTATGCTATTTTAACAAAGCAATTTTCATTTGTTTTCTGCTTGTTTTTTGGTGTTCTGTGGTTTTCATTGATTTGACGAGAGTTGTGATTTAATTGTGTTCAGAGAATATGATTCTTTTATTATTGTCAGCTTGTTCAGTGAATTTTAATATATAAATCACTAAACTTATTTACTAAGTTATTTTAATATTTTTATTTTCTCATAAGCTTTTATTTTATTAAATAAAACAAGTAGTTCCCACATATTTTGGGTTTAGATATTGTGATGCTAACACCACCTATTTAATGGTTATGATTAATATTATTAGTTAATCACCAATACTAATTACAAGTGATGAGAATCTTAACACCACTTGTCTCTCTCACTTGGTGGATAAGCAGGTGCTGTAAAGGTTTTCTCTCTTCCACATTAAAGACAAGCATTTACTGTCACACAATATTTCCATAGATGGAAAACTTTTAATCTTTATTTAGTAAGCCCCCATCTACCCACTTTCTTCTCCAACATAAGGTTATGTGTAAGAAGGTCAATAAATTTAACAATAAATTTATTGTTATCAATCAAATATACAACATATGAATATAATCAAAAGAGCATTGACATTTACATCACTTCACAACAATGTCCAATTAATGCTGGACAATTGTTCAGTTTATCCTAGCATAGACATAAGCAATCAATTAATTATAAATACATAATCAAATTCATGGATATCATCATGGAAATGAGAGTAGAGTTTTGGAAAAATAATTAAAGTCAATTTACATAAAATGTTCAAAGATGGCAGGTTTCACTGGCATATAGTTTGCAACAAGTCACTGCCTTTCATATTTAGGCAAGGTCCCACATGTCCCTTCTACTTCTAGAGGCATGTTACACAACTGTTCCAGAATCTTCGACACACTCTCCTAGACACTCTAGAGAATTGTCCTGAATTACTCATGCATTATCAAGCACATCAGGAGGAATGTTCTTGATTTTCCCTGCGCATTTACTCAGTACACCACAAGGAACATTCAAAATATTCTTTGTGAATTCTTAAGACCAAACTCAAGCCACAATTTCTGCATTATTGGTATTCGAACAGAATTCACAGGAATCAACTTACAGCAAAATGTTTTACTGATAAGTTGGATGACAATACCAAGTTCATACACCAACGTAATCTAGTTGAGTGCTGAAGCCACCATCACAGAGTATGATGTGACAAAAGTAAAACAAAAGGGCTTCCTCTGCAAAAGTCAGAGTACAGTAGTCACTGCAGTCGGAAGCAGATGCAAGGTTACAAAACAAAGAAGGTGCACTCTTCTCTGCAAAAGTCAAATTAAGGCAGCTCTAAATTTCAGGAATATTTCTCTAAACTCCTTTTTCTCTTACAAACATTCTCAACTTACAAATCCTGCAACAATTTTGTTAGCCTGATGCACATACAGCACAAGAAATATAGCTTAAATCAAAATTCACAAAGTACAATGTAGTCAAATTCGTGAACATAGAAATAATGGTTCAATTACATAAGCATTCTCATTCAAATCATAGATCAATAGCAAACATGTACAAAATATTTCGAAGTCCATTCTTTCTTTATCAGTCAAGTTAACTTACCATAAGCAAGCGATCACCTTTATGGCTGGACTCGAGTTATGTTCAAATTCAAAGTGATTAGAATAGAGTACTTCTTCAACAAAGAAACTTCCAGTCCATCCCCATTGGATGATTTTGTTATGAACAATGTGAGACTCTTAGTCAGAAAAACTACTTAATACAGTTGGAATTGGTTTAGACTGCATCAGCAGTTCTCTAGCATATTCTCAAACTGAGTTGTTTACTTCCAACTCTGACACAAAAAATGCCATCATAAGGAGTGCCCAAGGCTGAGTCACTTTGACAATTTAACAATTTATATAACAAATAAGTTTAAAACTAGAGATAGACAAATTTACTCCACCACAGATATATGGATGGATGGATGGATGATTGGATAGATAATGAATGAACATTTTGTGGTTTTCTGGTGTATAGTTGTATGTATTACTTTTACTTTTGATTTTGATTTTGATTTTTCTTCTTTTCACTCTTTTCCTTTTCTTTTTTTTTTTGTCTTCAGCAAAGTGAATAGCATGATGCATGTTTAGCAGTTCTCCTCCTGACTGTCATCTTGCAACTTCCTCATTTTCTGATCAGCACCACCACAGAATTATCCGGCAGCCAGGATCGCTAACATATATATATGCATGACTGTCTGCATTATGTTCTGTAGATTGATAGCAGGCATTTGAGAAATGCATTTGCACAAAGGAGAAATATTTCCTCAAATGAAGCATGCATTTGCTTGAAAATACAAAAAACAGTTGTATATATTATTTATCCACATTGGAATGTTTATAAGATTAAGTTCACTTGCAGTTGAAGTCTGCACATTAATTCATTTGCCTGTTGTAACAGGCATTTTTATTGCAAGTATTTTATATTGTGTATGCAAGCAAAGATGTTTGTTTGCATGTTTATTTAAATATTTATTTTTAGACTTTGTGATCTGCCTTCTCTTTTTGCATGTAAAATTTTGAGGACATCTTACAAGATAAGTTCTGATTAATTTCAACATTGTCATATAATAGTTTCTTAATTTATTGGAATTTTTAAACTTGCTGGGATTTTTTTCCATATTCTGTTTTGTTTTGTTTTAGTCTGTACTATGTTGCATCTTAGCATTACAGAAATAAGGCCCCACTAGTTTCCTTTTCATGTTATCTGTCTGCTCCTTTCTTTCTAATTGTAATAAGAATGTTTATGTTGACTTGCAAATCAGTACTCATCCAATAATGATAATACTCAGAATAATGATATTTCTTTGCAGTAAAGAAGTCATTGAAGATCATCAGATATTCTACTTGATAATTCTTGCTCATTAAAGGACACTACCACTTTTTATTTCGTAAAGGTTTCAATTTTCTGTTTATGAGATTAGAGTGATGATATATTTGATAATGACTCCTTTGTAAAGTTACAGATTGTATAAAATGGATGAATAATACAAAAATTATAGACATATTACATTATTATTATTATTATTGCCTGTAAAATGTTTTAAATTAACAGCTAAAATGTATGAAGTTTAGGCACATAAAGCAAGATTAATTTATCAGGATAGTTATTACAAGGTGATTAATTTTTCTCACCTTGACAGAAAGCAGAAAAGCATTTGTCAGCACTTTCAAAAAAATTGTTACATCTGAAGCTTACACCTTACAAGAAACACAAAAGAAGTCATAATTATTATTTAAATTTAATGGTAGATCTATGATTACAATCTCTTGACTAGTTCTGCTGAAAGTTTACCTATCTCTGGTGTTGTAACTTTTTACAGACATATTAGGCATGTTCTTTGTTTATATTAGATTGCAATGCAAAGCAGTTGTTTTCTCTTCTTTAGTAGCTCAGGGGATATGTATAAATTGTGTTTCTAATATTTCATACGTTTTTACAAGTATAATGTTTATGGTAGCGCATTCTAATTGAACGGGTTTTCAGTTTTAGATTAGAATGCTTAAAAACCTTAATTGCAATTAGATTCCTTTAGTTCATTTAAATGAGACAACGAATCGAGAATATCTTCTTTGTATTGAATCATACTAAAAAGTTTATATTTATTAATTTTATTTAATTATCTTAGTTGTTTTTTGTTTTTTTTTGTATTCTGATTGAATGCTTTTATCAAAGTAGTCTTCTTTTTTTCAAAGTTGGAATGCCAGCTGCCTGAATTTGACAAATAAATTCTTTAGGTGATGTAGTTGTTAGTAACAAATTTATTTGTTATATTTATTAAAGGCTCCAGAGTAGACTTACACACACACACGCACACACACACTCTATAAATTTCTTAGTTCTTATATACTATCAGGGGAAAAAAAAGAATACTGAAATAACCAATATTAAGCAAGTTTGCCAGAGTTGCCTCACATGAACTATGACATTGGTCTCCACTTCGAATAAAATATGTTACATGCATGGCAGCCAATAGAACAAGGATAATTTAAATAAGAAACATTTTTTCCAAGTCATTTCTTACAAACAGTATCAAAACAATATTGTCCTTTTATGCTAGTCATTGTCATAGAAAAAGTAATTATTTTTATAATAATACTTCCAGAAATTTTAATTTATTTACATTTCTCTATGTGAAGTCTTATTGCTAGGGACAAATTGCTGACAGTTAATTATAATCACTTCAAACATTGTAAACCTGAAACACTTTCAGTTAATTGTAAAGAGATTTGTCTCACATTTACTGAACTTTCTGAAACAAATTACCTCATGTCTTTTTCCTCAAACCTTTACAACAAAGTTTTGCAATATGATAATTTAATGTGAATGGATTGCTTAATTATATTTGTTGTATATTTATATTTACATTTTTCTTATGAAAAGAATAAATAAAAAATTGATTGTGATTTAAATTTTTTCAATGTTTATTTTATATTTTATCTAGAGCATTTTGTTTTCTTTATTGTGCACATATTGCCAAAGCAAAAAAGAAATGTTCATGCTGACCAGTGTTTCTTCTCTCCAAACCCATCCCTGCTCATATTGTTTGCCTCTATTTGACTGTTTTACTTCTGCTTGATTAGATCCTGTTTGATGTCCACATACAATGTTCGGTGATTTCACATTTTGTTTGGTAGTAATACCTAATAAGCTATAATTGTTTGACTGCCTAGGATTTCTGTGCCAAACATTTGACATAGAGTTTGTTTTCAAGAGCTGTTATATTTGCATGTATTTACCTACGCATGTACAGATAAGTAATTTATGGTGTGATAGTAGCAATAAAATACTCACATGTTTGTTTTTTTCTTTCCTGTCTGTGTGTGTATGGTCTTGCAATAGCTACATTATAAGGGAGTTAACTGCTGTTCCACACATTTTTAAAAACAAAGAATAAAACAATACAAGTAACAACCACAAGTTAAAAAGTAAAAAAATACTGATTGCGATAAAACTTGTCATTTATGATTATATTATTTTCAAATAAATGTCCAATGATTATGTTTTTCCCAAAACCACATGCATGTCATGTTTTTTTTTTTTAATAAATAAACAGGAATTTATCTTTCTTAGGAGGTGAACTTAGTTAACTTTAGGTGCATACTGTATTGTTAGAAATAATGTCAACATAAACCAGTGGTCTTGTTAAAATAATTTCCTTTCAAATTATTGTTAATAGTGCAGAGGTGAATGTTTGATATTTTATACAAAACAATGAAAACTCATTAAGTGTGAGAATTTTTATATAAATTAAGGCATAATTTGAATGATGTTTCTAATTGTGAAATTTGAATAGCTCCATGAGAGTGAAAAGTTTTGGTAGACACCATTGGAACCACTTGTGCATACATTTTTCTCTCAAATAACACGATCTTGAAACTGAAACAAACTTTTAAAACAAATGTTTATGATCACTATATTTCATCATTCAAGTAATTCTGCTTTTCTGGATTTTTTTCAACTTGGTAATCATTTGATGTTTGTTTTGATTGGAATTGTTGCCCTTAATTTTCTTAGTCCACTTAATTTCTCTTTTGGATTATTATTTGTACTTAGTTTCTCTTTTGGATTATTATTTGTACTTAGTTTCTCTTTGAAATTATTATTTGTTCTTTTTAAAATTTAATAATCTATGTGCAATCTGTATAGCATTTTGGCATTAGAACAAATAAAAATGTTTTGATACTTTAAGCTATGCATGAACAGTGTCTCATTATACATTTTGAAGTTTGAAAAGGTTTTTAATTTTTATATAATGTCAGATATTTAATAAAAACTGATTTCTTGAATAATAGTTTTAATCAGAAAACTATATCTATACAAAACAAACACTAAGTGAATAAGGTGTAAATAAGTTGTTATGAAAATTACACCAAATAAATGAAAGGTCTTTAATGAACAAAAAGTAACCTCTCACTTGAACATGCCCAGCTCTCACTATTGGTCTTTGTTTTAACTCTTTTAGTGTGAAATAATTTAGATAAAATAATTACATATATATGATCAATATGATTTGCTATATCAAAAGGAATCAACTATCCATGTAAAACTCTTACGCACTTCATGTAACTGTATTTTTTGTGCTGTAAAAGGTGCTGGACTGAAAACAACCTTTGTACTCCTCATAAATTAATATCTCTAAGGATGGTTGCTGACAAAACAATAACATCCCTTTAACCAAATGTTAACATAGAGTTAAGTGATTGTCACTTGATTAAAAGAATGTTAATTTGGGATTCATGCTATAGAGAACTATACTGGACAATTATTACCAGTAATCAGGAATCATGTTCAAGGGGTTAGTGCACATTGACAGATACACAGTGATACCCAAAACTGGTCAATCATATCTTAGGTACATGTTTGGCTTAGTACCATTATTCAGGTATCTCTGTATTAATTGTTAAAATATGAAAAACTGTACAATAATTTTTAAATGATTTGGATTTTTAAATGATTATTCACAAAATTCTTCATTGAAAAGTTAATAAATTAAATTTAAGACTGAACAAATAAATTAGTCAGTGACAGTATTGGAAAGTTTTATGTGTGCTGAATTGTATTTACTAATGGTATAATTTAATGCAATACATTACAGAAGACTTGATTATCTGGGATAAATAGAAAATACATTTCCTGGGTAATCAAAAAGATGCTCAATTCACCATGTAATGTGTACAAAGACTTTTATAAAAATTGTGTATTAAGAAAAAAAATGTATATAGACCTTACATATATTTTATTAATTTGAAAAAAATAAAAATACAAAGATTTTTTTTCATATACTATTTGCAACCAACTGTATGTGTTAACTACCCTCTTTCCCTTTAATTTTATTTAATTGTAAAAATGCTTAATTTTACTTTTGAAACCAAGATTCCTTCAGCCCTTGTGATCAAACTGAAAACCATTGCTTTATCTAGAGAATTGTTTGTAGAGGTTTCTATCATTTTCAGAAATAATATATCACTCCATAATCAGAAACTGGCTAACTGAAATAACTTATTTTTTGTTTCTCACAATATTATGCACTTTTTTCATTAATGTTCTCTGAACCATCAAAGGTGTGCAGATTTTTTAATGTTCCGACAATGATCATGTATGAGTTTCTCAACTTTAAAATTATGCTTATGCAGAAACAAAATAACTACATTGTACATATTGCCAGCGATTTCAGCCTTTATTATACCTTGGCAACCATCTTGAATCCCATAATGTATGCATTGTCCTTTTAGAAACCACTTTTCTGTCCCATATGTTGCTAGCATCCCAGCTAAACTGCATATTGACTAATCCTACCTTAGATAATCAAGATTCTAATATAACACACACACACACACACACTGTGAAATAATTCATTTTTTACTATTTAATAATAAGCACCATGCATGCAATATTTATTGTTCTTGATTGTATAATCTTAATTATTTTGGTAACATTTGGTTTCAGATGTGGCAGTACCTACTTACATGTTTGTGATGACATGATACAGAGTATAGTGCTTAAGTAATAATTTAAAGAAGAGAAGAATTAATCTGTTTAAAATTGCTTTTGCAATTGAATATTTTGTATTTCAAACATAATAATTTAGTTGGCTGGTTTTTTTTTTTACTTGGGGGGGAAAATATGTCTTATTTAGAAAGCATTTGATGCACAACACAAATTGAAACATATCTACAAATGTGCTACCTCTCTAATTTGGAAGTGACTCAAATTATTTGCACCCTCTAACTAGTTTATTTTTGTAGATGCTAAACTGATCATGGGTGCATTGGCAAATTTATTGCATGAGAGTGGCAGCTCTAAGATGAGTAGCTGTGACAAGGACCAGTTACTTAACCCCTTGCCTGTCGAAAGTAGGCAATCTAAGCCACACTCCACAACTGTAGCAATTAGTAAAGTGCCATTTTTTGTAACAACTCAGTAATGAAGAATGCAAACAAAAGGGTGTGTGTGTGTGTGTGTTTGGGGGCAGAGAGACAACAACTGTTAACATCAAATATATTGACCTGTTGAGTGTCAGGCAGAAATGCGTCAGCTGACACCACAGTGTCAGGTTATTTTGATACTTACCGATAATTGAATGGGTCAGTGTACTAAAAAATTAAAAGCAACTGTAATTATCAATGGATTTTAAAATTTTTAATTACTACCTATTATAGACATACTTAGGAATTTTAAAAGTATTATTTTTAAATTTATTTAAAATTCAAAAATAAATTAAAAATTTTCTTATCTTTTTGTTGAACTTACGAATTTCGGCATCGTTTTTTTTTTTTTTTAACAAGTCTACTAAATAATTACAAGTGATTATATTCCTAAAAGATTTTCAAAATAAGTGTTACAGACATACTAAGGAATTTCAAAAGTATTATTTTTAATTTATTTCAAATAATAATAAAAAGTTTTCTTATCTTTTTGTTGAACTTGTGAACATTTTTATTTTAAAAATAAGTCTACTAAAAAATTAAAAGTGAGTATAATTCTAAAAAGATCTTCAAAATAAGTATTATAGACATGCTAAGCAATTTTTAAAATATTTATTTAAATTTATTTCTAAATCTAAAACAAAGAAATAATAAGTTTTCTTATCTTTTTGTTGAACTTGTGAACATTTTCACTGTTTGCTTGTTTTTTTAACAAATCTACTAAAAAATTAAAAGTAAGTATAATTATAAAAAGATTTTCAAATTAAGTATTATTGAGGACATTTTTGAAGTATTTATTTAAATTTAATTACTGAATGTGTTGCGGTTATTATTTTAAATTAAAAAATAAAACGTTTTCTTACCTTTTTCTTGTTTTCTTGTGTTGAACTGCATCACGTGTTTCCTTGAATATCAGAATAATTTCTTGAATTGCCAGTTAAATATAATATAAAATAATAATTGTTCACTTCGAATATGCTTTTGAACAGAACAAAAGTGTCACATGAAAGTCATGCCTGCTTTGAGGACGACTGTTTATTATTTTTATTATCACATGGTCACATCCAAAATTTCAGTAGGGGCTGGTTGAATTTCATCTACAGTTAATTAAAATCAACCACACAATAAAGTTCATTAGGTAGGATCAACCACACAACTCAAATTGGCCTCAAAACTTGCCATACCTGACAAAAAAACTTGGTTCATAATGGCTGTTCAACTTAAACAAGAGTGGGGTGGTGGAGAATTTGTGCCCTTTCAATGTCATGACCTATATAATAATAGTTATCCAATGATAAAATTTAGAGCAGATTGGCTGCTGAAGCCAAACATATCTTTCCTTCACTCTGGTTATTTTGAATGATTGGCATAACTGAGACTGAGCAAGCGAGCAGGTGGGAAGGCTCCTGTCCCGCCAGCAGCGCCTATACGTTTTTTACATGGGAAGGCACTTGTCCTGCCGGTACTCAACAGTTTAATAATAATAGATTCATGTAAACAAAAAGAACTGACTATATTTGTCTTTATCGTAGTAATAAGAAATACTTGGTTTTACTACTTCCTTTTCAACATAATAATTGCAATTTGTATGATAACATTTTACATACCTATAAATCAGCCACTACCACCTTGCTTTTTAACATGTTTTAAGTGCATTTGAAGAGTTAGTTTCTGCACAGTACATCTCTACTCCACTCTGGTAACAATAGATTCATCTGCTCCTACAGATTCACCAATTTGCTGCAATGGCAAATATTGCTGCAATCAGTTGGTTTCAGTATTATTTTCTTTCTTTTTTTTATAAAGCAAAAGTATATTTCACTGCTTCATTGTCACTTGTTATGTTGAAGGTTTAATTATTTAGATTTTTTAACTAGCTATAGAAGTGGGTGATGAACAAAAGACACTGAAGATTTAAATGAACACAAACTAAAAAAGAATGAACCTAGAATAAAGCCCATTAGAAACTAACACAACATGTGATACCAATATTGGCCACATGATGCCTGATGGGGATAGGGTGTTTGCTGTTGATGCAATCAACTCTTCTGAATTAGAACTGATCTGAATATTGCTGATTTACTTTGATACAGATGCACAATTGACAATATGCCTCAAAAAATGCTTGCTTCTTACCCATGCAATGCACACATTCAAGATGTATAAGTACATTATGACTATTATTCTAATAATACATTCTCAGCAATCAATTCACATCTAACCTGAAATGCTAATCAAATTGATTGCCAGTAATTAAATTATTTTCTTAAAAAATAGAAGATTATGATTTTTTTGTGAAAGAAATATCGCCTTATAATAACCTACTTATTTTCTGAGCTCACAAATCGCATTTTTTCACTCACAGATTGTGAGCTTGCAATTGGGATTTTCAAGGGTTATGTTTAAATGGTTATAGTCTTGAGAAGGATGCATAACCACACTTCTGTAGTAAATTTTTACCTACCATATAATTTTGAACAGATAAAACTATTAATATTAAACAGTGCAAAATTCTGTTTGGCACAGTTAGTGTTGAGCAGGCAAGGGGTTAATTTGCTGGATGCTACCAGACAAGTTTTTAATGATATTAAACGGTTTGTTGGTGGTCAATGACTACCAAGCAACTGTTGCAATGATACAGAAATGTAAGGTAAGTGTGCAGTGATATTGAAATGTAAATACATGTACTGAAAAGTAAAGAGATTTTCTTTCTCTGAATGTCTCATTTTTGTAGTGTTATTTATAGTTAAGACATCATTTAAGAAAGTCACTAGAATGACTCTTCTTTTTTAGTGGATATTTTAAAAACCTTTCTGTTGAAATTTTTTTTAATCATTGCTATTATGATTCATTTTACTAGAACTAAAATATTACATCATAACACATTATGGTTACAAAGAAATGTCATACTTGCTGAAGATATTTTACTTATCTAGACATTCTTATCTGGACTCTACAAATTACAAGTAGTGTCTATTTTTAAACAGAGCTAACAATAACTGCACTGCTTTCAGTTCAAAATATATTGTAAATTTCAGCTCAGCAGTATGTTTAGAAAAGAAAACGTAATAAAAGCAGCTCATGAATTTTCACAATGTACAATTATTGTTTTACTGGCTAATGCAATACTTGCTTGAATCTACTATCTCAAAAATAATAAAACAGATGAACTATTTATTATACATTTTACCACTTTCACCAGCAAATTTTCACCAATATAGAACAATAACCATATTTCTTTTAAGGACACCATGTTTGAAGTTTTTCATTGCTATTGGGAATTTCTTGTTTTCAATCTATTTTGATTGCCATACAAGAGACAAATTTGTTATAATTTTTTTATTAAAAAAAAAAAATACAATTTTTCTATTTTACATATTTTAAACACTGCAGAATGATGAGACTTTAGTTGCCTGAGGTAAAGATAGACTAATAATTTTATATTGTGTGCTTTGTGCCATGCAAGCTTTTGTAAATGGTTCAAGTCACACATCATGTTTAAAAAATAAGAATTAAATATTTCTTTGGAGTACAGATTTTCTTTGTTGTGTTTTCATGTGTGCTAAATAATTTATGTCTATAAGTTATACTCAATCAAGTTAATGAGTAATTTTGTTCTAATTTTTTTCAGCCATTTAACTTCACAGTACTCTTGACCAAGATGACTGTGACTCGTGAATACAGTGACATATATATAAACACAAGTTTTTGACAGTTTCTATTGGCAATACAAGTTACATACCAAGTCATTTCAAAATCAAAAAGTCTCTCTACTTAAAAAAATAATTTTACTTGGTTTTGTCTTAAAACACTAATTGTGAATAATAATGCTGGGCCTTTTAAATTCCTTACAAATAATAAAGGGAGCTCTTTGTTATATTAATTATCAAAATAATGTGATATGATAAAGTACCTTACTTTTACATTAATCCTTTTTTAACTAAGAGACCCTTCTGAATCTCAGACGCAACTGCAATTAATGAATTTTACATACTAAATTTTTCTGCATTATATTAAAAATGCAGTGACGATGTAATGAAATAGTGATGTTTTCATTTTAATTGCCCCAAACCTTGCAACACTTGTGATTCCCCCCAAATTCATAAATAATATTAATACTGTTACAAATAATCTGATATCAGACATTTTTATTAAAACTCATATTTTATTTATAACATTGCAATAACAGAAAAATAATATCTATGAAGACAAAATATAGGATTTTACAATAATATTCATGCATAATGTTGGACTATTGTAATTATAGGTAGAAATCTTTATTTTTACAAACTGGTCACATTTCTCTTATTATGAAGTTAAAACGATGTTAACATTAGAAATTGAAATGTGAGCCACCATCAGAAATGTATTACAACAAAATACGCTAAAACTTTACAAACTAAATCAAAAACAAATGGATGAATATTTTTGCTCTGGAATTTTATTTAAATGCAATCATTTATATTTTTTTAACAAAGTAGAAAGGGAAAATAAAACAGGAACATTCATCCCTATATATACTAAAACAGTTTTACAAGGCCAATGACAAAAACTCGGAGACAATACATGCAAAAACAGAAAAATTTTTAAAACTAAATAAAAATTTGTTTCTTATGAAATTTGAATTTAATTTCCACCTTACTTCCACTCCACCATGCCATCAATTCCAAAACCAACAACAAAAATCCAAACATTTCCAGCCCCAAACATTTTGGATTAAGGATACTCAAACTGTACTTACAAAGCAAATACATTTATTTTAAGACAAAAATAAATGTAAGTTGTACTGTGCAAATGTAACCAGTAATATTTTTTTTAAGTTTAAAATTATTTTAACACCTGAGCAAATAAATTCAACCTGTATATCAATGAAGTGTATAATTTTAACCTACAGAAGTCAATTTATAAATAGGAAACATTTGCAATAAAAATTATATATATATGAAATATTAATTTAAAACAAACATATTAATTTCATTTTTATTTTTTTAAAACATAAACTTTTAAAAATATATTTTTAACTCTATAAATAAAATGTATTAAGAACAGTTTAACATTCCTATTTATTTTTCCTTTTAAAATAATTCTACTACCAGAAAATAATAGTGCAAATGAAAGAATATATAAATATACTAAAATCAATAATTGAATACAATAAATAGTTTGAAAAGACTAGAAACTCCAATAAATTTTAAGAATAGGTAAAGATTTTGGATTCTAAATAGTTAAAATTACATACTTTAATCAGCACAATCACAACATCTTGAACAAAAGCAACTGAAATATCATAGCTCTCACTTCTGCGGTAATTGCAATGGCTCACCGACAAAAACGCAATGGACAAAAGCGCGACGACGCGTTCTGTCCCTAACTCTAACCCTAACCCTATCACGCATTTGACGGGTCACCATTGCAATATTACCTAAAAAATTAAAAACCCCACAATTTAAAGCTTCATATTTGTAATTATTGTGCTAAACAAATTTTATTTAAACACACATTTAAGTATATAAGTATTTATTTCCAACAGCTATTTTAAAAAAAACAACAGCAAATACTATTTTATAATGATGACGTAAGGTTAAATCCCAAAACATTGTTTTTAATGAACCTAGAGTTGTGTTCTCTTTTTTAAAAAAAGTCTCTCTTCCTCCCAGCACATTAACAGTTGAGCACGAGTTAAAAGTATATTTGCAAAGAATGTCCACCAGGATTTAATAAAATGCAGGGCAAAGGGGCACTACTCAAAATTTTGATGCATAATTTGATAATTATAAAGATTTTAAATACTATTAGTAGTGGAATATGCAAAAACATAAGTAAAAACATAGTTTTGATTAAACAAAAGTTTTTGGTTCATACTATGCATTTTGTCTTTTACAACCTAAGAGGAAATGATGTATGTATCATTCACTAAGTTCCCTACCCTAAGTGCCATTTTCAAAATTAAATTCTAATTTTGGTTCTGAAAAGCTTTGGAATAATAACTGCAATCAAAGTTGTAAAACCAAACAGCATCTTTTCATTGTCTTTCTTGAAATTAAAAATGTTCATGTCTTCAAACAATGGTTATCTAGGCCAGAGGTGGGCAAACTTTCCAGTGCCAGGGCCACAAGCACAAATTTACACCTCGACACAAAGTTCATTAAGTAAAATAATTAATATTTGAAATCGTAAAAACAAATGGTCTTTCTAAATAACATCATAATTAATTTTCAGTTGTTAATATTTGAAAACTTAAACTTCAAAAGAAGCACATTTATTTGATAAACAGAGTCAGTGTGAATGATGCAGCTGATCATATTCATTGACCAGTTTGTCGAAATTTGGTGACAAGTTGCTCATGGTGATCTTTAAAACTGAGTGAAGATTTGAAACTATGAGAAGCGATCTGTTCTTTGACTTGTTTACTTTAATAGTAGATAAGTCTGCTCACAAATGTAGGTTGAAGCAAACAACACAAGCATCTTTCTGGCAAATTCTTTCAGATTTTGAAACTTTCCTGGGTGCAGAGAAGCATAAAACTCAATCAGGGGTTTGGTTTCAAAAGTTCTTCTTAAAGAGTTGTTGGCCTGCAAATCAGTTCCATCTGCAGTTTTCAGTGGCTGTTTCAATGTCACAAGCAATTAGCCAATCACGAGCGTGTGAACAGTGAAAGACAACACATGCGCACACACCTCAATCGACCCATATGGTGTGAACAAATCATAAATAATTAATAGAATGTGAAACAAGCCAAACAAAATTCTATTGAAATTTCTATGGCTTTTCCCACTGGGTGTGTATTTGGCATCACTTAGTTACATTTCTCTCAAAATCAGAAAGAAATTTTACACTTGAGAAATTTAAATAGCATAAACATAGAACTTGTTTCTAGGCCACGTGAAAACCCTTGGCGGGCCACATATAGCCTGTGGGCCATAGTTTGCCCACCCCTGATCTAGACCAACACCACTAATGGTAGAGTTAGGTGTCTAAATTAATAACTGCAATTTTACCAGGTGTAAATTTATCATTTCTTTTCTAACTCCCAAAAATAAGTAGATGATTGAAAATAAAATTGGTTTTACAATGGTATTGAAAAATTGAAAAAATCTAAGTGTAGTCAGCTTGTCTCATAGTTTCCAAAGTATAAATGCACTAGGCCCCAACAAGTGGATCCACAAAATTGTTAAATGTCTTGGCAGTTGTCTGGAATTTCAGATACAAAATATGGTATTTAAAACTGATGAAGAATTACTCAAAGCATATACCCTAAATAATTAGTTGCATTTAAGAAACAACAATTTTGGGAAAACATGTACTCCAAATAAATCAAAATTCGACTTAAAAAAAAATAAATAAACATGAATTGATTTTATTTTACATTTAAAAAAAAAAAAAAAAGAAGTAAATTTATAGTTTCTGTTAAGTTCAAGTGTTCTGTGGCCTGTGTGAACCCAGAAGAACTAATCCCATTAAGGTGGAAAACTTTTAAATACATGGTAGCTTCCAGTATCCACATGAACACTAGATCTTGTCTCAATCCAAATTAAGTGTTATTGAAACAGATGACAATTAATGACTCATTTTAAATCATCACAAATGAGATTAGAATATATTTCTAATATCGAGGCACACTTCTTGAATATATGTTAAAATTTTTGCAGGAGTTTATGTTGTTCTTTGAAACAATAATAATTAGTTGAATAAGGTTTTAAATCTTTTAATGAAAGAATTAGTTCTGGCACACTGCATGGCTACCTACATGATGCAGATCTGAATGGCATGTAAACATTTATAATTTTGAGATTTTATTTTTCAACACTGAAGTGTAAGAGCAAAATATAGAGGAATTTCCCCTCTAATTACATTTTTTTTCAGATGGATAAAATCAACAAGATTCTTTTTCAACTTAACCTGGAACATAGAAATTACAATCACTAATGCAAAATGTCATCAATTTTCACTGCCAGATATAAAGATAACTTTTTATTTTTTCTTGTTAAAAAAAAATAACTCATCACAAATCATTAATTTTACAAATTGGCATTCAAGATGTAAAAATGAACCTCGATTCATCAAAGACTTGCTTTAGCTTTGCTATTAGAACAAGTCAACTTTAAACAGGTACACAGAGAATGAAACAATATATCATGATTTCTCATAGACTTGCCTTGAATATTTTTTTTAAAAAAAACACAAGATGAACTCAAGTTTAAAAAAGAGCACTACAATAATCATAATTCCTCCGTCTTGATGCTAGAACAGACTGACTCCTACGAAACCTGATACCAACCGACACAATCTAGTCCATCATCATTCTTCAGTTTTACTTACTTATTTTTAAAATGTAAACAAAATAACTCCACATACTAATTATAATGCCCCATAGCATTAACATGATAGAAAATGACAAAACTTATTTATTTTAACACATCTTAAAGAGATCATCACAATGAATTTGAATTTATTTAAAGACTTTGTTTTGGTACTAGGAAAAATATTCTAACACGAAAAGCAATGACTCTTATCATTCCTCTGACTGCTTTTAAAAAAATAATAACAAATGTTCAGCAGTACTTATATTAATAACTCATGTTTATTTTCCGTGATATCTATAAAAAAAAAAAAAGTAAAATGATCTTTGTCTCATTTGTTACTGTATCCCATTTATCACCAGTGCTTAGCGTGAACTGGAATTGTGTTGCAGTCAAAGTGGTTTTAAAAATCTGACAGTCAAATCCTGAGCAAGGATGTATTGCATGATTAAAAAAAAAAAAAGAGCAGTCTGTCTTTTGAATATTAATGATAGAATTATAATGTACTACCTCTTTACCAGGGTCAGCAACTTGTTATATACTTATTTTCAAGGTCAACCTATTGTATGCCTATTTTCTACACTAGCTTATTGTATACATTTTTCCCTGGGTCATCTAGGGGTTATGTTATGCAAGGCTGCTCTGAAGCAGTGAAGGATTTAATAAAATGCAGAGCAAAGGGGCACTACTCAATTTTAATACTCTACTAGCTTTAAATTGAAGTGGTCATGCTCAAAAAGTCTTCATTTCATTTTAATATCTGCATTATATAAAGCAAGACTATAAAGAGCAGTGGCATTCAATCAAATTATGAATGTGTGCTAAGAAATCTGCAATATATATATAATAAATAAATTCTTATAAATACACTCTCCCATTAACAGTCTTATTATATCTTTCAGCAGCACAGTAACCCTCTGTGTGAAGTAAACAGAATCAACAACAACAAAAATTGCAGACAATGGCATTCAAGAAAACTGTTCATGCAACTAGTAACAGGGATTATAGCAAAAAGTGCAACAATAAATCTTAGGTAGAGAAAAAGGCTTGTAGGTATGATAAGGTGAGCTTGCAAACAAATCATTCATGACAATACACTAGCACACATTTTCCAATTTCCAGTGCTGTTACTTAGAGTAAAAAGACAAGTTTAAATGAATCCATTCCATGTGAACAGACAGCTACATCAAAATTTTTGAAGACCATAGTTTTGAGTATCTAACTGTAACACCATATTTTAGAGGGGTTCACTGGAGTTTACGCATGAACATCATTGCCAATAATTGTTCTTGCAAGAAAATGTACAATGTTACCATCACCATCAGACAGGTATTGCTTGCTATACAAAATCATAACCACCTATCCTCCTTGCTAGCCAGAGATCCTTGACCATGATAGTAACTCGCTTGGCATGAATGGCACAAAGAACTGAATCTTCAAACATTCTCACCAAAAAAGCTTCTGCTGCCTGAAATAAGGAAAAAGACGTTGCATAAGCATGTATTTAAGCAAGCTATTGAATATGTCTCCATTTTACTTTTCTAATTGTTTTGTGGGAGTTTGGTTTTGGGGAGAGGGTTACTGAACATACTCAATTCTTATTACATTTTATATTCATTGTTATATATATTATTAATATTAACTTACAAAACTATAAAGATACACTGTAGTAAAAGAGTAAAGTGGGAACTGAAATTAATATGTATGCATTTAGATAGATTATAATTATAGCAGTATTTACTGATCTATTATGTTAAAGTTGAAAATAATCTCTAAATAAACAAGAAACAGACCTTTCTCTATGCAAAGAAACAAATGTCTGATTATTTAAAAATGATCAAGAATCAAGGCAGATAAAGGCAAAGATGAGGTTTCTATGAAGCATCAGACCTATGTAAGTAAAACATACTAAATATACACATTCACAATTATAAAAATCCATACACAAAAAAATGTAAAACCAACAAATTACTTTAAGATATTTGCTGTTAACAATCTAATATTTTTTTTTACTTTTAAAAGTTAAAATTTATTTTCAATCCTTGTAAGCAAAATAGGCTAAATATACATGCATTCACAATTATAAAATTCCATACATACAAAAATTTAAAACCAACAAATTACTTTAAGATACTTGCTGTTAACAATCTAATATATTTTTACTTTAAAAATTAAAATGTATTTTCTATCATTTTTTAAAAAGTTTATTATGTTAAAATGCCCTTTCTTTTAATTTATTTTAGTAAACATCACTGCAATTAATTAATCAAATGTGTCAAACTATTAACAATTTTAATTTTCTGAAGCAGAAAAGTGTGCAAATTTATATTCAAAATATAAATTGTTAAAAAAAATAAATAAATATTTTTTTTAAAAGGAGATATGAAGATTAAAGTGAAATCTGAAATTGATACTGCTGACATATATTATTGATGAAATCTGTTTTATTTTCATAACTTCTCACCTCCTGTAAGGCCATGATGGCCGTGACATTCCAGCGTAATTCCTGGAGCTGGGGGTAAAGACTCATCGCCACTTCTCGAACCTAAGTTGAAACAATAATGTCCAATTATAGTCTTTTCAGCAAATTTTATCTCACTTTTGGTATTTAAAAGTAAATTATTGTGCATCCAGAAGAAAATGTACTCTATTACTGAATACTGTTCATTGCTTAAAAGTACATTAAACTAAAGCAAGAAAACAAACACTAAAATAGCATGAAAGGTTGTTACCACTCTTGCAAATGGCAGTTTTCTTAAGAGCAGATTAGTTGTATTTTGAAAATGACGAATTTCCTTGAGAGCTTTTTGTCCAGGACGATAACGCCGTCTCCTTTGGCCTGAGGTATCATCAGAATGACGACTGGTGCCTGCAATCCTGCTGGCTCCACTGCGTGCTCCAGACTGCCCGGAGCCAAGGGAACTTTCCTGTGAAGAGCCAGATAGTTGATGACCTAGCCATAAAACAGTAAAGGATGCATATTATTATTTTAAACTGCAAACAGCAGTAAATACTAGAACATGACATTAGTATAATAAAATAGTATTGGGAAAAAAGTATAATTTCTTACCAGTTGTCTATATTTTTAAGTGCTGCATTTCATTTGGAGGTTCACACACTTCAATTACTACTTGTGCAAAAAGTATAACATTTTGGATATTCAGCCACACGTGCTGTTGTACGCTGCAGCTTAAGATTTGAGATGGAATTTAGATACTGGAGCAGAAATACTATGCCGTAGATTACATAGGTAACACTTAATTAAATTTATTCACGTCATGCAACTATATAATAAGACTTTTAAAATGATGCTAAAAAATAATTAGCATATAACTTTATCTCTATCGTGAAATAAAAGCAAAGTAATATTTAGCAATGAAGTAGGCCTATATTCTTTTGTAATTGTTTTTCGTTCTGCAGCCGATGGAAGTGCTCCCAAATTGCTGAGATGCGCGCAATTCATCATTGCTCCTAATGTGTAATAGCTTAGTGCAATTCATCTTTGCTCCTAGTAGTTTTCATTGCTCTTTCCCAAAGATATATACATTTGTAGTTCTGGGACTTTTAATAAGTTTACTGCTTCAAAATCCATTATGAAAAGTAGTAACAATTAAATTATATATCTTCGTGCGTTGCCACATATAGCAGACGATGCTTTCACAGTTTCAGTACAATACCAAAGTCTCGTGAGATCGATAGTTGGGACCCCGAAATGGCCTATAAACAAGCATTAGAATACTGATTTGAATTAATATACTATTTGTTTTTTTCATGCAGCTAGTGTTCAATAAACTATTGCTATTTTTGACGTATGTAGCTATTATTTTTACTGACCAATCTGTGCGGCCCTTGAGAAAGAAAATTTAAACTGGACAGCAGTAGGATTGCGTTCAACACCCTTGTTTTAGATCAACAGTATTTCGTTTAGTTTAAACTTTTCATAATTTTCATCCCATATTAATATTACGTATTAAATATATACTAACTAATATTACTGTTGCTGGTTTTAGTTATTAGCAGTCGTAAAGTACATAATGTCAAAAATATATAGCAACTAAACTAGCCTAAATATTTAAAAAATAAAATCATACGTGCGTCTGGCGTCTTCCTTGGTGTTGTCTGTTTTCTTTTTTTGGGTACCGTATGAGGTCGTACCATGATTCATACACTGATCAGCAGAGTTCATAAAAGTAAAGAAAATTCAGATTTCAAACAAATAACGACATTTTGATAATAAGGTAATACAGGTCTGCATCCCGTAGACCAAAAATTAATGTACATGACATCGGAGATCCTTGAGCGCATGCGCAGATTTTACTGCGGACCTAGAGCAGCCATACAGTAATGTGTCAGTGAATTTTCACAACTGTTGCTTACAAATACAAGTTTCTTTGACTGAGGACACGCAAATTGAACAGCTAGCGCTAGCAAAATCTCTTTATTCCTATCTAAAGATGAATTCAAGTTAAAACAAGTAATTAAATTATTTATTTCTCTGAACCAATTTTATCGTCTGCTTCTGTTGAAAACAAAATGATGTGTGCCTAAAATGTGTTGCTGCTGTACTCTGGTTTTCTGGTGAACTGACAGTTCTCGAGCAGTGCCAGTTAATTTTATCGTCTGCTTCTGTTGAAAACAAAATTATGTGTGCCTAATATGTGTTGCTGCTGTACTCTGGTTTTCTGGGGAACTGACAGTTCTCGAGCAGTGCCAGCTAAAGCTGACCTATGTGATATTTGAGATTGGGAGTGTGATACCTTCTCCTTTAATGAAGATTCTCCTACCTAACCCCCTCCAACAAACAAAAAAGTACTATAATGCTCGTATATCACACACAAAATCATCCTGTTGGATTGATACTTGCTTCCAGGTGAAATGTCATCTTATGTTCTAAAGTAATAAAGTTCTGGTTCAGTGATTTTCTAGTTCAAGAGAGTTATGACACGGTTCAGTGATTTTCTAGTTCAAGAGAGTTATGACACAGGTAAGAGATTCATACAAATGAGCAAAAAAAGAAAAAATTCTTCAGAGAAACAAGCTAGTTTTATCTCCTTGCCAAAATTGCATCACACATGAGAAAAGGCATCCAGCAGGAAAAGACAGAGACTTCGAAGCACTGATGAAATAATATCACTCCTCTAAATATGTTACAGTAAATACCCATTGAAATCCATCCATCCTCCCTCTCTCTCTGTGAATATAATCACATTAAATTTGTACCTGTGAAACAAGTTTGAAGCAACGCCAGAGCAGAAAGACCCATGGACCAAAAACCATTTGAACAGACCAGCTGTGTGTCTGCTATGACAATCATTGGGACCCTGTACAACACGTCAGGTGATCTTAGGTTATATAATTATAAAATCAACAACTGCACAGCTTCAGTAAACTTCTCTCAATTCACTGTCCTCTTATAAACTCATTTATAATTCACTCACAAAAACAAACCAAGTAACTACTACAGTGCACATAGGACTCAAAATGGACATTCTCTTATGACACCGCGTGTTCATGATTATGAACCTTAACATTTACAAACTCTAATGGTAACTGTTGAACTATTTGCTAAAGTAACCATGCTGTCTTATATTATTTCTTGTTGAATGCATTTATTGTTGATACTTAGACCGCTTGTGTATCACTTAACCCGTCACGTTAAAAAGTTACGCTATGCACCACAGATTGTTTTGCCGCTCAACGATAATTAAAATTGGGTGGGTTAGCATACTAAAAAATTAAAAGCTACTGTAAATCTCAATGGATTTTGAAAAGGTAAAGCGTAACATTTGCTAAACTTACTAAAGAATTTAAAAATTATTGTTTTTAAAAATTTAAAAATTAAATATTTAATAAAAAGTCCCCTTACCTTTCGTTGATCTTGAATGATGAGTCTCAGTGTCTGAATCTATGTACTCACAGTGTTTCAATTGTTTATAAAGAATGTTATAAAAGTCTACCTGAAACCCCCAAAACAGACAATTTTTAAAAGTCTATGTGTTTGGGGGTGTTTCGGCGGTATTTAGGATAAGAATCCTGGGTGCCGCTTCATCAGAGGTTCACCCATTACACTAGATCAAACTAGATCAAAAGTTCGAAGCACAGGGCGTCAAGCAAGCAACCACGAGTACTGTTACTCAATGGCTACAGCGCGGAGATGTGCTGAAAGCTTCAAAATCTAAGGAAACAAAAATCTCATCCTGTTGTTGATTAATGCAGTTAACAAGAATTTATCTTACAAAGGATTAAAATCTGTATATATGTTTCAATCATCTTATAGGTAAAGTTTAAAATATGTCGAATTCCTTGTTTCATATGGTGCCAAAAATTCAGTGGATTTCTCATCAAAGACAAATACGCAGTTACATCAGAATAATAGTAACAAAACTCGCAGGCGTACCTGTACATGCACGAATACACTTAACTGACAATAATCCTTGTTCACTGTTTAGTGTTATATAATAATCACCCTGCATATATCATTTGCCTTTCTCGATTGTTTAACCATTTCTTAAAATAACATTTAGCTTCAGGTGTGGTAATGGCTTAGACATGCGTGATGACTTTGATACAGTCTTTGATGTCCAGCATTTATTCCTCTGCACCAACCGCAAGGAGTTTCCTGCCTGCTGGAAATGGGAACAACAGACAACCTTTTGTTTCCGTCATCTGGAAATGGAAGAAACGGACAACCTTATTCTGTCAGTCAGAACTACAGGCAGTAAAAGGCATTTACTTCTGTGTCACACAAAAATGAAAGCAGTTGACAATGCTTCTGTTCGAAACTGGCAGACAAATGCATGCGACAATGGTCTGCGTGATAACACTAGGCATTGTTTATAAAGCACTAACTAAAAGGCGTGATTATATTTCTGATCTAATATAGATTTCTCATTAGCATTTTGTCCAGGGCGTGATTCTGGAAATGGTGAGTCAGCCAGCATGCTAATCTTCCGAGCGTCAGACTATTCTGTAAACAGGACTGTAAACCCAAAGTGTTTGGTGACCAGTGTTTTATAGGTCAAGGAGCCATTATTTATGTATGACGGATACTGTGCTGCGTTAAAACACATATTTGCGTGTGGTTCTTTGTTGAGTGTATCTACGTTTGCATGATTCTTTGTTGAGTGAACTAACATTTGCGTGTGATTCTTTGTTGAGTGAACTAACATTTGCGTGTGATTCTTTGTTGAGTGTATCTACGTTTGCATGTTTCTTTGTTGAGTGAACTAACATTTGCGTGTGATTCTTTGTTGAGTGTATCTACACTGACTGCTAGTCAAGTGGCAAGTAACACGAAGGAGAATGGATTTAAATCCTATTTTCCGACATTCTGAGATGAAATTTATTTTTATTCTGTTTGTAAGATTAAATAAATAACCACACACACACACAATGAAGGAAAGAAAACCCATTCAAAAACAAAACAAACTACAACTGTATAATATCAGCGTCATTTTCATCAAGTGAACTTGGCAGTTTTTGAAAAGTAAATGAAAAACCCAACTTACTCGTTATAATTAATCGTTCAACGTATCCCCCCAACACACAGACCAAAAGATAAATATTGTCATATTTATTTATTTAATTTTACTTCAAATAGGCTGTAACTCGAGGGTTTTCCTGATATAATATACAACTGGATATAATAATCAGTTCAAGGTCAAACGAATTAGGAATGGCGCATTCAAATCAGGAGCTGTTAGGGCTGTGGTGCAAACTTGGCGCGTCACTGCACTTTGATAATATATTAGGACCATTAGAGATTACTGGGTCCGTAAAGATTATAACAAGCCATTTGAAACAGTAAAAATAAATTTTAAAAAACACCCCAAAATTATCATGCACGGATCAGTTACAAGTGCACTCGACGGGAGGAATGAGGAATTTTGGTGACGTCATTAATAAACGCGTCAACGGATTGCAGCAATTCACTATGCTGCATTTCTCACAGCTCGCGGATGAAAACAAGCACAAGGAGGCAAGGCGGGTGGCGGCGAGAAAAGATGCTAGAAGTTCTTGATCAACACTAGCGCCAGGGTTCGAGACCACCAAAACTTATAAAGCGATTCCTAACTGTTCACTCGTTCGTGGCGGCAGGCTTCCAATTCGTCGAATTAGTTGATAAAGTACATCACGTGTACTAGGACTTTTATTTGCTAAACATTCTCTTGCTGGCAGTTCGAAATGGGGGAGGGGGTAGTTCCTTGCACATAGCCCTGGAGAAAAAATCTAAATCAGTTGTGCTCACATACAAGTCTCCCTTCTATGATAATATATCTTTAAAACAAAATTCAGCAAAGCAATGAAATCAGCAATCGAAGAGTAGATGTAAATATTACATAAAATAAATAAATTAAAGAGAATAGCAGCAAAAGTAAATATAGGAACAGAAATAAGTGTGTATGGTGTGTAAATTGGGATGGGATGGGTGGATAAAAAATGAGTGAAAACCACTGGAAAAGAATATATGTGTGAAAGCACGCAAACACACATATTATATACATTTACAAAAAGAGATCGTGAATAAATGCGAGAGATCTACTCACACACACACACACAAATATACAGAGAGACAGAGATCGTGAATGAGTGTGCTAACAGTACACACTCACATGTAGTATGAACGTGTACAGATGATACATTTACTCTCAAAAGTGATAACATAAGCTTAAGGGTAAAAGTATACGAAGGCACCAAAAGTGATATTACTTTCATGTTATCGGTCCTTGAATTTAATGACGTCGATATCAGTTCACTGATCAATGCTGACACTGGGAAGAAAGAAAGAAATCTCTGGTTGGCGGGTTTTAACTTGTCAATCGGAGATAACCTCAGCTCTTCTACAGTACAGTCTTTACCTCCCTTATCCACTTTGTTATTATTTTTTTTTAACTTGTGCTGTGATCGTCGATCCCGACGTTTGAATTGTGGAGGCGATCTAAATGCCGTTCTTCCTGAAAATAGAGAGTTTGACAGGAAACGCAACTCTAATGTTTTTCCGATGTTTACACGAAACGTTAGCCTTCGTATAAATTAGCTTTGCAGACCTATGTGAATTTGTAACTGTTACAGACATGAAAGTAGCTCACGACTGCTGTTCTTATGAGTTAAGAATACAGTGAGGATTTAGGTTCAGTTTTTGGGTCAAGTTTAAAGAGCTGTGCGTGATTTTGGGACTTTAAAAGTATTTGATTGTAAGAAGTCTGTGAAAATAAATTGATAAGTAATAGTAACTTCGCCACCTGCCTTTTCGTTTCTTGAAGTCTTCTTTCCATTTTTTTTTCTCCTCTAAATTATCAAGTTTTCTATCAGAACGATAAACGGGGTGGAGTGTGAGGGACAGGAATTAATAGATATAGATGGTGTCAAAAGTGACGTCACCGATGGAATAGTCCAATAAACGGTCATTCACTACAATACTAATTCAGCGACTAGTCATATAACTTATTTCTCAAAGATATTATATTTTCTTTTAACTGATCAAACGGAAATGTACAAACGCACGGACAAGCATTGCTTACACAAAGTGAGATACAGAAATACTTATCAGAGATGCCCGCACCTGGCCCCACACTGTAGAGTGAGCAGCAGTTCTATCTTTTCCCAGGGCGATAACCTTTACGGTTGACTCGGTGTTAACTTTATTCTCTCCCTTATATCTCTTCGAAATGTTCCGTAGTCTCCTATCTCGATTCCGTGTGTCCTCGCTCTCCGTCTCACTCTTTTTCTTTCTCAGTTGATGTCTTTCTTTCTCTTACGACTCTCTCTCCCAACACGCACGCACGCGCGCACACACACAAATACACACACGCGCGCACGCGCAGACACACTCATATAGTAATCGCACTCTCCACGTCCTCTTTCTCATTCTTCACTCTCATTTCTTCTCTCTTTCATGACCCCCTTCCTCACCATTTTAGAGCAAGTTTACATGCGAACGCGAATGTAGGTTGGGACTGATTTATTTTAAATATTGAGTCACACAAAGAATGAAGCACAGCCCACCTTTTCGTTCTCACATAAATTTAATTTTAAAAAAAATTAAATAAAGAGCAGTTTTTGTTAACTAAACACTGGATAGAAAACATGATAAGCCTAAACAATCAAAATTGTTGAGAAAATTAAAGCTGTAAAGAACACAAGGACTGCTTTATTTTAATATGGATTTGAATGCCTCATTCAGGTTAGATAACCGAGATGGAAAACTTGTCATATACTATCGACCGATCTGCAGGCCTAGCAGCTTTCACATAGTAGTAACTATAGATAAAAAGACAGAAAGAAAGATGTAAGCAAATGAAAATGTAATTGTGGGTTTATAAACCCTAATATGCGTTTAGAAAAAAAGTCTCTTTTGACTCAAATTTGCTTTTGTTATAGTAAACAGTAATTATGCAAGAAGCCCGTTTGTCTGCCCTTTTGTACTACGTAACTTCTCGCCCCATATTACAACATTTTGAACAATCGGACTATCTTTGTGGAGTCTACATTTCTAGTAAAAAAAAATGTCAGTAACATGGGAATAATCGAAAAACAATGTAAAACGATATAAACTTGTAATAAAAACAACAACAACCGATTGGTTTATAAATTTGACACACTTTTCAGATGTAATTAAGTTGCATCCTGTGGTGTAGGCATTGCCTTTCACATTTTTCTCATCGTGGGAAGAAACATTTCCTTTTCTTTTTAAATGCAACATATCGGTTATTGTTTTAACTTTAAAGGACACATTTAAAATGACAGCGAGCCAAGAATAGATTGCCTGCAAGTAATTAATTCTGCAGGCACTTCAATAAAATGAAGTAGTCCATTCAATTCCGAATAAAACATAACTGAAATTGAAATTAATAAATGAAATAAACAAATCCATTTTAAGACTTCTTTACAATATCAGTGAAGGATCTTGTCCGACTTTCACGAGTAATCTACCCTGTTGTGTTCGACATGTCGGCTTTTTAGTACTGCACTGTGAAAAGAGATATTTGAGGAAAGGTGAGGGCAGTAGTACGTATGGGGGACGGAAGGGGGCGGCGCTGTGAAACTCATTTGAGAAAATAGTCACTATAATAATATAACCAAAATACTGGCCTTTCTAAGTGTGTTATAATATTAGTGTCATAAAACAATTTTTAGAAAAAGAGAGAGAGATAAAGTCACAATTTGAAAAAAAAACCCCAAAGAAATATGAAGCAAGCACACAACTACAATTTTCCAGGGGACTAGTAACTAGAAAAGTAAGAAGTTTGTATCCACTATCACCATTGGCGCAGTTTGTATCCACTATCACCATTGGCACAGTTTGTATCCACTATCACCATTGGCACAGTTTATATCCATTATCACCATTGGCACAGTTTGTTTCCACTATCACCAATGGTGCAATTTGTATCCACTATCACCATTGGCACAGTTTGTTTCCACTATCACCATTGGCACAGTTTGTATCCACTATCACCATCGGCACAGTTTGTATCCACTATCACCATTGGCACAGTTTATATCCATTATCACCATTGGCACAGTTTGTTTCCACTATCACCATTGGCACAATTTGTATCCACTATCACCATTGGCACAGTTTGTATCCACTATCACCATTGGCACTGCTAACAAAGACAAACTGTAAGTCAATTTGCAGCCCACCTTAGGCGCATGAAGCAAAAGGAAAAGTCTTGGTATCTCTGACTTTCATGGATACACCAGCTCCACCAACAGGCATACTGACAAGTAATTTTGACTTCATAGTACAAAAGTTTGCATATGTAACACAAGTATGCACGCATGAACATACATATTTGCAACGACTGTAGCACATATTACATCATCTACGGTATAAAATTTTCAAATCGGTCTCATTCCAAAAGACTCTTGTGTCATCGTCGATAAATTTCCGCTTCGTTCCCTCCCCCCCTCCCAATTCTGTCTTGCATTCATTCACACGCACACACACACACACACACACACACACACACACACACACACACACACACGCACACACAAACACACACACAGGAACACAAGCATATGCTCCTAGCAGTCTGTCTCACACTGCCTCACACAGATATCCGATCTTAATCCATTAATCTTATCTTTCCTGTGTTATCTTTCCCTAGGTTGTTGGGGAGCCACTGCACCGCTCTTTGTAGTCTTCCAAAAGTCTGACGTTGACTTCACCCACCCGGGCAGATAGGCAAGGGCAGATAACCAATCTGATGTGCATTCTGTTGCGTGATTACGTACTGGCGTACTTTACTGCACGATACTGCAAGACTCAGTTTGGCACTGAAAACAGCAATCCCTGGAAGCTCAATGGGGATGATCATGTTAAAGGGAGGGAAACACGTCGGTCGGACGTGTTAGGCTTGGGATTAAGGGACAAGCCGTTGAGTAGGTGTGTGGGTAGGATTACTTTTCACAGTGATCTGCGTGCATGCAAACTCATTCGCAGATACGCACACTTCCACCACGGTTACCGTTAATCACTAAAAGGATCAATGGGTCCCGTTCAGCCCCCTTTGCAATGTTCAGTTTTATTTTAAGTTTTAATCCGCTAGAAGCAGAAAACAATTAAATTTCTACACTGCAGTATTGTGATTTCTTTTCTTCCTGCACGCTCAAGTGACAACAACAAAAATTAGATTTTAAAAGAAAAAAAAATGTGTTTGGGGGGGGGGGAGGTGGAGCGAAAGGAAATGGTGTGTGAAGAGTGGAGGGGGGGGGGAATGTAGTTGCACAAGCACTTAAGAAGTTCAACTGCTCGAGTTTAAAATTAATGTTGGAAAACGGTAGTTCAGTGCGATCGGATGTGCCAGAGCATTAAGTAGTATATTAGCATCGCGGTACATTTGATCTCTGCGTCACTCATAGCTTGATCTGTGGGAAAAACACTTGAAGTTAAAGTAAATTACTGTCTGTTAGTCTGTATCCGGCAAGATAAAGCATTTTTTTAAATCCCCCCCCAAAAAAAAAAAAAAAAAAAAAAAATTCCTTGAGACTTAATAATTGAAAAGGTGGAATCTGTACATTTACCGCAATGTCTTGGGTAAGCTCGAGGGTCGTTTCCTTGTCTGATTTATTTCATTTAAAAAAAAAAACAACCGATTTTTACAAAACAAAAACAAATTGTGCAACGCATACGTTTTTACGGAGCACTGCACTTAAACTATATTGAGACTGGGTCAAACTTGGTGAACAAAGTAAAGTGATTCTACTTAGTGAATGAGCATTTCACGCCAATTGTGATTCCTTTTTTATGAGCAGGAATTCAACACTTAAAACAATATGTCTTCCGACATTCCTTGAATATGTTTGCTCGACATTTAAATACTGTTTGCTACAAAATAAATTAGAACCACCAACTTAAACTGGACATCAGGTTTGACCCAATCTAGATTTTAAAAAGAAAGCAAAATTCTTAAGAACACTTTTTTATGAAAGCGTAAATAAAAGACAAGGTTTTATTAATTTTCTTTAATTTTCATCTTTTACAGAGTTGAGATCAAATGAACTGTTTAGGTTTCGTAAGGCAAAATTCAATAATTTAAAAGAGTTTGAATCAATTTTAACGCGCCAAATCATATGAAAATTAAAATGAATACCTATTATCATTCAACCGGAAATTTTTGTATGGGGTAGGTCATGGCGGCCGCGACTGGTTTTTCTGCTTTGATTTCAAATAGTGAGCGTCGATCTGCAGCCGCACATAGGCTACGTACACAGACTGATTATCCACCTATTTATCTCCCTTCAATATATATATTGCGCATGTAAAGACCAAAAGCGCGCATGAACCACCCACATAAGTGTTATGAAAACTTATATTTGCATAAATTTAATTTTTCTAAACGCCTTGGCCAAATATTAGTAGGCAACACATTATTTTTTTTTAATAACTGATGTTAATTAAGTAACTATGTAGAACCAAAGTTGTCGTTTATACATGAGGTCGCTCCGTGACGACACAAAGTGGCTAAAATGCTTTGGGCCATAACTTTGTCAAGGCTGTTTCTTTGTTTTGCATGCAGTTATTATATGCAGTACCACGAGACATTAGCGCAGAAGAAATTTTGTTTGGGTGAAATGTCAAATCCTTAATATACAAGAGTGAGTGTGTGGCATTAAGGTCGTTGGTGCACGTTTGCAACATCGAAAATCACAGAATTGTGTTCTTTCATTTGTTTATGCTACACTCTCCAGTGTGACTTTAATTATGATATCATAACACGTTCATTCTACTAAATTAGTTTATTTTCACGGTTGACCTAGATACTTCGTAACTTTGTCTTGAAAAGGAAAGTGAATACATTGAGAGACATACTTTTTTTTTTACCCCACCTTTATGCTTTAGCGTCAAGGGTGACGAATCCGGTGCGAAAGAAAACTGAATGGCAGTAGTTATTTAAGATACTTCGACTCTCTATTTACACACGGTGATAACAATATTTAACCAAATAAAACAGTATTTTAAAGCCTCGGAAACCATTATAATTATATGGCTACACTCAAGTCGCCGTGAGCTATTACAGGTCACACTCAATAGTCGAAGTACTCTTGACATCAGAGTAGTTTTGTCTCACCATAAATTGTGACGTCAAACCGCACGACTCCGCAAACAAAACCAAAATACGTAACGTTCATTGACGCTGACAGCCCCTTCTCTTCAAGGCTTGGTCTACATTACCCTACTGATCTGCCCGTGAGTTTGAGTGCACTCTGTACTTAAAAAGGATATGTTGTACCTGTATAAAATTGACCACATTTGAGGTCAAAGAACACTCGATCTGATGGATTGTAGCAATCTATGACCATGTACTGGTTGCACATGAAGCATTTGGCCACATCTGTCGGGACCGTTTGTTTAGCAATAGAAGCATTGGCAATACTGTAGCAAACAAAATTTAACTAACTCACTGTAAACAGTTATGACGGATATTCAGTAGAACAGGGACACAACTCTAATTTAAAAATGACACGTGGTTCGACATGCTGAATATATACACACTTGGTACATTCGATAATTGAAAAAATAAAAATAGTACTCAACAATGATTGATGCAAACCAACGCTAACCGACCTTAGCAAGTTTTGTGGTAAAACAGTAAGTATGAAGGCTGATCTATATTAAGAAACAAACTGATAGCCCCGTTTTGCGGATATATTACCAGTGATTTCATTTGAAAACCGAAGAATATAATGAAATATATTTGCTCATATGTAGTCAACCAAGATTTGCAGCTGAAAATATACAAAAGCATAAGCTATTCTCACAAAACATACAAAGGCGTGAGCTATTCTCACAAAACATACAAAGGCGTAAGCTATTCTCACAAAACACAAAGGCGTTTGCCGTAAGCTATTCTCACAAAACATACAAAGGCGTTTGCCGTAAAATATTCTCACAAAACATACAAAGGCGTGAGCTATTCTCACAAAACATACAAAGGCGTAAGCTATTCTCACAAAACATACAAAGGCGTAAGCTATTCTCACAAAACATACAAAGGCGTGAGCTATTCTCACAAAACATACAAAGGCGTGAGCTATTCTCACAAAACATACAAAGGCGTAAGCCAGGGGAGCACAAACGTTTTAGGCAAGAGGGCCAAATTTCCCATTGATATTGGGTGGAGGGTCGCAAGTCAGAAAATAACAACACAAATAATGAAATAATGTGTTCTACATTCGTAATAATGGTAGCATCCTAAACTTTTCCGGGAGCCGCATAGAGCCCTGTCTCGGGCCGCATAGAACCCTGTCTCGGGCCGCGGTTTGTGCATCCCTGGCGTAAGCTATTCTCACAAATCTTGAGGTCAGCAGATATCCTGTTTATTCGTTTTCTAAGAATTCGTACTTAGCGACTAACCTAATTTTCTCTCTCTCTCTCTCTCTCTCTCCCCCCCCCCTCTCTCTCTCTCTCCCCCCTCTCTCTCTCTCTCTCTCTCTCTCTCTCTCTCTCTCTCTCTCTCTCTTATCACAGTCCAAAACAGAAAAGAACATTTCCTTTGTTCACATTATACTTTAACATGGATTAAATTTTTAGCTTGATGAGGAAAACAATATACAAAACATAAGAAAAATTTCATAATTGAACGAATTGCCCATAAAATAATTACCATTTTTTGAGATTTGGAACAAAATGCACAGGAATACAGAGCAAGATTGAAATGCTTTAAACTATATAACAATCCTATTTATATTTGCAATAAAAATATATTTACTGCTTACCGATATTGTAAAAAAGTTACACTGCTCTGAAATTACACACAACGTTACGCGTATTATCAAGAGGAATACAATACACATACAGCTATTCTATCTATAAGTCAAGCCACATAATAAAATAAATAAAAAGTCGTTAGTGAGTATATTGTCCATCGTGATTGACGGTTAGGAGGGGGTGGGTGGGAGATTTTGCAACTCACTTTAAATGTTTAAAAGTAATGATTGCAAGACAAGTCTTCTAAAAATTTGAAAGGTAAAAAAGAAACTAGCATCTTTCTATGTCTTATAGCTGCTACACACACGCGCGTGCGCAATATTTAAACTTTCCACGAACTTTGAACAGCCAAATTAAACTTTGCCCTAACTTTTACAAAAAAAATCGGAGCTTTGCTTTGGAAAAAAAATTAATGTTAATCACAAAATAATATCGTCTTCTAGTTCTTTTGCCGCAATAAACAAAACAAATAATTACAAACGAGAGTGCGACTATATTTAGAGTATGGTTTCATTTTTTCATTTTTCTTAAAACTTCATGGAAGAGTCATTGTTTCGAAACGAAAATCGATATTACCATTCCAGAAAGTGATCAAGAAAACTATTGTAGTGAGACTAAGATTGAAATTCTAGTGCAGAAATAATGAAACCTAATACAGAAGGTAAGGTAAGGCCCCCTGTTTTAAAATTTAATTATATATTGACATTGTATAGCTTAGAAACTGGAAAATTACTTTTTGTATACGGTTTTGAAGAGGAAAGGAAGTATAGGAGAAAAGAAGGGCCCAAACTCCTTGTGCCGACAAGAGTTGTCTTCTAAAATGACTTTCAATTCAACAGAATATTGGGTCCTACCAGTTGGAACGTAGTTTTATTTTAATTTTAAAAAAATACTTGTAAAGAATACGAATAAGTCAGCATAATTTTGATGAGAACATTTTTGTCATATAAAAATTGATAATGGAACACTATTTAGCCTACAGTAGGAAATATATTTTACAAAACACTAAATCTTCCTCTACCCAACCAGGCCACGTTAACATTAGATATGTAAGGTAACATAGATTTAAACTAAATCAAGTTCATTTCCACGGCAAATTATAATATAGAGTTCATGCTGGAAGTTTTGCGACAACCCTATGCTTGAATTGTACTCGGTCACGTGACCAACCAGGCTGTTTGCGTTTCTAGAGCTATGCAACGACTAACTAACTCCACGATAGCTGCTATCTTTTAGAAGCATTTAACTGCCATGTAGTCGAGTTTATGCATGCATGCTAATCACTTTCATTTCAAGGCGAAATATCACAGCTGATTTTCATCGTCATTTGTGGAGCTATCGCCTCGCAGATGTTTCTCTGCAACTTTGATTTCACAAAGCTGGAGATGAACTCGACGACCCGGTAAGGTCAACAATCGAAAGTAGGGTCGTTCAGTCTGAACAAGGGGGCTGTGTTGTTGTTTTCTTTTTCGTTTCTCTCTTTTGTTTCTATTAAGACTTTCTCACAGAATGGAGGACTTTGAAACTTTTGTTCCGTGTACCGCCCATTTCTTTTTCTCTTCTTTTCCACAAAATAAAAAAACCGCTTGACTGACACACGAGTCAATAGCTGGATATATTTGTTTGCAGACATGCCGTTTTTATTCTATTTTTATTATAACTTTTTTTTCCCATTAAAGAAATGCACAACTTATTGTTGTCGAGTGGTATTTGCGATCGTAGGCAGCGTATTATTACTTAAAATGAAGTGCCAGACACGCAGGGTTACTGCGCTCCAGTGCAATTTGATAATCATCCAGATTTCGTCTCGTGAGTACATATAATATATTAAACTGTTGCCTGTAGTATCATCAGACTGTTGTCCTTAGACTTTGATCGAAGTATTACCAGATTGTTTTCTGTAGTGCTATGTGGCTGTTGTCTATAGTCAGACCATTAATTATTGTCAGACTGTCTTCTACATTAGTATCAGATTAGTATCTATAGTGCAAATGCTTTCAGGAGTATTATTAGACTACTAGAGTTTTTGACACCCGTGATGACAGGTGGAAAATTAAAATGAATGCATTGCTAGGGACATCAATGAATTTGTTTATTGGAAGGCGTGATTATAAGTCACATTGCAAATGAAAATTAGGGTATCATTTAGCAAATGACCTTGACGTAATATCTGTTTCGTGAACGCGACAATGCAACATAAAGCTGGCCATGTGCAAACGTCTCCTGCATTATACATGGAAAGAGAGCTTCCTCTCTCCACCCTTCCCTCCTTCCTTCCTTCCTTCTCCTCTCCCTACCTTCCTGGACAGGTGAAAATTTCGTTTCTCCTTCCTTCCCTCCCTCTCCTGGCCATGTAAAAATCTCCTTCCTTACCCATCCTTTCCCAGTCCCATGAACGTGACAACGCAACATAAAGTTGGCCATGTAAAAAGAAAAGAATTCCCATGTACTCTAAGGTCAAGGACGCTTTAGCATCGCTCCAGAAAACTCCCATGTAGCACTTCCTTCTTTTCTTCCTTCCCATGAAGGAAGAAACAGCAACGCAACATAAAGATGGACATGTGAAACAAAATCCCACGTGCTCAAAGATCAAAAACGCTTTAGCAGCTCCTCCCAAATGAACGAGACAATTTCCTATGACAAAGAATACAGATCTGTATAAACTGACTCTTGTTCGTTTTGACTATTACGTTTGTCATAGAAGTATAGACTTTCCATGACTATTGTGTCAACCGTCCATTGTGCTGTCTTTGGTTTTCGTCAACTTAATGTAGCCAACATACTTAATCGACCTTAATTTTTTTTTGTTTCGTATTCAAATTTATCAATACATTCAACAGACTTTATTCTTTCTTTCAACTGTATACAACTGTCTACACATGACTAGGCATGAACGAGTGAGACACTTTTTTGTCTATCGATTTGCCTCGCGTCTGACTAATCAGGTCGTTTTGTGAGTGTTTTGTTGGTTTTTTTGTTTGTTTGTTTTTTCTGCCTAAACTGCCGGGTACAACCGAAGTCATTGTACATAGTCGCAGTCACCCATTCATATCACACATCTGCAAGTCACAAGATGGCGATTAGGCAAGACTAGTAGCAGACTAGTATCTAAACCACAGATGGGCATGCGGGAAATGCTGTTTTGGCAAAACTAATATCTGACTAGAATCTGTAACCACAGATTGGCATGCAGAAAATGCTGTTTTGGCAAAATTAATATCTGACTAGTGTCTATAACCACAGATGAGCACGTCATGAGATGCTGTTAGGCAAGATTAGAAGCAAACTAGTTTCTCTAAGTAAGCGGCATGAAAGGGATGCCGGTCTGTCGATAGGGTCGGCACTTAGGTTCATGGCAGACAGCCATTCATGTTCGGATGCGGGCTGAAGCATAAAGATAATGTTGGGATTTGGGGTGACTTGGGCGTTGGCAGCAGGTACGCGTCACTGATCTTCAGTGCCCAGAATGCCTTGTGGCAGAATTTCGTTTTAAAAAAAAAATGCAACAGTGAGACATCATATCATATCCCAGTTAATTATTGACATTAAAAAAAGGAGAGAGAGAGAGAGAGAGAGAGAGAGAGAGAGAGTCATATTCCATGTACTGTTTTATATTCGAGAGTCACACCATTTTTAAAGGTAACACATAAGCTAACGAACTCTATTGCTCAAATGAAGCTTCATCAATATAGCACATATCTACTTTAACCCCACCTCACCCAAACTGATAAATATAATACTTTTATGGAGAACGCTCCCGAATATGCTAGTTTCAATTTGTGACTTAAAAAAAATAAAATCTGCAATGGAATGATGTTTATTTATATAACAAATGAAATGTGGGTGACTCAAAAAGGAAAACACCTGAAAAGCAACTCTTTCTATGCTTGTCAAGAAAAATAGAATTCGTTAGTTTCTGTCTTTAAATCTGAGCAATGCCTTGGGAGTACGCAGAGGTTTGATCAGCCTACGTCGTTGTGCAGTGCTTGCAAGTTCGTGTTCTTTATAGCTCTCCATCCCTGTGCAGCGTGTCCCCAGTGTGCCTCCTGTCACGATGAAAGTTCCAGCGGTGAGTGACTGAATCAATGACACAGTAACTGCTTCCGTCGTGACACTCTGGAACAGCTCAGCGACGAGACAGATCTAATCGAACAGTAAACAAACACAGTCTCGGTGACAACAGATACGCGCAATCCTGTACTCCGTTTAACATAAAAATACAAGCCATAGTTTTAAAGAAAAACGAAGAAAGAACTAGGTTATAGACTGAAGGTGACTCTACAGTTTCAACATATGTAAACAGATTTTGTCTTTGGAGGAAAAGCTTTAATTTAAATTCTATTATTTAAAACAAGAATCGTGCATTCGCACTGCTTTTGTTTTCTAAACTCCTTTCGTCTGAATTGGCGTTGGGCCCTTGTCCTCATTTTGTGCCTCCTCGCTGTAAGGTCAAGGATGTTGCGACAGATATTTTGAACAGGAGAAGTGCCGGCAAATTCCCAATATACCGGTGGGACATCTATGTTTCAAAGGTTCTTTTTATGCCTGGCTTCTCATTACTACTCAAGCCCCAATACCACGGAGAATACATTTTTTCTTCTGAAGGAATATAAATGCATTTAACAATATACATTTATGTACACGCACACTGCACAACATACAGTATTTAATCAAATCTAAAATAAGGACGTACACAACACATACACATATATAAATCAGGGATTTAATAGTAATAGATGTCCCAGTTAAAAATACAGTTCAGTTTATGACAGCCTTTGATTGTTATACTGTTCTCTGTCCTTTGGGGTTCGTTCAGAGCCTGCTGAATGCTGTGTTTGAAATATCGTTACCATAAATAAAGGCATGTGGACTACACGTCATAAGAAGAAGAGAAGGATGAAAAGTAATTAAAAAATTATTTCATGAAGTGAGTTCTGTGGAGTTGCCTCCCTGTACCCGAAGCCTACTGTTTAGCACACCTTACTCGGGTCACTAAGTTAGAGCCCCATATAAGGCTGCAAAAGGTAAAGAAACCACAGTCATTGGTAAACTCATACAATAACCAAGAGATGACCATAAGGTGTCAATAAGATGTCCAAAAGATGATGATAAGGAGCTGCTGTCTCACTTTCAGTACGGGTCTCTTTGCAAGAATCTGGTCTACCTCACATGATCTACCCTCTCCACACAATAATTTATCAGAGACTGGCTGCCATTACATAATGGTTCTGGCTGCTACTGGGGACATCACGATGGCACCTCCTTCTGTGTGATCATGATTCTCGTCTGCATGTCCCGAGAAGAGGATTTTCTCTCCGCTGGCAGGTGATGTCATGCCAGACCCATTTCATCTGCTCTCACAAATTCCTGGTACTTGGATGTTGTATCTTTTCATCTCACATGCCACTTGAACTGCTTTTCCAGTTTCGTACATGGTTCGTACGTTCCAAGTTCTGATCTTTGTTGTTGCTTTCATCGTCAGGAGATTCGTCGGCTGGTTGGCTTCCGTGAGACTTTCACCAATCTGCGTCATCTGTCCTCCTGTAGAGGCATCTCCCAGATTCAAGAACTGGTTGGATTCTTCTGTTGCTTTGATTTTGTAGCGTGTGGGATTTTATGGTGTGGGGTTGCTGGCCCTCCTCCTTTCTCACTTAGGCTTGGGACCGGCCATAGCGGAGTTGATCATTATCTTATGGTAAGTTAACTGACTGATAAAGAAAGAATGGACTTAAAGATATTTCGCACATTTGCTCTTGATCTATGATTTTAATTGGAGAATGCTTTATGTACTTGAACCATTAGTGTTCACTATTATTTGTTCCCCATTATTTGTATGTTCACTAATTTGATTAAATTGTACGTTATACTTGTGAATTTTGATTGATGCTATATTTCTTATGTTGCATGTGGTTTGGGCTAATGAATATTTTGTTGCAGGATTTTTAAGTTGAGAATGTGTGCAAGAGAGGAGGAGTTTAGAGATAAAATATGCCTGAAATTTAGCACTGCTTTAATTTCACTTTTGCAGAAATTAGCACACCTTTATTTTTTGTTTTGTAGCCTTGTATCTGCTTCAGACTGCAGTGACTACTGTTCTCTAGTGGATCATGTTGGTGTGTGTATCCAGCATTGTCAATGAACTTATCAGTAAATGTGTTGCTGTAAGTTGATTTGTATGAATTCTCTTTGATAGTCAGTAAGATGGAAATTGAGACTTTTCAGATGATCTCAAGAATTCACAAAGCTTCTTCAACATTCTCCATGGTGTGCTTTGTGAGCTTATCGAAGATTCTGAAACAGTTGAGGAATGTGCCTAGAAGAGGTACCTTGGACTGTCAAATAAATAAGAAAGACAGTGACTTGTTGCAATCCATGTGGTTGTGCCAGCAATAACTGACATAATTGAAAAGGTTCTGTACATTGACTATAATTATCTCTCTCAAATTCCACTTTCATTTCCAAGATGAAACCATATATATATATGAACTTGATAATATCTATCTATCTATCTTTATCTATCTATCTATCTATCTATCTATCTATCTATCTATCTATCTATCTATCTATCTATCTATCTATCTATCTATCTATCTATCTATCTATCTATCTATCTATCTATCTATCTATCCATCCATCCATCCATCCATCCATCCATCCATCCATCCATCCATCTATCTATCTATCTATCTATCTATCTATCTATCTATCTATCTATCTATCTATCTATCTATCTATCTATCTATCTATCTATCTATCTATCTATCTATATGATAATTTGACTGCTGTCTATGCTTGGATAACCGATTGCCTGTCTATAATTTAATCAAACATTGTTGTGAAGTGATGTAAATATCAATGCTCGTTTGATTATTTTCATATATTGTATATTTGATTGTTGATTAAATAAATTTATTGATTTATTTATTAGCTTTCTTGCACGTATATTTAAACCTTATGTTGGAGTAAAAGTGGGTGGATGGGGTTTATTTAATATAAATAAAAGACGGATTTTTATTACTCCTTCAGTAAGAAGTTTCTACCTGCAGAAATATTATGCGACAGTAAAACCTCTATCTTATTGTTGTGTTAAAAGTGGAGTTTTACGACACCCTTATAATCCGCCAAGTGAAAGACATATTGGTCTTGAGGGAGAATTATTAATAACTATAAATTAAGATTCTCCATCACTAGTTGTCACAAACTGGAAGGCTCGTTACAAGCCGACCCCGAGCTGAAGTTAGAGATGCAAGGGGTGAAGTCTATTTTTGGCCTGCTCCAGTGCACCTCCAAGAAAAGCCCGTGTGACGTATGCCAGTACTACGTCGCGTCAAGTTGTTACATAGACACACATGACATACACCATTGATGTTTGGGTGGGGCCCAGTTTATTTATGTCATGCCAAGGAACGTTTTATTGGCGGTGTGTGTTGTGAGTGAGTATCATGAATGTGAATAAATGGACGAACAGACGAACGGTGCAAAACAATAGTACAAATTCTTTCGTCCCTCTCAAAAACTATGAATAACAAGAGAGTTGAAAGATGGTTAAATCAGGATATTTATTTCCCGATTTAAAAGGGGCACTACTCTTTCGCACAGTGATTAATCATTCATTCAACTTTCCAATGTCATACACTCTGTGGGAAATAAGGGGAGGATGAAAATGATGAAATTCAAAATATAAAATAAAGATTAATTACACAATTCTTATGTGGCAAATGGGGCCACTTTAACAATAGTTGACATATAGAATAAACATTAATTTTAACATTACAGTTCGTATTTCACAAATGATATAATAATGTTCATATTCTTAGAGTCCTAGAGTTAAGTATGTGCGCGTTAGCCGTGCTAATTATTACTCACTATTAATGTCAGAGTTCCAAGGAGATGACGTAATTCTCACACATCACTTATAAGAGGCACTTCAAAGTGAAGACAGACGCAATTGATGCGTCGCATTACAGGTGAAGATTCTGGAGAATCTAGGCACCACTTTCAGATTATCACTGGGGAGAAATCTGAAATTTAGCTGACTGTTGTCAGCCTCGATAACTGTCGTTGTTTCTTGGTTGTCGTGGAAACGGACACCCCAACGACGTTTAGCATTATCGGATGGAGTCGTCCAGTGGGATGTGTCGTCGCATTACATTGAGTGTAGAAATCCGGATATCTGTAAGATTTATCTCGGTGCTAGCCTCCCAATAGCGGTATAGAGCTGTCAAACCAGACTCAGACAGTGGGGTACAAAATTGGTCCCTCGTGTCGTTAACTGCATACAACCAGCGTCGCATACATCGGTTATTCTTGACAGTGAACTTTCCACTTTGCCAAAAATTATACTGAGTAATTTTGCCTCGTTACTCAATATATGGCATCAGACGGATGGAAAACGGATGGAAAGAGATTTTTGCAGCTTTCCTTTATGAAATCTCTGTACAGGAGAAAATTCATACGTGAAGTTAGACTGGCTTCAGACGAATCGACGTTTTCAACATTGAGTGTAAAATCTTCCTTTTGCCTCTTATATAGCTTCACTGAAGGTTTCCAGAACTTCCAGAAGCTATGCCTCATGTGACTCGATTTTCCCTTGGATATTTAGTGATGAGCGTGTTGCACGCTTTTCTGTGGTCAATTCTAATGCGCACTGGCCTTTGGTCTCGTAAACAACATGTGACTAGTAGTGCGCAATTGTCCCAATTGTTCAATATACATATCTTTCACAAACTAATATATATATTCAATATGATACAATAACACACACTGCGTCACGAACGTCTGTCTACTAAAGAGATCTTAGGTGACCGTTACTGGAAGTTTACACATGATAATATGAAAAATAACAAAACTCGGGTTACTTCAACTAGTTTTGTTAGCGTTTTTTTTAAAATGAAATAAAATATAATTTCTGATTTCCTGTGACACTAGTAATCAGTTATTAATTAATAAATAAAAATCATAACGAGTGAAGGGTGCCCAGAGGATCACAGACTGGTTTCTAATGCATTGCGCAATGAATCCAAGCTTCTCATACTGTCGTTATGACCATCTACACTCTACAGCAACATCACCAACACAAAGAGCATCATTACTGTCACCACTAGCAACTTCATCATCATTGTCATCGCCAACACCACTATTAGTAATATCATCAGAAGCATCATCATCACCACTACCATCATTTAATTATCAAACCACTGTCATCAATTTCATCATCAGAAGCAACATCATCACCACTACCATCATTTAATTATCAAACCACTGTCATCATTTTCAGCAGCAGCAGCAGCAGCAGCAGCAGCAGCAAGAGCATCACCACCACCATCTCGTCATCACTATCGCCACTATCAACAATATCATCATCCCTATTAACAATTGCACGTCATCACTAACACCACACCAATCATTAATTATCAGCAGCAGCATTACCAGCAACATCGCATCATCATCAACAGTTCTGCATTCATCATCATCATCATCATCATCATTGTATTCAACAGTCATATTTTGACAATAACAGTGAGCTAGTGACTTGTGCAACAGCAATTTGAACTTCTGGAATCAATATTTGTTACTTATTGCTCACGAATGTTGCGTCAGGATTTAAGACGGGGTGTGAATTGAGTGAGAGAGAGAGAGAGAGAGAGAGAGAGAGAGTGAGTGAGAGAGAGTGTTGCTGTTGTTGTTTTGGAGGAGGGTGTGTCGGACAGCGGGTGGTTCTCAAAAGAAATTTTGTCCAGTAAATATCTTTTTCTATTTCTTGTTCTTTTTCATATTTTTCCTTTATTTAAAAAACATAGCTATTCACGTTATCTCTAATTTATTCTATTCTGTTCATAACAAAGATTTATTTGCCAGGACGGGAGGTCGGATCAAATTCTTCTCTCTTGTAGTGGAAATGCTTATCCTTTATTCACACAGTCACGTGACTGTGCCGTAAATAGGTCTGTTCCATCATTGGTTAGGACAACCGTCGTGTAGCTAAAGGGAGACAGAAAGCATCATTGTAATCGAACAATGCGATGCGTTAAACAGACACTTAAACAAACTGTCGGCTTCGTTTGTCTCATAGAATAGGCAGTCTGTCTTTCGTGAAACGATTTAAAATAAAATTTTCGATTGCACAATGCTGATGACGACAATCTGTGCAAGAATGAAAACACTGGGACAAATCAACAACGCCAGTGACCGTGGAGAGTGCAAGTGAATATTGTCTCTGTGTGTGTGTGTGTGTGTGTGTGTGTGTGTTTGTGTGTGTGTGTGTGTGTGTGTGTGTGTGTGTGTGTGTGTGTGTGTGTGTGTGTGTGTTGAGATAGGACGCAGTAATACGGAGAGTGAATTCGATTGGTTAGAGAAATGGTTTAGTGTTCAGTTTAATGCTAGCTAATATTCAGTATAATAATGTCAAAGCATACCCATTTTGAAAAATTTGAAGACTTCAGTCAAGATTAAACAATATATCGGAAAAAGTTCATTTATGGCCGCTACCGTGGACGCTGCAGTCGAAAAGTTGCTCATTCACCGGAAGACGAACAATAGACAAAGATCTAAACTCAAGGTGGTGGTGATTACGCTAACAAATTTAACGTGACCGCTGGGGCTTTAGTGGATCATTTCGTCATAAGACGTTCTCTGATTTGTAGTGCTCCCGTGGGTCATGCTCCCCTCACGAGTATTCGGAGAGCGCTGGCGGTGGTATGGGTTTTGGAGTTTTGTCTTGGAGATTGCTTAGTGCTGTCCTCAGTTCTTGATATTTTTTTAATGTCGTTGAGTTGTGTTCCTGTTGAGTTATATGTCCCCTATTTCTTGTGTCTGTGGCGTTGAAGTTGTACTTTTGTTCTTGTTGAATCTATATGTAGCGCTTTTGTTCCTTCGTCCGCTGCAAAACGTGTCTGGCCGGCAAAATAAGACTTTAGTCCGGTAATCCGTGGGCTAAAGTTGTGGTGGATGTTGTTGCTGTCGTTCCCGATGTTGAATGGGATGGGAGTTGGGAGGGGTGTCTTACAGAGCCCAGGCTAGTAGCACGCCAAGTCTGTACTTAGAGTATAATGCGCCCAGGATATTCAACCCCCATGTCCTTCTCACTGGTGTTGTTGTTGTTGGCGCTGTCGTCGTGGCTGATCCGGTATCCGTTGGGATGCATGAAGGCGGCCAGTAAAGGTGGTCGAGCAGCAGCTGAATCATGTCTGCAATGGGATAATTAGAATATCCCCACTGCATGAACTGCTGCTCACTGGGCCAAAATTGATGTCGTCGTTGTTGTCGACGGTGGTTTCGTTGGCGTTGTTGTTGCCTTTGTTGATGTGGCTGCTGATGCTGACTGATGTTGTCGCTGTTGTTGTCGGATGTATTGTGGTGGGCGCTGTCTTTTGTGTTTAGGCCTTGTTCTGTTGTTTTGGTTACTGTTATCGTTGTTGTTGTTGCTCTTGGTGGGGGTCTCTGGTAATGGAGAGAGAGGGGGAGCCTCGTGCGGTCTTGTGTATTCGTTGAGGGCAGCCTCGATTTAAGTTGGTGCAATTTCCTGCTTGGTGCGGTCTTCGGTTTGTACGAATTTTTCTTTACTTGCTGTAGTTGTAGTCTGCGTTGGCGATTTTGAAGTTTGTCTACTTGTCATCTTTGTTGCAGGCATTATTTGGACTTCTTTTTCTTCTATGTTGGTAAATTTTGTCTCGCTCTTTAACCTGCGCAGTAATAACTTCCGCCCATTTCGTCCGCGTCCTCTTGATGAAATGAAATGCTTTTTTTCTTAACCAGTCAGTTTTCTTGACTTCTGAGTGTCTGTAATGGTTCAAAGAACGTGAAATCAACACAGACATGAATATATTAAAGCAAATTGCGAGCCTCGTTTTAGTAAAGGAGTGCACAGCAGCAATAATCATAGTCACCCGCTTTTTGATTTGTTGTTGTTACTGAGTGGAGGGGCTGTGAAACCTTGACAGTAAGGGAAGACCACCCTAGTCACCAGTCAAATCACTCGGCTCCTTCCTATTCATACCGATTTGAGTAAGGTAGGTTATATAATTCTCTAAGACGTAACACCGAGAGAAAGCAGACGCTTTTGCCTGCAGTCGGTGAATTTTTAGAATTAAAACTGGTCGACGAATAATAGTATTTCATTTGACTCTCAGATCGATGTTACTGTTGAGTGTTTTTCAGTGGCGTCAGACAGTAAGCCTCGTTTTGAAACCAAGTAATCCCATTTCTATCTCGTAATTCTCTGCATTAACGAACTTGGCCCGTTGATCTCAATCCAGGTTCGGCACCGCTTGCGCATTGCTCAGGTATCGAGGTCCTCCAGTAACCTGTGTCAATGACGTACTTCCTAATTTATTACTCTTTTTGTGAGTCGGTAACTCCGGCATAGTACTTGTGCTGAAATTTTGACGAAAGAAAAATAAGATCCAACAACCCCCTCCTAAAAAAAAAAAAGAAGAAAGAAAAAAGAAAAACAAACTCCCAAAATATCAAATCAAATCACATACACACACAAGCGCGCACACACTAAAAAAAAAAAAACTAACAACAAACCCACAACAGCACAAAGCAAACATCATTTAAAAAGAGTTGTCTATCTTTGTTGCCGAGCTCGGTTTTCATCCACCAAACGTAAGGGAGAGCCACTGGCTTTATAGAAGTAATGGCTTTTGTAGGGCAGCCCAGAAGATTATCTGGATCATATTAGAACTATAAGAAGTCTGCTACTGTGCTTACTCTTTCAGAATAGAAGCTCCCCATTGGGGATATAGTTCCAACATTTAAATTTAAAAGTGGAATTTAAAAACAATGCATGAAAATAAAAACTGAGGAAGAAAAGGTGCAACGGCATTAAGAAAACGTTAAATGTCACAACCTCTTGTGAAATGGGCCTCACTACAACATCGTTATTTTTAGTATAAAGAACTCATTGTGTGTGTATGTGTCTATACGTGCGTGCATGTACATACTGCCTCTTGTGTGCGCATGATTTCAGTGAAAGAGCGCACAAGTGCAGTAGAATATTGGATGTGTGTTGGCACTAATGACTTTTGTGTTGGTGAGTGTGTGTGCATATGTATTTGTATCAAGGCTTGGAGAAAGCGCGCGAAAGCAAGACAAATGCATTTCGCTGCAGAAGACGACAAAAAAGACTTGGTAGTCCTTCGATGACCTCGTTTTCGAATTAGTTCAGTACGTCATGACCACCGACTGTTGACTCATTCCTTTTTTTGCATGACGTAAGACCTAACGCAAGACCTAGCAACCCCAGGGAACACTTATCGTACTGTAAGAATTTTTGTCCGCTTGTTGTCATTTGCTCGTGCAGAAAGCTTTTGCTTGTTTAGATTTAGTCGCCAAGATAGAAGCAATCTCCCAAAAGATTTTGAGTAAGAACTTTAGAAATTACTGTACAAATAATCTATCTATCTATCTATCTATCTATCTATCTATCTATCTATCTATCTATCTATCTATCTATCTATCTATCTATCTATCTATCTATCTATCTATCTATCTATCCATCCATCCATCCATCCATCCGTCCGTCCGTCCGTCCGTCTGTCTGTCTATCTATCTATCTGTCTGTCTGTCTGTCTGTCTATATATCTATCTATCTACCTGTCAAAATAAAGGCTCCTCTTCCCACCACATCCAATTTCGCATTTGCGAGTAGAGGGTCGTTTTTACGATCCAATGACTGGAATCGCAAATGAACAAAATTGAGTTTTTCAAAACTTTGCATGCTAACAACATGCAACAGACGCGCCGATCGGAATGCGGTCCGTCAATTCTGTAGAGTGCAGCATGGAGTCCCATTGACACAGACTGCGGCAGTGCGAGTGTGTCATGTGCATTCTCATTACAGACCTGGTATACACGGGTGAAGCGATTTCTTTAAGCTTGCATAAACGTTAAGTCAAGGTCAAAGATGTCCATATACATGCTTATAACATTTTTTCTAAAAGAAAGCATACTACCAAGCAAACAAACAGTCCAAAAAGGTGTGCAGCTGGCATAACCCGCCATTCTTACCCGTAATATAAATAATGGGCCTCACCCACCACCATCCTTGCAAGGGCTATATCAATACCTTTCTCTTTGCAAGGACAATATTAGTACTTATGTACTTAAATTCTTGCAAGAGTGCTCATTATAAGGATTGTACTAATAAGTTCTGTAAGTGCTGCAGTAATACCATTATCATGGCAAATGCTGTACATACCATTAGTTTTGTAAACGCTGTACTAATACAGTATCATTGTAACAGTTGTACTAATACAGTATATGATTGTTAAGAGGTATACTGATATACAATCATTGCATTGTAATTTGTGTACTAATACAGTATGATTGTTAAGAGGTATACTGATATACAATCATTGCATTGTAATTTGTGTACTAATACATTATAATTGTTAAGAGGTATACTGATATACAATCATTGCATTGTAATTTGTGTACTAATACAGTATGATTGTTAAGAGGTATACTGATATACAATCATTGCATTGTAATTTGTGTACTAATACAGTATGATTGTTAAGAGGTATACTGATATACAATCATTGCATTGTAATTTGTGTACTAATACAGTATGATTGTTAAGAGGTATACTGATATACAATCATTGCATTGTAATTTGTGTACTAATACAGTATGATTGTTAAGAGGTATACTGATATACAACTATTGCATTGTAATTTGTGTACTAATACAGCATGATTGTTAAGAGGTATACTGATATACTATCATTGTAAGGGCTATTAAAAAGGCGACGGAATGATCATTTGTCTCATGCCTCAATAGATGCTGAACACATACTTTCATTAGTACACACAGTTAACAACAATCCGGACACTACGCTTTAGCGGACACTTTGAAAAGTGGCCTGGATTCAACATCTCTTCACGTCACAAAAGGCCCAAAACCTGAGATGTAATTTTTCTGTTACTAGTTTTGTTTTGTTTTCAAAGATGCACAGTTTATGATGAGATGCTGAGAGTCATTACTGATTGGTGGCTGAAATTGCAGGTTACATATCGTCTGGTGCTAAGGATGGAAGAAACAGTTACATGTTTGATTCCTGCAATATGAATGAGTAGCTCGTAGGTAAAGGGAAAAGACTGCGTAGACGTTTGGACGCTATCTTCCACCAACGAACAACAGCGGCATTCAGAACCTTTAGCCAGTGTGTATAGTGGACAGTAATATTAATGTCTTTGAGCGATGTTTAGCCAGTGTGTATAGTGGACAGTAATATTAATGTCTTTGAGCGATGTTTAGCCAGTGTGTATAGTGGACAGTAATATTAATGGCTTTGAGCGATGTTTAGCCAGTGTGTATAGTGGACAGTAATATTAATGGCTTTGAGCGATGTTTAGCCAGTGTGTATAGTGGACAGTAATATTAATGGCTTTGAGCGATGTTTAGCCAGTGTGTATAGTGGACAGTAATATTTAATGTCTTTGAGCGATGTTTCGACAGTTGATCCTTGCCTTCTGAAATCAATAAAATTTTCTTTACCTGTGTTTTCTGAAATGGGTGAAATGTTAAGCGAGAAGGAACTGCTGCAAGAGCAATGCAGACAGAAACACATACATCAGGATCATGCTACAAGACTACAACGACATTGTTCTAGGCTACAATGTCAAAATGCAGGGTTCTCATGGTTTTCATAAATATGTGCCAGGCCCGGACATTAAAGACCTATTGTCTCAGAAGGCCAGATTTGCACACTTTCTGTCAATATCTGTTAGACTCAGTCAGTAGAGACACAATGTTTGAGAAGTCTGGAAGGACATTCAACGTTCCATAACTCTATGTTACTTTCAATCATAAAAGGCACGAGAAGCAGGGGCTAGACTTGCAAAGGCACGAGAAACAAGGGATATATATATATATATATAAAGGGATAGATTTGCAAAGGCACGAGAAACAGGGGCTAAAGACTTGCAAAGGCACGAGAAACAAGGGCTAGACTTGCAAAGGCACGAGAAACAAGGGATAGATTTGCAAAGGCACGAGAAGCAGGGGCTAAAGACTTGCATGGAGAAAGGAGCCAGACTCGGGCAGAGAAAGTGTGCATTCTATGAAATAGTTGGTACAAAGAGCAATATTTCTGTACGGCATGCTAGTAACGCCGTCACCATTTCCTGAAATTCTGGTGCGTGCACGCGTGCGTGCGTTTGTGTGTCTCTGTTGTGTTGTCTGTTTGAGGCAGTGTTTCGGTTCTGCTTCTTGTAAATGGTGCGTTTTGGCGGGTTATTTCATGATATATTATTAGCTACTTAACTACTACCACTGCTACTTTATTTCATGATATATTATTAGCTACTTAACTACTACCACTGCTACTTTATTTCATGATATATTATTAGCTACTTAACTACTACCACTGCTACTGTCACTTCCAGAATTTCGATGTTCTGAGACGATTCAAAGGTCTATATGGACCTTCAGCCACTTTCAATTAGTAAGCTTGAATACTATTTTTGCAAGGAGGCCAAAGCTTACTTCAAGTCCGCGATGACATCAGTTCCATCACGTTTACTAATCATATCCTTAATTTATCCATGCGCAGGGTTTCCGGATGACAGAAGTAGTGTGCGACAGAGTTCAACGACCTTGGCAGTCATCACCTGGATTTGCGTCGGCGGGGTAAAGCAAACGCACCCTGGCACACTATCACAAAAAACAACCTGACAAAAAGCTTGAGAGACGCCGTGTGCTCTCCAAGTCTAAAGACCCAATGACCTACTTTTGCGCATGCACTGCACGGGCCTGCACGTGCATGCATGTTCCAGTGCATGCATTTGGAGACTGGCTGCATTTAATTTCAAGAGAGCAATAGCAACATAAAACAAAAGGGGAAAAAAGGAAGAAGTCTGGTGTCCCTAAACTGTCTGGCATCAGGGAAAGAAGGGTTAGAGTTCCAGAGTTCATTCGATCGAAGCAGGGTTTTGATAGGCAGCATCTTAATTACCTATCGTTAGTTGTGTATATGTGTGTGTGTGTGCGCGCGCCTTTGCGTGAATGTGTGTGTGTGCACATGCGCTTATTTGTTTGCATGCGCATGTGTTACAAATCAAATGTTTAGAGCATGAACAAGTGTGTGTGTGTGTGTGTGTGTGTGTGTGTGTGTGTGTGTGTGTGTGTGTGTGTGAGCTTGCGTGTACATAATTATGTGCTTGCATGTTTAAGGTGTCCAAACTTGTATATGTTCAGATCAACTTTGTATGTATGCATGCTTGTCTTTTATATATTATATTTCTGGTGTGTATGCTTTCGGTTGTATTTGTGTGTGTGCTTGTATATTTGTTTACTATGTATATATTTATTTTTGTTTGTGGGTGCAAATATGTTTGTATGTATGTGTTTTCGTGTGCGTGCGTTTGTATCTGATGTATATGCTATAGAGAAGTTTCGAGAGTGAGCTCACAAACATGACACACACACATTCATAAGTATACACATACACATGTTCGCTTGTGCACATTTACACACATTCACAAGTGTACACGAGAGTACATTCACAGGAGTACTTGCAATACATTCACCAGTGGACATTCAAACGCATTCACAAATGCAGGTGAGTGTGTAAATACGTTCACAACTGTACACACAAATACATTCACATTTCAGCGCTGCAATAGTATGGGAACTTTAGTGACATACTTACAGATTCGAGTGACTGGAAATAAAATGTTGTCTTATTGTCTTCTGTTTTAACAGGTCATCAATATTGCAAAGAAAACGTTGTTGTTATTTATAAAAAGTAAATGACTATTGACATATGTCATGTAATCTTAAGTTTTCTTCAATAATGATTACAATCGCTCTCAATAATATGCGTTTATTTTTTGCACATTTACATCGTATAATGTTACCGTGTAACAAATGAATAAAAGAAAACAGCGGGATAAAATTGTCAGAAAGATTTTTCCGTATCAACTTTATACTACTACAGCTGGTATGTGATCAAAACTAACCTCCCTTTCCCTTGATAGTCTGTTTTCAATTTAATCAAGACTAATCTCTCTTTCCCTTGATAGTCAGTTTTCAATCTAATCAAGACTAATCTCCTTTTCCCTTGATAGTCTGTTTTCAATCTAATTAAGACTAATCGCTTTTGCCCTGAATAGTCTGGCATCAGCTTAATCAAGACTACTAATCTCTTTAGCCAAGGACAGACTTATATCAGTGTTTCGTCAGACAAAACCCTCAACTTAGCTCAGAAAGGACTGGTATCAATGTTTTGTCAGGACAAAACCCTTTGGATCAGAACGGACTGGTAGACTTGTCAAGACTGATGACGGAAGAGGCCATGAGATACACAGACAGCACTCACAATTATTAAGACAATATAATACGTATCTTCTTCCTTCTTTTCTTGTTTGTCTTTAAATATTCCCTGGAAGTCGCTAGTGGTATGTGCTTCGTTTTGTCAGACATTTTCAGCCCTGGATAGATTCAAGCATGGAAACAGCGGTTAGATGCACCTGAAAATAACTGCTCATCTCTGTTTACATCACGTGCTACATCTGGTCGACGCCTGAGCACCCTGACGGCTGAGCATTATTCTTCAATGGCAATCAGTAATAACCCGGGGGTCGGGGGGTGGGGAGGAAGGGAATGTTCTTTGTTGATATCGAAATTTGACATCACACAAAATAGAAAGATGATGGATAAATAGATAAGCAGATCAATGATAGATAGATAGATAGATAGATAGATAGATAGATAGATAGATAGATAGATAGATAGATAGATAGATAGATAGGTAGATAGATAGATAGATAGATAGATAGATAGATAGATAGACAGACAAACAGTCAGATAGACAGACAAACAGTCAGATAGAAAGAAAAAAGAAAGAAAGAAAGAAAGAAAGAAAGAAAGAAAGAAAGAAAGAAAGAAAGAAAGAAAGAAAGAAAGAAAGAAAGAAAGAAAGAAAGAAAGAAAGAAAGAAAGAAAGAAAGAAAGAAAGAAAGCGAATATATCGACTTAACATAAGATCTCTATCTACTGATAGCATGAATACGAGAGAAAGAGATCCACACACTATAATACTGTTTGTAATACATGTAAACTGTCACATGTCAGGAAACGGTTTTGTGACTCTTGAGTTCTAGGCACTAACAATGAAGGATGGATGTCTTCCTGGAAAAGATTGCCTTGTCATACGAGCTGCGGACTTGCTTCCTAATATTTTCAAGTGACGTCAAACGAGGAGCTTGGCCATTAGGAAAGCTCCTGATTATAAGACAATCGGCAATATGGCTTCGCCTACTAACAAAAAGGGAAATAACTCTTATATTGCAAAACATATGTAGATGTTTGACCATCTGGATGAAAAGACTAAAAATGTTATCATGAAGTGACTTTCAAACTTTTCCTTAATGCAAGGAATATATGTGTTTTCTTAATGCAGCACAAAACTATAACAAACAAACAAGACCTAAACTGCAATTTTCGTGTCTTTTTCAAAACTGCTATTGTTCTCCGCGAGTCTAAGACTGGCATTGTTAACTGTTCGACTTTCCATTAGGCTTTCCGAAGTCAGGGATCAGTAGTGTTAATTTTAATATGAGCACAAATACAAGGCGCTCTTTAAAGTTATCTTCGTGACGAATCATTGATAAATTATCTTTGTAATTCCTAATTTATTTTACCATTATATATGCACTAAAAATACAGAGCTTATCAAACAAACCGGACAACTCACCACAATTGATAGAAGAAACAAACAAACCTACGAATATGGGCCAACAGAATCCAATTCGGAGACAGCCTTCCCAACAATGCCCTACTCTCCAACACCAAATGGGACAAAAGAGTCCAAATCGGAGACAGCCTTCCCAACAATACCCTACTCTCCAACACCAAATGGGACAAAAGGGGTATAGGCTCGAAACATCCGAAAACAATGACAAATGGATAGACCTCTATCTCCCCTACCACCATCACCAACTCACAAAAAATTCCTAAATCAGCTAAAACTCAATAGCATATCCACAGAACATCAGAAATCCTCCCCCCCCCCCCCGGCAAGTAAACAATCACCCAAATGACACATCATTCCTAGGTGTTAACAAACATATGCACCCACTCCAAAAAAACCAAAACCAAATAGCATTAGAACACATCAACAAATACTACACAGACCATACCAAATAGCATTAGAACACATCAACAAATACTACACAGACCATACCAAATAGCATTAGAACACATCAACAAATACTACACAGACCATACCAAATAGCATTAGAACACATCAACAAATACTACACAGACCATACCAAATAGCATTAGAACACATCAACAAATACTACACAGACCATACCAAATAGCATTAGAACACATCAACAAATACTACACAGACCATACCAAATAGCATTAGAACACATCAACAAATACTACACAGACCATACCAAATAGCATTAGAACACATCAACAAATACTACACAGACCATACCAAATAGCATTAGAACACATCAACAAATACTACACAGACCATACCAAATAGCATTAGAACACATCAACAAATACTACACAGACCATACCAAAATATACGCAGACGGATCAATAAAAGTCACAAGCACAGGGTCAGCAACCCTCACACTCAACTGCCTATACACCTACAAACTCAACCCACTTCACTCAATCATGACTGCAGAACTGGTGGCCATTAAAATGGTACTATCCAACACACTGTCGTCCATCCACCCTCCACCCACCATACTGATACAGATTCCTACTCATCCCTACAAACAATCGCCAACCCACGTACACTGAACCGAAAACAAGAAATAACTTAAATAATATTAATTATTAAATATTATATATATAAATATTATATCCTTTTAAATAAACTCCAACAAAAACCCAACAAACACCTCCTTTCTATGGATCCCCAGCCACATAGGAATCACAGGCAATGAAACAGCTGATACAGGGGCCAAAAAGAACCACAGGGTCTCCCCTACCCACCCCGATATACACTACAGAAATTATGACAGCCATAAGCAATCATTTCAGGAAAAACACACCCCAGCATTCCCCCTCCCCAGCCACCCAAAAACAAAACAGCCATTAAAGCCATATACAGACTCATACTAAATGCAACCATCAGACTCCATCACCAAAATGGACAACTTGATACAAGCCACACTGCAACACTGACAACACAGTAAACCACTTCCTCACCAACTGTTTACAACATCTCCAAGAAAGAAAAGAACTCAAGAAAAAATCTCAACCGTTCAACTACCCTTTACAACAGACACTCTGCTGTACCCACCCACCCACCCACCACCATCCCAAAAACATGCAGAAAAGCTGACAAAGCCCTTACACGCTACCTGCAGCAAATGCACACTATCAACACTATATATATATATATATAAATACATATAGTTTTAAAATTTTATACCCAGTCAAGCATGACAACATCACATAAACAAACCCCAACAAGAAAGTAGCTTAAAAATTATTTTATATTTAAAAAACCCAAACAACAACAAAAAACCCATTATATAATTATTAAAAAAAAATTTACACCCAGTCAAGCAAGACAACAATCACACCACCAAACACATCACATAAAAAACAGACCCCGCCAAGGCAGGAGCTTAAAAACCAAAATAAATAAATAAATAAAATCTTCAACTACAGTCGCGCCGCCGCTGAGCTTGCAAAACACCTGCACCAGACAACAACCGCCAGCTCTGAGCAAGCACCAAATCAAACCACCAACTCCAACACCACCGCCAGCGCTCTCCGAATACTCTTGCGGGGAGCATGTCCCACTGGAGCACTACAGATCAGTGAACGTCTTATGACGAAATGATCCATGAAAGCTCCAGTGGAGACATAAAACTGCTATCGTAACCGCCACAAACGATCAGACCTCTGATTTGAAAAATCTTATCATACAACTGGTTTGACGACGACTTGTTTTGATGATGACTTGAGCAATCTGACAAATGGTTTGACCATGACTTAAACAATCAGACAACCAATTAAGCCAATCAGACAAGGAATTTGCACAATCTGATAATCAGTTTTGCGAATCAGACCTCGAATTTTAATAATCTTACAACCAGTTTTGCCAGTCAGACCACGAATTTTAATCACTTATCATTATCATGATTATCACTTTAGCCAATCAGTCAGTTTACGTGCTTAGGAATGATGCTAATGCTTCCTTGACCTTCGAGCACTTGGAAGTTTTTCTTTCACATGTCCATCTCCATCTGTATGCTGCATTTTTGAGTTCAAAGTACTCATAAAAAACAAACAAACCGACGGTCAAGGTCATTTTCTCGAATTATAATCAAACACAAGTGTGTGTTTTTTAGCCACATGGCCAGCTTTATGTTGGCAAGGAAGGAAGGAATGAAGGGAGCGAGGGAGGGAGGAAGGAAGTTTTCAAAAGGCCAGCTTTATTTTGCATTGTCGCATTCACGAAACAAAGACAACATCAAAGTATTCATTTAAAAATAAAACACCGAGATTCAAGGTCATTAAATGCTCGAATTTTCACTCGCAAGCCTTCCAATAAAACAAATTCACTTATGTTTCTAGCAATGCATTGCATTAAATTTAATTTTACACCCATCATGGGATATGACGCCCAAATACTCATAGTTTAACAATACCCTACTGACCTAGTGTACAACTTATAATGCATGCCGATTTGTACCAACTTATTAATTTCACTTAGAATATTTTAAAATCTCGTTAATAGAAGCCATAGTAAACTCGACATAACAGTGCCTGATGAGTGTTTATCAACCTAGTGTGGGTTCCACAGAGCGACACACGCCGAGTTGCTATTGACAAACTCTTCGAGTCGTGATGTTTCTCTGACATATGCTCGTTCCTCAGCTTACAAACACGCACAGACACACACGCACGCACGCACGCGCGCGCGCACGCACACACACACACACACACACACACACACACACACACACACACACACACACACACACACACACACACATAAGAATCCAATCTTACTTTCCTTCAAAGGATCTGATAATTTCTTACTTTTATTCCCACCCACTCCACCCATTGCAATATATATCTTTCTCTTTGTGTGTGTGTGTGTGTGTGCGTGCGTGTGTGTCTGTGATTGTTTGTAAGCTGAGCTTTAAGATTTGTTGTGGACACAGCTGAGTTATGTGTGTGTGTGTGTGTGTGTGTGTGTGTGTTTGTGTGTGTGTGTGTGCGTGCGTGTGTGTCTGTGCGTGTTTGTAAGCTGAGCTTTAAGATTTGTTGTGGACACAGCTGAGTTATGTGTGTGTGTGTGTGTGTGTGTGTGTGTGTGTGTGTGTGTGTGTGTGCGTGCGTGTGTGTCTGTGCGTGTTTGTAAGCTGAGCTTTGAGATTTTTTGTGGACACAGCTGAGTTATGGAGAGGAATTTAGCAAGAACGCCTCGACCAGGCCGAATCTATGATTCCAACATTAAATTCGGGTGGCAGAGCAGAAGGAAAGGGAGACAGAATGTGACAAAATGCCATGCAGAGGTTTTGAAAAGAAGACACACACACACACACACACACACACACACACACACACACACACACACACAAAAGGGTGTCGCTGTATAAAGAACTGACAATGTGTGAAATCTTTACAGTTGTCTTCCTTCAACAATTGTACCAGTCAACCGTGACTATCCATGCAAACACTTCGCCTCAGATTCAACAGTTGTTTTTTTAAAAATAACAATGATCACTTAGGCTGGAATAAGAAAAGATTAAATCTAAATGGGGAAAAAAAATTACAATGTTAAGGACACCCAACGTATCCAACTTTTCCAATTTTAATTCAAAATTTTATTTGTTTACTGACATTTAAACCTTAAGGATTTATTTGGTGATAAGTGTTGATTTTGAAGGAAAGCAAAGTTCATTGTTAAGGCAAATGTACCGTGAAGTCGGTGTCATTACAGAATGTTCCATATATATGTTAAGGGAAGCACATTAGGGATCTAATTTCGCAGTTGTCGGATTAGCGCGCACATGTTAACACGATAGTTCAAGTAATAAAATTAGTTGGCCAAGCAAACTGCTATAGCATTTAAGCTGCAACAAACCTGGCCAGCAGCAAGAAGCTAGACATCGTAGACAAGTTACACCAGCCAGGCAAGCTACAAGTCAGGCAAATAAATATGGTATGAGTTAAGTTAGACATGGCAGATGGAACAGGACAGACTAGCTAAATCAGAAAGACCAGATCAATAAGTCAACCAACTTAAACAACGGTATACTAATTACAATAGGCTTTGCATATACCAACAGGTCAGTTGAAACAGGCCATGCAAGAATCATGAGCTATGTTACAAAAAGCCTTGCAAAAGGATAAATACAGGCTATGAGTTATGTTATAACAGGCCATGCAGTTGACAACAGTCCTGTCATGTTTGCAATATTTCGTCAGAAAACAACAGGCCAGTCACGCCAATTAGGCTGATCACGTTATAACAGGCCATGCAGATAACAACAGGCAGGTCACGTTACAACAGGCTAGTCATATTACAATAAGCCATGCAGATAAAACAGACCAATCATGTTACAACAAGCCATGAAGAAAACAGGAGGCCTGTCATGTTACAACAGGCCATGCAAGTAATAATAGACGTGTCATGTAAAAACAGTCCATGCAGATAACAACAGGCCTGTCGTGAAAAAGTCCATACAGATAACAACAAGCTATTCAGATAACAACAGTCCATGCAGATAACAACAGTCCATGCAGATAACAACAGTCCATGCAGATAACAACAGGCTATTCACATAACAACAAACCAGGCAGATAACATGAAATTCAGATGACAATAGGACATACAGATAAGAGGTCTATCATGTAAAATCAGTCTATGTAGAATACAACAGGCCATGCAGATAACAGCAGACCATGCTGATAACAACAGACCGTGCAGATAACAGCAGACCATGCAAATAACAACAGACCATGCAGATAACAGCAGACCATGCAGATAACAACAGACCATGCAGATAACAATAGACCATGCAGATAACAGCAGGTCATGCAAATAACACAGCAGGACATGCAGATAACAAGAGGACAGCACAGCAAATGCAGTTCTTTCTGTTGTTGCTACTTCATTCTCAATTCCATGTATTTCAAGGGGTGCTTTATATCTTCCACAGCCCCTTCATCGCCAAGTGTTTCCTTCATGAGATTCCTTGCTGGATACAAGATACGAAATGTGTTGTTTGTTGCATTTGTTGCATTTAGTATGCGCAGTCAGTAAGCTTGAAGCTCAACACACAGCAGATCCTTACGCTGGTTTTGGTGTTGGTTAAAAGATTTGTATTGCTTCCAAACACTGGGGTTTTTTGGGGTGGTGGTGGTGGTGGTGGTGGTAAAATTTTTAAACAAAAATAATGCTTTGCTAAAACCTAATCGTTCTGTTGTAAATGATCGATAAATGCACTTTGTAATTTAAAATATATTTCTTTTATAGACTTTGCTGAACACAAGGTTTCGGGCGTCTTCGAAAACGCATAAGCATATGACGTCAAATGAGTGAAAGCAAAGTCGTGACGACCAGGACGTGTGTGACAATAATGTAAGTGATAAAGAATCACCGGAGATATCTCGAATCTGTTCTGTTCTGAAAACAGATTGGATATATATCAGTTCGAGTTTGATGAAACAGAAAGTGAAGGAGATTAAGAGGGATACATTAGGACGCTTTGATAACGAGTCAATTTCAGTGGAAGCAGACGGTAGATTTACCTAGTCCAACATCAATAACAATTAACCTCTCTGATTAAGCTATAACATTTGAATGCTTAGCAAATAGATTTATCATTTAGAATGTAGATTTAGATAGTTTAGCGATAGGGAGAACTACTAACTTTCGCTATACAAACTTCCTTTTTTTTAAAAAAGCAATGTTTTGATATTGAGATGTCGTATTCCTACGACGTGTTTTTATTTTCATTTTGACATAATGTATAGTTGTATACATTGACATTTTTAAAAAAACAACGTTTTGATATTGAGATGTGTCGTATTCCTACGACGTGTTTTTATTTTCATTTTGACATAATGTATACATTGACATTTTGTGGCGAGGTTCGAATAAATATTAATAATAATAAAATTACAACTTAGCAATATATATATAAATAAAACAACTAATATAAAAATTATTTTTAAAAGTAAATAATTATGAAAATAAAAAATTTACAACAGTCTAAAATTAATATATAAATTAAGGATTGTGCACAACATTAAGTTACGAAAAAATATTGCAATGTAATTACATGTAAATGTGTATACAATTTTAAGAATCATACAAAGAAACATGTTTCTTTAAGAAAAATATTGATTTTTGTAATAATATGCTGTTAACAAATGTAAGTTATGCTTCAGGTGTTTTTTTTAAATCCCATAATAAAACTTCGTTTTGACTTTTGTCTGGCTTTAAAGTTCAATAGAAATAATAAAATTAATATTCACAACCAATATCTGTAAAATAAATTTATATTTTAGTAAAATCTTATTTTAGGAGTGCAAATAAAAATAAATAAAAAACAACCTGTTCTACCAAAGAGTGTTAAGTACTACTGACGTCTGCTTTAAAAAAAAAAATGTCTTCTTCAGACTTTCCATTCTGTAGAATAGATAATGTCAACGTGTTCTGTAGGTCAATAGGTCAATAGGTCAATGATAGGGCATTTTCATATTGTGAATATAGTGGCTGAACTTTTATTACTAGTAGAAAACTACTGGAAACAATGTTAATTTCAATTTATACAACATGCATATCTAGTTGTACGTTGTAGCTATTATTTATATGTGGTTATGAAATATGTGCAAATACTATTTAACTTACATAGAATTAATAAAAGTCATATACATAAATTATTGTTTGTTGATTAGAAACAGACCTCGTGTGCTTTTCTTGTTTCCTTTATTAGCTTGCTTATTATTTGCTACCGATAATTTTAAAAATACATAGCAAAAATATATGTTTGGATTTTAGGTCTGGCCTTACGCTTATGGCACTAGTGATTTAATGTCATTTTGATATACTGAACATTTGTTTACATGAGTGTACATTCTTAGTACTGCAAATGTTAAATACAAAGAAAACATTAAAGTACACAACTTTTCATTGATTAAATAATTATCTTGCAAATTAATTTATTGTGAGTGCGCAATGGGAATTTTCCGCTACATGCATAAAACATTTTAATGTTTTAAATATAAATACAGATAAAATATAATGCACAACTCTTTAGTGATTATCAAACATATCGCTGATGATTTGTTTGTAGTGAGCCATCAATATTAAACATAATTTTAACAAAATGTTCTAGAGTTTGAAGCTATGTGACTAATGCATTTATAAAATTTTCGTTTTGTGTAATATGCTTTTATTAATAATCTTGCAATACCTAAAAATTGACAACAGAAATGAAATTTTAAAATATTAATATATATTTATAAATTATTGACTGAGTGCATAAATGAAGTAATATAAACATGTATAATAAGAGACGAGAAAGGTGAATGTGATACCTAATCAAACTGTATTTATTGTGTATAAATAAAGTTCTGGAATTTGACACCCCTCATTTGGGATAGGTTTTGGGGGAAAAGTTATCATATGTATAAATAATTTAGTATTCATGTAAAGCATTTATAAATTTTGCACTATGAGTTTAAATGAAATTAATGCGAAAGTATTGGAATTAATTATTATTACTTCTCAGTTAGTATTACTAACATTATACTGAGTACTTTATGCTTGATATATCTACTTCTAATAACAGAAATGTTACCTGTTTACAAAATTAATGTAATTAAAAACTAATAAATGATAAAGATATGGATTATAAATTGTAATCCAATTAAAATATATTACCTACATTTCAAATTATAATCATGTTTAGTTCATCACAGTCTCAGTTACAATCATGTTTAGGTCATCACTGTCTCAGTTACAATCATGTTTAGGTCATCACTGTCTCAGTTACAATCATGTTAGGTCATCACAGTCAGTTACGTTCATACTTAGTCCACCACATTCTCAATTTCATTTTCATTTTGCAATCACTCTCAGTTTATCATGGAAATCTTATTTGCAGTTCGTCACACAAGGCCTCAGCTGCAATCACCTTTAGTTATTCTCAAACAGCCTCATTTGAATCACACTTTGATTTCACCACAGACAGTCATTCTCATTCTCATTCATTTTGATTTCTTTACAGACACATTTACAATCAGTTTGAATTTATTTCGGACAACCTTACTGGTAATTATTTCTATTTCATCACTACAGTCTCTTTTACCATTACTTTGCGTTTTCCACACTCATTTGCCATTACTTTGCGTTCACCAGTCTCATTTACCATTGCTTTGCGTTCACCAGTCTCATTTGCCATTACTTTGCGTTCACAGTCTCATTTGCCATTACTTTGCGTTCACCAGTCTCATTTGCCATTACTTTGCGTTTTCCACACTCATTTGCAATTACACATGCGTACGTATAATTATATTTTTTAAATTGCAATTCAATTTCCCCAAGAACTAGATTCTTTGAATTTTTCCTTGACTGAATGAAGACTGAAAGCAAGAGATGGTGAGAGGGAGGGAGAGAGAAGAAAGTTAGGGAGATGGACAGACAGAAAGAGAAAAATAAATAAAGAAGAGAAAAAGAAACACGGATATAATGAGAGACAGACCAGCGATAGATGGAAAGAAGAAAACTATTTGACAGCTAAACACTGACACTGACAAATGCAACATTTTAATACAAAACAATTATTTTTTAAATTTGGGATTATTTTCTTTTGCATTACTTGTCGCAAGGGCAATCTCACTCTTTTCTCTCTCTCTCTTTTCTCTCTCTCCCACAAAACCGTTCATTGTGTTGTTAAGAAAAAAAGAAGATAGTAAATAAATAAATAAATAAATAACTTTGGAAAGATTATTTTATCTTCATGTGGATCTAACTTGGAGTGGTGGTGGGGATTTCTGCTTGCTCTGGCAGTTGTGAACACTAGTGCAGTGTTTCGTGACCTCATTTGGAAATAATTCCATGTCCTTGATTCCACACAGAGTGAAAATAAAATAAAATAACACACACACACACACACACACACACACACACTTACCTCAACAGAAATAAATACGTGGAAAACCGACACATAAATAAATAAATAAATCGAACCCCAAAACAACACTCATTAGAAATACGAAGCAATATAGTTATGATGCAATAAAAAAAAAATTCAATATAAATAAATTTCCCACGCCATCTCACATTTATTAAACACAAAAAAAAATGTTCGATAGAGCTGTTGATAACTGTCCCATTTTAATAGTCATAGCACCGCCAGTTCGCGCAACTCGAGTGTGGACCAAAAAGTGTGGGTGCCGGGCAACGCATTATGACACGAATCGTTTCCTGCCTGTGAAGGACTGTTCGGTACGCTTTCTGAGGCAATAAGGAAAAGATGATGAGAGAGACGAGCCTACCAACGGTCAAGAGCTTGGATGATCCTGGTGGGTACTCTAGATCCGCCACAACCCACTTGCCGCTCAACAAGCAAACGCGTTCGTAAAATAATTTGAATACGGAGTGATGTTATTACCGTGGGAACAAAGCGTTACGCTCTGACGTTTTGCAATATAAAATTGTAGCACGCCCATAGCACATTTTGTATGTTACGTACAAACAGGCAAGTGAATAATAAATATGTGTATCGGATGACAGCGATAATATTAAAAAGGAATAAAATTTCTGCAGCTATAGCTACAATAAATAAATAAATAAAAAGGCGATTGAACTACCAAAATTATAATTAAATAGACGAAACACACAAAAAATATTTTGTAACGGTGACACATCGAGGCACAGGTTACAACCCTATTTTTGTACATACAATAATAATATCAACAACAAAAATATATGTGCAGCCAAAGTTAATGTCCTAATGAAAATGAAAACTAGTCAAGCAAGTCCTGAAGTCAAAAGTAAATGGCACTAACAAGATAAAAGCTATTCATGCCATACTAATAAATGGCTCTCCAGGATGGGGTGGGGGGTGGGGGGAGGCGAGAAGTGTTTTAGAAAAAAGCGAGATCGACGCTCTAGGCATGAAAACAAGATGGCTGATGTCAGTGCATAAGGTTCTACACACATAGTACTATAGCTTTAGAGAAACTATTTGTATCTTCCTGGCAGACAACTGGATTTGGTCAAATCAAACGGCGCTACTTGTGGTAGAGGACACAGATAATGCCGAATACATAACGATGGAGTACAATTGAAAATGATAGCAATAGAAAAACGCAGTAGTTTATGCTGCACTGTTGCAAAACAAAACAAATAAACAAGGAGGAGACAACACAGCAAAAGGCAGAGTCAGAAGACCTTCCATGGTTACCGCACGACAATATGACAAAGTCAAAGAAACAACAACAGACAACCAACAACAACAAGACGACGGAGTGGGGGTGGGTTTGTAAAGCAGAAATAGAAGCACTCTTCACTTGTTGTACAAGAACGGATAATCAGCAAAATCAACAAGAAGAGAAATCTCACATGACAAAAATCAAAAACGTTTTCCATGGATCTTCGATTAGGTCAGCAAGATCGTAGTAGAAAATACAGACCATTCGCTATCCGGAAGTCCATCTCAACCAGGACTATAATACATCAGAAGGCACAAGGAAAGGGCTAAAACCCTACACAGAAATCAGTGCGAGAACCTAGGAATCAGTACCACAGAGAGCCACTGAAACGGTACTAAAATACTGTGAGATTTCAAAAAATGAACAGATCCTGTAATTCCTTCTTCTGCAGTGGCCAACAAGTCCGCAGATCAGCAACAATCATCGATACATAAAAATAAATAAAGCACAACAGAGATAAGAACAACAACTAAAAAAAAAAATAAGGGAGGGAGGTCAAGATAAAAGAATACCAAGATCTGAGATTATACATTGAAAACTGTAGAAACTCTTCTCAGAAAATGACAGTAGATTTATTATTTTGTCTTAGAAATAATACATTTGACAAAAATGTGTAATAAAAGCATTATTTTGATAACATAACTATAGATGGGAAAGGTGTAATGCATGAATTATTTTGACTTAACGAACACCTAACGAAAACAAAAGAGGCTAGTTGTCATCTAATTATTTGTGCTAAGTTGATTTTACTGAATCTGTTAAGATCATTGTAGTCTATCTATCTATCTATCTATCTATCTATCTATCTATCTATCTATCTATCTATCTATCTATCTATCTATCTATCTATCTGTTTGTCTGTCTGTCTATCTATCTATCTGTGTGTGTGTGTGTGTGTGTGTGTGTGTGTGTGTGTGTGTGTGTGTGTGCATGCATGTGTGAGTGCGTGTTGTGTGAACAATAGACTGTTAGTAATTTGAGATTAATGTAGTTTCAATTTCATTATATTCAGGATAAAGCTCTTTCATTACGAAATATGTAATTACAATTCCACTTCATAAAATAGTGGAAAAAATAGATGACGATCTTTCACAGTGGACTGCACTAAACTCTAGTCAGCTGATTATTACTTCCTGCTATTCTGTTCTGAGTCTGAGCAACACGGTCTGAGCAATATGTGCTATCGGCATTTCAAGATAATTAAATATCTGGTAACGGTCTAAGAATGCAAGCTGAAAGAGCAATAATGTTGAGATGACGTAAGTACCCGCCAATATCTTATTTCTCCTGGCCAGGTGCTGCAGTAAGTTTAGCGGTGACAGTAAATTCATGTACATATCTATAACGGCAAAATAAATAAACAGATATAAGCTGTAAGCATTGAAAAATGAAGAGTACATTATGCTGCGTAGGCCAATGTGTACGCGCGCGCGTGTGTGTGTGACAATACAGAGAAATCTTAAAGGTAAGTGTGTACCTTTAAATTTATGTCTACGACTACGTCAAGCGCGTGTTTTAAAGCATAACACTAGTATGCCGACGTAATTCAAGGAGCGCAAATCTGATTTAAAAATAAAAATAAAAATAAAATGCCAGTTGAACATAGTGCAAGGGATGCAAAATTATTTTTCTTATGGAATCTGTTGAAAGATCTGTTTTAAGAAGTGTTTTATTCAATGTCATGAGCAACACTGACAGTACATAGGAACCTGTCTCTATGTACAATAACCCTAATTCTTTATGCTAATGATCTTTACATTATTCTTGTCATCTTTGTGAATATCCTACAGATATGTTGGGGATCCTGTAGCTGCTATCTCACAGGCATGTTGCTTAGCACATTGTGTTCATAAATGCAATCTGCTCTAAGACCCGTATAAGAAGAAAACCACGACATAAACCTTTCTGCAAATCCCCAGTATAAATAAAAAGAATTAAGGGAATTTTTGCTACAAATCCAGTACGAATAATAATGGAATGCAAGAATTTGTTGTTGTATATCTCGCATGTAAAAAGAACATTGTGCAATAATCTAAGCCTTAAGTTACAGCTCACGCCCTGAACTTGGGAATGCATTCTTTAGATAAGTCTCACTTAACACTTTACAGTCTGATGGATCATTTCTGGCTTTAGTAGTAGAATTTTTTTTAACGTGCGCAAAGTTCTTGAACATGTGCTTGTGATTGTCCCAATATAAAACCACAAATGACGAAATTTATTTCTTTGTTAATTATAATTAATGAAATGTAATTATATTTTTTCGTGTGATATACCGTTTATTCTCAATTTTTCTAGAGCAGAAGTGTACAAAACATACTGGAATGTTAGTTTCCTTAGGCACACGTCTTGGGAGAGTTATGTGGTCCAATCTACCTAGTTTAGTTGGTCAGAGTTAGAATTTGTAAAGCTCTATAATACACATGGGTAGGTATGCTTTGTCTGCAGACATTCCTGCGACCTAACCCGCACCGATACAATATCAGGCTAGCCAAGTTTCTTAAAGAAATTAATACTTTCAAAAATTCTTTAATCATATTTTGTAATGTCTTTCATCCTTATTGAGTCAATGTGTTGTAATCAGATTGGTTTCACTGGTACAAAATTTATGTGTCAAGAGAGAGTGAGAGAGGATGGTTAAATAGACACTTCTATGGGAATATCACACTTGCCACATATTGCGTTTCAAAGTCTATCATTATCTTCTACATCTATATGGGGATTTTCTTTGGAGTGCCTCGAATCATGCGTGACACTATTTCGGCAATGAAACGAAACTACATAATTGTTCTCTACAATGAGAAAGCATTTTTTTTTTCTGGACAAGCATTTGGCTAGACATTCGTAAAGCTGTATACTGGTTGTGGCTGCCGACAAAAACTTGCCTGAAAGTTTTGAGCAGTGCCATTTAAGTTGACCTACGTATTTGTTGAAGATTAAAATAATTCAGCCCCTATAAAATTCATCTGGTGAAATGTTCCAATTTTAACATCTCTTAAATAGTCTCTATGATGAAATTTCCATTTCCTACTGACCTCTTTGTATAAACCTCTTTGTGTATCATTGTAGTATTGTTTGTATAAACCTCTTTGTGTATTATTGTAGTATTGTTTGTATAAATCTCTTTGTGTATTATTGTAGTATTGTTTGTATAAACCTTTTTGTGTATTATTGTAGTATTGTTTGTATAAACCTCTTTGTGTATCATTGTAGTATTGTTTGTATAAACCTCTTTGTGTATCATTGTAGTATTGTTTGTATAAACCTCTTTGTGTATCATTGTAGTATTGTTTGTATAAACCTCTTTGTGTATCATTGTAGTATTGTTTGTATAAACCTCTTTGTGTATCAATGTAGTATTGTTTGAAGAAACTAACTAAACCGAGAACTTTAGTATTTTTCGAAAACAAACTGAGTCGTAATCTTTAGTATTTTTTTAATCACACTGAACTTGTGGAAAGGATTATCTTTGCGTGATGAACTATGTACAAGTCTAATGCCAGTCACATTTAGTGTCGTGTTGATTATCTTTGCGTGATGAACTATGTACAAGCCTAATGCCAGTCACATTTAGTGTCGTGTTGTTTATCGACAACTTTGAGCTATGTATAAGCCTAATGCCAGTCACATTTAGTGTCGTGTTGTTTATCTTTGCGTGATGAGCCATGTACAAGCATAATGCCAGTCACATTTAGTGTCGTGTTGTTTATCTTTGCGTGATGAGCTATGTACAAGCCTAATGCCAGTCACATTTAGTGTCGTGTTGTTTATCTTTGCGTGATGAGCCAAGAACAAGCATAATGCCAGTCACATTTAGTGTCGTGTTGTTTACGACAACTTTTCTGCAGCCAATAATTCCAGACTCGTGCAAATATTTCATGTAGGAAATATTGTCTTACGTAAAATTAATCTCTTATTTTCCTGTTATTTGCTTATATTCTTCTCTTTTCTCTGTCTTTTGCCTCTCTCTTTCTGTCTTTTAACCAGGGTTTGTCTTTATATGACGAGCATCTCTGTCCTAACCTGTCTCTGTCTCTCCTTGTTTCGGTCTCTTTCTGTCTTTCGACTATGTGCTATGCATCTTGCCTGTGTCTTTATCTCTCTGCCTCTTTGTCTTTCTGACTGTGCCAAGCATCTTTGTTCTTGCCTCTCTCTCTCTCTCTCTCTCTCTCTCTCTCTCTCTCTCTCTCTCTCTCTCTCTCTCTCTCTCTCTCTCTCTCTCTCTCTCTCTCTCTCTCTCTCTCTCTCTCTCTCTGTGCCTCTTTCTGTCTTTCTGACTGCACCATACATCTCTGTTCTTGCATATCTTTCTTTATTTATCTGTCTAGGAATATTTATCTGTCTCTTTCTGTCTTTCTGACAATGCATCTCCATCCTTTTAACTCTTCTTTTCTCTCTCTCTTTGTGCCTTTCTCTGTTGCTTTTTCTATGTTTCTCTCTCTCTCTCTCTCTCTCTCTGTCTTTCTCTCTCTTCTTCTTTCTCTTTCAATTATTCCTTCCTTCCTGTTCAGTTATTCCAGTATTTCAGGAATGTTGGAAAGGCTTGAAGCTTAGGCTTTGAATGAAGCAATATTTCAAGCACTTATTCTTTCCTTGCTTAAAAAATTACTAGAAGGACGCGTCGTTATGTCCCTTTACTTTAAGTGTGTAGCGATGCTGCACTTTCTATTCTATTCCTTTTCTTTTCCCCAGGACGAACTGCAATTTGCAGAACAAATCTTAATGTCTGTTAACTCTTTCGCCTTTATATAGGCCACATTGCACAAACAATTTTATTACGTAATTAAAGTACATTTTATCCGTTTGCAAAGTCACCACAAAGGCTAGGTGTGGAGCAGCACGTGCGCTGCGAACCGTTATTTCTTCAAAAGTTGGGTATTACCTGCCTGTCTACTTACTTTATTTAGGTTTTCTTCGGTTTACAGTTAAAACAGTTTATTTATCCTTACCTAATGGACAGTGATAAGTGACCAATCTTTATTTTTTTTTGTTTGTAAAAAATATTTGTTAACCGTTCCCATCTTTTCACATTATTTTACTGTATACGTTTTATATTTCTTATTTTATCCACTCAGAGATTATCTATCATCTATGAATAAGTAGTGTGTCCTGTTATCTTTATTCTTAGATAATAAGAAATCTTCAAATAGATTGTGTTCTGTAGTTGTATGACATTGTATAAGCCTGGCATGTCACGTGACATCATTATAGCATTCTCTTGAGTGAACAATGTAGAGATTGTAAGCCGCATAGCACTTAGTGTGAAACTGTAAATGCTTTACACATTGATTTCTGAGCTGCAGATCTTTCTGCCAACCCACAGACAAATTTATACGGTTTAGTGGTGAACTCAAGAAAACAAACAGAGCGTTTTTTTGGTGACTGGGGCAATATCAGTAACGCACGGATGGCTCGAGCTAAATCTGCCTAACTCCTAAAAATAGGAGTGGAACTCGGGCAACGCATAAATTGGCGCGTTGGAACAGAACGACGTTCGTGTCACGTATGAGCGCTGTACCGTCAGCTAGGTCAACATGTCAGTCTGGTGAACTTCAGAGGCACGGTCACGTATTCATGATATACGGTGGCCCCTAAGTTTGAGGGTAGGCCAGAGTTCAAGCCAGTGAGCCTACCGTCCGCGTAAGCTCCTGTGCAAATTTCGCCTCCAGGTAATTATGACGTCATTTCCTTTAATTTCGCATCGGTACATAATCAGATTAAAACCACGTCAACAGTTTATTGTTTATATTTTATGGTTGGACAACACCTTATTCATTTTATCCATTACCTTATATACGTAAAACTACTCATTTATGTTGCTAATTTTAGATACAGGAATGGCAACGCCCTTGACTTCTTCCCTGTTCGCCAAGAAATAAGTTGGATAGCGGGAATTGGAATTCTTATTTCTTCAAAGAGGCCTTCTGGCAGGATTCTTTTTTAAAGTTTATCTTTCCTTCCTGTAAAGTTGGCAAGTTACAAGTACTGCGAATGTGCAATAAGAACAAGTATATACAATGTGTGTGCAATAAAAGACAGTGTGTAAAACATTTGCGCAAATTAAGAACTATGAGTTATTATGATGCTTGTGGCAAATTAAGAACTATTAGTTGTTATGATGCTTGTGGCAAATTAAGAGCAAGTATTGTAACGTTTGTGCAAAAACAGCCGGATAGCCTGACCTATCATTCCACTAATATGCCAAAGATTCGGATATTATTCAAATGGCATACCGACAGATAAATCAGCTGACGGATCTAAGCTGGTAACGTTATCTCCCCTTTATTATTAGTTATGATTATAATATTATTCCTCAGACTCAGCCCCCATACCAGCTTTTTAGTTGACGATTACAACAAATTATGTAACATGGGTGAAGTAAAAGTAAAAGTAAAATTTAATAACAATAATAGTAATAAAAGACATCAATTTTCAATCGTGGAAAATTCGAAGTTCGTCTATCCTTCCCTGCCCAATTATTCATATAAAGTTTGAGTTTGATTGATCAGTTCATTTGGAGAGGGCACACTTAACTAGAGTGTCATGAAGACTTGCAACAGATCACAGCGTCCTTGACAGAAGTGACATCACGTTGCAGTTGTCTTCCAGGTATGACCAACTCGGCATTGAATAGGTGTGCTACATGTTATCTTCACAGGATCCAGAGACCAGTTTACCTTCAGACCCGAAACTGGCACTCTCATAATTCGTGCTCGGTATCAACCTATGCAAGAAATTGACCCATGGACATGTGGGGGCGGTGAATGTATAATCATTGATACATATATATAAATGATCTCTAGGTCAGCTAGCAGATTCTCCATGTTACGGCACAGAACGTGAATGACTAAATATGGGCATCTCGTATCCGGCTAGTGGTTCCTCCATCCTGTCATCCCCTTTTACCCCTCTGCATCCTTCACCCTTTTGAGTGACCTACATCTTAATAGGTAGTAAACACCTATTGCATCACAGGTATGCAATCTAGCTAACGGTACCATACTTATCATAAAACTTTAGAAACATTATAATTAATTTAAAAAAACATGTTTAGTTTAGTTTAATTTGCCTAGAACTCCTCTGACACACGTTAATAAAGATGATGATATTTTTTCTAAATGTGTGATAGTTTTGGCATTCGTGTACACGAGTTCAGAAACAGAAACAGTTCATATAAAACCTCACACATTTTGAAATAAATTGTCAACCAGCCAACCAATATTAATAAGAGCTCATAACTTTGTAAAAGAAAACAACCTGTGATTTTATTTTGCTTCTCACTTCAATTTAGATAATTTAAACAGCAATCTAGACTTGAATTTTGCCATTCGCCAGTAGTTTATACAAAAGGCAAAAGTTAGGATAGTAAGCCAACTAACGTGAATCAAGACGAAACAATATCACTACAAAATAAGAGATCTTTTATAATTAACCAGCAGGCAGATGACTGATTGAATTTTATTAACACTAATTGATTGATTGAATGACTGACCAATTGAGTAAAAGCCGGAGCATTTTATTTGTGAATGCCTGTACACTTACCATCAGATCTACCATGTATGCTTTGTGTATGTGTGTGCACGCGCGTATGTGTTTATGTGTTATGCAAATGTGTGTAGCACGGCAATGCATGAGTCAGGTGTTTGCTTTTAATGTGCAATTAGTGAAATATTAAGTGTCATGACAAATGATATTATCGGGGATTGGAACCCCAAACAACAGTCATGAGTTTTTCAAAATTATCTATTATTGCAGTCTGTCAGCCAGCCAATTGAATGACTAAATCAGTTAATCAAAGTTCCGACTTAATAAGTTCATCATCAATTTCAGTCTTAAGTCAGGAATCGATAGTGTTACGCCAAAGCCACCTAGTTAATGGTTATGATTATTATTATTAATTAATCATCCATAACTAATTACAAGTGATGAGAATCTTAATTTATGTTATTAATAATTCCTTAGAAGACACCACTCATCCCTCTTACTTGGCGGATATGCGCGCGCTGCAAACGTTTTTTCTCTTCCACAAACATCAAAGACAAACATTTACCATCACACAATATTTCCTTAGATGGAAAACTTCTTACTAAAGAAGAGAAATCCACCTTTAATCAACATTTAGCAAGCTTTCACCCACCCACTTTCTTCTCCAACATAAGACTATCAATATGTGTAAGAAGGTCTATAAATTTAACAATAGATTTATTAAATCAACAATGAATTGGCATATAACAAATACATTGAAAAATATTATTTGACATCAGTATTTCCACGAAACCACATCTGATTAATTTTTATATCTATATAGTCATATATCCTAAAATACAATTCATCAATAGTGTCAATACAAATTTACAGTATAGTTCTTATCAGAAAAGAGAAATGTAGTTATTAGAGATAAACAATAAGAGCTTATAGGTAACCTTGTATAGACAAAGCCACAATTGTCTTTTTTTGCACACTTTTCATATCAAGGTCACGTCAATTTCATGTGTTTCCCTCCTCATGTTGTAAAACACTGATTCACTGCTATTCTCTGATGCTAATCTGGGTGCTCGTTCACTGTACTAGCTCCTTCAAGCAGAACAACAATTGTAGCAATTTCCAGTAACTTCCTTGAACCAGTTTTTGTTCTATGTAGTCAGCATACTTTACCAGAAGTGGATTTCTTACATTTACACACAATGTGGTAGGTGCTTCCTCCATCTACCAAGATTGTAGATGTTTATAATCAGTAAACCAGGAGATTCAGATGACATAAGGAAAGACTGTTTGGTCCCTGTAAAAATATAATCAGGGAACAAACGCTAAGTTTCAAGTTTATTCCTTTTTTTTAACTCCATTCTTTGTCACATTCAAGTAATAACTTATAGTTTTCTGTAACAGTATTTATTAGCCCAATACATGCATATAGCATAATAAACATAGCATAATAGTTTCATGAGCTGGTTCACTAGAAACAATGTCAAGTGTTTAGCACACCACATTTAAGCATCATAGTTCACAATTTGTAGAAATAATAGTCTACTCACATAATACATCTCTACGTAAAAAAAAAAACCAAGTATAACACGTCAATAGAAAAAATGCACGTAATGTTTCAAAGTCAATCTCTCTCAATCAGTCAGTTAACTCAACATTAAGATAACAGCAGCCTTTCATGACCAGACTTCTTGCCACACCAAATTCAAGTGATTAAACAATAGAAATCTCTACAACATGTAAGCTTTTGATCTCGTCCCATTGGCTGGTCTCATTCTTGTAAATCTTTACCATTGAATAATAAAAACTGTTCATCCAGTTGCAACTGGTTTGCATTGCATCAGTAATTTCAAGCATATTCTCAACCCGTGTTTACTGCAACTCTGACACTTGCAAAAAATACCATTATAAGGAGTGCCCTAGTCAAGTCACTTTTACAATTTAACAATTTATATACAATTAAGTTTTAAAATAGGGATAATCATATTTACTCCCAAACCCCATATAGATCAAAATCTTTGCTAAGGTGCACATCGACACACATCGACACACACACACACACACACACACACACACACACACACACACACACACACACACACACACACACGCGCACACACACACACACACACACACACACACACAAATACATATATACACACTAAATAAGTACAAATAAACCCATCTGCAATTTCTTAGTCAGTTGGCACCAAGACTTCAATCACCCTTCCTTCTCCCTCCCCAGTACTCTACCCCCATAGTACGTGGAAAAGTTTACCGAGTACCCGACCACTTGCCTTATCTTTTCTTCTAATCTATCCCAGAAATTTCTCCGAGTCATTTCCAACAGATAGTTCAGGGCAGAAACGGCCGACCCCTGAGATGCGGATTAAACGGATTTGAGCCTCGTCCTTTCAGGTTTTGTAAGTCAACTACTTGCTTGTGACACTGCAAGCGAAAGTCACTCAAGTTTCGTGACCGTGTCACGGGTAACGGCAAAAAAGGTCGCACAAGTCGTGGGAATACACACCAGTCTCGTGAAGGCATTTCTTCCTTTTATTTCTTTCTTTTTTTTTTTTTTTAAAATGAGTATGTGTACCGATCATGAGAGGATTTTTGAGCGAGTGACAGAGTGCAATGGAAAGGATGATTAGGGTAGATGCCAATAAACTGTACACGTCGGGCCGATGAGTTTGTAAGTTGTTCTGCCTCCATATCGACTCTGATGAGCAGTCATTTGCATCATAGTTCGTGATCTCGAGTCATCAGCGATTCATATTTTAGAGATCTATTTCATAGTCTAAACAAAAAACTGATGCGTTGCGGTTTGAGGAGTTTTCTCCCCTTGATTATTGTTTATTACGTTTCTTGTCACTTCATGAGAGGAACAGCATACTACATACGAATAGATGCACTTTTTAAAAAAAAGTAGTTTCGAAAGTTAGTGAAATCGGTCATTTTTCTAACTGATGTTCCATTTCCAGCTCGGATTTTATTTGTGGTTCGTTCGAATAGGGGTCTAGAATATGAACTAAATGCATTTAATTTCTCATAGATAGATAGATAGATTTTTACGGAATGAAAGAATTGGGTTTTTTTCCTCCCTTTCATTTAAGTAATGCCCCCTCTAGATAAAAGTCAAAAGTCGGCGATTGCATAAATAGATGTATACATAGAAACATAATTGGAACTGTATATAACAACCGCAGCATTGAAGAATATCGAAATATGTGTGTGTGTGTGTGTGTGTGTGTGTGTGTGTGTGTGTGTGTGTGTGTGTGTGTGTGTGTGTGTGTGTGTGTGCGTGTGTGCGTGCGTGCGTGCGTGCGTGTGTGTGTGTGTGTGTGTGTGTGTGTGTGTGTGTGTGTGTGTGTGTGTGTGTGTGCGAGAATAGAGAATAGAAGAGAATAGAAGGCACCTTAAGCCTAAGGGCCAGCCAATAGGAGAGAATGAAACTCTAGAGCATTTAAGGGCCATTAAGGGAAGACATTGTAGTTAGGTTTAGAACTTTGTGTTTAGGTGGAAACTAGTTTTCGTAGAAAAGTATGTTGCATAAGTGTCAAAAGACTGTCCGTCAGAAAAAAGAGAAATGTATAGAGTAGTGCAACCTGTTGATTAGTTATGGAGTAAATGTAAGAAATATCATTGTGATGTGTACTATGCCTTCATTGTATGTGTCTGGATGTATTATTTTCATTTACTATTGCTGTGTTTTCTTTTACTGTTGCTGTTTTCATTTACTATTGCTGTGTTTTCTTTTACTATTGCTGTGTTTTCTTTTACTGTTGCTGTTTTCATATTTTGTGCTTTCATTTACTGTTGCTGTTTTCATATTTTGTGCTTTCATTTACTGTTGCTGTTTTCATATTTTGTGCTTTCATTTACCGTTGCTGTTTTACATTTTATGTTTTCATTTACTGTTGCTGTTTTCATATTTTGTTGCTGTGTTTTCATTTACTGTTGCTGTTTTCATATTTTGTGCTTTCATTTACTGTTGCTGTTTTCATATTTTGTGCTTTCATTTACTGTTGCTGTTTTCATATTTTGTGCTTTCATTTACTGTTGCTGTTTTCATATTTTGTGCTTTCATTTACTGTTGCTGTTTTCATATTTTGTGCTTTCATTTACCGTTGCTGTTTTTACATTTTATGTTTTCATTTACTGTTGCTGTTTTCATATTTTGTGCTTTCATTTACTGTTGCTGTTTTCATATTTTTTCACCATCCACGATAATACAAACCCTACCGAGATCATCTTCAAGTCTGCAGGAGGACAGAAGTCTTTTTGTGTTATTGTCTCTTTATGCACTTGCTTGTATGCTGTTTATTGCAACGTCTTACATACGAGGCAAATTGCGCTCTCTTGAGCTTTCAAAAACTTTCCCAAAAAATTAGAAAAAGGAATAATGACCTTGTCTGCCTGCCGTAATTAGTCTGAAGCCTTCCAGCACTCGCTCCCATTCGAAAATGTGAAAGTAAATGGCCCAGCATTCCGATGAAGCAAAGTGTTATGCAGCGATTCTATGCCGAATTTACAAGTACGCAGGCTGCTGGATTAAAAACAAATAATTATGATTTCAAAGACAACCCACTTCCCCCAGAGTCTGAACGATCCATTGTGAAATTTGCATAACGCGCAGTTACGGTTGAGTTAATTCCCCTTGCCAGTCCAGAAACGCCTACATGCTGATGGCGGGACGCGGGCATCGTCTGATATCATAGTGTATCGATCGGTAAAGACTTCGCCGGTTTTGGCAAAGATAAAGTACGTCCTTCTCTTTAGTTAAACCCCGCCCCTCAATTGCAAGGGTTTACATTCAAAAAAACCTTTCCCTTGAATTCAGGGCCGGTGCAGCACGTACTCGGTTGTTGACAGTAATTGTCCAAGAGGCATGGATACTAGAAGATTAATCACTTTCTTTGAAATCAACATTATCTAAATCTTAACATTGTGTCAATTCACGCAAATTTCAGTTTTCTTAATGTCAGGACTTAATGTCAAAACAGGGTGACATACAAAGACAAACATAAAAAAAAAAATTCAAATAGAGTACATTTAATTCATCTGTTAGTGTAAACAGCACGAATGCTTTTTTAAACGACCACCAACGCCCTCGACCTTTGACACGGCCCTTATTTAAGCAGTAGCAAACGTTGTAACCAACACAGTACAAAAAGCCAACAAAACCCTAAACCTACTTAAAATGACGAGGAAAAAGACTGGGGAGCAGACACGCACACTACAACTAGCATCCAAAGCACGTCTGTACTCCATACTAGACTAAGGTATTACCACAAACTCAGCCACCAACAACCCAAAACTAAAAATACTACAAACCATCCAAAACCAAGCCATCAGAACCAGAGCTTATCAAACAAACAGGACAACTCACCACAAATGACAGAAGAAACAAACTCTACGAATATGGGCAAACAGAATACAACTCCAAGACAACCTTCCAAACAACGTTCTTCTCTCTAATGTGGGCAAACAGAATACAACTCGGAAACAACCTTCCAAACAACGTTCTTCTCTCTAATGTGGGCAAACAGAATACAACTCGGAAACAACCTTCCAAACAACATGCTACTCTCCAACACTAAACGGGCTCAAATCATCTAAAAGGAAATAAATAACCAAAATGGACAGATCACAAACTTCCTCCCTAACCAACTTACCAACAAAGTACTAAACCAACTAAAACTCAACAGCATACCAACAGAAACCCCTTCAGCACTCATTTCCCCCCCCCCCCCACAGCTAGTAAACATCTCCCCCCAATTGACACCACTCCTAGGCATCAACAAACATATCCACCCACCCACTCACAAATATATATATATATAGAACACATAAAAAAAATACTACCCTGGCCACACCTAAATATACACAGATTCAAAAAAGTTACAGGCAGAAGCACAACAATCCTCACACCCAACTGCCTATACACCTATAAACTCAACACACTCCTTCACTCAACCATGACCACAGAACTGGTGGCCATTAAAATGGCACTATCCAACACAATATCATCCACCTCCCACCCTCTTAACTGATACAGATTCCTACTCATCCCTGCAGACAATTGTAAACCCACACACACTAAACCGAAAACATGAAATAAATCAAATCACAGTCCTACTAAACAAACTCCAACAAATGAACACAAACACCTCCTTTCTATGGATCCCCAGCAACATAGGAATCGCCGGTAAGGAAACTGCTGACAAAGGGGAATAAAAAGGAACTTCACAGGGTCTCTCCTACCCACCCCAATCTACACCACATAAATCATGACAGCTATAAACAATCACTTCCGGATAAACACGCGCCCGGCCACCAAAAATGAAATAGCCATTAAAACCAAATTTAGACTCAAGACTAAATGCAACTCTTGTTTTCACCACCCAAATGGACAACCCAAAACATGCCCATTCTGCAACACTGACAACACAATAGACCATTTCCTCACTTCCTGTTTACAATACCTCGAAGAAAGAGAAGAATTCAGGAAAATAATCACAACACTACAAATACCAATTGCAACAGATACACTGTTATACCCCCCACCCCCCAAATCAAACATGCCAAGAAAATTCACAAAGCCCTCACACTCTATCTACAACAAACACACTATCAATGCCATTTAAAGAAACCAACAAACAAATTAAAAAAAAACCCAGCAACCTCTCTCCCCTAACCCCAACAGCAAAACAACCACACACACAAAAAATGCACCCAACAAAACGGAGCCCACCAAAGGCAGTAGATTAAAAAATATGTATACATTTTTTTTTTTTTAATTTTAACAATAGTCGCGTCAACGCCGACCAAGCAACAAAACTCCAGCAACAGCACCAGACAAAAGCCGCCATCAACAAGCAAGCACCAAGCAACCTTCAACTCCAACACCACAGATCAGAGAACATCTTATGATGAAATGATCCACGAAAGCTCCATTCACGACGTAAAAATTGTTATCATACCCACCACTACCATCTTGTTTTTTTTAAAATGCATCTGATTTTCATGGTAATTGAAATGTTGACAGCGACTGAGTGCACGTAATTGTTATGAACGGAAGATAAACGTTATAGGCGGACATAGATGTCAATGACAGTTGTCAGGGTTCATTCGGTGCATGACGTATTTCCTACTGTATCCGTTATGAAAGCTGTGCACGTTCTCTCTAATCAAAATTAGAGTGTGGCGGCTGTTCTTTGTCTTGATTGTTTTATCAAATACTCCCCCTTCAACAAAAAAAATAATAATAGCAAACAAACAAGAAAACATTTTGAGGATGTATGTCATCTTTTCATGAAATGAGCTTTTCCAGGTCTCCATTAACTTTTAAAACAGCACTTAAAGGAGAATTTATATTACAGCGGTTTCAGTACCTGTCGTGAAACTGTCACATAAGTAGACAATTTATTCTGTCAGCACCCAACCTGTTAACGAACCCAAACTAACTCAAGTACGAATGGGTGGAATTTGCAAGCATTCAAATTAGCACTCGTATATCACTCTGTGTGTGTGTGTGTGTGTGAGGGTGTACTTTGGCAATTTAGCTAAAAACAGGATAAACGCGTTTGTTCGGCGGTCATAAAAGTGTTTTCTCTTATGCTAAGCATGGCGTAATTCTATGCTTATTTGTGGGGCTGCAGAGTACAAGGTTGAACAAAGGGACGTGATTCTCGCTGATAGCCCTGGAATGACGTCCCTTTTCACATTGCTCACCAACCGTATTGTGGACTGAATCGCTTTAGTATGAAAAAAAAAATGAGAGAAACTATGTTGCCCTACACCCAAATGCGTTTTTTTTAAAAATTGTAGTAGACTGTGTTCTACTTAACATGACGTCGTTCGCTATACTAGGTCTTATGTTTGCTTCTTGGTTGGGTAGGTTACTTTAGTAGGTGGTTAAATATAAACGGGTGCACCTAGTGGCAGCAATATCCGAAAGTAAAGGAGTCAATTTAACATAAGATTTTCAGATTAAAGACTATGCATAAAGAATCGAGTTCATGCACACGTATATACTTCGAAAAGAAATATATACCTGACATTCACACACGCGCACGCACAAACTCACACAACAGATACACTATATCCCAATCATAGCCTGAAAAAATAACTTAAAATAAAGAAATATACAAACGGACTGCACAGATTTGACTGATTCTTTTATTAAACGACCGACAGAATTGAGGTAGTCGAGAATTGATTGTCTTGTAGAATTTGACAGTAGTAATTTGGTATTAAAAGTTCATTTTGACCACACACACAAAAAACCTACATACGCATACACACACACACACACACACACACATACACATATACACACACATACACACACGCACATACACACACACGCACATACACACACTCACATTAATAATTTTTAGGATAGAAATTCGTTTTTATAATGAATGCTATTTCATGTTATTGAGGAGAAAAATCATATTTAATGTTCAAAGCAGTATCTGCTACACGAGAAAAGCAATAGGCTTGGGGTATTGAAATTCTTGAATAATTTTTAAATATTAGCGACATCTCTATTATCTAGCTTATGCTAAACATCAGGTTTTTTTTACCGACTAGCAAGTAAGGGGAAAGCCAAAGCTCACCTGTCAGTGCCAGCTGTAATTTGCCTGAGTGACACTATAAAGCGAACGTTTATAGGTAAGGCTCAACTAACAAATTCCACCACCATCCCCCCAAAAAAATAAATAAATAATAAAATAAAATAAATAAAAAATATTGTAGTCCTCGATAACGTGGATTTTGATGAGATATAATGCAATCTTACCCTCCGTGTGTTTGGTACATTCGTTTAAAGTGTGCCATAAGAAAGGGGACATCTTGTTGCTACTACGAGCAACCGATCCAGTCACGCTCCAGTCACGCTCCAGTCACGCTCTTCTCCACCCGTCTCTTCTTGCTCTTAAAAGTCCACGTGTACTGTCCACAACTTTCCGGACCTTACTTTTAAAATATGTCAAGATCGGTGGTATTTGTAAATCCTCACGGCTTCTGTGGTCAGCTTCTGGGTGTGTATATTCGCTTTGAGCCGTACTTTACAAGTTAGTAATTTTTTAAATCTCAACACAAACAATCAGCAACAAACCATGGATGTTTTGAAAACAAGATGGAGGTCATCACAAAGATGTTGAGATGATCTGATAGGTTAGAATTGCCGCAACCGTCAGCAAATGACTTCCTTTTTTTTTTGTAAGTTTGACTGGTGTGCCGGTGCAAGTATTTGCAGCAGACGACATTGTCGCTGCACACCTCACCATCACTCGACACTTTTTAACTGCCTTTCTTTCGCAACCAAGATATAACTCTTAGTGCGGGGGCTGTCAACGGTAGGTTTTTAATCAATAAAAAGCGCACTCATAAACTCTCTTTAGAGGATTTTTCAGCTGCGAAACAGAAAATCACAGTCTCTTGAATTCTGGCTTTGACGGCATTAGATGAAAAGGATAAAATGTGAAGGGCGCCTCACCTTGATAATCCCAACGTTTGAACGTGGAAAATTAAAACAAGACTGATTTAATGCCTCTTTTAATATTCTCCAGTTGTGTGTACATTCATGCACTTCCCAGTGCTTCTATTTATAGTTTATAGCTTAAAAACAAATAATAAATGTGAGTGATTCTTTGTAAGATTATAACGTGAACAATGAAAACCGGAGTTGATCACAAAAATCTATTTTTATAACAGTTTGACCTAAATGTCCATATCTGAATATGAAGCCTAGCCAACCGCTAGCTAACTGGAGTACACGTGTGTATTATTTGTTTACTGCGGTCTACCTGATATCACTATATAATAAACCAGAAGATGCCTGAAACCATGGAGCCTTCTGGAACTGGTTCCTAGGATTGTCATAGCGACTGGCTTAATTTGATCAGGGGTGCCAACTATTTTTAAAGCGAATGTTGATGCTGCCTTTTTAGAATTAAAATACAGTGTTTGCCTCCCTTGTGTCTATTGCAATGGTATCTCACCTACTGAGTTTGTTGAATTACCAATATTATTACTGAGCTAAGAACAGGTGCTATATGTTCCTACACTGACGCCATTTTGAACCCGTTGTTCTATGATATGAGAAGATATTTCATTGTTAATATTATGTAAATTATTTGTTGAATCTTTTGTACTCTCTCATACGTTGGCAAAATGCAGAATTGTATTATGGCATGGCCACTGGTGTCATCTATTTAAAATGTTGTATTGATGCAATTTCTTGTATTTTCTTTATATTAATTTGTCATTGTGTAATTAAAAAACTCTATTATTATATGTGTATGCAGCACAGCTATGTAATTGTGACTACATCTCTCTTGTCATATACATCTCTATTTTCATCTGCTTGTTTCATTGGCTTGTGAAACATAAAAAACAAAAATGATTTTACCCCAAGAGTGTATATTCACAACTACCACTTATTGCCATTTTAGCCAGTGTGATTAGATGACTTGCACACTAGCCTGTGCTAGATACTTTTATTACATCAACAACAGTGTTGTGAACATGGAAACAAGTAAGGTCTGCTAAGTTGGGTGATGCATCATAGCGCTTCGCACTTAGCCATTGAACCAAATTAATAACGCATACAGAAAGTACAGCACGCTACCAGTAAAGTGGATCTGTATTATTTCATAGTGGTTTTAATGCTTGAACACTTCATTCATCAGTGTGTACAGAAGCACTTGGCTCCTATTTGACCCAGTTGTGGCTCAGAGACTACATGATGCTATTCAAGGCTTGCACTACTGTTATACTCATTCCAGACAAAGCAGTCAGCAGCCCGTCCCCAATCAGCATCCCTACCTGGAAAAACATACTCTGCAAGACTACAACTGCTCTAGAATCATTGGTCTGGGTTGGGAATCCTCCTTCTGTTGGATTTTTACTCGCAATCTCTTTTTGTTAGGCAAGATGACTTCTGAGCGTCACACCTGGGTTCGTGCTAACAAGCCACAAAGGTGGCAATCTCATCACATAAGATACCGATTGATATAGCGTTAACGTATTGGCTAAGTAAAAAGAAGTCACAAGCGGACAGTAGACATATCCCCATATTAACACAGTCACAGAATCCCATGTCTGTTGTGCTGTTTTGTAATGTTATCTGATTGCCAACGGGCAGTAATAAATGCAATGTCAGGTGTAGGATTAGTGTCAGTGTAGTGGTTTGCCTGTGGAACATTTCCTAGCAGTTATGGTTAGTGACATTTACAAGGTAGGATTAGCTAGGAACCATTGCAATGCTGCAGTATATTTCTAAACAGTTTTGTTCAGTGATACATATACAGGCCATGGGAGTATGAACTGTTCTGAATGCAGTTGTGTTCAGTGGGTATACCCAGTGGCATAAAAGTACAGTATCTCGTCTTCATGTGGACTCAAACCAGCTCCTTTAAACAAGTCCAGCCATTGTTTTGTTACATTGTGCTTGAGCCCAGTACAGTGTAAAACATTACTTACTGGTGGACCTTGCTGTTCTCTGTCTCATTGTGATGGACTCAGTGCCTAAACCATAGGATTGGATGATAAATCGTGTCCAGTGCGCGCTACCTGGTAGTAATCCCATCTAAAATGAGAGTGCCATTGACCATTGACCAGTCCATTTTATACCTGAATATATAGGCTACTTGTAAAATGGGAGAGAAAAGGATGCTTTGCTTTCCATTCAAGAAACCTGGTTCCCCCAAAATTTATTGTGATAGAATTTCATTTCAAGAGTTGTTTGTTATTAGAGTTGTCAAAAGTGCGCTGATTAAATAGTCTTTGAACAAGAGTTGTTTATTAGAGTTGTCAAAAGTGCGCTGATTAAATAGTCTTTGAATCTCAAGTCGAGAAGCACTCTAGGCAGCAACAGTAAAAAGACAAGTCAGGCCCAACGACAATAATGTACCCCAACGCACACTTCAAGAAAAGAGAGTTTAACATGTTAGACCCTATCTTTAAAAAAAAAAAGCAAATTTTAAAAGAATTACGAATAGTTTGTAGATTTTAAAAAGTGTTAAAATTACTATGTTACAGCGAAATATGCGTCTCTGGCAATGTCACTCCCAACTCTAGTCAATCTCGAAAGCTCGCGTGAAATCACACAGAACCTAGCGATATTTTGCTGGCATGCGAGAAAGTAAATTTGGGAAGAGGATGAACTTCGCCAGCAGTGCCTTTGTAGTTAAATTTGAAAATTATTGGAAATGAAAAAGTATGCCAAAGATCCGTATCTGTCTCTCCACCCTTTAGCAAATAACTACGAAATGTTAATGTTTGTTACAATCTGTCGTCCGTGCAACATCTCGTTTGTCGTCGCAACATTGTTGGAGATCATTCCTAAAACCAAAACAAGACATTCTGCTCAAGGCCTGCACTCAGTCTGTGCCAGTTTATCATTTTAGCATATCCACGACACTGGCTTTCCTCAGCTTCTGGAACCTTAAATACTGATGTGACCGAAGATTTCTGGGTGCAAGAGTGCTTGCAATCACAACCGGCTGTGGGCGTATGATATCTGTTTTGAAAATTCTAGACTGTACATGAACGACATGAAAAAATATCTTTCGTAAAGATAGCTAATGGTGAAAAGTGCTGGTGGTCGTAGTACTAGAAATAGTTGTAGTAGTGGTGGCTGTGGTTGGGTAGGCTGACTAACTGGATCAAAGATCCGTCCAAGAAAGACTTGGTGTTAGCTCCTCGTTCTCACTGATGTTGTAGTTGGGTGGAGATGGTCGGGTAGGAATTTAAGTTCCAGAAAGATCACAGCCACTCCTGGTTGTGTACTAAGCCTTTGCTGGTCTATCTCTTTATCGTCTCCACAGTATCGGTCACATTCATCCTCTTTTGCCTTCACTTCAGATGTGACGCAAGAATTTTGGATGCGAGAGTGTATGCCATCAGAGTTGGCTGACAGTGCATATTAGTAACATTCATTCTCTTTTGCTTTCACTTCAGATGTGACGCAAGAATTTTGGGTGCGAGAGTGTATGCTATCAGAGTTGGCGACAGTGCATAATATCTAGTTCGGAAATTTTAGATTACACAAGTAAATTTTAAAAACATGTTTAATGATGATATGTATAATGAATAAATGTATAATTTGCCCCATCACTGGAATCAAGTGTACAAAGTAAATAGTTGAATCAAATCTGTTTGTTAGTGGGATAAACAGTGACAATGGGCGTGATGTTAGCTACATTCGAGCTAGCGGCTGCAGTTATTAAGCCGTTTGCAGACCGATCTGTGTGAGGAAGAAAGGAGCGAATCCTAGGTAAGGGGATGTCTAATTGTCTCTCACCGAATGCTCGACTGGACAGTGATAATAGCCATCTGGCTTTTGAAGTAAGGGGTTCGGACCTTCAGAAATGACCGATTTTTAATTCTGTACGGACAATCTTTATGTCTGGTCAAAATGTTCCTTCGTTGTGTTGAGTGGCAGGACATGGTTTTATCACACCAAAATATTTTACTACGAATTTATACCATCCCTAAATATTGCGAGTCGAGTGCAATGATTGGACAATCATCATATCGCTCCAAATATGTGTCTTCATTGTGATGAATGGTTGAACAAAATTGATTAAATCCCTTAGTATTTTTCAATAGTGACTGATTGGACCAACAGCATCCCACAACATTTCCTGATTAATTGAATAAAATGGAAAAACATTATGCATACGAAATTACTGTTCAGTTGAGTTATAGGCAGCCATTTTGTCCCACCACAACAGGGCCGTAACTAGCTATTTTTGCGCCCGAGGCAAGAATATGAAATTGCGCCCTCCCGCAGAGTAATTTTCATAAAATAAACATCTTTGAAAACCGATCTTCCCTTTTCTGCGCCCCCCTCAGATTTATGCGCCCGAGGCATGTGCCTCACTCGCCCCGCCCTTACTGCGTCACAATATAATTTCTCAACGTTTCCATCGTGAAGATCGTGACGTCACATATTAATCATTCCAAAATGTTTTCCCAGTGAATTAATGCGTACCACATTGTCTTATCACTGGGTTTAGTGATTGAACACATTCCAATGAACAAGAAACATTTTCTCTGGATGTGTGTTTAAGGAAACAATATATTTATGTTTATTCCAAGCTGCCTTGTTTAATTTGGTTTTGTCTTGAACTTATGTTCATCGATACGTATCAGTCCATGTTACAGTGTTACAGTAGTAGTGTTTGAACAGACATTATTATCAACTGACAGTACTTCCTCGAGTGCTTGCGTTGTTGGAAAATTAATATGGTCATGCCTGAGTGACTATGTTAGACAAATGTTGTATACAACATTCACAAAACATGATAGTTCCTTAGTATATTGTGAGTGTTTAGACAAACATAAACAAAACCGCATCTCATAAGAGTGTGAACGTCTGGACATGCACTATTGCTCCATAGTGTGGACGTACACTATTGCTCCATAAAGTGGACATACACTATTGTTCCATAGTGTAGACGTACACTATTACTCCTTAGTGTTTCTCATGAGGGTCGTTTGGCAGAACAGTTACTATAGTATTCCATAATGCTTTAACAGTAAAATTGCTATTGAAATGAATTATTACAATCACTCTACAATTTCCCTTTAATCAAATGACAGTGAATGGACACACATTTTATTACTCTTCATTATTTCATCAAATGAAAAACGGAGTAAGGTCAATAATTTGATCATTCTAAAAGCTGTCCGCTGTGCAAAGACTGCATTTGCTTAATGATATCGTCCTATAGGTTTCCATTAATGAAATGACTAATTGCGAGTCATTGCAATATTATTACTCAATGTTCCGTCAGGGAAATAATGATTGCTGACAATCATTATATCATTCCATAAATTTCCATCAATGAAATGGCTAATTACGAATCATTATAATATTATTTCGTCAGGGAAATAATGGTAATTGCGAGTCACTGCAGTATTATAACTCAATGTTCCATCATTGTTGACAATCGTTATATCGTTCCACGGTTTTTAAAAACGCAATTGATGATTTCTGACAATCATTTTATCTTTTTTTCCTTAATGATTATTTAATAACTGATTAAACAGGCTTTCTTGCTTTCCTCCGTATCTGCCCTTCCTCTCTTTTCTTCATTCCTTATATTCCCTTTCTTCCTCTCTTTTCTTCATTCCATATATTCCTTTCTTCCTATCATTATGTTCCTTTCTTCCTATCTTTTCTTCATTCCTTATATTCCTCTCTACCTTCCCCATTCTTCCTGCATTCGAGTGTCGTATGTTTTGGAAAAGCAGTTCAACAAACATCCAAAGCTCTTTGGAACATTACGTGGGTCATTCGAATGAAAGTTTTATAAGATTGTGGGGTCTTCTGCTGTCGGCTCGTTCAGGTAGTTTGCGTATACCTACCGTACTGATCCCTCCGTGGGATTCATCCTCTGACCCAACAAGACCTTTTTTCTCCCCCCTTCCCCCGACTAATTTTGTTGATTGTCTACGGATTCAGCCGATGCATCTAAAACAATATCTTCAATTTCACTATCGCTTTCACTGAATTCTGTAACGTCCAAGTAAGCAGCCATTTTGCATTATCGTATCACGTGACATTGCTATAAATGACATGGAGAGGGGCTAAGTATATGTGGCTTGGAAGTGTGTTTGACCTTGTTTTATCGAGTGCATATACACCAGAAAACGGTATTTTACGTGATATGTTTTCATAGACTATGTTAAGAGCGTTTGCCTTACCGTGTGAGGAGGCCTTTAAGCCTAATTTTTCGGTACATAGTAAATAAACAAATGTCTGGAGGGAGTTAGAAGAACAGATGAGAAAGATTTATATCTAACAAAAACTGAAAAAAATTGACATATGAAAAGTTATAAAAATGTAATAATTTTTTGCTCAAGAATGATGTAATTTAATCTTAGTTTAGAGAAACAGTTCTCGCTTAAATCATACTGTACAAGGCGGATCTGAGTGGGATACGTTGCTCCTGAATGTTCACGCAGATTTGTTTGATTTGCAAACTAAATTACCTAAGAAGAAAATGTAACGGAGAGACAATAATTAAACAAGTACATTAAACTAAAAACAACATATGCACATACACACACATATATATATATATATATTAGCACATATACACAAACATATATACACATATATACATATACACACATATATACACACACACACATATATATATATATATATATATATATACACACACCGCACTGATTACTGCATTACACTATACACAGCAACCAAAGCGTGTTATATTTTATACTTTTTTAATTTTCCCCCAAAACGTGCCATATTATAATTTTTTAATTTCCCCATGCGACTGTCGTTGGACCATGTGATCTTGAATTTTTTATTCGTGTCTTTAATCACAAAATGTCATGTTGGCGGACATATTAAAGTTGTCCTAATCCCCCTAAACAGGCGGTTTTATCGTCACCTAAGTTCCCACCCACCCATCGACTCCTAGACTGTAACAAGGATTCCGTAGAGTTGTTGCGGTTGTTTCCATTTAAAAAAAAAATGTTTTCGTTTCCATTGCGATGTTGTGGTTGTTTCCATTTTTAAAGTTTTCACTTCCATTGCGTTGATGTGGTTGTCTTTTTTCTCTTCATGTTTTCATTTCCATTGCGTTATTGTGGTTGTTTTCTTTTCTCATAAGTTCGTTTCATTGCGTTGTTGTGGTTGTTTTCTTTAATGTTTTCGTTTCCATTGTGTTGTTGTGGTTGCTTTTTTTTTTTAATGTTTTCCTTTCCATTGCGTTGAGGTAGTCTTTTTAATGTTTTCGTTTCCATTGCGTTGAGGTAGTCTTTTTAATGTTTTCGTTTCCATTGTGTTGTGGTTGTTTTCTTTGTTTATCTTGTATTTGTTAGGAACGAGTATGCTATCTTTATAGAAAGATTTACAGTCTGAGGTCTGTCATTCTTGCTTCTTTAAAATTTAAAGGCCGCGATATATAACGAGAGCTATTATTTGCATTGAGACACATATAGGGTCAGAGGTTATGTCCCGAAATGCCGTCGACTGATATTTTATTTTGTCAATTTATTTCTGTGTTTGGCTTAGCAGTTGTTGAGTAAACGAAAGAAGCGAGAGTGCTTCCGCACTCAGCGATGTTACGTAAAATATAACCAGCAGAGCAGAGCACTCGTACTGACGGCACGTGGTGACGTCCCTTTGTGCGTCATTGTTGAGGTCAGTACAGTTTGGCGTCTAGGTTGCAATGCGAGTTTGAGCTAAAGCAGGCATGCACGACTTTATTGAGCGTCACGGGACACGTCTGACTGAATACGCTCTTCATTCTCTTGCTGCAAGTTACACCATGAGCATTAGAAGGAAATGGCCAATCCAGAAATAGGCCTGTAAGGCTTTCAAGATTTTAATGGCCAGAAACCTGCTACGCCCCTCGCTTTTGTGAAATATAGCTTATTTCTTTGTTGAAATGAAACTCGTTAATTCTGATTTTGATAACAGCGGTTTCAATACAGACAATTTGCTTTGGAATCAAATTATTTTCCTCCTTTGTAAGCATTTCTTGCGGCAATTAATGAACGAATCAAACGAACAACCAAAATAAGCTGTCATTCCAAATTAATAGGTCACTGATTTCAGTATGGTTGACTGACTTTGCAAACATTTATTTTGGTGTGCATGATTTGTATATATTCCAATTCCTAGCAGCAACCTTCATTCCAGAACAGGAGATCAGTGTGTTGCGGACGGATGTCTCGCGTTCGAATCAGTGATATGAGTTGTATGTATTTCTTGCGGCAATTCATTATTCCAGATCTAGAGATCAGAGGTTTCCGAAAGGGTCTAGAACTGCGAAAGGGCGATAAGTTACCGTGCACCGGAAGAATCTCTTCTTGCGCGGAACATCCACTCTGATAACGTTCACAACTGAACAATCCCCCTATTGGCTAGCAAACGTTTTGGAACACAACGCATGAGCTGCGATTGCCGGAGTTCGGATTTCCTGTAGTACTGTTTGTTCTCAAGGGGCGCAACTCCTATGTGCAACAGACGAAGCTATTAAAATATCACTATACAAAGTGGAAAGATTGAAGACAGCAAAAGCTGACATGGTGTTTATGTTTGTCAAATTAGATGGTGGGGTGGGGATGGGGGGGAGGAAAATAAAATAACTACTAAGAGTGAATGGTTGCCACTGAATAATTGTCAGATAGTCTCCGTGTTGGTGTTAAATTACGACGATTTCTGCTCACAACTTTCATGCAAGAATACTCAAGTTTAATCACAAGCGTTGCAGGAATGTCAACAGTGAAACGCGAGACGGGTTAGCGCGCATTTAAAACTGAATGCTCTCCCTTCACTCTTCCACAGGCAGAACAGTTGTTCCTGTGTCCACGAAGCGCTTCGCCTCCTCAAGGTCAACGAGGGCACGCGCACAAAAGGAAAAAGAAAATCTGCTAGACAGGCAGTCGCCCGGCACGGAAAATCAGGATTGTCTTAAGTACACTGAGAGATATTCGTTTCATAGACAGCTCTTAATCGGCTAGGGTACTGTAGTTATGGTAGCTTAGTGAGTTTCTTAACTGTTACGGTCGCAGTTAGCGCCATGGACTGTGGGTCGCTTGGCTTTTCATCGCGCTCTCCATACAAGAAATACCTTGCCCACAGTTTTAAAGCGCAGTTTTAAAAATGTACCTTCCATCTTTTCATAGCTAAGTACTCTGACGTAAATAAGTTTTCGTAATTATCCATACGGCCTATTGTGATTCAGTGGCATAATGCGTCCTACGAATTGTCTCTTTAAAAGAGAAGGTAATATATTGAGAATTATACAAAACAGAAAAAGACACATATTGAGGATTTGGCAATGTAAAGACCGACATTAATCGTGAATACTAAAAGAGAGTGAGAGTGAGAGAGTGTGGTGGGGGGGAATAGGTGGGAAAATTATTGAGAATCGCATAATATAAAGAGAAAATTTATTGCGAGTAGTGCTAAACCGAAAGGGAAGCATATTGAGAATTGCACAAAATACATGAAACATATTGAGAATTGCACAAAATACAAAAAGAAACACATTGAGAATTGCACAAAATACATGAAACATATTGAGAATTGCACAAAATACAAAAAGAAACACATTGAGAATTGCACAAAATACAGAAGGAAACATTGAGAATTGCACAAAATACAGAAGGAAACATACTGAGAATTGCACAAAATACAGAAGGAAACACATTGAGAATTGCACAAAATACAAAAAGAAACATATTTAGAATTGCACAAAATACAGAAGGAAACACATTGAGAATTGCACAAAATACAGAAGGAAACATATTGAGAATTGCACAAAATACAGAAGGAAACATATTGAAAATTGTCCCAAAATATGAGGAAAACATACTGAATTGTACGATTAGCATCTGCTGCTGATTTAGACCATCTTGAGTGCCTCCCATTGATTTCTACTGACTTCGTAGTGCCTCCCAGTAGCTTCGATTGATTTCTTAATGCCTCTAGTCGATTTCGACTGATTTCTTAATACCTCTAGTCGAATTCGACTGATTTTTTAACGCCTCTAATCAATTTCGACTGATTTCTTAATACCTCTAGTCTATTTCGGCTGACTTCGTAATGCCTCTAATCGATTTCGACTTACTTCTTGGAATTCCTGTTGATTACAACTCACGCCTTAGAGTTCCTGTTGCTTTCGACTCACTTTTTAGTCTCCAGTTAATTGTTGCCTAATTTCTTGGTACCATTTGTAGATTTCGATCTCTAATGCCTGAAATTGATTCTGATGGACTTCCACATGCCTGCTGTTGTTTTCGACCGACTTCGTCATTAAAGGGGTAGAAAAATCGGATTGGGCTATACAAAAATCGGCCACGTGAGTTCCTTTGACATAGAATGTATTAAGGGAGTGATGCCCTTTTAGCTGGAGATTTTATCAGGAAAGGGTGAGGGAGGACTTGAAACATAAGCTCAAGCAATCGCAAACATTATTGCATGACCTCAGTCTGGTGGTCTGACATAGAGGGAGCGGGGCAAAAACTGACATTTTGACTTCTCCATGACGGGCGAAAGTTTGATGCATATCAAGGCCTGTCAGGCAGTGCGTAGTTCTCGCGAGAATACGAGGGACGCGTCCTTTCACACCACACTGGATAAGATTATTATTATTATCCTTTCGGATTCTTAGGATAATGAAGAGTTAAAACAAATTATCGTAGCAAAAATGTGTACCACTCCTATGCTCATTCAACCTAAAAACAACTACAAGTGCAAACAGCATAAAAATAACACCGGGAATAAAAATAAACGTAAACAAATACTAGTAACACTAGGAGTAAGAATAAACGTAAACAAATACTAGTAACACTAGGAGTAAGAATAAACGTAAACAATAATAGTAACTCTAGGAGTAAGAATAAACGTAAACAAATACTAGTAACACTAGGAGTAAGAATAAACGTAAACAATAATAGTAACTCTAGGAGTAAGAATAAACGTAAACAATAATAGTAACTCTAGGAGTAAGAATAAACGTAAACAAATACTAGTAACACTAGGAGTAAGAATAAACGTAAACAATAATAGTAACTCTAGGAGTAAGAATAAACGTAAACAAATACTAGTAACTGTCACAAAACGGGTGGCTCGTTACAAGCCGACCCCGAGCTGAAGTTAGAGATGCAAGGGGTGAAGTCTATTTTTTGGCCTGCTCCGGTGCACCTCCAAGAAAAGCCCGTGACGTGTGCCAGTACTACGTCGCGTCAAGTTGTTACATAGACACACATGACACACACCATTGATGTTTGGGTGGGGCCCGATTTATTAGTGTCATGCCAAGGAACGTTTTATTGGCGGTGTGTGTTGTGAGTGTGTATCATAAATGTGAATAAATGGACGAACAGACGAACGGTGCAAAACAATAGTACAAATTCTTTCGTCCCTCTCAAAAATTATGAATAACAAGAGAGTTGAAAGATGTTTAAATCAGGTTATTTATTCCCGATTTAAAAGGGGCACTACTCTTTCGCACAGTGATTAATCATTCATTCAACTTTCCAATGTCATACACTCTGTGGGAAATAAGGGGAGATGAAAATGATGAAATTCAAAATATAAAATAAAGATTAATTACACAATTCTTATGCGGCAAATGGGGCCGCTTTAACAATAGTTCACATGTAAAATAAGCATTACTTTTAACATTAGAGTTCTTATTTTGCAAACGATATAATAGTGTTCATTTTCTTAAGAGTCCTAGACTTAAGTATGTGCGCGTTAGCCGTGCTAATGATTACTCACTATTAATGTCAGAGTTCCAAGGAGATGACGTAATCTCACACGTCACTTATAAGCGGCACTTCAAAGTGAAGACGGGACGCAATTGAGGCGTCGCATTACAGGTGAAGATTCTGCAGAATCTAGGCACCACTTTCAGATTATCACTGGGGAGAAATCTGAAATTTAGCTGACTGTTGTCAGCCTCGATAATTATCGTTGTACCGGTTGTCGTGGAAACGGACACCCCAACGACGTTTAGCATTATCGGGTGGAGTCGTCCAGTGGGATGTGTCGTCGCATTACATTGAGTGTAGAAATCCGGATGTCTGTAAGAAATCTCGGTGCTAGCCTCTCAATTAGCGGGATAGACTGCCAAACGAACTCAGACAGGGGGAAGACAAAATTGGTCCCTCGTGTCGTTAACTGCATACAACCAGCGTCGCATGCATCGGGTTTTCTTTGACAGCGAACTTTCCACTTTGCCAAAAGTTATACTGAGTAATTTTGCCTCGTTACTCAATATATGGCATCAGACGGATGGAAAACGGATGGAAAGAGATTATTGCAGCTTTCCTTTATGAAATCTCTGTACATGAGATAATTCATACGTGAAGTTAGACTGGCTTCAGACGAATCGACGTTTTCAACATTGAGAGTAAAATCTTCATTTTGTCCCTTATATAGCTTTCACTGAAGGTTTCCAAAACTTCCAGAAGCTATGTCCTGTGACATGATTTTTGCCTTGGATATATAGTGGTAATCGTGATGCATGCTTTTCTGTGGTCAATTGTAATGCGCACTGGCCATTTCTCTCGTCAACAACACGTGACTCGTAGTGCGCAGTTGTCCCAATTTATTTAATATACATATCCTTCATAAACTAATACATATATTCAATATGATAATTAACACACACTGCGTCACGAACGTCTGTCTACTAAAGAGATCTTAGATGACCGATACTGGAGTTTTCATGCTACATATGAAAATAACAAAACTCGGGTTGCTTCAACTAGTTTTGTTAACGGTTTTTAAAAATGAAATAAAATATAATTTCTGTCCCTCATTTCCTGTGACAGTAACACTAGGAGTAAGAATAAACGTAAACAATAATAGTAACTCTAGGAGTAAGAGTAAACTTAAACAAATACTGGTAACACCAGGAGTAAGAATAAATGTAAACAAATACTAGTAACACCATGCTGACGAGAGGTATTGAATGAATAACCACGAAGGATTAACGGATAGAACTAGGTCATTGACAAGAGGTACTAAGTAAAAATGAAGGATTAATGGCAAGAGACCTAAGCAATGAGAAAGACCGTAGTCTGGTGATTTCTAAGATATAATACAGAAGTCTGATTTAATATCAGAAAAGGATTCACAGTAACGTATGCTATCACTCGTCAACAATTCATTAAACAATCACGTCACACAGCACTCAATTCAGACTGCGAATCTCTGTCTCTTCATTGAAGAAATTTGCTTCCACTTGAGCGCTTGAGGTTCAGAGCAGTTTTATTCCAGTAGTCTACTCTAGAAGACCAGACAATTCTTGGAATCTAAAAAAGTTGTACATATATTGTAATGACTTAATCTTTTGTGTACTGTAATTGAAGGTCAATATATTTTCTTTTTAGATTGGCAGTGTGGACGTATTTCTAATTAATATTGACTATGCACTATTTAGAAAGACATGTTTTATGATCTGATGTTATTAATTCGTTGGGGGAGAGAGAGAAGTATGAATGATGACTATATTTCCTTCATAGATGCTGGAGTAAATAATGTTGATAAAGTGATTCACTGTTAATTTAAATTATAATTTTGTTCTGAGATTTAGCAGGCGTAAATATCTGTTGCAGGAACTTCTAGATTTCTTCTGGAAACTACAGTTCTAGCTTTTGTGTACTACTTTTCAAGCCGGAAATCCCAAGGTTTTGATGAACCATTTCCCAATCTTTTTATAGCCGTTCCATGCAGAACAAACCTTGCTTTGTGCAAGTCACATTTGGGTGTGAGTGATCTTGAAGATAGTTGATGTGTAGCCAGGAGAATGAGATGAAGGAAGAAGAGAGATGGGGTGGGGTGGGTGTAGGAAGAATAATGTAAAGACCTCACTGTTGAAGCAACTACACTCTGAGTGATTTGTCGACGACACCATGTATAAGAAGACTGCTGCAATTTCTAATCCAGATATTTTTGTTTTACTCCATTGTGGTTATAACAAGTCTAGCGAACATTTGATATCTTACCAATTAAAAGAATATACAGTTTCGCCGGTCAGCTAATTTTATATACTGTTTACGAGCGAGCGAGCGAGCGAGCGAGAGAAACTCTAAGCCAGTAGTCCCCAAACTTTTTACAGCTAAGAGCATTTTCAAATCTTCATAAGAGTATGGCTGACGTCAACAATTTTTCTAATCTTAGACATTAAATAATACACAAAACATCATTTAAAGAGGCAACTTTACACTTTATGACGCCAACGCCACTTCGTTAATGGATATTATTATTATTAATTAATTAATCATCCAAAACTATTTACAAGTGGTGAGAAGCTTAATTTATTTAATTTAATGATCCTCCAGCAGACACCACTTGTCTCTCTCACTTGGCGGATATTTAGGCGCTGTAAACGTTTTCTCTCTTTCTCCACATTAAGATAACATTTACCATCACACAATATTTTGTGGGTGGAAAATTTCTTACTAAAGGAGAAGACAAATCCGTCTTTAATCTATATTTAGCGAGTCCCAGCCGCCCACTTTCTTCTCCAACATAAGATTATAAATGTGTTTAAGAAGGTCAATAATTAAATCAACAATCAAATATACTGTGACAAAGTAATTTGCCCATCCCTATTTTTAACTTTAATTGTTATTTAAGTAGCTAAATTGTCAGAGTGACCCAACCTTCGGCACTCCTTATAGTGTTATTATGAAAGTGTTATGAGTCTGAAGTAAACAGAATCAGGCAAGAATATTCTAGATTTGCTGACCTTGTTGAAAGTTGCTAAATTGTCAGAGTGACCCAACTTTGGGCACCCCTTATGGTGTTATTTTGAAAGTATATGAGTCTGAAGTAAACAGCATAAGGCAAGAATATTCTAGATTTGCTGACCTTGTGGAAACTGAGTGAGCAGTATTTTTATTATCCAATGATTATGATTTATGAGAACAAGACTAGCTAACAGGCTGAGTTTAAGGAGTTTATTTGCAGTAGAGAATTTTGCTGTCAATTTTGAATTTGAAGACAAAGAGAGACATCCAGCTTGAAGGCAGTTGTTAGCTTGAGTGGTGATTTTAAACTGGCTGATTGAGAGAGAGTGGACTTGGAAACATTTCATATATTTTCTATTGATATGTTAACATTTCATATATTTTCTATTGATATGTTAACATTTCATATATTTTCTATTGATATGTTATACTTGTGTTATGTAAAGATGCACTATGTAAGTTGATTTATTTACTACAAATGTTGGAACTAAGCTGCGCCCATGTGGTGTATTAATATGTGACATTTTTTGATACATTCTATTTATTTTACCACATGTGCATGAAGATAATGAATACCATTTAAGGAATTGTAGAAAGTTTGAGAATGGAGTGTCAGATAGAATGGAGTTATATGGCAATGAATAAGAAACTTACGCTTGCTCCTTGATTGTATGTTGCAGTCAGCAAGCAGCCTTCTGATTTCTTCTTCTTTTGTTTGTGGTTGAGTCTCAGTCTGAGTGTGAGTTCAACCTTGAGCTGTGAGTCTCAAGTTCAACTTTCAAGTTCCTAGCTACCCTTTGTTTGTTCACTGGTTGTGACTTGAGGACCGGGAAAGAGCATATGCGGAGTGTGGATATTTTGACACTGCGATGTGATTGAAAAGGTCAGTGAAAAGACTGTGGAAGCTGTACTTAATCCAGGTTATATGAATTTTATAATAACCTATTCTAATAACTCCATTTCTATTCCCTGATAGGACTAACCTGCAATTTGTTTTGACTCTATTGTTGAACTATAATTAGCAGTAATTTTATTATATATGTAGAGAGACTAAACTATAATTACCCAAACATGGGTTCATGGAATATTGATGTCAAATTATCTGTTTCATTGTAATTGTCATTTGTATAGTTGATTATGTCTTTTAATAAATTTATTGTTAAATTTATTGACCTTCTTATGCACATTGATATTTGATATTCTTATGTTGGAGAAGAAAGTGTGTGTGTGTGTGTGTGTGGGGGGGGGGCTAGCTAAATATAGATTAAAGTCGGATTTGTCTTCTCTTAGTAAGAAGTTTTCCACCTGCAGAAACCATATGTGACTGTAAACGTTTTAAGTGGAGTTGTGAAAATGTTTACAATGCCAAAATATCCACCAAGTGAGAGATGAGTGATGTCTATTGGAGGATCATTAATAAAATAAATTTAATATTCTCATCACTTGAAATTACTTATGAAAGATTAATTAAAAATAATAATTATCTTCATTAACTAAGTGGTGTATGTGGCACATACACATATGACAAGTACAATGAAATAGATTACTTTTGACATCAATATTTCCATGAAACCATGTTTGAATAAGTTCCTTACTACACAGTATATATTCTAAAATACAATTCAACAATAAAACAATCATCACAAATTGCAGGATAATTCCTTTGAGAGAACAGAAAAGGAGTAATTAGAGATAAGTGATAATAGTTATTTTTTTTTTTACATAACCTGAATTAAACATGGTCTCAGTCTTTCAGTGCCTTGCAGCAGTATCACAAGTTTTTGTCCACGTCAACACGTGTGTCTCTCCACACATCAAAAACGTTGATGCATTATTATTATCTCAAAGCTAACTTGAGCACCTCTTCTTTGTTGCACTTCCTTCAAGCAGAAGAACAATTATAGCAATATCTGGTAACTTCTCTGGGCCAGAAATTGTTCATGTAATCAGCATATCTTGCCACCATACATCAAAGTGTCTTCACACTTGCACACCTCTCCCTGCCTTTATCACAGTGGGTCGTAATGGTTTAAATAGTAACCAATATTCAAATCACACAAGAAAGGTTAGTAGAAAATAGAAAAGGCTGCTTGCCTTAAAAAATATAATCAAGGAGCAATGCTAAGTTTCCAGTTTATTGCTTTATAACTCAATTCTTTCTTACATTCCATTCTCAACTTAACAATTTCCTGCAACGCTATTTATTAGACCAAATACATGCACACAGCATAATAAATACAGCATATCAAAACAATGTCAAGTATCTAGCACACTGTATATGAGCAGTTCAAAATTTTGTAGAAATAATAGTCTACTCACATAATACATCTTATTTAAACACACGTATAATATATCAATTGCAAAATGCATGAAATATTTCTAAGTCCATTTTCTCTCAACCAGTCATTTAACTCACGATTAAGCTAATGGTCACCTTTCAAGACTGGACTTCTTTGCCACTTCAAATGCAAGTGATCAGACAATAGATTTCTCTACAATAGGTAAACTTTTAGATCTCAGCCCATTGGCTGGTCTCTTTCTCATAAATCACAGCCATTGGATAATAAAAACTACTCACCCATGGGATGGTTTACATTACATCAGTAATTTCTAGCATATTCTCAACTCAATGTTCATCATCGCAAATACAGCTTGGAAGCTCTGTATTTTGACGTATTGTGTTCATCATCGCAGAACTTCACATAGAAAAGTGGAATCGAAATAAGATGTTATCTCGTACTTTTATTTTTCTTTTAAAGGCGGGGAACCCATTTATTTCAACTAGATTCCTGGTTTAGGCAGACTAGGCCTTAACGAAGGCTGGAATTGATTATTAACATACATATAATGAATACACGATTCATATCGCCCTAAGTAATATCTATTATGTAAAACCTTCCCCTTTTAATAACATTCATTTCACTCTGTGACGTCCTACATGCCAGTATATTGAGTTCACTTTGTGACGTCCTACATGTCAGTATGGTGAGCTCACCTTGCGACACGTACGTCAGTAGAGAGTTCACCTTGTGACGTCAGTCGTGTCAGTAAATTGAGTTCACCATACGACACTTTGGGTCTGTGGCAATGAGTTCATCTTACAACCGCATACGTTTCTTTACAACCAATCTCTCCTTAATATAATCGCACACATAAATTTAGCATAATTAGTTTGCACGTTATCAAATGGCGCATATAATCAATTCTTGCGAGGCCATAAAACGGCCCTATTCACTTGTCACGAACGTAAAGTCTCCTAGGGTAAAAATAAAGCAGGTGAAGTAGGGCCTCGTGACGTGCACGGCTAGTCACTCTGCTTATACTGTTCAGTAGGAAAGTATACTATTCTCAAGTCTTTTTCACGCTCCAGATACTCTTTGGACGGCTGACGTCGTTTATTGATGTCGAACTAAGCTTAGGTGACAAGGGCGTGCTTGTACTAAGGCGCGCGACCTCGTAATAATAATTTCACAGCATCTGATCTTGACGCGCTAGAGGCACAGTCTTAAAATTTTAACAGCTGCATGCTATATCGTGCAACCCCTACCCGCGATGAGTCGGGTGAGTGTCAAGTCTGATGCCATCGTAGGATAAAAATATCGGTCACAAGATCTTTGAAGGGTGTGTGTGTGTGTGTGTGTGTGTGTGGAATAAAACAAAAACTTTTTCTGACATTGCAGGGTTGGCGAAGATATAGAACATTTCGTTTTTGTGCTGACCGTTTCGAAAATGTAAATAATACTGACGATTTGACGTCATCCTCTTAGGGTTTGCTTATGCAAGCAACAATTACTGGTTATTTGCTTACGCCTGTTTGGTTGATTATTTTAGTCCTTAGGAATGATTTTTTTTTTATATAAATCGTGATCGAGTTTATATCTCCATCAAGCTAAATTATATTCGTTTTATGAAAAGTCATTCGCTCTCTATCTCTGTCTGTATGTCTGTCTGTCTCTTTAACTGGTTAAAATGTGGACAAGACTTCTGGCGGGTATGTCTTCTTGCTGAAGTATATTCAGTACTATTTTTTTGTTGTTGTTGCAAAGCTGTATTGTCGATCTTTATGTCTCAAAACAGAGCAGAAATGTCAAAGTTGCCGTTAAGTTGGAATTATTTTCTTACATCGCTTTCCTTTGATAATAAATAATACATACGACAAGTTTAGCGGTCTTTTATTATGATACAACACCATGCTTACAGAGGTAGGTTATCATCACGTTGGAGGGAATTTCTGCTTGAGTTGTTCCGAATACACACACCACCTCCCTGCAACACTTGTCTTCTGCTCCGAATGTATGTTAATTTGTATGATTATCTGTATGTTAATTTGTATGATTATCTGTATGTTAATTTGTATGATTATTTGTATGCCTATCTGTAGGTTAATTTGTATGCTTATCTGTATCTGGCGGTAATTCATTGATTCGATGCACAGCTGTTGTAACACGAAATTTCTTTATCTCCATTGTTCTTAGGAATGTCACTGCAAATATCGCAAGTTACAAACATGTCGCAATCGTTAAGAATTGCAGATGGATGTGCCACCGGGAGACGAATCCCATCCGCAACCGCTGACGTCAGCTTCGCTAGCCGAACCAATGCATAGATTTCATAACGTCTGACCTGATTATAATCCGGACCCCCTCCATGATCACGTCACCACCTGTTACTTCAAGCAACATGCCGTTGTACGTAAGCATGACGTGCTTCACGATAGCGCATTATGTGACGTCAAACTGACTTTGGCCCAGCGATATTAACACTCTTTATGAAGGATATGAATACATCTCTTTACAAGTATATGAATACCATCTCGGGTTCAGTGAAGTATAATATTGCACCCTGGATGAGAAAGTAGGTCGATGAGGTTAGGTTGTGTTGGGGGGGGGGGAGGGGTGTTTCTCTTTGTGCCAAGCACGTAGGTATATTCAATATATTCAATTCTTTTCAAAGAACACAGAATGACGGCGTACACAACGCTGGCTGTCAAGATCATGCTGAGTAGTACGGTACATATCGTATTACACATACACCGCATTTCTCTCCCTTGAATTTCTCTAGTAAGCAAATTCAGATGGTAGTTCACCTCCGAAAATATGTAGAACTACGGTACTTACTACTGAAGCGTGAATTTTCTTTCTCGATCACTATATAGCTACATACCTTTCTGCTCTACAGACTGCTAGCTTTCTATCTCGATTGCTAATATAGACATGTGCCTTACCATGATGTGAGAGAGAGAGAGAGAGAGAGAGAGAGAGAGAGAGAGAGAGAGAGAGAGAGAGAGTTTGAATAAATATTGCTTTTAATGGTCTTATGTATTCGAAAAATATATCTAATAAATTGTCCACTATCTGCTTTTCACAGATCATTCTTTTTCTTTCTTTGCTTCTTTAAAATGATGTATCAATATATCCTTTGTGTTTGATCCTTATGTTGTAGCTGTGCGAATTATTTTTACACTTGGTTTAATACCTTTGTGCATGTAATATTCTGTCATTCATGCTGATTAATATCTGTCTGTCATTCGTGCTGATTAATATCTGTCTGTCATTCGTGCTGATTAACATCTGTCTGTCATTCATGTTAATTTATATTTGTCTGTCTTTCATGCTGATTAATATCTGTCTGTCATTCATGTTGATTCATATCTGTCTGTCATTCATGTTGATTCATATCTGTCTGTCATTAATGCTGATTAATATATATCTGTCAATAATGCTGATTAATATATGTCTGTCATACATGTTGATTAATATCTCTCATTCATCCTGATTAAAATATGTCTGGCATTTATGCGAATTAATACTTGTCTGACATTCATGTTGATTAATATATATATCTGTCATTCATCCTGGTTAATGTCAGTTTTGATGATTTCTTGCATGTATTTGTGCTAATGTAGGTTGGTCGGATACTTACGTGAAAATCTCATTGTCGAAATCCAGCCAAGCAGAATTTGCTTAATCCACAACTGCTTGTGTTCTGGTATCTGTATCGTCAGCTTGTGTTCTGATAGCTATATCGTCAGCTTGTGTTCTGGCATCTGTATCGTCAGCTTGTGTTCTGGTATCTGTATCGTCAGCTTGTGTTCTGATATCTGTATCGTCAGCTTGTGTTCTGGTATCTGTATCGTCAGCTTGTGTTCTGATATCTGTATCGTCAGCTTGTGTTCTGATAGCTGTGTCATCATCTTGTACAGTGTCGTATGTGCTTTCATCTTTTTTTTCTTTCTTTTCCTTAACCCCGTTCATTTCAAATGCCAGTTACACTTTGATCGATAGTAGAATCATTTATTTTCTTAAGCTAATTATTTCTGTATATGGTAATAGATAGGAGGCTGTTTGCTTCCCCTATATATTTATGTTTATTATCCTCATTAGACAGCTACTTTTAATTGTTTTACATAATATTAATTGTGGGGGGGGGTCTTTTCGTTTGTTTTATTTGTTTTGGGGTTTTTGGGGTGGTGGGGTGTTTGGCTGCTTTTGTTGTGTTAATAAGCTAATTATCTCTCTTGATGACCTGATGTAATTAGCTACTCAATTCTTCATTGAATTTGCAGGTTATATTTCATTTCATTTAAAATTTCACTCCATTGACGTCCTACACGTTGTGTTTGACGTCCTGAAACCAGTTGTGTTTGTTCTGCGACCTAGTCCTTCTCTCACCAACAACAATCCTCTGGGGTTTCTGTATTGTTCGTGCCTATCGGATGACAAGTACGGTCATCACTGGGATGACAAAGTACGGTCATCACTGGGATGACAAAGAGAACGAATGGGCAAGGCGCATATCCCTCATCAGAAGTAGGTTAATCAGTGCATGTTGCTTTAACCAGCTTTTGTCACCTAATCGATGTTAACTTAAATAATATATGTAAGTGATATATTCGTTAAACTGACAAAGTTCACCTAAATTTTATACACTGAAAATGCGACGATGCTTTTTCTTGAATAACCTGAAATGTCATTACCAGGCAGTCGAGAAGTTATAGAATGGTAGAGAAGAAATGTAGGTAATAACAGAACCAAAGCGTTGGAAGATCTAGAGTTAGAACTAACCACAAGGATCAAAGGTTATTAGTGTCACACACTAACAGTCAGAATCTATTTACAAGCGACCGAAAGTCGTATAAGAGATACACGCTGTGCCACACACACAGGAATGTACTGCCACACACACGGGAATGTACTGTCACACATACAAACACACACACACACACACACACACACACACACACACACACACAAATACACACGGGAATGTACTGTCTCACATACACACACAAATACACATGGGAATGTACTGTCACACACACACACAGGAATGTACTATTACACAAACACGGGAATTTACTGTCACACACACACACAGGAATGTATTATTACACAAACACGGGAATATACTGTCTCTCTCTCTCTCTCTCTCTCTCTCTCTCTCTCTCTCTCTCTCTCTCTCTCTCTCTCTCTCTCAATCACACACACACACGATCAATTTCTTATTGATTCACTAAATTAACAAGAAGAGTATTCTTTTCGCAAACATCACACACACACACACACACACACACACACACACACACACACACACACACACACACACACACACAGACACACACACACAGACACACACACACACAGGAATGTACTATTACACAAACACGGGAATATACTGTCTCTCTCTCTCTCTCTCTCTCTCTCTCTCTCTCTCTCTCAATCACACACACACACACGATCAATTTCTTATTGATTCACTAAATTAACAAGAAGAGTATTCTTTTCGCAAACATTACACACACACACACACACACACACACACACACACACACACACACACGAATACCACGTACATACATTTACTGTGCTGTACACCTTCATAGCCACCCACAGCCTCAGTGTATATGTTACGATCTGGAGTTTGGTTTTTAATATGATATCTTAGCCGTACGTCTAACACTCTGTTGATATTAGACTTAAACACAGTCACGTTTATCAGAGAATCTGTATGCCAACGACAGATCGGTGCCAAAAGATACACTAAACCCATTCCCCCATCCCCAGCACCCCTTTCTCTCCCTCCGCCTGTAACCAGTATCCGTGCACCGATATCTTGAACAAAGAAATATTACATGTAACATGAATTCGACTGTACAACCAGAAAGACGCGCCCATTTTCGTCGAAGAGTTCGGAGGTTGTCTGCCCTTTCTCAGAACAGAGATTGCGTGCATGATTGTACTAGTTTGTCCATTCAAAATCGGGGAATCTTCCTGGACTCGGAACGCGAACGGTTGCAGAAATTATCCCCAGCGTCATCAATAACAAACATTTTTTTTTAGTGAGTGTGTGTGTGTGTGTGTGAGAGAGAGAGAGAGAGAGAGAGAGAGAGAGAGAGAGAGAGGGTGAGACAGACAAGAAAACGTACCTGACTACGGACCAACGCGTCCAAACTGCAGCTAACATAATGCAAAAACTATTAATGCAACCCACGTGACAACTCAATTGACAACCCGATCAAAGTTCGATAACTAGCGAGAGAAAGCATCTGCACAAAGCAGATGTGCTGATGAATAAACTTTCGGGTTTATTGCTTTGAATGCGCCAACGGAAAAATTAAATTACTCTACAATGAATGTAACTGGCATAAGAACAGACTTAATTTTCAGCTTCTTGTCATCAGTGAGTTATTCACCCACATCGATATTCACAAATATTTGACTGATGTTATTGAGCATTGCAACGACATCACATTATGCCAGTGCTGAAGAACACCAGAAGAAGCAGCGACAGTAAATTCCTTTTCCTAAGTGTGAATGGGGTAATGAGATGGAGAGAAACGTGCGCTGTGGTAAGAGTGAGTGTATGTGTGCTAGTGGCGAGAAATGTATGCACACACAGAGTGTAACAGTAGCAGTAAACTGGTAAGTGCTCACTCATTTCAGAGCGGACGTCTGTTTCTAAGCCGTAGATGTCATCCGTGTTTGCAGAGTAATGGAAATGAATATAACGGACGTTGTTTAGCTTTGTTATTTATTGCCTTTAGCAAATATAAATTTAAAAGTATATTGATAAATGTATTGCACTTCGATTTTTTTTTTCAAATTTCAATTATCCGTATTGAAAAGGTATTACTTTTTCAGCAGAGAGGATGATTTCTCAAGATTTAACTTGCATCAAAACCATTAATATTGTGAGCGTGTGTGTGTGTGTGTGTGTGTGTGTGTGTGTGTGTGTGTGTGTGTGTGTGTGTGTGTGTGTGTGTGTGTGTGTGTGTGTGTGTGTGTGTGACCTTAACTAGTATCCGCTTTAGGGTGGAAAAAAAATTTCTACATTACTGAATAACCTATTTCTTTTGTCATGCTTAAGAGGCTTTTTGTACGAAAATGTTTAAAATGGAGAGAGGTTATTATTTTTGTTCTTTTGACTGAAATGAATTTAGTATTCAGTAGAATAGTATGTAATAAAATACAATGATTTCTTCTTGCTTCAACCAGCACGGAATTTGTCCAGGAAAAGGTCATTATAAAGGTAAAGTCATATGCTATAAAAGTTATATCGATTTTATGAACCTAATATTTAATTAGCTGCAGAACAATAGCTCTGGTAAAGATTAGCAAAACCACTCTATATCTCACCATTAATTAATTGAGCACACAAATGGTTAACCTCTCAGCGTAGCATATCCTGAATTTATCTCGCCTAGCCCAACAAAGTAACAATATTGTCTATAGTCTATACCAGGGACGGGCAACATACGGCCCGCGGGCCGGGTCCGGCCCGCGACGGGATTTTGACCGGCCCGCTGAGTGTTTCTGGCCGTACATGGTAATGTGGCCCGCCGCAATCTCCCACTACTTTCTTACTGCGTCGCAGTTAAGAGCGACTGTTAGTTATTCTTTGATTGTTTTCGGTTAGATTTAGAATTTACAATAAAATTTTTATCATGGATTTTGCCAAGAAAGTAAAGTTGACAGCGAGTATGCGCATTTAACAAAGATTGGATGCCTAAGTACTTTTTCACAGAAGTTGGCAAGAAAGCAGTATGTTTGCTGTGCAGTGAAAGTGTTGCCCTGTTGAAAGAGTACAACATTAGCCGCCATTATGTGATGAAACATGCAGGCTATGGCAGTACTTTATCAGCAGTGGAACGGCAAACAAAAGCAACAGAACTGAACAGAAAACTTGTAAAGCAGCAGAATGTATTCGGAAAAGCCAAAGTAGCCCAGAAAGCTGCTACTCATGCCAGCTTTGTAGTCGCATACAACATTGCTAAGCACAGTAAATCGTTCTGTGATGGTGAATTTGTCAAAATGTAGCTGATCAAGTCTGTCCAGAACACAGAAAGAAGTTTGAAGAAGTCAGTTTATCGAGAAGAACTGTGGCTCAACTCAGAAAATCAGAATGGCTGTCAGATCTGGTGTTTGCAGTTGATCTCTTTGAACATATGAATAAATTGAACACCAGACTTCAAGGGAAGGGCACTTTTGCTCTCGAAATGTACTCAACAGTGAAGGCATTCAAGGTGAAGCTAAAACTGTTTTCTCGCCAGCTCAGTCAGAATATCACAACACACTTTCCAACACTCGAAACTATGGCACCCCAGATGATGTCAACTGAGTACACCAATATGATATCTGCACTAGACAATGAATTTTCTCGTCGTTTTGCGGACTTCCAGAAACTTGCTGCTGAGTTTGATATCTTGTCATCACCGTTTACAACTGACTTTGAAAAGGCGTCAGATGCTCTACAGCTGGAACTGATTGATCTGCAGTGTGACTCTACCCTGAAAGAGAAATTCCAATCTGAAAGCATTGACACATTTTATGCGTCACTGAATGAGTCCAAGTTTGCCAACCTGAGATAGATGGCCATGAAACTACTTGTTCTGTTCGGGTCTACATACATTTCCGAACAAACATTTTCGACCATGAACATTAACAAGACAAAGCTGCGTTCCAATCTAACTGATGTTTACGTGCAGTCTTTACTGTGAATTTCTACGTCCGACATGCAGCCAGAGTTCAAACAACTTGTTGAAAACTTTGATCGACCACAGATGTCTCATTGACTTCAGCAGCTATTGAAGTACATTACGTTAAATTCATTAAATACTGTTTTTGGTCTCAATGCTTTAATGTTTACAAGTTTAAAGTTTACATTAAATACGATTTATTCCTTGCATAGGTGGATAAATACGCGATTAAGGTATTGATTTAGTAATCCGGCCCGCCAAGGGCTTCATTTTCTCATACCCGGCCCGCCGACTGAAGAAGTTGCCCACCCCTGGTCTATACGATCTTGAGGCGGAGGCAACTAAGCCAAAATTTATGCAGTTTTAGCAAGAACCTTTCAATGAGAAGAACTCAGTACTTCCCATCTATTCTCCCCCCACCCTTCCCTCCTTTGAAACTAGAGAAGGGAATAAACGTTATCATTTTATATGAAATTGCCAGAGCATATATCAGGCTATGATAGGGATTTGTGTGTCAGTGAACAAAAGAATTTAAATACAAGGGACTCTGTTAGTTTTTTCTTACTTCAGCCTTCATATATTTAATACTGATTATTTGAAGAGGGATATAAAAACACACTTGTTTCGTAAAGAACAATAGATAATTATGTGAAATATCTGCCTTCATGAAGATTGTGACAGGTATGTCTCAGTGATATGAAGTGCCCCTTAATATCGATTATCTTCCATCCCATAATATAATTCACTTCTTGATGTGGACTGGATTTCCAGTAGGGCGGTCTCCATACACAACCATTAAGCCAGTACGAATCATCATAGTACAAAGACATGCTTCAAAATGACATTGGCCAGACTTATCGACCCTTACCCATCAAGTGTATCCACATTCAAAGGTTCTCTTTTGTGCCCTTCTTCATATTTGATGTTTTACGCCCCCGCCGACCCCACCCTGCCCCCCTCCCCATGATAAATGAACCTCTTCTTTCCAAACATATAAGCCTCTCTCTCTCTCTCTCTCTCTCTCTCTCTCTCTCTCTCACATACACACACACACATATATATATATACACTTCATAATATATGGCATTTAATCAAAATATAATAACACAAACATGCAACATATAATTTTAAAATAAAATTCAACTTACCGGCTTGCTATAGAATGAAGTTCAGCTTGTGGCATCTAAATGATATGCAGTAGAGTTCTTTTCACTATTTACGAAATAATGTTACTGAAATATTATTACTACTGTCAACATAGACAATCAACACATTTTAACATCATGAAGCTCTCTGAAAATGACTAATTTACAATTTGTTACAGAATGAAGTAGAGTGGTAATCTATAAAATCTATCTATATATTACAGGAATGGTAGCTTGCAATCTTGTACCTGAATAGGTCAAAGGGTCTGCATATTTGAGTAAGAAGGAAGTGAGTCAGTAGAAAGCTACATAGTAAAAACTGCTGTCAAAAACATGCATTCTCACTTTAGGTGCTACTGAATTACTACACTGTTACAATCTGTAGAACACTGTGACAGCGAAGGCTTGCATGCTTTCATATTCACACTTTACAAGGTGACTGATATAACATGTCACAATATTATATAATGTAGTGATGTGATGCAATATAATGTAATATAATATAATAAACGTGTACAGCAGAAGTGATACCAGTTTGATGCCTTATGAGACAGTAGTACACGTTATAGATTCTTACAGTAAATAATTAAGTCTGTTAGAATCAACAACTAAACAAATCAACTTGTTTAAACAGATACAGCTGCATAATGACATAATGTTATTGAATTTATGGATAATTTTTTTTTAATGTCTGCTCATTTCAGACAAATTAAAACGCAGGAAATACTATAAATTATTCTAGAACAAAATACCTAAATGAAAAGTAGCCCTGGTGGATAAACTAGTAAACTGGAAACATTTTAAATAAGAAAATCTGAACTACCGTGATATGTGGTAGAGAAGGCAAGCTTTAACAATAATAACATAAAGCATAAAACAAAAAATAAATGCTTTTTCACACCTAGCTGAAAATAATTAGTTTAAAATTACAGCAATGAAAGATTTTAACGTACTTGTCTTTATCTCGTGATGGACTTTGAAATATTTCTTGCATTTTTGTTATTGATATGTTATATTTGTATATTATGTAGAGATGTATTTGTATTTTATGTAGAGATGTATATGAGTAGACTATAATTTCTACAAATGTTTGACTAAGATGATCCTATATGGTACGCTAAACACTTGACATCGTTTCAAGTGAATCTGTTGATAAAACTGATATGCTGTACTTTTTATGCTGTGTGCATGTATCGGGCTAAAAAGAACTGCTGCAGGAAACTGTAAGTTGAGACTTGAATGTAAGAAAGACTGGAGTTAGAAAGTTAGGAATAACTTGTGACATTTTTGCAAAAACATGCGAAAGACTATTGAGACAGCGCTTAAACCAGGTTTCGTAGAAACTATTATCGCTTATCTCTTATAACTCAATTTCTGTTCTCTGATAAGAATTATCCTGTGATTTATATTGACATTAAATTTCTTAATTGTGTTTTAGGATATAAGACTGTGTAGTATAGAAATGATTTGTAAGTGTGTTTGTGGAAATATTGATGTCAAGTAATCTTTTTCATTGCATTTGTCATATGTATATTTGATTATTAATTTAATAAATGTATTCTTAAATTTAATGACCTTCTTACACATATTGATAACACTATTTGGAGAAGAAAGTGGGTGGATGGGGGCTCTCTAAACATAGATTAAAGACGGATTTTTGTTCTCCTTTAATGTTGTGTAAGAGAGAAAACGTTTACAGCGCCCGCATATCCGCCAAGTGAGAGAGACGAGTGGTGTCTGCTGGAAAATTATTAATAATATAAATGAAGATTCTCATCACTTGTAATTAGTTATTGACAATAAATTAATAATAATCATAACATTAACTAGGTAGCGATGGTGTCATCTCTCTATATATATATATGTGTGTGTGTATGTGTGTGGGTGTGGGTGTGGGTGTATCTGTCTGCACGTGTGTGAATAACTAATATAAATAATAATAATTGTATAATAATATATTGTTTTCCATTACTAATATATATTTCCATATATTAGACTTGCCACAGCTCTAGCACAGTTTCAAGGAAACTAATTTTTAAAATAAATAGTTTAGGGTACCGTATAGCTACTACAGCACTTATTAAAACCCTTTCTCACTGACAGCCGAATTGATTCGACTTTATGCAAACACGCCCAATTTTTTTTATTTTTAAATTTCATTATAACATACTGACTCGAAAATAGAGGGAATAAAAGAAAGATAGTGACATCCGCAATTTATTATAGTCCAATTAAAATACCCGTAAGGCTCGTGGCATTACAAACAGAATCTAGTGGAATTTATAAAGTTACCGTTACCTCAGTTTCTGTGCAAAAGCTATTTATATCATGTTTACTCCAACAAAACAACAATGAATGTGTACTGAAGAAATCGCAGGTATATTAAATGACTTTACATGATTCGGGGTGCGATTAAATTCCTCCTAGAATAAGGGTGGATGAGGAGTAAGTTGGTTCACGGCAGATTGACAGCCCTACTTCAAGATTGTCCAATGTTGAACTTGGCACTCAAATTTTAAAACGCTTTTGTTGGGCTCCGAGAGCTAGAGGCAAGAACCATGAAGCTTGGGATCAGAGATCAGAGGTTAACCTCCTCCACGTTTCTGCAGACGCTTATTCATTTGTACCCACCCTTTGACCTGGTGGAAAGTTGGGTAGGTTGGCAGTAAATGTTGGTATGCACGCGTTCAAGTAGATTGCTTGAGACACGTTACTGCTTGCTGCAAGGATTGAGTGGTTTTAGTTTCACGCTCGCTTCTCTATTTTGCTGATTTCGCAGACAGGTGCATGCTCCGAAGGACAGATTTGTGTTCTGGGAGGTAGACATTCCGTATCATGAATGAAGAGAGTTTTTCTGGTGGATTTCAAGTGCATTCTCCCCCCCCCCCCCCCGGGGTGGTCTATTATCTGTTCGAATTTTAACTGCCAGTGATCATCAACATGCGCGGCCTGTCGTACACGCGAGGTGGGTGGGTGTGATTTATCGTTCTATACAACAGTCTGTATGTCAAACCCACCTACCCTTTGAGTCAGGGAACTGTTAAGGTACTAGTACTACCTAGAAAATGATGAAAAATCGATTGTTTTTGGTTGGTTTGCGACAATAGTATATTCTGGTAGCAAAATGTCCTAAGTTTAATGTGCACTTCGAATTATATCGCTAAGTCGCTTAGTTTTTGAGTTATTGGCATTCAAAGTGTATGCTTGTTGCCCCTTGAGTCAAAGAAAATGCCAACTTTTGAAGAAAATCAGCAATTTTCCCCCCGTACGCAAAATTACTTAAAATCGGTTGCTCTTGGTCGTTAATCAGAAGTGAGTAAATCCAGTGGATTAGTTAGGTCCGTCATTTATTCATAGCCACTTCCTTCTGATACAATACTTTCCTCAAACCTCTACTGACAGTCAGTCAGTTAATCAGGCAGGCAGACAATAACCAATCAACTACTCACTCTATAAATCAATCATTTAATCAATAAATCAGTCACTCGATTACGAACGTAATGTCTTACAGTAATAAGTATAATCATAGTTTAAAAGCCAGTAATTGTATGTGTCATACTTCAATATATTCCGTTTTTATTCATGCAATAAAAATTTTATTTGGACTTAGAATTGATTAAAAACCTAAAGACAAAGAGGAAAGAGGAAGAAAAAAAAAGAAAGAGACGATATAAAGGGAAGAAAGAAATGAATAAGATATGATTTTTCAACGGCAGTTCACTCACAGACGCGCGCACGCACGCATACACACACACGCAAACACACACACACACACACACACACACACACACACACACACACACACAGTGGCTATTGTTTGACTTGCTAAATTGAAACAAAACTACCATTTCATAAAACGTATATACAGTATAAAACAGTATATATTCTCTTGCTGATATTGTAAAGCCTCCTTGACAAGCTGTTGTGATATCTGGCAATGAGGACAGTCATAAAGTTATGTCGCTGACGAGAATTATTTCCCTTGATGTTAACTACATACATGCAAGATGGTTGTTTCTATTATTATTAATGTAGGGGGGCGCTTTCGGCTTCCGCCGCTTTCGCGCATGGTTGTTTCATTTCATCACGATGTTTATGTACTGCCAGTGATGCTGCTATTGCTACGACCGCACTGACCACTCGTTTCCTTGTCTCAAGGTCATTACAGAAACTACCACCACTTTATCCCGGTACATTGGTCAAAATTAGCGTGATTCGATCAATAGATGCTTCATAATTTTTTTCGATTTTCTTCTGGGGCTTCCCCCCCCCCCCCAGACATCCGGAGAGAATGACATTGACCTAGTTTGTTGTTTGTTTACCTTGCGTTTAGAGAATTTTATGTCGATAAGCACTGTTACTCAAATGCCTTTCAACATTTTATTCCTGTTTGCTGCGTTGTGATTTCGATTGCTGGGTTGTGACCTCGGTTGCGGGGTTGTGATTTCGGTTGCTGCGCATTTGGTGTACGTGGTGCTTGTACGTAACATCATACAGAATGTAAAAATATTTAATTTGAAGAATAATATGCATGTAATTTATTTACCCATTTACATTACTTTTTTTTTTCTCCCTCATTTCATTTCAGTCGTCCATTCAAAGTGAATGCAAAGCACGTTCCTCGATTGCTTGTGTGTTGTTTTTTTTTTCCGTCTGTCCGATGTGAACTTGATGAATCTGTATTCTAAGTAAACACGTGACTTCTAAAATTTCACGTGCGAAAAAAGTGCCGATGAGGGTATTTGTGAATATACATGTGAGTAGGAATCTGTACACACACACACACGCGCACGCATGCACGCACACACATGAGCCGTGTCCCTATTATGTTCTTCGAACATTCGTAAACTCGGGACAGTAGGCCAACAGTACCAGCATTTTCGTGTTCACTGGCGTGTTATTGTTGTGGTTTTGATCATCACGTGACTCGAATGCACAAGTATGTTAATGGGTGGCGGTTTGGAGATCGTGTGAAATAAAACTCAATGAAAGAAGTTCGTTGTGAGGCTCAGGAAGAAAGCGCTGGCTTAGTCATGGCAGAGTGCTTTTCCATTGATCTGACTAGTCGACCAAAAGATTATTAAAATCGACGAGGTGGAATTAGACCGCACAAGTAGGTGGTGGTCAGGTGGTTGAATGCATGCGACTGATTGAAAGGTTGGCTGTGTAGAGCTAGCTACCTGTGTGGCCGATGGGTGCATGGATAGTAGGTAAGTAGTGAAGAAATGGGCATAGTTGGGGTGGATGATATGTAGGTGGATGAATTGAAAGGAGGCTGACTATAAAAACTATAAAAGCTCACTGGCTGAAAAGCTGACTGGGTTGGCAATTGTATTGATGGCTGGGTGGACGGAAGGGTGAGGACCGGACGCTTGGAAGGGCTGACGGACAGAGGCTTGGAAAGGCTGGTGGATGGAAGCATGGAAGGGCTGATGGGTTGGGACACGGAAAGGCTGATGGAAGGGCGCACGGAAGGGTCGGTGGAAGGAGATTGGAAGGGTTGATAGTTGGAGGCATGGAAGGGCTCATGGATGGAGGCATGAAGGGGCTGGTTAACGGAGGCATGGACGGGTTGGTGGATGGAGGCATGGAAGGGCTGGTGGATGGAGGCATGGAAAGGTTAGTGGATGGAGGCATGGATGGGTTGGAAGATGGAGGCATGGAAAGGCTGGTGGATGGAGGCATGGAAAGGTTAGTGGATGGAGGCTAGACGACTGGTTGATGCATAGATTAATTGGTAGATGGAGAGATGGGTGGATTACTAGATAAGCTGATGGAAAGATAGACTGTTGGGAAGACAGAGAGGTGAACGAGCGGGAATCAGTGAAAGTTAAAAGATGGATAATGGAAAGATAGACAGATTTGTAAACCAGTGGATAGGAGACTAATAAGTCCATGGATTTGTGAATCAACAGACGGATGAGAGTATTGACTGTGAGATGGACGCAGTAGCGTAACTACCGCACCTGCAGTCCCCACAGTGCTTTGGGGGTTTTCAACAGAAAGGGTCCAATAATTTTTTTTCAAAACAAATTGTATTTGAAATTTGAAAAATGTGCACATAATCATATTTATGCAGGGCGCAATGCAAGCTGAATCTCTATGGAGCAGAAAGAGGGAGAGAATGTGTGCATGTGGTAAAGGGAATTTTAAGATTTTTTTCCAAGAGTGGTGGTTGAAGTTGTGGCATTCGAAGTTGCGTTACGGGATGGATGGATAGATGGAAGAAAAATGTTAATAATTAATTCTAACTGTAGTGATGAGCGAATGGATCTTTGGCTTATAACAAAAACTGCTACACACACACACACTCCCAAACAAACAACAACAAAAAACCCGAAAAACTATGAGACACAGACTAAGAGACACATAGAGAAATGAAACAAAACGCTACAACAAAATTATATGGAAAATAATGGAGTAAGGGAGAGAATCATAAAAAAACAAACGATGCTGAGTAGGCGGGAAAAGAGTATTTATTCCCAGGATGACTCTATTTATTCCCCCCCCCCTCCCCTTTCTTTTTATTGTTTTATTCCTATGTGAGTCACACTCATACACACACATTATAACTGTTGTCATACCCCTCCATAAAAAGAATATTTATAAGGTCTGTTAATCAGCTCACTAAAGCACACAGAAGAATGGGTGAAGAGAAAATCTTTAGGCCTTGACATAGGAGGTCGCGATGTATGCAGAGAGAGAAAACCCGAGTTCACAGAACGGCACATGTAACCAGTTTAAGACACGGACATGCAGGCAAAATACCACAAGAAGCGACTCTTACACAGCTACAAGGCACACTTTCATTGACAAACCTTCGGCTATGGCACCAGTGCACCAGCTTGACCCACTTTCCGTTTCTTTCCCTTTCCCCCCACTTCTTTCTTTTCTCCTCCCACCACCCTCATCTTTTGCTTGTAGTCTCTCCCTTTCATCCCCCCCCCCCCCCTGTTTTCAAACTTGTGTTTCACACAGTCACTAACTAAACTGTAGCCATGTTCGTACATATTGAGCAGGAACTGCAAGAATGGAGACCAAACACTCAGTGCCATTAATGACTAGTTTCTGCTAAAATAAAGAGAATGAAATGTTTAGTCATTCGCAGTCGGGTGGGTGGGATTAGAATATGCACCAGGTTTGACTTGCAGAAATTAAGAAATAAGGATATTTACTGTGGGCACAGATTATTTAGGATTTCACCATGGAAGGAAGATGTTGGACATTTAAGTCTGTGGTGCTGCATGAAAAGGCCCTAAGACTGTGGTCAATTTAAAGTCTAAATATACGAAATCTATGTTGATTCATTAAATTATGATTCAGGAGTTCTGTCATAGTTCATCCACTACTATAGTATTTACCACTGAAGTATTTGCATGCTGGAGAGAGAGCAAAAACAAAAAGCAAAAATAATCGTGAACACAGGTGTAACAAACCACTCCTATTAGGAATGAATGATGTTTAACATATCTGAAATAGATTGCCTAGTTACATTATTCATCACCATTACACTATATAAATAGATAGATCATTTTCAACAATTTATATGTATATATATCCACGTCAGAAGAGATTCAGTCAAAGGACACCATAAACTTAATTGTTTGCGTGGAATTTTAACCGACCGCTTACCAAAGTGGCATGGGAGTTCAGCTGAAAGACATATGACCTACTGAATTACTTTGGGAGACTAGCTGACCGAATGAACACGAGGTGTGGTTGATCGATTTAGAAGTTTGGCTAAAGATATTTGGTTAATTTGATCAGCATGGTAGTTTGGCTGACCGAAATTTAGCATGGAGTCTTTGCTGACCGAAATACCATACCTTAAGTTTGAAGGTCACCAGAAGAAAATTGAAATGTATGACACGTTGTGGCAATTAACACAAAAGGTGACAGGTCTCCAATTGTAGAGTTTGATTTGTCTGCAATCAAAACCACTAGCGTGGAACTCTGTACTCCTGATCGATTCCATTTCTGCTTTGATCATACGTACAGACTTTAGTTATTTCTACTTCGTTCATATGTACAGGCTATAGTTATTTCTACTTCGTTCATATGTACAGGCTTTAGTTATTTCTACTTCAATCATACGTACAGGCTTTAGTTATTTCTACTTCGTTCATACGTACAGGCTATAGTTATTTCTACTTCAATCATACGTACAGGCTTTAGTTATTTCTACTTCGTTCATATGTACAGGCTATAGTTATTTCTACTTCAATCATATGTACAGGCTTTAGTTATTTCTACTTCAATCATACGTACAGGCTTTAGTTATTTCTACTTCGTTCATACGTACAGGCTATAGTTATTTCTACTTCAATCATACGTACAGGCTATAGTTACTTCTACTTCAATCATACGTACAGGCTATAGTTATTTCTACTTCAATCATACGTACATACTATAGTTATTTCTGTGCACTGTTTCTGTGCACAAACCGGAACAGGAAGTGTATACTGTCGCTACACCGCTGTCACGAAATGATCAAGACGGAAACTTTCGCAGTACTTTATTATTTACAAATATTTTGCGATATTGAAACAAAACAAAGGCCGAATAAACATATCCATGCCTACTCTTGCTCATTCACTGAGACACTCAGCAGCATTTAATCGGTTAGGTTTCCGTTTGTACATACTTAGTGAGTATTTGTGTATACGTGTGAGTGTGTGTGTGTGTGTGTGTGTGTGTGTGAGAGAGAGAGAGAGAGAGAGAGAGAGAGAGAGAGAGAGAGAGGGGAATGCTAAATATACTTTTGTTTGCTTTCAGGAAAAACATCATACAACTTAGTGTTAATTAAAATCATATCAATTTATTTGTTTCCGTAACAACTGGGTAATTCCAGTGAAGAGCGAGGCGAAATCAAATTACATAAGCATTCACAAAGGATTAGAAGTGTGTGACCGCGTCAAGTATGCCAGCGATCGCTCGTACTTTACGTAATTGTTTGGAAGGCTGTGTGTGTGTGTGTGTGTGTGTGTGTGTGTGTGTGTGTGTGTGTGTGTGTGTGTGTACATGCATGTTTGTGTGTGGGAGGGTGCATGTTTATGTGTGTGAGTGTGTGTGCATGTTTGTGTGTGTGCGTGCGTGTGCAGGTTTGTGTGTGTGTGCCCGTGCGTGTGCAGGTTTGTGTGCGTGCATGTTTGTGTGTGTGTGTGTGCGTGCGTGCTTGTTTGTGTGTGTATGGGGAAGGGAGTGTCGAAAATTTTTTTGTAGCATAGAAGGCAGAGTTTGTGTTTAGAGGATTTATTTATTATTTATTTATTATTTATTTAGAGGATTTTAGGGGAAATATCAAATTTGATCATGATTTGTTATAGAAAATTAAAAAAACAAGCTCTGTGAGATACAAAGGAATGCACTTATTGAAAACATCAGTAGGAGTAAATGTGTGGGCAGACGGTAGGTAAAATAATCGTTGGATTGTTTATTTGCTTGTTTATTTATTTGTTAAATAAAATAGTGCCTAGGCCCTACTAATAGTTTACATCATTAGTGTGTGTGTGTGTGTGTGTGTGTGTGTGTGAATGTCGTCTCTAACAAAAGACAAGCGGGAAATGAGTTTCACTGCTCATTAAAGATATACAATTACTAGCAAGGGAACTTATCAACACATGTAAAATCTGATATAAAATAATCTGTCATGACCATAAACCCGGCTTTGACAGAGTTAATTCATACTTTAATCAGTCATCTCACATCAGCAAATGTTGCTTTGACGCTCGGAAGTCACTCTTGCATAATGTAAAGAAGATTAATGTAGAGGTGTAGATAACCATTTATTTTTTCACGCTTCCTTGCAAGCTACGAGTGAAAACGAACCCTGCTGCCTTATCGATTTTATGAACTGTCCATGTGACGTAACGCATGTGTGTTTTTTCTATGACGCAACATATGGTGGCCCAACAGAACACGTCATGTGCTCAGTCATTTGTCTCCTATCTTTCTCTTTTCCAGCTCTAGGAAAAGAACTCTAAACCTTAAATAGAGATTGTTTCCTTGAAGTAGTCATTGTCAATACTGACTATATGACATAGACTTGAATATTTATTTAATAGTAAATATATATATATATACGTGACTGTTTTAAACTTAGTTGTATTTATTTGTGATAAGGGTTATTTTTATAATAAATCTTTATTTTTGTTAATTCCTTCTTACGCATATTAATTGATAAATGTCTGGAGTAGTCAGTGGGTGGATGGGGGCGTGACGAGTCAATGACTGGATTGAATGTTAGCAAGTTGATAAATTACATTATGCCTTAAGAAGTTCCACCTGTGAACAGATAAATTCTGTGTCGATAGTACATTTACTTAGAGTGGTGTATGAACGTGAAATTCATATGGGGAAAAAAGATCTTAACATAAGATTTAACCACTGATAAGTGATTATTATTAAATGGTAAGTTAATCCAAATAACAATCATAACAGAGGCAGAAGGTATTATAGCGCCACAGTCGGTACTCCCATTAGGTGAAAGATACTGCAACACCAAATATAGGTGAAAGTATAACTTGAATAATAGGTAAAAGTATGACTTGAATTATTTAGCACGCGACAAAGACAAATTCAATTATAAGTGAACACACAGTGAAGTATTTACATTGTACACATGATTCTGATTACTACACACTACTTGACATATTCTCAGCACACACACATGGTTTTGATTTAGCACGCGACAAATTCACTTATAAGCGAACACACAATGAGATGTAGGAATAAGCAAGAAAGGAGGGGGGAAACCGGAAGTATTGCACATCAGAAACACATTTTGGAAATGATTTTGCTTATCTCATTTACAAAAATGATTTTAGTAATCTTTTGCGCACCTTACGAGGTTCTTTCCCTTACATATGGATTCAATGTTCTTTCAAGTACAATGGTTCTTTCCCTTACATATGGATTCAATGTTCTTTCAAGTACAATGGTTCTTTCCCTTACATATGGATTCAATGTTCTTTCAAGTACAATGGTTCTTTCCCTTACATATGGATTCAATGTTCTTTCAAGTACAATGGTTCTTTCCCTTACATATGGATTCAATGTTCTTTCAAGTACAATGGTTCTTTCCCTTACATATGGATTCAATGTTCTTTCAAGTACAATGGTTCTTTCCCTTACATATGGATTCAATGTTCTTTCAAGTACAATGGTTCTTTCCCTTACATATGGATTCAATGTTCTTTCAAGTACAATGGTTCTTTCCCTTACATATGGATTCAATGTTCTTTCAAGTACAGTGGTTCTTTCCCTTACATATGGATTCAATGTTCTTTCAAGTACAATGGTTCTTTCCCTTACATATGGATTCAATGTTCTTTCAAGTACAATGGTTCTTTCCCTTACATATGGATTCAATGTTCTTTCAAGTACAATGGTTCTTTCCCTTACATATGGATTCAATGTTCTTTCAAGTACAATGGTTCTTTCCCTTACATATGGATTCAATGTTCTTTCAAGTACAATGGTTCTTTCCCTTACATATGGATTCAATGTTCTTTCAAGTACAATGGTTTTTTCCCTTACATATGGATTCAATGTTCTTTCAAGTACAATGGTTCTTTCCCTTACATATGGATTCAATGTTCTTTCAAGTACAATGGGTTTGCTTCCTGGAACGACAACCTTTGATCCCAAATATAATCGCATCCTAACTCACCTTTTTCACCCTGGAGGGACCCTTGAAATAATTTTCGGGATTCAGGGAACCGCTGCATATATGTCCTCCATGTTGTTGGTGTTTTTTTTAAAATCACGATCTCTCGGGGTATCCCTCAAGGCTTCTCGACCGCTGTTGAGGAACCATGCCCTCCTAACTCATTCGAATAAGAAAAAAATTGACAGTAATTGTTATTTCATCAGTTCCAGATTTCACTCTTCGTGATCCGCTGTACTTTTTATTCGCACCTGATTAACTGCCGAGAGTAAAGTAATTTTTAAATTCTCTCTTTACGACGATATGATTTATAATACTCAATAAGCGTGTTACACATAATAGTGGATTTTATTCGTGCATGCATGTTCTTTCATTTTAAAGAAAGAAGTTTGAAGCGTAAGAAGACAGAGGGTAGAGAAATGGAAGAGGGGAGGGGGAGGGAGGGGAGGAAAAAAGAAAACGGAAAAAGGAAAAGAAAAAGATATATTCATAATTGTTTTAGAAGTAACAGAAATACGGCTTTGAACTAAAAGGAAAAAAATAAAAAATAAACTTGTAATAAATTATTTTGGAGCATTGGGCCGCGTTCTTTACTATTCGGAATGGTCTCTGCTGATCTAGAAGCAGTAAAATGATTTGTGAAAACACACACACACACACACACACACACACACACACACACATACACACACACACACACACACATACACAAAGCGCTTCCTTATATGCTAGAAAATGGTTTCATTATTCATTCTTAATCATACTCAATGCTGTCTTCTTTACTAGAAAGGGTTACAAAATTAAATCTTAAACATACATAATGCCATCTTTTATACTAGAAAGGTTACAAAATTAAATCTTAAACATACATAATGCCATCTTCTGTACTAGAAATTATTCCATTTTTCATTCTTAAACACAATAAAAGTGCTTTCTGTGCTTAAATAGTTAACGATACTCATTCTTTAACACGTGAAGAATTGCGTTTTGTTCTAACCCCACCCCACCCGTAAAGCTTAGATTTATTATAATTTTGCAATTAAAAAAACTGTTCTCAATACTAGGAAGAGTTACATTTTTAAAAGTAGTTTTGCTCTCCTCAACATTAGGGAACACCAGACTGAGCACTCAGAATACTGTCTTCAGAAGTAGATTCTTGAAAAATTCAATGTCTTCTGAACTAGAATCTTGAACACTCAGAATGTTCTCTTCTGAATTATAAAGAATATGTCCACTAATCATATAAAAACGTTGTCCACTGCATTAGAGAAGATAATTCATAAGCAATTGATAGTGTGTTAGATTCCTGAACACTAGGAGAATACTGTCAGCTGCATGCTGTACTCAAGAAGATAGTACTTTCTGACAGCGCTATATATAGGAACATGGGGAGCAGTCATCTTCATTAGGTCATTCTGTGACTAGATCACATAGAAGTTGTCTTCTTCACTAGACAGTGCTGTGATCTTCCACTAAACCGTAATGAGAAGAAAACTCGGAAAAGTAATCATCTTACTTGTCATCGCTGAGGATACGACACATAGAAGTTGTTATCTTCACAAGACAGCGCTGTGACTAGATCACATAGAAGTTGTCATCTTCACAAGACAGCGCTGTGACTAGATCACATAGAAGTTGTCATCTTCACAAGACAGCGCTGTGACTAGATCACATAGAAGTTGTCATCTTCACAAGACAGCGCTGTGACTAGATCACACAGAAGTTGTCATCTTCACAAGATACTTCTACCTTAGACAGCTGTCCTTGGAATGTGATTAGATTATGGTTATTGGAACTGCATTAAAGACTGCAGGCCTAAAGCTATCCTAGTGAAAGCTATCCTTGTGATAAGCCATCTATTCTAACAATTTCTTTACCAACTGCTGCAGCTCAGAATTAAAAAGAAAATATTATGATTAATATTAGTGGTGATAGCAGGTCATCATCGTCGTCGTCATCGCCGTCATCATCATTATAACTGGTGGTGGTTGTTGTGGTATCTTTGTCATCTGCTTACTAATGATTGAGCAAAATGTAGCTTCACTCAAGGCAGAAATACTTTCCCAAGTACATGTACCAAGCAAAGTAACAAAAAGCCACATCGCTAGCAGGTCTATAAAAATCGCATCAAGAACCAGCACTGAACTTCTGACTGCAGTCAAGATGTTGCGAAGTCGCACGGCACTGAACTTCTGACTGCAGTCAAGATGTTGCGAAGTCGCACGGCACTGAACTTCTGACTGCAGTCAAGATGTTGCGAAGTCGCACGGCACTGAACTTCTGACTGCAGTCAAGATGTTGCGAAGTCGCACGGCACTGAACTTCTGACTGCAGTCAAGATGTTGCGAAGTTGCACGGCACAAGCCCCTGTCCGACTATTGACCCTGATGGGTGGAATGCGACAGCGTCACCTCTCGACCAAGTCCAAACAAATTTTGTGGGTCGGGTGGGATGGATGGATGGCATAATTCTTGATCCTACAGTTTTCTTTTCTTTTTCCTTTTGAAAGCGCTTAACCCGGCTGATTCACAGCAGAAGACATAGTCTTCCGAGTTATTGACCTTGGAGGAATGCAGCGATGGCGGCAAAAAATCGAGAGTCTAGTAGCAACTTAGACAGCCGTTAAGAGGTGCCCGACAGCTACTGTTACAATACTGTCGTTACTTCAAGAAAGGGGAGGGATTGTCAAGCAGAAATATATACTTTGAACTTTTTTATATATATATACACAAATACAGAGAGAGACAGAGCGTGTGCGCGCATTATTTGTGTCGCATTTTATTAAAAATATATGTTCAAGGAATATTTTTCAAGGCATTTTGTAACTTATGCTATCGCGTTCAGGCAACTAGAGGCACTCTGTTTTCACAAAACTGCCACTGAACGCAGTGCATTTAACGAGAGCGTGTCGTGCGACAATACATGGCCGCCCGCGTGCAGTCAAATGATGGCGACCACTCTGGACGGAGGGTAGATTTCTGTACTTTGTAGTACGGCTTTAAATGTGCAACAACAACAAATAATTAATGGTCGTTTCAGTAAATGGAGACTTTCACAAAATGACACGAAGTAACAAATGTATCCTCCGCATGCTACAGGATGTAGCTACTCTAACAAAGGAAAATGTGTATTTTGACATCGTAATCTATCCTCATACATTTTCATTGTTCCTGTTTCTCAACTCACCTTCTCACCTCCACCACCCTAACACAACACTCCTCCCAACGTCTTTCGACTTGAAAACACAATACATAATGCAATGGTGTATAGATATATTGCATGTTTAAAACACAACAATGAGATCTACAAGTTTGGGTATACTTTAAGCACAGCACATAACAAAACGGTGTATATACAAGTATATATGCTTGTTGTGTTGTAATGCTTAAATTACAACATAACAAAAAGATATACTTGTATAGTTTTGCTCCAAACAAAATGCATAACAAAACGTTATATAGGTATGCTAAAACCACAGTACGTAACAAAACGTTATATAGGTATGCTAAAACCACAGTACGAAACAAAACGTTATATAGGTATGCTCAAAACACAGTATAAAACAAAACATTATAGAGGTATTTTAAAAACACTCTACGAAAGAAAGCGTTATATAGGTACGCTAAAAACACAATTCACAATAAGACGATATATGGGTATGCTATAAAACAAAACGGTGTATAGGTATGCTCAAAACACAGTACGAAACAAAACGTTATATAGGTATGCTGAAAGCACAATACACATAAAACGTTATATAGATATGCTTAAAACACAATACGGAACTGTGGCAGAATAAATTTGCCTATCCCTATTTTTAAACTTAATTTTTATATAAATTGTTAAATGTTAACGTGACCCGATCGAATACTCTAGGTAAGAAGCTGTAAATGGTTTTAATGGTTTTAACCATTATAATTCTTCTGGTACCGAGTTGTGTTAAACCATTATACTACTTACTCTTGGTAACGATTTGTGAATGGTTCTGTATTAAACCATTATAGTACTCTTGGTACCGAGTTGTGAATGGTTTTGTATTAAACCATTATAGTACTCTTGGTACCGAGTTGTGAATGGTTTTGTATTAAACCATTATAGTACTCTTGGTACCGAGTTGTGAATGGTTTTGTATTGAGGTATCAATGTTTTTGTATTGATGAATTAGTTTTTCTTTTAATTAACCACCATTTTCCTCTTTGTATTGAGTTATCAGTAATACTTGTACAGAGCCATCGCTGTTCTTGTATGGAAATATATTTCTTATTGTAAGTTGTTCCTGTACTGAGCAATCAGCTGTTTTCATATTGGTCCAGAATTGTTGATTGATTCAGTCATCAGTAATTCATGCACAGAACAATTAGTTGTGTACAAATATTGAGTTAAAATATTTTAATTGTTTCGTAGTCATTAGCTGTAAAATCATTTGCACAATTAACTGTACGTTTCGTACATTAATTGTTCTCATATCGAATTGTCATTTGTTCTTTTATTGAGTTAGTTCTTGTTCTTGTATAGAGCCATTACCTGTTCTTGTATAGAGCCATTACCTGTTCATGTATAGAGCCATTACCTGTTCTTGTATAGAGCCATTACCTGTTCTTGTATAGAGCCATTACCTGTTCTTGTATAGAGCCATTACCTGTTCTTGTATAGAGCCATTACCTGTTCTTGAATAGAGCCATTACCTGTTCATGTATAGAGCCATTGGTTGTTATATTGAACAATCACTTATTGTTCAAATGAGTCATCAGTTCAAAAAGAGAGCCATCAGTTGTTAATGCATTTAGCATTTAGTTATTACTGTATAAAACAATCAGTTATGTTTCAAAGTCATTATTTGTGTTCAAAACGAGTCAATAAATGTTTTTGAATAAATGATTGATTGTTATGCAAAAGAAGGTAGTTTTCCTTATATTGCTGCCATTCAATTTCAAGTGGTTATGTTTTATAACTGTTGTTCTCACTACATATAATTGTCATTGTTCTCATGGTTAAAATTATCACTTCTCTCTCTCAGACACCCATAAAGCATCTCAAACATGTAGTTGCTCATTTTGGCAAAAAATATGGATGTAATCATATTTTTTGCAAAATGAGCAACTACATGTTTGAGATTCCTGTTCTAGTTATCACTGCATCATAATTTTGAAAGGCATCCCATAATCAACAGCAACAAATTCACAAGTATCCCAAATCATCTAATAGAGGGCAGGGAGAACAAATTTTGTAGTTACTGTTAATAATGTCCTCTGGAAACAAGCCTCACTGCAAGTTTCTAGAATTGCCAAAATAGTGGAACTCGATATTGTTAGTGACTGACACAACCAGTGCAGACTCAACAGGCTGTGTTTCTTTTGTAAACATTCTTAGGTGAGAATAATGATGAACAGTGCCTATCCCTATTGTAAAATTTAATTGTTATATAAATTGTTAAATTGTCAGAGTAACCCGACCTTGGACACACCTTATGATTTGTGGGAATTCCCAGATTTTCTAATTCAGTAATTTATTGCCCAACAGATGTTACTATTGTGGTTTCTCTAGTCTATTATTATTAAAACTAATCTTTCTTTCATACCACATCTTATTTACATGCCTATTGTTCATAATAGTAAATATTAATTTAGCAAGAGAGTGTAAGAGTGAGTTTGTCCAGCCTGTTCTTATCTCTCCAAATTGTCTGAATGAGTGAAAGTGATACTGCTTAGTTGCACAACTAGAAGCCATGTATAAAAGGAGGAATATTGTTGAGCCTGGAAAATTGGTATGAGCTGTCTGACCCCAGCTAAGGAAGGCTGCTCACTCAACTGTTACCTCCAAACTTTGTGCAATCTGACCAGCTAAAGGACAAGGCTGCTCACATCCACTTAAAATGGTATGAGTTGTTGACTCAGCTGAAAGAAAAGGCTCATCTCAATTACTATGTCTACTTGTCATTGGTCCATTATGAGTCATTGAATAAAGTATTTATTCCAGGATCCAGGGAACTGAGCCACTGGCGCTGAGTGACAGATTCTCCTCTAGTCCAGATAAGTTCAACCAGAAACTCCCAAAAGGACATTAGCATTGCCATACCTGTGCACTAAAACTAATTGTGACAATACTAAAGAGACTCATTTTATTTAGATTACTTAGATATTTATTTCTTTGTTTCCTATTTTTCTCTTTATTAAACTTCTTTCAAATTATAATTCTTGATTCTCTGTATATCGTCCCTCTATATCATGCGTGTACTAGTTATAGGGACTGCATTCACCACGGGAGTTTGGAGGCTTACAGCTAGTCATTAATTAATTATTATTACGTGTTTACCCTAAGACTAGAGAGTTCATGATGCATCATTTTCGTGGTGCTTCCTTGCGTCTGGTTATTAATTGCATTCTATGTGGCTGAGAAAAGGGGTTAGTTTCCAGTAAGCAGGTAAAAGGGAGTAATTAAACAACACTGTACATTTCCCGTCTTTCACTCTGTCACATCCTCCCTCCTGGACGGGAAGGGGGGGGGGGTCAGCCGTGATGCTGATAACACACTGAGTGGCAAAAAGTAAAAAATAAACCAACTCTTGCACGCAGACACCAGAATGTTCTTGTGGGGAGGAAAATTTATTCTCTCATGTGGGGTAAAGTGTGAGGGTCGGCAGTGAGTGTGAGCAAGCGGGTATGAATGTGAGTATGAGGGATGAACGGGATGAACGAACAAACAACCGCACTAACATACTTTCTCACAGTAAAGGAAGCCAAACTCTTGATAAAGAGTTAACAAGATTTATTCTAATAATGTGGGCTTACTTTCACATGGCTGTTACTCATTCACCCAGAAGCATCCATGCATAACATTCATGGGGTGGGGGACCAGAGCAATTAAATGATGAATAAACAGAAAAAAGTAGTAAAAATCAACAATGTAAACAGCGATGATGACCGCGACAATCAAATGTCAATAAAATTATAGTGGCACAAATATGTGGGTAGAAACCCAATACAAATGCTAAACCTTAATTATAATGGCAGTGACAACCACAAAAATTAATCAAAATAGTTATGTTAATAATAAGTATTTATATCAAAAATTCCGGGTGAAAACCCAATGCAAATTCGAAACGTTAATTATAATAGCGGTAATAACTGCAAAAATATCATAATGTAGTTTGTTAAAGTTTCAACAATAAATGCTTATATCAAAAGTTCTGAGTGAAAACCCAAAGTATTAGTGATATGAAAATTCTGAATAAATAACAAGATAAAAGAAGACTATAAATACCTATCTAGAGTGCTGGCATAAGCACAAGGTTAATGAATACTGCAAAGTGGGGCATACACACCCACGTACACAAGTGAAAACTTGCTGTACTGTCCCTTGTTGAAAAATGCAGGAAACCACTTCTCGCTGAAAAAAGAAGTCTTGTTCGGCGATGACTGAAGTATGAGTGGCGCCTAATACCCCCTCTTTGCTCAGTCTTCCTCCCTCAATATGGTTGTCATTGATGAGTTACTACTGATGAGACTCAGATCTGCTGTATAGTACTGACAATATTATGAAGTAAGGTTGTCAAAAAGAATTGAGTTCGACAAAACGAACACCAATTCCACACAATACATGGTGAATATTCGAAAAAATCTTTCTTCTCCAAGTTATTCTGAAACTGGTAGAAAGATGTCCAGAGCTCAATGTAGAAAACAATATGCACTCCCACATCTTTCTGCAGCTCGGACGAAATACGCACACTGAATTTAAAATGGTGACGCTGTTTTTTCTATGTAGCTGGTGAGTTTTTTATGCTTCCATGGGCTTCTAGAAAACCTGCATGGCAAAAACGTGCAACTTGACTTTTCTACTATAATTACTATTGTTGTATGGGCGCATTACATCTTAGGGGCACAAGAACTCCTAATAACAAAATATAATTCCTATGTAAAAATTACAATGAAGAGCTATAAAGGACTAAATACAATTTCTACCTACTCCTAACATAACTAGCTAATCCTAATGCAAATAAATAAACAAATAAATTTAAATAAAATGCTAGAAGCACATGATAAGCTTACACACACACAAACTCACTGACAGCGCATGCGTTGACACTCATTCATTCCAAAATTACGAATACAAAAAGAATGAATAAACCGTATGAAGTGACAAGAGGAGGTGAAAAATACCTTAAAAAACATAATTCTTTTTGATTACCACACTGACCGTGGCACTATCTTCCTGCACTCACATATAACACGCAATAGTGGGCACACATGTCTTTGTATTATACAGTGTGGGCATGCATATCTTTGCATTGTACAGTGTGGGCACGCATGTCTTTGCATTGTAGTGTGGACACGCGTATCTTTGCATTGTACAGTGTGTGAATGCATATCTTTGCATTGTACAGTGTGGGCACGCATGTCTTTGCATTGTACTGTGTGGGCATGCATGTCTTTGCATTGTACAGTGTGGGTATGCATGTCTTTGCATTGTGCAGTGTGGACACGCGTATCTTTGCATTGTACAGTCGTCATGCTTGTCTTTGCATTGTACAGTCAGCATGCTTGTCTTTGCATTGTACAGTCGGAATGCTTGTCTTTGCATTAAACAGTGGGCATGCTTGTCTTTGCATTGTACAGCGGGCATGCTTGTCTTTGCATTGTACAGTCGGCATGCTTGTCTTTGCATTATCACCTTGTTTGTATGCTATGTGTTCTATCGTATCAAACCACTTTGCATTCATGCAACATATTCTACTTTTTTTCTATTTCCATTTGTATTTAACTTCAATTTTTTTTTGTTATAACCACTATTTAATCCCGTATTTGATTTCAGGCGTGCTTATAGACTTTGTTTTAATTCTAACAAACAGATGTATTATTGTTATAATTATTATTGTTATTTTAGTTATATACCTAGAATTGTTTTAATTATTAATGTTTTAATCATTAATGAACAGATGTATTATTATTATCATTATACACATATAATATAGCCATCGTCTTTTCTTGCATTAAAGTTCTTTCATTTGATTATAGACAATTTTCTTTTATTTACATCAACT